>WOFM01000210.1:206604-921012 GCA_011428145.1 Ericerus pela
ATTTTGAAATGTGTTTTTATTATTTCCTTCTGTAACTAACACCACCTTAGTGGTTGGATGTAATAAATGAATGTGTTTGTAACTCAGTACATGTAACCCTTTTTTTTTTTTGATCAACTGGCTATATTTCACAATTATTGTAAATTCTTTTTGTAGCCAGATCGATCAACTAGCGTGTGTCTGTCGATAGATAATCACACTTTTTTTTTTTTCTGTGATTTTTTTTTCATGTTTTTACCTTTTACTATTAGACGATGTGTTTTCATATAATGGCATCTTTTTTTTTCGCTGACATGGCCAGACCTTGACAAGAACCTCGGTAATATGATACCTAATTTATATTTGAGCACAACCTTGAGTGCATGGCTATTTTTGGTAACTTTTGAACTTTTTACAAGGTATAAAATGGTTAAAATACGATAACCTGGCCAACTGTATAGGCTTCTAAGGATTTCAGTGGCTGTTAGGTATAGTTGGCAGTCTACCACCTTGGAAATTTAGTAGAGTGGGTTTTGGGAGATATGGGGTGTATATCGGTGGGATATGGCCTACCGGAATCACAAAACATTGGTAAAAAAACATTATACGTCAGAAATTGAAAAATTTTGAAAATTTACCGTCGATATTCTTGGTACGAATTTCGTTAACTCATTCGTAGGTCTGATGTAATTATGGCTAGTTTACTACTAATTCATCAGATAATAGAGGCTATGCAAGAAGGTCCATAATAAATAATTTGAAAGATATCGAGAGGACTTTTAAAGAAAGTTTCTCGGAGAGAAATATATCGAAAAATATGTTTGACGTAATGTTGATTACAGCTTTCTAAAAAAGAAAAAATCAGCAATTTGTCCAGAAGTTTTCAATTAATAATTTCCCAGATGACTTGCCGATAAGCGCTCCCATTACTGGATGAGAGGACCGGTTTGTGTCTGAAGTAGGCTTCTAACCGTTTAGTCCGGAGAGATTGCTAAAAAAATGTTCGAAATTATAAAATGTACTCATAAACAACCCCCTCCTTAACCAAATCTCCCAAACAGATTGCACAGAAATGTCACAAACTGACTGCAGCCGAATATAGGCGCTTAATGCCGGAATGTGGAGGGAGTGTTCTGCCGCACGTCTTACAGTGTCGTTGCAGAACTTCGATTAATTATTGTGTGGCATGTTACAGTGCTGAGAGCTAATTTAACTTTTTAAATTTGTTCGTTTTTTGTTTTTTTTTTTTGTTTTTTTAACATTTTAGAAAACCTCGTTAGTCGCCAAAGTACTCAGCTGATGCGGTAATACATATTCGCAGTATCGTGTGCGTCACATTTCGTGATTAAAAATGTATCTGTTGAAGCAAGTTCACGGTGAGCGCATAAATAGCTGCAGGGATGCGGTTCCGTGTGTTCGCACTCTGTGTAATGAAACGCGATGAAAGCGTATACAGGATGTTTAAAATTTCTCAAAAGCCAGTGTCGCCGATTTCGCCGTGACGAAAGAAGCGACTGAGTAAGAAAGCTACCGATCGTGAAGGGCGACGAAGTGAAAAAGATGGCGAGCGCATATCGTAACGCCGTGAACGTTTTGATTCGATTAGCAACACAATAAAGCGTGCACACGCGCCCATATACACACACTTTCATACCCACTTTGGTTAAACAATCTCGAGTTCGTTCGAAATATGATAATTGCATTTACAGTTCGGTATACAAAGTAGGGTAGAGCAGCGTACACAAAACAGTGTGTATAAATATATATATATATATATATATATACACATATATATACACACATATATATATGTGTGTGTGTGTGTGTTGTGTGTGTGTGTGTGTGTGTGTGTGTGTGTGTGTGTACGAAAGGCATTCGAAACGTGTTCGCCGAGCAGTTCAGACTATTAAGTTCGAGTGATACACAACGTTTTCGCGCAAAAATCAGTTCATTTGCGAAATGGGCGGATGTGCGAACGGAGAGTGGCAGAGTTCGCGGCTGGGTTTGAG
This sequence comes from Ericerus pela, assembly GCA_011428145.1. Classification (NCBI taxonomy): domain Eukaryota; kingdom Metazoa; phylum Arthropoda; class Insecta; order Hemiptera; family Coccidae; genus Ericerus; species Ericerus pela. The sequence continues at coordinate 208,593 of WOFM01000210.1, forward strand.
GTTGTAAGATGAACGTATAGCGTAGACCACAAAGATTCGGCGATGTCGTTCTAAATGCGAAAGTTCTTCGCCGGATGTAATATAATTCGCACGCTCGCAAATTCTTTGATACCCTCGGCGACGCGATGGTGTTTCGGTGTGAATTTCAACGTTTCGATGGCTTTACATTTCGAGGCGGAGTATTCAGCAGCTACGTAACTCATTCGCCGAGAACGAAACCGAAGCTCTTAATATTAGCGCAGCGTTCGTGATGCGTTCCCACGTTCGAGCGGTTGTAAAAATTTACCGACTTTCCATGAATGGGAGCGATCAGGGTCGTTGAAATGGCAAAAATTTAGTGATTGAAACCAGGAGTGGGAAGGATCCGAACTATTCCGATCGCGTTTTTTTTTTTTTTTTTTTTTTTGTTTTTTTTATGATCCGCGATCCGAGACTCGAATCATTTTTATTTGGAGGATTCGTGATCCGTGATTCGAATCGTTTTCTGTGGAAGGATACGGCGTATCTGTTCGTATCTTTTTCTTAGGATCCGTTTTTTCAAATTTTCCAAAAAAAAAAAAAATGAAGATCATATCTACTTGAAAATTACCTATTGATGTATTTTTTTTAAATTTATGAAAAAAAAAAATCTGTTTTTAAATCGCACACAGGATCCGTGAAAATGATACGACAGATATTTTTTTCTCCAGATAATCCGTGATCCAGATTCCGATCATTCTTTGAGAAGTGATTCGGGATCCGGACTTGAATCACTTTTTTTTTCTTATTTTAAAGGATCTGCGATTGTGACGGCTGTTTATTATAACAGAATATTTAAAACACACTAGTTGATAAAAGAGTGTATTAAACAGTAAGTTCATAAAACATGGAAGAACATAAAAGTAATTAGCAGTAACAAAACGTCAAGAAAGTTAAGAATTGGAATATAATTAACAGAATAATTTTAGAAGTACAGAACATGAAATTATATAGTAATTGATTTGTGAAATTTGATGGGAAGGTTCAAGCGATTTTATAGAGTGTTGGAGAAGGGTTTCAATATTATTTATTAACAGAAATGTAGGTAGGGTATATGAAGTATAACCAATGGTCTTATGAGAATATGACATAAAGTGGGTGTTCACAAATAATTTAGTAGAAATTAAGATGTATGCAAGATTGCAAAAAGATTATAAACTAGAAATGAGATCATAAGACTGTGTTAGCAAAGTAACTGTTTATGTGAAAAGATGATTTCATCAGGCAAGTCAAGACTTGTCTGAATGACATGAGTGTTTATGAATGGAATAAGAATGGAAAATAGATTGAAAGTAATGATGTTGATAATAATAAATGTACGAATTTAAGAAAGTATCGTTTACAATACAAAAATATTGTTACAGTGATCTGAGTCATTTTTTTGGTGATCGTGTCCAATCCTTGGTGAAACTTTAAATTTTTTCTGATACCAGAGTTCATTAAACTTGAGAGATCGAGGGACTCTGCATGGGTGCTTTTTGCAATATGTAGGTCTACCATGACACTGTCGCAGCATGTAGAGGGTACAAAAAGCTTTCACAGTTCCCCCAAATTTTCACTTGCCATGTAATGCGTGAAGAATATTTCCTTATATTTAGGCGCAGATGTGCCCTCCAAGGTTCAGTATTGTGGAAAGTATTTGTATTTATTGAGTAAGGGCTGAAACTCCAGTAGGAGAACTGTACTGTTTACTGCATTATGCTGATTTTGTCATTCTGCTTGGTTGATATATTGTGATATCGATATAATATTGCTTTATTGCAATTGTTGGTTCGAGACTAAATGTCATTAAATTCTCAACCCGCATTGGCGATGTGTTTGATTTTGTTCAGTGGAGGATTTTGATTTCGATGTGACAGCATAGTGGCATCTCCAATAAAGAGTTCAACTATGCGGACAAACAATGCAAATAACCTATGAAAAGACTTAAAAACAGCGAAATGACAATTTATTCTTCTTTTTTTATTATCTCTGCTTCCGAGGGCTCAAATTTAATATTCATGGTCTCATTTTATTTCTTAGAATCTTCTATTTAGTTTAGTATGTCCAATGAAAACTAAATATTTTTCAAAGATAATTACAAAGAAAAAATTGAAAAATGTTGTATACTAAACCATGTTTCAATCTTGTTTGTTTGTCCACATAGTTATCAGTAACACCGCAAATGCCAAAGCAGTTTTTCATTAAATAATCCTCCATTGATGATCCTATCCGTGATTGAAAGAATTCGTACTGTCAGATTATTAGTTATTATATTCTAACCAACTACTTAACCCTATTCATATAGACATCAAAATAATATTCAAACACTGGGTAAAATGACTATGTTGAGGAATCCAATAGTTAAAAAAACTCTAGCGCAGCAAATCACGCTAGAGAATGTAAGTTTTTGTAAACAAAAAAAAATTAATAGATAAATAAATAAATACATTAATGAATAAATAAATCAATACAAAAAAAATCAAAATATCAGAAGTATTTACCAAAATACTATGGGTAAAAATTACCTTTAACTAAGTGTCAAGGAAAATTATAATGAATGGTATTGTGAAGTTAAAAAAAATGCACGGGAGTTATTAAATGATTGCTGAGCAAATAAAATAAAACCAATTCTGCTTTCCAAACAGATTTTTTGGTTTATCTAGAATTTATCTTCTTTGCAATATTTTTAGATTTTTTCAAATCAGTTCTACAAATGAATCGTTAAGTCAACTGAAACAAAATTTATCAGAATGTTAGAAATAATATATTCGATATCTGTATCAAATTTTGTGACTGTAGCTTAAAAGTTACGCATTTTAGAAGTTGTGGAAAATCTTAGGTTGTTAAAAGGATTCCACAACAGAAGGCAATTAACAGCCTTGCATATCTACTAGCTTTGTACACAAGTATGGGAGAGCCAGATTCAGTAAACACCAATTGAAATTTGGTGTTTACTGGCGCTGTTTATACTTCACTCTGTACAGGCATATTCATATAAATACATATGTATTTTGCATGTCTTGGTGATCTAATTACATTGTACTTTGTAGACAACAAAGTACAACAAATGCACTTGTCAACATGATGTAATTAGTGATAAACCGATTTGTTGCAGTCCAACAATTATGAATTATGTACAGAATGTAACAGGTAATTTGTGCATGAAATGTGTGGTTTAACATGCAGTACACTAAATTATCCAGCCTTTTGGCGTCGACTGTCATCAAGGGGTCCAAGCCCCTAAATGTCATTCACTGGTATGATCCCTTCAGAAGCATTAAAGCTTAAAAAAGGTAACAGAATAGGATGTACCTGATGTACTATCGGATTTATCTAGACCAAAAACAATAGCCCTCATCTTTATCTAGATTAAAAGAAGTGTACCAAATTTCGAGACTATTAAATAAAAAATGCAACCTGTACCAGGTTACGCAGAAATGTGTATATATAATTACATATAACTAGAGAGAACCCAATGCTGGTATACAGCAATAATTCACACAGACCTCGATAAATGTGTCGGAGTTATCCATTAATCAGGTGAGATGAAGTGATATGATATTACGAAGAAAAAAATTATTTTATGGTAAACTCAAATATCCGCGTAGCCAAATATATCTGTAAAAATGGTCATTTGATAGCGCTACAATCTTACAGAAGTGGCATTTATATATACGATATACATACGAATTTCAACTAATAGTGCCAATTAGTTCCTGGGATCACAAGACGAAAAACGAACCTACCCTCAATCCTGAATCTTAATCAGTTTTAATTTGTAAATTTTCTTCGGAAACCTACATAAAATCTTGTGATCGAAAAATAGACAAAAAAATATCCATGCTGTAATATTTCGACTTTCAAATTCAATTGAAGCCTTCAGGAAGAATGTAGTCCAAGCGAAAAAATTTTGATTTCCTAATTTTCGTGGAAAACAGTACAACAACCTCCCATTTTAAATTTAAATTATTTTCTTCATATTCGTGAAAGTAGTCTGGTCAAAACGAGATTCGTAATGATACAATCACTGTTTGAATTCGTTGAGCTCGACTACAATATTTCTGGTAGTAATGATCAAAATTAATAACAGACTTGTCTGCCGACCCTTCAAGACTGAAACCAAAATCGGAACACGTAACACTGTCGTAGACCAATAGACCAAAATCAAGACTGTGCAAGGCCAAACGCAAAAACTGGAGAAAAAAAAAATGAACAAACTGTGAAACGTTCGCGATCTTGCCCCATAAATAATCGGCAATATTTTATTGTTTAATTTTTTTCTTTATTCCTGTTCGATCGTTCATACAGATATTTGTAGTTGGGTAGGATTCGTATATTTTGAAATGATCGAAATGACTTAAATTTGAGTTTAATCGACTAAATATAGTGTTTATCTTCCGAGCAAGACGAAGGCTACTACGGTCGTAGTCTTTCATTTACCTACGACTAATTTCTGGAGACCGTTGATTTCTAAAACTCATTCGATGACGTCAGTCCAATTATGGTTTAGGTTTAGAAAGCTGCCACTCCTTTTGCGTATGTCAGTATATAAAGGACAGTCCGAGGACCATTTTGCCAGCAGGGGCAACATTTTCCTCCGAAGTGAAAAAATGAATTCGAAACGTGGCACGTAGGTACCCCATTTTCAAATCGTACTCGATATTTATCTTTTCTGTGATACTGCATTCAGATACTTGCTCCTTATAATGCGTTTTCATGGTGACATAATTTTCTGCGACTAACTATCAAAAAGTGGCGACCGCCAAACCGAAGCGAGGAGTTAGCGTGATACCACATTATTTATCTTCATTTATAACGTGACTACGTACTTTTTGGCCACATATATACGATTCCACACGGTCGACGAAATCATTTATACGCTTTCCGTTTCGACCGACCTTCGTCCGCATTTTTCCACCTCCGTCCCCCTCCCTCCGCCTTCGTACACCGTTTTCTTTTCAAACGAAAACCTTTCCGCAGCAAAAGAATACGGCTTTCACTTTCGCCTTTCTTTTTCTTTTCTTTTTTCCCCTTCTCTTCTCAATTTTTGACATTTACCAAAAATGTAATATTTTATGGGTACGAGCTACAAGTTTCGAAATGTCTTTAATATTTTTATGCGGAGTTGAAAATGTGAAAAAAGTAGAGGATGAAAAAGAGGAGGAATAAGGAGAGCACACAGAATGAGACGCGTAACGTTGCGGAGCAAGTATTTTGGCGTTTCTGCACGTGTGATGGCTGCGTGCATAAGCGTCGAGATATTTGGTGGGGCACAGCTTATGGTGGTGTGCGGAGGCGAAACGAAGGAGACGACTGCGACGACGATTATTTGGCAATTTAAAACAAAAACACAACAAAAAAAAAAAATAAATAAAAAAAATACGATACACTAAAGAATAAAGTTGGTCAGTCGTGTGGAAAACGAAAATATCAGCCAACTTTCCTACGTAAAAATCGTTTTTCCCTTGCCACTGCCCTACACCTTTCGTCCTTTTTTTTTTTTTTTTTTTTTTGTTGCTCCAATCAACCGTCGTCCCTCTTTCTTACTCGTTTTTTTCTCATTTCGAGAGAACGAACCAGCCGACTATATTTTCAACATTCGCCGTCCGACGATGGAGAAAACATTTCTCTAAATCGAAACTGGAGCCCGTGGGAGAGAGGAAAAAAAAATGACACGAAAAACGAGCGAATTGTAGCGGCGACGAGAGGGAGGAAAAATAGCGTTTTCTCGGCAAAACTAAAATTTCAACTCGAACCCATTACGTAGCACGGTGTCTGATAAATTTTGAAGTTTTTTTTTCTCGCGAATTTTCGTCAATTAGATCAAATTTCGGCGGAGTTGGCCAACGGTTGTTGGATGTCAGCTTTATTGAACGCCGTAAATACGAATGAATAGGCAATTGTGTAGCGTGCGACGCTGGTAATACTACATCACTGTACAAGGGAGGAAAGTAAGTGATTGCCGACGAGTTGCAATGTTGCGGCATGGTACAGGTGGTAATCTAATTGCTTACTTTTTGACTCTGTATAGTAAGGCATTTTACTATATAGGTGAATGAAAAAATATTTTGAATTATTCTTGTTAATTTGGTTTTATAAATTATAAAATAGCCACGTCAGAAACATATTTGGTACCAATGTGTCGTACCAATTATAAAAAATGAAAGTGATAACATGTTATCAATATGTACCAGTTTTTGAATTTCCTCATTGACTCATCACTGTTATTTGAATAATGTGAAAACAGTCCTTCCCAAACCAAGAAACAAATAATGTTTTTCTCTGTTCATGTATTTTTCCCCCCCCCCGTTTGGTTATTTTTTGGTCTGTTGTGAAGTTTCTTCGATAAAACCGTGTTTTTTCTCATAAAGTTGTATTTTTCATTCACCTATATAGTAAAATATCAAACAATCAGGGTGAACTCTTGTTGTTGGAATTCTAAGCGTGGACTAAGGTATCTATGATTGAGATTTTACGGTGACAAGAGCTTCAATACTGAAAGTTTTCTTGGTACCCGTGGTCTGTGACGTCATTATTTTTATTATCATTTTTTAATCGTTTAAATTTTGTCTGTCCTCATGGCATTTTGTAGGAGAATCTTCACCCTTGTGTAAAAATTATATTATTTAGGAATGATACGAGAATTAGGTAAATTTATATCGATTTATTTATATCGTCAACTTACTGCTGCTAAACAAAAATATGATTTTAGTATTTTTGTTGCTAAATCCAATGAAATTGTGCAAACTTTTGAAGAATTCAAAGTTATCGAGCGGATTTGCGAGAGAATTATTGATTGTGATGAACTGAAATTTTACAAAGACATCGAAGTATGTGAGTTTAAGATTCTGTGAAAATTTGCTGAAATCCTACTTGTGATTTTTGAGATATTGCTGAAATTCTGTTCAGATTGAGTGATTCAAATGATATTAAAATGAATTCAACTTAGTTGCAGAATTTCAGCAATATCTCGAAAACCAACTGAATGATTTCAGCCAAATTTTCACAGAATCTTCAACTAACATAGTTAGATGTCTTTACTAAATTGCAGCTCTTTACAACTAACAGTTCTCGCCCGTTTTCTCTCGATAACTTTAATCAAATATGGAAAGAATAGGAACTTAATTCTATACTTCTGAAGTTCTGAGAACTGTGAATAATGTTTTTCTTCTTGTATACACTATTATTTTCAGAGGCGAGTACTTTGAATTCACAACAAAGATATTCATTTAACGTATTTAAATTTTCAATGTCTCATTTAAAGTAATGGAATATTGAATTTCTTGAATTTAATGAAGTTGATGAATCATGCAATAAATAAGTTAAATTCTGTCAAAAAAACCAAAATTATCCACAGGTCAAAACCATTAGTTTCAATGCTGAAATTTTTCTCAGACTTATTATACCTATTAAATTAAAATTTTGCAAAATAGTTCAACGCCTCAACAGTCAACATCGCCCATTAGTGTGAAACAACAAAGACAAAAAAATCCAGAAAATAATGACGTCACAAACCATGGGTCCTAAGAAAACCCTCAGTATTGAAGCTCTCGTTTACCTTGTTTCGGTGATATCAATTCAATCAACAATACAGTTTTAATGAAAGTGTTGAGTATAATATTTGATGGGAATAATGAATCGTTGAAAGTGGAAAGAGATTTTATTGGTAGTTGTGTTTTGTATTTTTTCTTCAAATTTCACTAAACATAGAAATTGTATTCCTAAAACATTATTTGTGCCCATCGTGTGTGTAAGTAATTTCTTTGGCGACCAATCAAATTGATATTAGTTAAAATTTCGTTATTTGGGTTCGGGAGTTTTTTTTGTTTCTGATTACGAATTCAGCTCCTTTTTTTCATTGGTAAAATTTGAACTAAACATTGAAAAATAAAATTTAAAAATAAATATGTAATACCTAATAATTCTGTGAGGATATTAGGTCCGTTTTATTTGCTTTATTTTTTAAGTTTTATTCAATTATAAACGCTTAATTTATTTGTCAGACTGCCACACTGGATTTAATTTACTCCAAAAGAAGTTTTTTTTTAAAGTGGTGACCTCCCACTTTGCTACTTGATATATTGTTTGGTTCGTAAATACTAGAATGGCTCAGGTCAATGACATTGTTCCTTTCCGCCCTCGTAATAAATAACGTAAAATTTTATTCTGTTTACATATAATAATTATTTTAATCAACGCGTCTAATAAAAAATTCAATAATACAAAATTTTTTATATCGTTGTATGGCTTATTATTTAGATACCTACAGTATTCAAATTTGCATCATGCTTTCGTTTTTTATTTGTAAATAAGTTCATACATATTATATTGACAAGGCAGATTCAGATAGGAAAATATGAATAATCCGATTACTGAGTTCACGTCTGAATGTGTGAAATTTATTTTTCATTCTGGCTCACCTTTTAGTCTTTTTTTTTTCTCTAATACAAATATAAAGGGAATTATTCATTCCCTTAATCAAGGAGTAAATGATTGATGCTCTTTTAGGAGGAAAGTAGCATCATATGTTAACAGCCATTTCGTTCAAAAAGCATTGATATTACTACTTTTCTGCTTCATTTAAGCCTTTGAGTTATATTTTCAGTATAGAAAAAGTGGATTGATAGAAATTAATCGGCCGTGAATGATTGATAAAATGCTTCGAATTCGATTACTTAATCGAACAGGTAAGTCGGTAGGTACTACCAAATCTGGTTCGTTAATTTATAGATATATTTTCTTTACTTTTTTAAATATTTTTACTCTTGAAAAATCTTCAATCAATTTATGAATGTAATTGAAACTGAATTCTGTTAAATTTTTAAATTTTTAAAATTTGTGTTCGAATATGTCTTAAAAAAAATATGGTACATTCTATTACCTACATACGTTGCTTTCAAAAAATTTATTTAATATTACCTTTTTTCACCATATTATGAAATCCTTACATTGAGAATGAGTGAATGTTATGTTATCAATTTCACGGTGATAACATTGATGGAAAAAAAAAAGACACGAGTTTCATTTAGGCATACTCATGAAGGATTAATGTGTAAACATTATAATACTGTGGTTGTGTGCGTGTCTAATGGGTTATACACGCCCTCAACCACACACCTACGTACCATGTAACGCACACAAATGGGAGTTACAATTGTAAGAGTGACAGTTACGCAAATCTGACGATCGTAATTCTCATTTAACCCCTACCGTAGACTGAGTGTTAAGATGTTCACACATCAAAAATGAACGAGATTGACTAATCAGTCCAAATTACAAATTTTAATATCCTACTGAACTATGTAGAGGTGGGCGTAGGGAGTTGGTTGGAAATGCCAGGAGCTAGTCATTCAAATCGATTACCGCCACTAATTCTGTTTTGTATTCAGTGTTTTGTGCCGACACGAGCAAAAAATGAATGAGGAGCAGAGGCAAAGAACAGCTTTTTGAAAAGAGTAGAAGAGCAATAAGAGTGTAGGTTTCTCAAACGAACACATTTCGCCGTCACAAGAGGTGATTAACAGCAAGAACTGAGACGTAATACGAATTCCGGGGGTGGTTGGTCGGAAATAGGTTTAAAAAAAGACGTAAACTTATGAACCAAGTTACTTTCTCCAAGTTCCGTTGGCGACCGAAGCAAACCAAACCATCGAATGCACCTACTGCTCACGTTCACGAGGTTAATGGAAAATAAAATAATTGCGAACTGAACTTGATAACGAGTTCGAACCACAAACTGCAGCTTTCAAGGTGTGTGTACGAAATCGCTCGAATTTATAAAATAAACGAAAACGTCTTACATATATTACGTCTGTTTACCTGACTCGTCGATGGGAAGAAGATTAATTTCGAAATTCACGCACCAGAAAACATTCATTCCGTTTTGAAGATACGTTTCGTCGAATTTAGTGTGTCATTCTGTGCCCACGATCGTATACTACGCGAGACTGTAGACGTATATATTTACCGTGGAATGTAATGTAAGCGATTTTAGGGAGAAGGTAATTCGTATTTGCCTGTTCTATTCTCGTATACACGATAGACGACATGGCTGCGAAGAAAAACGTAAATAGGCGTATCAAAAGAAGCCTAGTACCGAACAAAGTAGGGATCAAAGATAATCCAAAAAGCGTGGAGTGGTTGGAGAGGGGTAGGGAGAAATGTAAACGATGTTTTTTGGAAAACTTTCATGCCGAAAAATTGATACGAAAATAGGGTAGAGTTGATTTTACATTTTTACCATTACAACGGTATACTTGTGTGGATCTTGACATTCGATTTGGCCGGAGGTAGATCAAAGGATATTTAAACGGTGGTATACGTAAAAATATGCAGTCTACATCGAATTACGGTGAACAGGAAAAATGATGCACGAACGGATGAACCAAAATGGCGAACGCAATGATGAGAGAATTTCTGACTCAAGTGAGTGGACGCTGCACTGTGTGCAGTTGAAACGTGGAAATGAAAACGGCAAGTGGCGTTCAGGGGTACGTATGCAGCATTCGTACATCTGGACCTTTTTTGAGAATTACGCGTTGAATTTTTGATAGCTCATCTCGCGATTGCAGTTCTAAAGATTTCACGAACACTTTTGATTGCGTGAAGCATGTGTTGCTGATTTTGTTGCAATTTTTGTTGACGTGTGGCAAGCTCAATTGGTTATTGCATTGTAGATCAGTAATCTAATTTTTATTTATTTATTTATGTATTTATGTATTCTTTTTTTATATTAACATGAATGGCCCCAAGCAAAAGCAAAACTATGCCCAAAACCATGACCATCGTAGTCAAGGTTTTAATATTTGCCTCGCACAATGAAGTTTTGTTCTTAGTCTCGGTCTTGCTTACCAAATTTTACTGTTAGTTGCACCATAGCTAAATTAAACTTACCATTTGTAACAGCATAAAAAGGTTGTTGGTATTAGGTTTTAGACCAGTTTAAGCGTTAAACCTTACACGAGTATATCAATATTATACTGAATATCAATACGTCTCGATGTAGATTGTTTTAATTAATTTATCATCCACACTCATATGGTGGACCTTAACTTTTCTAAATTCAGTCTTTAAACACAATATAACAACACAATTGATACTTTAAAATATAATAATTTCGTACATACAGAACAGGTATTTTTATATAATACAATTTCACATAATAAGTGATTGAATGAATTCTTGGTAATAATCAGCATCGTCTACGCAAAAATGTAAGTTTATGTACACAATTAGGTACATTAGTGCTCACTATGATTAGTGTAAATTAGGTATTAGTGTGTGCGTATAAATGGTAGGAAAGAAGAAGAGTGACGTTGAAGAAGAAGAAGAACGAAAGAAGAAGAAGACTCTAATTTATAAACAATGCAATATTGTTTACATAATTTCACATATTTTTGTTCGGGTGTACGAATGTATTCGTCAATGGAATTATAGATGAATAAATCCGTTACACCACTCACATTCTTTGGGAATGTGCAAAAATTTTGACTCATCACGAACACAAATCATTGACCACAATAAGAGGAGATCAGAACATTTAAATACATTTTTAAGACCCTCTCTCGCAATTTCCAGAATATTTTACAATTTGTTTGGGTTTTTACCACAAGTTTTGCTTTTTGTCTTGGTCTTAAACTGTCGAGTATTGGTCTCAATGTTGGTTTTGCTGCTGTAGATATACGCAGATTTGGCCCATCTATGAACTTGACCCAGATATTGACCCAAAGTATGCACACGTCAAATTTTATTATGATCCATAAAGAATTTTGCCTATCCCCATTTTCTACAAATCTGAAATTCAACAACCGCCATTTTGAAACTAATGGGCAGATTCTGCCAAACTTAATCGAGACAGGGACACAAAATACACACGTGCCAAAGTTCGCATTTTGATCCGTAAAGAAAATCGCCCTCCAGTTTGTTGACAATTTCAGTTATATCCCAAGTGCACATAAACGTTTGACGGAAGGGTGTTTTTGGGGTCTGGGAACCAAGATTGGAAAAATTATAGTGAAATTTTTTCGAAGTCATGACATACCACCATTCGCATGCGGTAGATTTTACGAAATCTACTTTGAAACAATAATTAAGTCTAAGAAAAAAAATTTTACACTTTCTCTGGCCACTTATAATTTCGGAGGTCTGCACACGCTATGAATCACGACGATAAAATTTTCGAGGTTGAAACTGCATTTCGTTGAAATCTCCGTACTTCGTATAAATGCATTTTACAATAAAATTTAGCTACCCGAGCAGAAAATACGTACCTCTATTAATTGTTTTAGATATTAATTTTAAATTGCCAAATTTTTACTATTTTTAATGATAATATAAATAATTTTTCCCTCCTTTTTGATTTTTCCAATTCTTAGTTAGCAATCACCCACAATTATAAATTATAGTCAGTGAATTTTAATTCCAAACCGTGAAACAGGGATCCATATTATAGTACCTAATCTATTTGTTGTTCTATATATTGATTTTAAATTGGCAAATTTTACAAAATGTCAACTTATGAATTATGCACAGTATGTATCTTTGGTTTACAGTTTGGAATTAAGATTCATTGATTAATTTATTATTGTGGGTGATACTATTATATTCTCATTAAAAGGAGTTAAAATTTACTAGAAATCAATTCAAGCCCAAAGTTACGAGTAGGCTAACGTATCTGATTAAAATTAAATAAGACCATAACATTATATTACCTAGCGATTTGGTTTTCGGTTTCAATTTTTTTTTTTAATATTCGTGTCTCTTATACAAGTATAGGCTAACGTAGGTATTGGACTGATTAAAATAAAACCATCATATTATTATTTTACGTAACAATTTCGTTTTTTCGTTTTCTTCTTTTTCTTAATTCATTTCTCTTTCATCCTCCCACTTGTTCCTCTGAGCTCCCTCCCGTCACTTTTCTCATGTTCGGTTTAGTTTTCGATTTATTACTCTGTATCTTTAATTTAACAGATGTATTCACGCTAAAAATAAAAACTAGCGCAGCAAGCTGCAATGGAAAATGACGGTTTTCTCAACAAAAACCAAATGTACCTAGTAAATAAATAAATAAAATTATTTTACTCAAAATTTTTGGGCAGAATGCTGAATAAAATTACGTTTAGAATGAAGTGTCCAGGAAATTCATTATGAATTGTATTGTGAAGTTATAATATACGTGCGCAAGTTGAATACTTAGCGAATAAAATAACAGCAAGCCTGCTTCCTGGTAAGCTTCTTTAGTTCATCTGAAATTTATCAACGATAGTCCAAATGTTTCAGAATATTAAAATACGTATAATAAATTCAATGTCTGTACCAAATTTCGTAACTATTGCCTGAAAACTACGAATTTTGGAATAATTAGAAGCATCAAAGCTCTAAAGGTGCAACATAATAGAATGTACTGGACGTACCATTCGATTGATCCAAACCAAAAACGATAGGCCTCATTCTTGTTTAAATCCGAATAAATGTACCAAATTTCAAGATTACTGGATAAAAATTTCGATGTGAACCTTGTTACATTAAATTGCGTATGTATGTATATAAAAAAAATTAGTATGCATATATATTTCAGCTGACGTTTCTAAAAGTTTCCTGGGCTCATGAAACGGAAAATGAACCTAACCCATTCCTGGGTCTTAATACCTGATCAGTTTTAATATGTAGATTTTCTTTGAAACCTACTCAAAAACGTGATTTTGAGTAGTTATACTCTGCAAATTTAAAACCTACGAAGCAAACAGTCTATAGCTAAATGAAATGTATAAGGTTTGTCATGAAATTCATCTTATCGTTTATTTCTTATAAAATAATAAAATTCATTAAAGAACCCATTACTTTTCATTATTCTTGCCCTTCATTTTACATCAAGGGATATAAGATATGAAAATTTTACTTTTACCCTTTTTCAAATATCAGATCCACCCTAAAAAAAATTCTACATCGTGTATTTCTCTATTTTAAATCGATAAATTTAATTATTCGAGGCGTTACGTAGAAATTAAAACAAATTAAAAATATTACTTTTTTCCTCCTTGGTTTAAATATCCTCACTGAATTTGTTTTATCCTTATGCGGAGATTTTTTGTTACTGTAATACGAGTGACAAGGATGAGAGAAACGACCGATTTTTTTTTTTTTTTTTTTGCTGCTTTTGCTAGAATGGTTGTTCGAGGTGTTTTTTGTGTGAATATTTACGTCTCCCCTATTTGGTCACATTTTTCTGACGTACTTACCCCAGTTGAAAAAATAAATTTAACTGGATTTTTTGTTCACCCTTTGAATTTAAATTATGAATTGCAACGACTTTTGTTGTATTTTGTTGTTGATAAAATTGAATTGGAAACGTTATTAGGGAATGCTGTAATTTGGTCGACGAAAAAAATAGTTTAAGTACATTTAACATTGGATTTGGTCTTTCTTCGTTCTTGAAAACGTTTATTTTTTCTTAATTGAAATATTATTGTGTAGCCCAGTGGCGACTCGTTCATAAGAGCTGTAAAGCTGCTGAACTACTTAAAATTTTCCATGCAGTAAAAAAAAAAAATTAGGTATTGGAAAAATTCGTTCATAGAAACAAATAAATTAAAAAAATATATTTTTAATACATTATTCATTACTAAATTCAAAATCAGAAAAGTCATCAGCTCCATAATAATGGGAAGATTGATTAAAGCGCATACATAGAAGAGAAGAGTGCAGAAAGCTTTATATGAGCTGCAAAAAATAAGAAAGCAGCTTTTCGAAAATTGAAATAACTTGGGTACCTACGTATAGTAAATGTTTCTTTCTTTTCCCTTCTCTTCGCAACATCGCCTACGTGTTTATAGAAAATGTTTTTTTTTTTGTAATTACATATTGGATACCTGCGCAATTTCGGCACTTTAAAAATAATTGAAACTTTTCTAAGAAGTACTTGGTTGGAAGATCTTCTAAATGCATTAGATTCATTAAGTATTGCAGAAAAAAAAAAAAAATAATGTAATTATTAATTTTAATGAGAACGTTAGCTCCGAATTTGTAAGAGAAAAGGATCTCAGACTTCATTTCTCTTACAAATAAGATACCTGATGAGTTAATCTTGAATTTCAACTGTACATATTACATACCTACCTACTCCAATACGGATACTGACAAAAAATAAAGTTTTTTTACTTATTTTGAAGCATTTATAAAATTGAATTAGAAATTTAAATAGGTTTTTGATGATTAGGTATGAATGGATTATAGAAGAGATGAGAAATAATGCGAGACTACCAGTTTTTTAATGTTTAAAAACTAAATCTTATTTTAAAATAATAGAACCACTGCAGAACCATCACTTTGTAGAGCCAGAAGCCGCCATTGCCACTGGAGTAGCCTGACACTACTTCGTGTATTCTAATACCAAAAATGACTGTAAATTTAAACTGACAATCTCAGCAGTGACGGATCCAAGAGGGCCACAGGGACTATACCGACATATACTAGATGAGATTAACCACTTATAGAAATTATAGGCTTATCAGTGACGATTGGCATGAAAATTTTGGATTTATCCTGGACCTGCCACTGAGACTTAGTCACTGTCAAAATTCTTCTTTTTTTCTACTTGCTGTCTGCTTTATTTAGTTACTTAATCTGAAGATTATCAAAACAACTCAATTTAGATTCTTATTTTTAATATTTGTTTTATAAATTGTGCGACATCGTCTCCGAAAATTTGAAAATTTTGAAATGGTTGTAAATGTTTTCGTTTCTTTCAAAATTGTAAGACGTTACAATTGTGTTTACTGCGTAATATTGTGAGAGTTTTCTTTGGATTATTTAACACTCTCCTCATGTCATTGGTGCCAGTATATTTGATGGATCTAATACAATACGATTTCGACTTTTTGTTCAGTTATCAAGATAGTTCAAAAAACTGCTATACTCTATAGTGCCTACTGTAGATACCTATTCTTTTTTGTGCGATATTATCAATGATTATTGTTACTTGAGGGTAGGCTATAACTGTGTAGTGTAGAAGATAAATTCAGGAGCAATCTATAGTATTGGTGAAGATGAGAAAATGCTTGAGAAATAGTGATAATGTAATTGTTGAAAATATAATTTATGAGAAAAAAAATATGCATTCAGTGTACATAGTACATGGAATCTGTTATTTGCTCTTATAGATATTTTTTTTTGTTTGTGTAGGTATGTAGTTACGAGTAGTAGGCTTCATCAATGAACCCACAAAAATCACCATTTTCATTTGTATTTTATTGTAATAGTGGCCTAAGTGTTTGTTTCATCATAATTGAAAACAGTTTGTCTATAGATTATTCTTGATTTGAATGAACAAGCTCTTGGCCAGAAATCAATGTACATGGAGTTATCTTTATTAGGCAAATATTCTGTTTTTGTGTTGTCATATTGTGACGTACCGAAGTATTTGTCGATTTGTCTATTTGTGTAAGTTAGAAAATATTTGGTTTTCAGATGAATATTTTTAATATTTGAATAAGTATAATATTAATGTTCTTTAGGTGAACATTGTCAACACGAATTATGATTCAAAAACATAATATTTAGAAGTTGACTCTTGGTAAATAATGATTAAATTTAAGAATAACCATTAAATATAAGATGAGGTTGATTGGGTTGTGCGCCAAAATGAGTGGTAACGGGTACTTATAATAGTCTGTTGGGCACTGGATGACGAAAGAATGACGGTCGAGTATACGTACATATTTAGATAATGAGACAATGAAACAGAAAAAATATGATGTGGTTAATCTTACAAAATTGGATGACTTGTTTGTTTGGGTATAGTACAAAAGTAGAAGTGTAAAAAGAAAAATACAAAAAATGAGTAAGTCCAAGGGAAATGTGTGAGAAGTCAATGAAATGACTATAGTAGCTAAAAGAAATAATAATATATGAATTAGTGTGTAAATGATGGAAACATGTTGTGGTCAGTATCAAGAAAAAAACTATCTATGTGATATTTTTGAAATGAAGGTGGCCGGCGTGGGGAATCAAACCTACAACCTACAGGTTGAAAATAGCGGCGACGGTAGCGCACAGCTACGACACCGCCGATAACCAACGAAGATGCGGGCGTTTAGGTTCATATCCCCATAACCACTCCCCCCAGTGCTGTGGCTGTGGTTGCAGCACGACAACACATAGAGTGCAGAGCTAGGCTGCTGCCATGTGGGGAAATTACCAAACCCGCCATTATGGCTCAATGCCATTTTGTAGAGGGGGCGTGTGAAGGAATAAGAGGTAAGCTTCATATCACATTGGGGTCACCATTTCTGCAACCTACAGGTTGATGAAACAGCGGCAACGCTACCGCACGGTTACAACCACGCCTCTGACAGCCAATGAAGGTCCGGGCATTTACTTTCACATTCCCACAGAAACAAAAAATATTTTTACCCATATATGTTTTGTTCTCTGCCTTTGGCAATTATTGGCTATTGCTGAAAGAACCATCCTATCAAGGAACTGCTGTGAATACTCTACACCTTCCTTAATTGCTGTTTCATTTTTTAAGTGTAAATAAAATTCTGTCGCTAGAACGCTGTGGTCTTGCTTTTGGTTGTATAATTTCTTTATATTAGCTAGATTTTAAGTTTTTAAGGAATTACTCTCTTGGACTCTTCCTTCTCAGTTAAGAATATTAAAAATATATTTGTGCAATTCGAAATATGACCTTCTCTCCCTTTTCAAATTTCCCTGCTGATTAAAATCGAAGCCATTCGTTATTAGTGCCTTCAAGAAGCGTCTTCATTTTTTATTCAGGATTTCAAATTATTTACCATAAAGTTGAAAAAGCCAACACCATCATTCTCTAATTCCCTTATGACAACGCTACAATTGGCATTTGTCGCACACCTAACAAAAAAAAAAAAAAAAAAAAAAAAGGAAAAATTCTAAAACGTTCTAGTAAGTACAACTAAAAAGTTAATTTGTTTTTAATTAAATTCCATCGAGTGCGTTTCTACTTGTTTTTTTTTTTTTTTTTTATTCTGCTTCTACAGCCTACACACTGCGGTGAACGGTTTGAAAGCTTTTCAAAAAAAGAGTCGAATATTTGTATCGAATCAAATTTGGACGTTTTATTAACCGATACACCCAACACAACACTATTCTATGCTGTATTTGTAAATAGTATTGTTACATTTTTAATGCAAATGAACGATGCGATGTTTATTTTCATGCCAATTTCCAAATAGGAAAAAAAAAAACATGGAATCAATTTTTGCAATTTTTTTCCATCTCATTTCCTTTAATGGAGACACTGGTGTGTTAGCTGATGTTGGGATTTTCCCTTCTTGTGCATGCGAATACCATGTTCAGATTTACAGCGTGCATAAAATCACTTACAAGTTGCACCTCACACGGCAAAAGGAGATCGCAGAACCATTCTTACACCTCTGCATCTTCCCCATCAACCAGCATACCTGTATACATATATACGGTACTTTTCACGAATGGTATGAAGTATAGGTATGATAATTCTTGAGGGGTGATTTCATCTGCTACATCTTCGAGTAAATTTAGGAAAATCTGTCGTGGAAGTGGGGCTGTGGGATGCAACTGGCGAAGTGTTACGTCGACCTTCTCCACCTTAAATTGTTAAAAGCTTCGACACATCAATTCCATTTGTTATTGGTTTAACGCCGAGTTCGGCTTACACACTTTGAATACGTTCGTCGCCGGTATATTTGTATTATTCAAGTTATGGATGGTCTGGGGAATCATCGGTCCGGGTTAGTGGTTAGAAAGTTTACGAGGATACTCGTACCGTTTCTGCTAATTCATTCCAATGGAAGTGTGTGGTTGTGATAAAGATATAGCGTAGTTGTAGGTAATTTTCGGATTTCAGGTTTTTTTTTTTTTTTTTTTTTTTCACACTTTGTGTTCGATGTTTTATCGTCCGCATCCTTTTCACATTGTTTTCCACATTGATGGAGACGTGTACCTTCGCCGTTATTGCTATATTTTCTATGTCCTGACGCGTACTTCATCGACCTTTCATCAACATTCGTACATGTGGTCATCAGGGGCGTATCATCTGGGTATGCGCCACATACCCAAACAGTTGTTAAGGAGAAAATTTAAAATTCTAAGTCAATGACATACATAAATTAATAAATTGAAAAAAAAGAGAAATAATATCAACCAGTTGAATAAATGAATAGAATTGCCAGTTTTTTTCCACGCTGCGCGCGAATATTACAATATTTGAAAAAAAAAAAAATAGACTTTTAATTTCAGCAGGTAGGCCTATAATACTGTATCCCCTAAATTAGTTTTTAAGGATGTCAGGGTATGCTTTCCATGAAAAGCATATCCCACTTTTTAAACCTCATATAGATACACATATAACAACATTGTTCTCCGCTTCTAGGGGATATTTTTTAACTTAATGTTTAAAATTTTCAAACCTGATTTTCTTCAAAATGAATTATTATGTATACATTCTTATCTACTTATTAAAATTGCCAGAGAATTCGGACCCAGAGATGGGAGTGGGTACATTTTTCATTTCATGATCTGAGCATTCTGGCACTATTTTTGAGAATTCGTTTGTACCCCCATTTGCGTTGAATCCATTTCTAGGCGTAATTTTGATCACATAATTTCTAAATTTGAAACACATATTTGGATCCACCTAAAGAAGAACACTATTGTTTTTGTTCCAGATCGGGTACCCGGTTTGTCCGGTATGTCGGTTTATATGCATTTTTTTATTGAATAGCATACAGGTAGCAATTTTCAATCGATAGGCCTGAAATTTGGTATACATGTGTGCTGTAGGTCAAGGACAGTACCTACCAATTTTAATGCGAACAGACATTACAATACGCAGTATATCTGGCAGGGGAGATTTTGTTGAATTTTTGGCATACTCTCAAAAAGGTAATTTTCAATCTGTAGTCACAAAATTTGGTAATGGTATTGATTTGAAGTATATCCAACATTCTTCCAAATTTGGTTCTTATTGGTATTATGGTGCATTTCCTGAGACTGTTGGAGGTGTTAATTTTTCATTCTCAATAAAAGTAGCAATTATCTTTCAATGGTCACGAAATTTGATACAAACAGTACCTTCTATACAAGGACGAGACCTACCAATTTTGGTTTTGATTGGTCAATTTGTTGCCAACTTATGAGCTATGCAGTGTGATTTTCTCTCTTTTACCCTTCTGATAATAGTCCTGAAAAATTAATATTCTAGGCTTCATCAAAAAAATCTCTCGTCTTAGTCTAAAAACAATACGATCTCATCAAAAGGTCAATTTTTATCAACCCCCTCCTGCTAAAAGTTATACTACAATGAAAAAAAATTCAAAAAAAAATTATTTCCGAGTCCAGATAAGCCAGATTCAGAACTCAAGTTTTAAGAACCCCCACAATGAATCTACCAAGATCACTTCCCAAACCGATTATTTTTAAGATATGCTCATTCTCAATCATCCTCCTCATCCGTCCTTTGACTCCCCCCACCACACTCTTCTGATTAATCCATATTTAAAAGGTTTGTTACATATATTAAGAAAAATTTAAATTACTGTAAAAACCATTATATTCAGTAGCATTCCAACAATATAATATTCACAACTCACTGCCTCTGGATATCAGATGTACAATTTTCATTAACAGCACCAACTTTATAGTAAATTTAGCAGAAGTTACTTAAATCTGAACATTTGCAGTTCCAATAAATTAGCTGATCAATTTCAGAAGACTAAACCAACTGCGGTGATGGACACCAAAAATGTAGTTTCAAATACGGATTGAATTCTTTGAGGTAATAGGAACTACTCAAAGTCTCTAACTCAGGTTAAATTTTAGATTTTATTAATACAAAATTTTTAACTTTGGATCAAACACAAAAATTTAGCTTCACTTTTGACTTTAGTAAGATTTTAATTTATCAAATGACAATACCAAAATCATTGATTTAATCAAAAAAGATTTCACTTCAATTTCGATTATAATTTCTGAACTTTAAAAAAAATATACAAACTTTCTTTCCAAATGTAAATTTTGGAAGCGTGCTTTCAAATCGCAAAATACCAAAAAATAAAAAGAAACTTCAAAAACTCTATATTACTTTTAAATTTCAATATGACCAACTACAATGAGCCAAAAGTTTCGGTGTAGTAACAAACTTTGATGTAATTTTAAAGTTCATACTGTGAATTTTTCTTGATTGCGATGCAACTAATGAAATAATAGTTGGTTAGAATAACATAAAAATTACTGCATCTCTTCTCACAGAAGATGCAAAATATAAAGAAGTGAAAAACATGCCTAAAACAATAGCTTATATAGGCAAAGACTCTAAGGGAATTTAATGGATCAAATGGTTAAACACTGTGGAGTTCCATGTATTTGCATCATATTCCATGACTTTAAAGATTTGAATTTAGAAGATACGAAAAATTAAAAATGGAGAAAATTAGATGCAGTAAATAGGTGTTTGTATATCAATTAAGATAGAAAGAGACTCATTGTATGAAAATAACTTCATAATAATCTGAGTTGGATGAAAGATAGAGTACAAGTACCAGCATCGAACATTGGTCCACAATGAGTCACCCTATCACCGTCTTGTACAGAAAACAGGGACCAATTTTGTTAGAGAGAGAGAAGAAGAAAAAGTCATATAAATCTAAGAGAGGTACAAAATCGAAAAGAGTTACGTGTGCCCTGATTTTCTTTCCTTCATACAAGAAAACACAGCTATACTAACCATATTCCCGTGGTTCCCACTCTTATGATTCATATGTAAATGTATTAATATAAAAGTAAGCCCTGGTTTAACATTCATAAACCGTATAATTTGGTTAATATTTGGCAATTGAGAAATTCCTATCTGTTCATCTTTCCCCCTTTTTAAAAAACAGTGTGATTGACTTACAGAAATTATGGAAAAGATGGAAGAAAGAGAGTACAAAAATACCTACTTTCTTTATGAATTCACTTTGGAAAAAGATAGGAGAGAATAAAAGATAGAAGATGATGAGTAAAACACCTAAATATGATACAAAAAATGAAGCATATTGGTAGCCTACAAAATTCTGTAGAAGATAGGGAATTTTAGATGAAATGAAGAATAAAACTGATTGAGAATTTGTGAGTATAATTTAAAATTTGGTGAAATACACCCAGAATATTAGCAAGAAAATTTATTATCTAATTATCTACAATCATCATCCATTGAGACTGCTATTGCTAAAAAGATCTTATTTAACAAGAAAAAGTTTTCCTGATCGTCAGTTTCGCAGAAAAAAAGTGCGATAATAATTTTTTTTGAATATAGAGAAGTTGAATTGAAATCTCTGCCCTCAATCAAAATAAAATTATTGTTGCCTCACAATTTGCTTTTATACATTTATACTCGCGGCTACACTGATTCTTGTTCCGCTGCTCTTTTCATCTACAATTCAGAAAAACAACCTACAACGATAAATTAATACAATGCTAAAAAGATGCTCGTAACCTCTTACGATGTAAATAGGAAAAATATGTCTCAAAAAATAAAGGGGATTTGCTTTTCTTCAGGAATTTTTTTTTGTTTTACTTTTTTCCTAGAAACTACTGAATTAATAGGAACCGAACTCTTATCAGATTTGGTCCGACACAAGTACCACATTTCATGAAAATTTTAGCCTTATGCCATTTGTAGTTTTTTCAAAATTCAGGAATAACCATTTTTCCAACCATTTTTCCAACAATTTTTTCTCTTGGCAGTTTCTCAGAAACTACAGAACTACTATGCCCTTCTTCCGGACTTTCACCTACATTAAAAAAATCTATCGAGATATTTCTGCTCGATCCTTTTTATAGATGCTTCAAAATCCTAGAAAAACCACTTCTCCAGGAATTTTTTATTTTCAAGTTTTCTCCATCGTTTTCTTTTCTCATGAAACGAATACTTTTCGTAATTTTCACCCCACACTCTTTCACGAGGTCAATTTTAATACACCTCGTTTCTAAAATCGGATACTTGGTTACATTTCTGGAAGAGGTATCTAATAATTCAAGTATTTTATCCACTTTTGTTTAACTTCACTCCCAACTTCGTCTTTGAAAAAGGTAAAATAGTAGTAATAATAATAATAATGATAATAATAATAATAATAATAAAAACGATTTTTTAAAATAAGCTCTTATTAATTAAGTTACCAAAAAGAACAAAATAATTTTATCGTAACTTCAGGGTAGGAACAAAAATAAAAGGTGGGGCCTTATCACCGTATAGAAAATAGGCCTACATTTGATTATAGTAAAGGTGAGTTATTTTAATAGTTTTAAAACAATTACTAAAATTTTTTTACTTTTTTTTTTTCAATAATAGTTTACTCTATTTATATGAATTTTAGTGTTATTCGTATGGTAATTCAAGTAATGTATTATATGATATTTTAATTATAGTAATTTTATTAATTTTAATTAATTTGTATAATGATTTAAATATACCAGTTAATATGATTTATAATTTGTACTCGTCCAGTTTTTTATTAAGTTTAATTGTATTTATTTTTTGATTTATTATAAGCTTTTTATAAGCTTTTATTCTACTCACTACTGCGATTTTAAAATATACCAAGACTGCAGCCCATCTTCCGCAACGAAATAATATTTATTTCGTATGAAGCTAAAGCCAAAAAAAAAAACTAATTATTTGAGTTATTCGTTTTCGCTTGTCATACGTGAATCGTTCTCATTTATTAGATTTTATTCTACTCAGTACTGCGATTTTAAAATATGCCAATCAATACTGCAGCCAACCTTGGGCAACGAACTTATTTATTTCTTACAAATCTAAACACCCCCCACCCAAAAAAAAAAAATTAAATTTTTTAAAAACTCGTTTTTAACGTAAACTTATTAGAGTTATAATTGAGTTAATTCGTCTTAGGCATCCCACGCTCTTATTTTTAGTGCTACCCTGAAGTTACGATAAAATTTTTTTTTTCTTTTCAGTACGCTAAATAAAAGCTTGGTTTGAAAAAATATTTTTACCTGGAGTGTGAAACTTCGATGAAACATGGCGGGATTCGTAAATTCGTGGATATATTTATGGTTTTTCATCCATAATGTTAAGAATTTGATTATTTGAAAGATACGCATTAAAAGATACATTCCTTCAACGAAATTATTTGATTTTTCTTTTTCCTTTTTCACCTTTCATTCATTGGAACATTCTCAAGCGAATGAATGCCGAGAATCGCATAATATGATTCAAATTTTATATAATATAAGTGGTTATGGTTATACCCCAAGTTTGCATTCTGTTATTACTTACTACATCCAAGTGAAATTTCTCAATTCAAGATGATTCGTTTTCTTTCAAACAGTATCTTTTCTTTATTTTTACCTCCATCGAATAACAGTGTTTTTGTAATATATTCCAGAAACTCGTCCGCTCCAGTCAATAAATTACTTCGACGACCAAAGCAAGAATCTAAAAAAGGAACTTGAAAATTAAAATCGAAATCATATCTTGCACGTATTTTCGTTTCGTTCGCATTCAAATGCGGTGGGTTTTTTTTTCTTCGTATAATCGATGAATTCGCTGTGAAAAATTAGAAGTTTGCAAAAAAAAAAAAGAAGAAATTTATGATTAAAAAATAACATTTTTTCTTCTCCCATTTCTATCAGCGAAACGATTCGTTATAGGAAACTAATTTTTTCTTTTCACTCGAATAATACAGTAGTCATTTTCTTCGATATGATAGGCTGGTGGAAACGACAGTAAAAATGGGCAAATGTGATTGAAAATTTTTTCCATTTGTTTGATAAACAGACTTCTTGAGGAAGAATAATCTAGCAAAAGATAAAAATTCAATCCCGTTTTTTCATTCTTTTTTTTTGTAAATCCTTCTTTTGATGCAGAATACCTCGGATATATCTATCTTAATTATGAGTGCAACCATTTTCGATAATAAAAGGTCAGGTTTAAATTATTGTATGGGTGTGCGTGTATGTGTTAATGTATGTTTTGTGTGTCTCTGTAGCCTTTATAAACGACGTCGAAAAGGAATCTGCACCTTCGGGGGGTGGCGAGGGGTTGGCTCATTTTCGACGCGGTATCGTGATACGTAGATACACCAAAGGTTCCGGATTTAAACGAAACCTTTTCTGAACGTTACACGTTACCATTGTCCTTATATAATTCGAAAACGATTCGTAATGTTAGAATGTAAATGGAGTTGGTGAGTAATAAGCTTCGGGCATTAGTTAGTTACGAGAAATAGAACACCCAAAAAAAGTTTCGAATCAAACCGAATCTATTGGAGCCAAATTAGACAGTCTGTTGTTGGTGTAGATAACTTCTTTTTATTCTTTATTTTTTCTTCTTTTTTTTTCATCGCCGCTTTGTATTCTCTAAGGTTTGTTGTGCTTACCTTTATATGTACAGGATCCTTTTCCCGACGCACTTCAGCCATATTCAATCAAATGCTCTTGCACAAAATTTTGCAGACACTTTTGCTTCTTTTACCATTTAAGTACCTACTTACATCGTTTGCATTGCTTGTATGTGTTCAACCCCTAATTGCTTCTTTCAACCTTTACTGCTATATTAAGACTCATTATTGCTAAAAAAAAAAAAAAGCCATTTGTTTTTTATATGTGTATTTTTTTTTGTGAAATGCTTTAGTTTAAAACTAAGTTATTTCAACTTTTTACTCCTTGAAGTAGAAAAATAAGATTGTATTTATAAATAAGCTGTATTTGATGTTGAAAAAAAGTCCTTCCTCTAAAATTCTAGTTCTCGACATAGGCCCATATTCACAAACGTCACTTTTCTCCCTTCACTTAAATTTCACTTAAAAAAATTTTTTTGCACTACTTCGTACTTAAAAATGTGGGAACATTGTATCTCTTAAGAGAGTTTGAATGTAAAAATAAAATGTTACCACACTCTTATATACAAAATTGTGCCAAAAGTCATTTTCAAGTGAAGTTTAAGTGAAGGGAGGTAAAAAAGACGTTCGTGAATATGGGCCAAAATCTTTGAAAGTGAGTTCTCACTTGAAGGTTGTCAGGTCTGGGTAAGTTCTGCAAAGTGACAAAAAGTCAAAAACAATTGATGTTTCTGAACAGAATAATAATTACAGTTAGGTACTTTTTTTGGTAAGAAGAGCATATACGATCATATCTTCAGAAGAGAAGTTTTATTGGAACTTACTTATGGAATAGAGTCAGGAAGTTCTGTACTTTTTGAGAACCAATGTTTTTATTTTATCGAATCTTACTGTTAGGATATACTAGTCATTTTCCTGCACACCTACGAACTTATTAATCTCATACAATAACTCGTACTTTATTTATTTTATCTCGCGACTTCACTATCATTCCACCTGATGAATATTAACTTATCATTTAATCGATCTCGTACTCGTTCGTCCACCTTCGTAAATCTCATCTCGTACGATATCGTTAATCATAATTTGTTAAACAGAATTTCTTCATATATACTGCACTTCTTCGACTTGAATGAGTTTAAACGTCGTTTCCTTCCATCGCTATGATAACTCTGTTTCCTCAACCTCAATAAAAATAACCATTTCAGAGAACTTTTTTCGTTCTTTTGCAAATCAAACTTAATTTTATTAAAATGTGCTAAAAGTTTTGCGCTTATTTTAAAGTTGAACGGATCTGTATTTAGATATTATTCTAATTTGATATTTCCTGAATGGCGTTGCCCGTATATAGATAAATTTTGCCCTTCTGAGGTAGTACCTTCGTATTTTGTAATGAGTGACCTTTCGGTATACACATCGATTACACAACGTAAATTGGTTGATGGAAAATTTTATGTAGATTGCACAATTTTTAAGTAGGTTTTCTATTGAAAATTTGCTTATCAATCTTGGTGTCATGGAACGACCTGGGGCTGGGAGTAGCTACACTTTTCGTTTCTGAATGAGTAGTTTTTATTGGTGGATATGCCCAAATTTATGACATTAGTTTTTTCAAAATTCAAATTCTCATTTTCTTCAATTATACCCTTCCAATTTTTTAATTTTCAAATATGAATAGTTTGGGACATTCTCCGTAGGGTCAGGTAAGGAACATTTTGAGCCAATTTTCATTAAAATTCATAAAGTAAGATACTTGTTCTGAGCGAACGAAAGTCCGTTAGTTCCGAAAACAGAATATGTATTTATAATATATGCCAATTTCTTGTTACTACGGTACAGGTCGCAATTTTTATCCGATAGTCACGAAATTTGGAACGAACATTTACACTAAGCCAAAGAAATGACCGATTGATTTTGTTGCGGATCTGCCGCACGGTACTTACGATATAGCTATTTCGTTTTTGTTATGGCTATAAAATTATCCATTTTCAATCAATAGCTACGAAATTTGAAACAAATATTATAACTTGCTATATATTTTGGTACGGATCTGTCTCACAGTATATCCGGTTACACTATTTTCGTTTTTATTTCGTCAAAATTCCTAATTTTGGACCAATAGGAACGTAATTCGAAACAAATATTTATTACATCTGTTAATAACTTTTTAGTGACAAGTTACCTAATTTTATATTTTTCGAAAACTTACTTTTCTCATCGGAGCTGATGTTACGTTAGAGTTTGTTTTAGTCAACTAGATGTTCTAATGAAGCTAAGAACATTACTTTATGGTTCTCATTTCCGCAAATTCCTCATAAAATTCTGATTTTTTATCATAATTTTAATCGTTGTTTTGGCTAAAAAAAAAAAAAAAAAAAAAATCTGTTAATCTACGAACTAATCTTATATAACTAGTGGGTTGACTTGAAAACACTATTAAGGAATAGGAAATATTTGCATGATGACTAAAAACAATCAACATTGAATGAACAATGAATTAGGTACATATTTGCAACTGACCTTTTGTAGGAAAAAATTTGAAATTATTAATTATAAACATGAGAATGGCGGAAAGCTATCTCTTTCTTTACATAGTGTTGGTAACCAAATCATTTTAACGGACTCTTAAAATCACTAGATAAACGGCATACACTTTTTCATATGAAAATAAACAGATCATCCCTTCTAGTCACCATCATCTCTGAAAAAAAACAAAGAATTCTTGTTGAAACAGTTTTTTACAATTTTCTGTGTGTCAGTAAATAAGCTATATGTAGTCTATAGTAATCCCATAACTACTCGGTACCTATGTTATCAATTACTTATTAATTTCACTTTGCTTTACGAGTTTGTGGTCTTCTAAATCATTTGCAGAAATTGTGTGACTTAATAATTTTTTTGAGGCAATAAAACATAGTTCGTTCATATCGTCTTCCCCTAAAAATACATTTAATTATGTTCATCTATTCAAGCAAGTAATGTGTAGCTAAATTTTTGTCATTGGGTTGAACCATAATCAATTTTTTGCCAGTTTTCATATTATCTCAAAAATTCGTAATGCTTACGAGACAAACTTACCTACGTTGTGAGATTTATTCTTAATTTTCAATAATAAATAATAAAAAATTTGATCAAAAATAGTCGGTTGAGTTATGTTCAAACAAACTAGACACAATTTCCTAATCTGCTCCCATGTTTTCTTACTATTAATTATCTATAAACTAATAATACAGATTATAAGGTATAATAATAACTAAAAAATTGACATCAGTGGTGACTGTATTAAGTAAGATGATGTGGAAGAAGTAATAGATCTTCAGAATAACAATATGGAAAATACTCACACCTACTACAGCAGTCCGTTTTAATTAGCCAACAAAAAAATATGTTTTTTCATTCACGTATTAAAAGGTTCTACAATTATCGGAGTTTGCTTTTTCTTTTAACTTTTCAATTCATTTTATCAATTCGAAATAAGAATCGAAAGTTAGATCAAGTGAAATGTTACGACTTCAACATCTCTGCCATATATGATAACTAGGTACTACGATTGATCATTCAACAGCTCATAACATCAAATTTTTCCAACTTTAATCAAGGTCTTAACATTGGTAACTATTATGTACCTATAAGTTTACTCATCCATTTAAATGTAAAGAAGATAGTTTTATCTGAAATGTAGGGCTTTTTACACATAATCCTTGGGGAGTTATGTGAGGTACCATGAGGCAAGACCTTGTGGTTCTATATAGTATGTAGGTAAGCTCGTTTCATGTCATTTTTCTCTTTCTGATCTAAGACAATATTTCTTGCGATCTGCGATCTTGGGCTGCCTATCAAAATTTCATCTTTTGACTACCTATTTATATTTTTTAATTAATCTTTTTAAATAATCATGTGACAATCATTTTCGGATATCAAAACATTAGTGCACTTGGTACTCGTTATAAAAATTCATTTCAAAAACAATCCCTGCGATATCCCTTGCTCATCATTTTGGCCGCATTCACATTCAGTTAAAAATTTAGTTAATAAACCATTCCTAGATTCTTTCTGAATTTATAACCAAAAAAATAGATAAATAAATAAATCAGCAAAATCTGGTTAATTTTAACTACCAAATTGCTACTTAAGGCTGAGTTACGATCCTCTTTTCTCTGCATATACATGCTCGAAAAAAATAGGAAAAAAAGGAAACAAATCCAAATTAAATTTTAAAACGAAAACAATGCGAACGAGAAAAGCGAGCAAGATTAGTCCAAGAGACCTAAAGGACGGGAAAAAACCAAATTCAAAAACAAATGACTAAATCTGTAATCTAGAAACCTAATAAATAATTCAACATTTGATAACATGCTGCAGTGCCTTTAAAAATTATTTTTGTTTTTACGGTTTAGATTTGCGTTATTACAACCGAAGCCAGTGAAATAAGAACGGTAAAAGAAAGCAAGACTGAATGGTACCTCGATAGAGACTGACAAAAAAAAAAAAAAAAAAACCCAAAAAAAACAACTACTTAGAAAAGTTTTACCGGAGCTTTATCAATGTAAATCTGTTCTTTGGAAACGTTATAATAAGAAGAAAACTCACTTTGGAGTTGGGAAAAAAGAAAATGGTTACAAAATTGTCAAGTTTTTGAAGGCGAATATAAAAGGAGATTTAAATTTTACGATTACTGCCCGAAGGAGTAAAATTGCTTTAATTGTGGTTCGTCATTTTCATCGTTTCAATTGCGTATAAATATTTTTTTTTTAAACGAAATTATTATTAGTTTATGTTTAAGTGCGTCGCGGGTGAAGTTGAAATTTGTGTATAAGTTTTTAACAGCGTCATCTTCATTCTACTCTAAACCCTGCCCAATCCTACCAAACGCGAAGGGAAAAAGAAACTTTTTGTCTTTTCTTTATTAAAATGAGCCGCAGAAATAACGAAAATAAATGGCAGTATTGTATTTCGAATATTTGCGAACAATGGGGCAAAACGAAAAGCGAGTACTGAAAAAAGAGAGAAAAAAAAGAAAGCTACTTAGGAACGAAAAATTCGAATTTAACAAAGTAAACTTTATTTCTATTATTTGCAGTAAAGACAAATACACAAGTAACATTTTTTTTCTTCTTTAGTTTCCTTAGTGGTTAAAATTGCAAATATTCCCGCTAAACCAAAGCTAATATTTTTACATTTCCTCGGGTTTTTAGTCGATACCAATAGCACGAATTTTTTGATTTAGCTTTAATGGCGGCGTACCCTGTATGTGTTTGGTACGAAAATTAAACTTTTTTTATTTTATTTTATTTTATTCGTTAAATTAAAGTTTTTTTGCAAAGGGTATTCGAATTATATTACTTTCGACGAATAGGAGGATCTTAATATCTGCTGAAAACTGATTTGGTTAAAGTGTAATATCTAAATCACAAGTGGGTATATAACTGCAACTGCTTCGGTGGAGAAATGGTTGACTGATTAATTTCGTAATGAAAACAAAAATAGCGGTATCGGAAGTACCATTCAGCCGATCCGCGCCAAAATTAATAGCATCTTACAATAAATTAAAATAGATATTTATTCCGAATTTCGTGGCTATCTGTGAAAAATTGAGTACCTATTTTATATGGCTAAAATAAAAACAAAAATGATGGTACCGGAAATATCGTCCTGCTGATCTGGACTAAAATCAATAGGTCTGATTTTTGGTTTAGTACAAATTTTCGTAGGTACCAAATTTTGTGGGACATTAATAGTTCTAATCGGAAAAACCTTTTTTCTTTGATCAATATTAGTTTTGACTAGTCAAATCTAATATTGACTGATATTTTATTACATTCTGAGTCAGTTCTAGAATTGACTAAAATATGAACTAGATAATATTAGTCTCGACTGGTCAATACTAGTATTGACTGAAAATAATTAGTCAAAACCAGTTCTTATTCATTATACAAATCTGTGGAAGAAATGATGGGCGCTTCGCCCCAAACCACCTTTTAAAATTTTTAAAATTTTTTAACTCTTCTCACCTTTACACTTCCAGGATGATAAAACCATAGGAAAAAAAAATCATCTCACCTAACCACCCTCTAAAATTAGGATAAAAGCAGTCATATGTTTAAAATTATTTCAAGTGAATTAAAAAGTTTAAAAAATCATAAAAAAGGTCATACGAAATAATAATTTAAATTTTGTTTTAAATAATTTCTAATACTTACCCATGCTTTTATCATATAGTGGCCATTAGGTAAGGTGGGTCGTTTAAAAACAAAGTTGATAAAAAAATTGAAAAAAGGCGGTTTATAGGGCGAAGCCCCCATCATTTTTTATACACATTTGTATAATGATTGAGAAATGATTTTGGCATCTCACCAAACCACCCTCTGTATAATAAAAGCATAGGCATGTGTCAGAAGTTATTATTTTTAAATTAAAAATTTTTCTAAAAATAACAAAAATATGCCATATGAGATAATAATCAACAATGAATTGATGAGATTGAAATTCGTATTTATTTTTTACGTAATTCTGATCGGAGTTATATTTTTTTCAGTAAGGCAATACTAATTTTGCCTAATCAAAGCTGAGATAAAATTTTTGTTTGGTCATTAATAGTTTTAACCGAACAAACATTTTTTCTTTGGTCAATATTAGTTTTGACTAGTCAAAACTTATATTGACAAAAGGGGTTAGAAATAAATAGTATTGCCAGAAGGGATTAGGCATAAATTGTATTGACTGGTCAAAATTAGTTTTGACTAAAATGGGGTTTTTACGGTAATATATATATATGAATTTGAGTTATTGGTGCAAAAATTTTCCTAAATTCATGAAACGAAAAACGTGCCCATCTCCAACCTTGGGAGCTAATACCGCACCAAGCGAAATTAGTAGATTTTTTAAAGAAAACCTACTTGAAAATTGGGACTGAATTTTATTATATAGATTACTGCAAATACCTTCGCACCGAGCAGATGTTGAGATTGAGATGTAAAAAAAAAATTTAGGGACGAGGCACACAATATAGCGAAAAATGAAGTTTGTTCGATTCTTTTCGCAAATGAGACTGGAGAAGCTTATACAAAGACTTGGGTTACACCTCACGTAGCCAACGGCAAGCAGCAACACCAATTTAAAAATATTGGAAAGTACTAACAAATTTA
Organism: Ericerus pela; assembly: GCA_011428145.1. Lineage (NCBI taxonomy): Eukaryota > Metazoa > Arthropoda > Insecta > Hemiptera > Coccidae > Ericerus > Ericerus pela. The sequence continues at coordinate 241,102 of WOFM01000210.1, forward strand.
TGTGCTTGCAAATTCCGCACCAAAGTGCTGTTTGCAACAAATTTGTTGCGATCATCCAAACAGTGAAAACAAATTTTTATTTTGTATTTACCATTTGCCTTGAAATGTGAAGACAAACACCGACCCTCTTCCGAATGAGGACCTCTTTTCACATTTTTATCTCGACTATTTCCGTAGAAAACACCATGAGTTATTTGTTATTCGAGCAAATGCTTTTTGGTGTTGATAGTTAAGGAGATGCTCATATTCGCCCATACCCACTGAACGTCTAAGATCACTCGCTCCTTTTGGTTGTGACTTGAGGTACTCATGATGATGCAACTCAATCGACCATACATTAAGGTGTATTTCTGTTCACTACGTAGAATAATTTGGAAGAGAGAACGAAAATAAAAAAACAACTTTTGGAAAATTCATTAAAAAAATATTCATCAGTTGCAAATTAAAAAACGCTTCGACTAACATCGTCCAAAGATTAGGGAGGAAGTAGCCAAATTTAATGATGGGAAATCGTTTTTAATCCGTTGTCAATCCGTCACACCACTCGAGAATCGGTGCGTGGAATGAAATGAGGACCCTTCATTCGATATTGGTTGTGTGATGAGGAGGTAGAAAGGGGTTTGGTATGCAATCAACGATATACGACCGTATGAGGGGCTGCGGTAACTAAATTGGTGCCAAAATGCGACAAGAGCCCGTCTTTTTCACCCACGCATAGTGGGTACACTAATTTTATGTGTGAAAAACTGCGAATTATTGGTCGTTTCCGTTTCGAAGATATGTCATTTTATTTGGCGTACGAGTGTCGCAAAAATTCTGTCTAATTTCGTCAACGCTCGCTCAATCAAAATTTCATAAAAGCATCGCTACTTCATTCGAAAAATGGGTGACTTTTGTTCGCGATTTATGTAATCAACATTTTGGAAAAAAAAAAAAAAATATGCGGAGACGGATGTTTTTTTTTTTTCTATCGTTCCCTTTTTTAGCTTTTCGGTCTTACTCGCCGATCGGGTTGTCTGTCTCCCTTTTTTCATCCATTTCTCACTCCAGCCCAAATATTACGTACATACTTTCATGTATTATTATTTTTTTTTTTTTGTATATGTACGTATAGCATAATGGCGATATAGAATACCTAAACAGAGAGTGCTCTTGGAACTTAAATGAGCTGATATAAGCCGAAAAGTACTCTTTTACCAAAATAAAAGTAAGGAGAAAAAAAAAAGAAGCCAAGATTGAATTTTTACCCCCGAACCGTAGTTACCTTTACGAAACGTAAGCCGTTAAAAATGGAGAAAAAAAGAAAAGTTTTGAAGGAGGAAAAACGTTTGCAGAATAACTGTAACTGGCATCGAAGTTAATTTGACTTCTTTTGATACACAGTATTTTTCTTGTTGGGCTGAGCATATGCGTGGCGCAAAAGGGGATTCATCGTGCAGCCAACTTTTCGTAACTTTTCCACCCGAAAATACCTATTCACTCTTTCTTTTTTTTTTCTTTCCTTGTATTTCGATTTGTTCGATTTTATTTATTATATACCTACAACCCTTACGTCAGCATTGCTGTAAATAAAAGGTGATTGTCCACTCCGTAGCTGCGGAGCTCGATTGAATCTTACAAAAACCGGCTTATTTAATATTAAAATTCACCACGTATTGGGTTTTCCATACTCCCATCAACTTACTCTTTCTTATTCGTGAAAAATTTCAATGCGACAAAAAGGAAAAACTAGCGCACCAAAACTTCCCTAGAAAATCCAGTTTGCTAATAAGAAAAAAAAAACAAAAAAAAAATCTTTTAACCTAAATTAATTCAACTCAGAAAAGAAGCTCGTAACCTTTTGCGCCGGAAATACAAAAATGATACTTCAAGCAACACAGGTTACTTGCTTTTCTCCAGCAGTTGTTTTTTATGTTTTATATTTCTCTCGGGAACTACTAAATTAATAGGAACCAAACTCCTGTCAGACTTGGTTCGACATAAGAACTCTATTTTGTGTATATTGAAGCTCTATCCCTATTGTAGTTTTCTTAAATTCCTGCAAAATCCACTTTTCCTGGAAATTTTTCTATTCTAGTTTTTCACAAATACTAATGAACTAATGTGCACCAAACCTCTATCAAACTGGGACATACATAAGAATAACATATCGTGACAATTTCAGCCTAATCCCTTCAGCAGGCATGCCAGATGTACAGTAATTCATACATTAGCAAACGAGTATTTTTTATTAAAAAGAAAAAAAAAACTGACTACGTTAATTTGAATGATTTTTATTGGCGGATATGCCCAAATTTATGACAGTAATTTTTTCAATCCTTAAATTCTCATTTTCTTCAATTACACTCGTCTAATTTTGTAATTTTCAAATATGATTAGCCTAGGACATTCTCCGGATGGTCACCAACATTTTATGCCTACTTTCATTAAAATTCATAAAGTAAGACACTTGTTCTGAGCGAACGAAATTCCTTTAGTTCCGGAAATAGTTTATTCAGCAGTATTTTTTTTCCCGTTTTTCTCAAAAACTACTTAACTAATAAAGACCAAACTTCTATCAGACTTGCAGCCACATTAGAAAAATCCATTGTGAAAATTTCAGCCTGTAATTTCCTCAAAATCCAAGAAAAAAGAATTTTTCATTAATTTTCTACTCTCCATTTTTCTCGGAAACTACTTAATCAATAAACACTAAACTCCTGTCAGACCTGATCCTATACGAGGACTCCTACTTTTCGTGAAATTTCAGTCCAATCCCTATCGTAATTTTCACACAATCGTAAACACAAATTTTAGGCGATACATCTATTGATCTATCCATCCATTCATTCATTCATCTATTTATCTATCTATTTATCTATCTATCTATTTATCTATCAATCTATCTATCCATCTATCCATATTAATAAATCTCAAAGTAAGGATGTTTGTTCGCCTATAACTTCAGAATCACTTAACAAATCGAGAGAAAATTTTCAGAATTATTTTGTATTATTCTAAAAAATGTTTAAACCCACTGTCGAAGCTCTGTCTCTATATATCTGTCTGTCTGTCTGTCTCTCTCACATATACATATATATTTATTTATTGCACGTATTAATACCCACTAATAACCCAAAGTTTCTACCCAAATTCCTACTTACTGAATCACCTAAAGCTCTCGAGACTTGAAAGATAAGAAACAAAATCACTGATGCTGGAATTTTCTTGTCGTATTATTCCTAAAAATTACTCCACGAACTTCTGTAGTAATCAACAGCGAAAATCAAAATCCATTGTAAAAGTTGCAAAATAAGTTGAAAATTTTCAAAATGCCGCTTTTAATTTGCCGGTTTATTTGTTGAAGTATATTTTTCTCCCAAGAGAACGTATTTTTCGTTTCAGACGAATTAAGAAGCACCCCGAGGTCATTGTCGTCGTGTCAAAGAGAAATTTTAAAAATCAGAGAACGCTTCGTTGATGAATATTTTAGTTTTGTACTCGCGTTTTAACGAGAGGAAAACTGATGGTTTCCCGTGTAGAAAACTCGTCAAAATTCAGAATTTTGAATTATGGCGTGAAAAATTCCGTCTATTCTACGTATATATATATATATATATATCATCGCTGATGCTAATTTTCAACAATAAAGGAAGACGGTTGAAAAAACTTGCGAAACTTTTTTTTCTCTAAAGAGTTGTGGGTGGGATATGAAGTGCCTAGAGAAGTCTTCGTTTGTTCACTTTGTCAATATTTGAATTATGGAAAATATATTACATCTGAAATCATTTTCAGTTCGATATTTTATATTGATACAAGATTTTATCGGTGGTATCCTGCGTTTCTGTAGTCGAGAGTGCGCTGGAAAGACTATGATTTTTAAAGTCATCTTAATATACGTAGGGATGGGGGAGACGTTATTTCACTTATTTTCCTTTAACGTTTTCTCCGTGATACGAATGAGTGAAGCAAAATATGAAAGAAAAAAACATTCAGCTTATGTTACTGACTCTTTCAAATTGTTCAACCTTCACGCCATCTCGTTCGATTGTCTGAAATTCTTTTTAAGCATTCATTAAGGTCTTATATATCGAAAAATCCAAGTGAAACATTGTTTAACCGGGTCTATTAAATGAGATTAATTCCTCGAGTCCAGCATTTGGTTAAATTCGACGGTGCACTGTGGCCGAAAATCTGTAAAATTGTGAATAATAATTTTTCAGATCAGTTTTTATTAACAAAACTAAGAATTTTAACAATTGTGAATATTCCAACTGCTTAATTTCTTATATCTCAATTCGAAATAGTGATTAGGGGTTGGCAAACCTGCGAGGTTTGCAGTTTCGTGGTGCTGTTGCAAATATTTCTACAGATATCGTGATCGGTAGACATCCCATTAAAGTTCATTGATTTGAATTTTGAATTATGAATTATACGAACGTTTCCAGAGACAAATTAAGAGAATTCTCGAACAAATATAATGATAGGAGTAGGACTAAAAATATCGAAAATTCTCATCTTTCTCAAGGTATAATACAAGAACAATATTCATGTATTAACCGTTTCTTAAGAATTACTTACCCATCAAGATTTATATATACAGGTACCTACATGTTTATATATTTATGTAATTGATAGCGGTAAAAATTTAAGAATCACTCTGGTACTTACCGTTCTTGCATTCGGCCCTTTTAATGTTTTGACTTCTACTCCCTAGGCGTAGCTAGGCAATTTTTCTGAGGAGGGATAGAGCCCCAACTTAAAATGTTCCAAAATTTTTACAAAATAATCTCACCCCGTCCATTCCTATCTTTAATTCCCCAATTTCCTCCTAGGTAATGATTGTGCAACTTTTGAAATTAAATTTTAATTTAAAAAACAAAAAAAAAAAATTGTGGGGACTTACCACTTGTATGAGGTATTAGGGGCTCGCACCCATCAACAACAGTTGCCGCTGAAAGGTTGGCTCATTATTCGTCTCGATGACTTTAAACAAATGCGTGAAAATGTTCGAACATAATTTCTTGCAGTTACTTGCAAGTAATCTACAAAAACCAAAATGTGACTAATCATACATATTACAATGATGTCACAATTTGGTACATGAACCTGTTCATTATTCCTTATCTTGATAAGAAACAACGCACTTACCTTATACACAGACGTACATATTTATTACATATGTGTGTATGAGTTCATAAAATTTTCACCTATGCTTTATTTTCTGTGCACAAGTTCCTCTAATATCAGCTAGTTTTGTTTTTGTTTTAGTTTTTTTTTCAGTTTAAATAATTATATGGTAAGGTTAATTGATTTTTATATTTTAATGTCAAATTGATGATATATTTTTTGCCCCACATACTTGAAAAGTAAATCATTTCCATAAAATTTTTCAAGTTCAAAGTAAAGCCTATGTAACATTTTTAAAAATTTGATTATCATTAACCCACTAGGGCATTAATGTGTTCATTTATGCTTCATAATAGTAAGTATTGTCTCCTCCGTCCCTAAAACAATTACAAAAACCTGTAGACTAATAAATATTGGACTATTTTGATTAGTTCTAGTTGTCTACATTTCCAAACGTGTCCGTAGACATACATATACATACTCGGTCCAATATTTTGGACTCGTGTGCATAATTTTGAGAATTTGATGCGAGTCCCATTACTTTCATTGCTAAAAGTACACCATCGATAAAGTAATAGCAAAATGTTATTTGCACATGACAATCAGATGTCTTTATGCACGCATTTTTTTGCTCAGCAGAATTCATGTTTTTCTTCTTTTTTTTTTAGTTTTTTATTGTTTTTTTCTCAAATCGCCTCGATATTAATTTTCCATAACGTTGTCGCTGACATAGTAATCTATTTTCTCCATTTTAAATTTTTAATCTCTCCGTAGAGTGAAAAACGAATTAGGAGTTTTATTTGACCAATTTTTCTAAAATAAACATTTTTTCGCAATGTGAAAGAAGAGGAAAAAAAATAGAAAAAGCCAACCAAAGACATCGGTAGGTACGTATAGTTTTAGTCGAACGATAAACTCGTAAAAACAGCAAAAAACCATTTGCCGATCAAAACGTCTCGGTATACTTTTATGGTTTAACCCACCTTCGCATTTCAACTTTTCAAGTAGGTTTTCGAAAAAAATCTACTTAGTATTAAAATTGATCTGGTATTCAGACTGGGGAGTGGGAATGGGTACATTTTTCGTTTTATCATCTCAAGAAACTTTTGGCGCTGTTACCTGAAATCCATACTTATATATATGTATATGTATATGTAAATGTTTATGTATATATCTATACATATTATATGCATTCACATTCCTATGTAATGCGGTACAGGTCGTAATTTTTGTAAGATAGTCACACTGTTTGGTACACATATTTGGATCTGGACGAGGATGAGGCCTATTGTTTTGGAGCGGATCGGCCATATGGTACATTCGGATACGACCGACACATTCTAATATGTGTCCTACATTCTTGGCAATTTAACTGCTCTCAAATTTGGAATTTCGAGAAATAGTCACGAAATTTGGTTCACACATTGAGCACATTATTTGAACTTTAAATTTTTCCAGATTTGGTTTCAATCAGCTTTACGGTTCTTGTATAGAAGTGATTTGAGCAAATCTTGAGCTGTTGTTAAGAATATTAGATAAATTCCGTATGAATTAAAGAATTTGAGCAGAAAATAAGCTTGCTGGTATTTTATTTGCTTAGAAATCTCTTATCAGCCTCCGTATATTTCATTGTATTCAAGTTATCTCGTAATTTATTACGTGGCAATAAAATTCATCGTGAATCATCTTAACGGTTTATTCTAAAGGTAAGGTAATTTTTAATCAGATTTTTCGTATTTTAATTCTTATTGTGATTTTTCCTGTAATTTTCCTGTTGCTTTTTAAAAAGGCCTACTTTTTCTTGCGTAGTTTGCTGCGCTAGAGATTTGTTTCTTTCTTCTCTCACTTTTCTTTCACGGTCGTAAAGGAAATGGAGGGGAAAAAGTAGGCTCGTCTGATGTTCAAGTGCTATAAAAATGGCTATTAAAAAAAAAAAAAAAACAGTACGACGAAGACAAATAGGTGGTTAACAAAAATTTATTTTTTTTGACCATGTAAATCTTTTTACCTACCTACGTGGTAAACCGTAAAAAAATAAAAATAGGTTGTATATAATACAGGAAACGAATTAGAATTTTCCATTTAATCGAATAAATCAGAAATACACGCATACAATCGAAAAGTTTTCTCCAAATGCAAATAACATTTACTTTTCGTAAGTTTTAATTCATTTTCTCCGTTGCAACGCAGCACTTTCTGCATCAGTAAACTTTTTCGCTGTTTCGAAAATTTACATTTTTTCTTACAATATTTTTGTTTCGAAGTTCGCGTGAATACGCCTATGAAAAAAAAAAAAAAAAAAGACCGAGAAAAAAAAGGAAGTAAAGCAAACTAAGAAAAATTTAAATAGATCCAATCGTGCAATTATTTTAATCCTAACCTGTAGTCTTGAGTAAACATTTTTGAACCACTTTTTAATTATTTTTCGTACAAGCAACATTATTAAGTACCTATACAAATTTGATGCTAAAAAAAAAGAAATTTGAAAAACAAAAGCTGAAAAAATTGTTTTAACAGCCGCCAAAAACTAGTAATTAAAAATGGGTTTCGTTGTTTATCGAATTTTTTCCCCAGTCATCTAGCTATTCCATTATGTTGAAAGAATACGAGAGCCTTTTTTTTTTTTTTTTGTTTGTTTGTAGCATTTGTTTCGTAACGACGTGAATTTAAATGATCTATTTATTTGCCAAAATAATGAAAATTATCTCATTCGCCGCGAGCCTTCTCGAATTTGTTAACAAAAAAAAATGTGGCGAAAGGGTTGTCGAGGTTCTTGAAAATTTAATATTCGTTTTAGAGATTAGGGTGTCGAAGTGAGTGAAACCAAAAGTGAAAAGAAACTAAGTTTCATCGCTGACAGCCAAATGTTTGGAATGTATTTTGTTTTTTTTTTTTGTTTTTATTTTTTGTTTTATGTGTTTTTTGTTAGACTTTACTGACATCACGTCTGCAGTTTTGTCCTATATAGCGATTTCCTATAAATTTTTCTCATTCTGAAAGGATTTTCTTTGTTCATCGCAATTTTCGTGCACAATTTTCACTGAAATATCCACTTTTCTGTTTTTCATTATTCCGTACAGCATTTCTTTTGCGAGAAAGTAAGAAAAGGTCTGTTAAAAAATCGCAAAAACCGATTAATCGGCGAACGTCAAAGCACCGATTTCATATTCATAGTGTAACCCATACGTTTTTTGGACAATATTCGTAGAAACATTTAGTAACCCTGGAATCGCACGAAATTCATTTAATTTATTCCAAATATTCTGCATTCATTTTAATTTAATAAGTACCTACCAAACATAATTATAGATTTGGCAATGGTTTACTGCCATTCTGTCGCTCCGAAAAAGCCCTTCGAAGAGATATCTCTGATACAACGTATCGCAGCTTTTTGAACTATGGAATAAAAGAAAGGCATCATCGCTTATTTTTACATAACCATGATAGTTTCTTGGTCTTGTATTAATTCTACTATAGTCTTGGTCTTGCTCTTAGTCTTAGTCTAGCAAAATCAACATTTAGTTCAAGTCTCGGTCTTGCTTACAAGATTTCCACTCGGGTAAAGGACCAAGTAAGGAGACATGAAAAAAAAACTGTTGCGCAACAGGCTTCGCAAGAAAAAGTAGATTTTCTTTGTTTAAAAATCACCTATATCGTCAACATTTTTCTAATAAAGTAATACATAAAATATTTATATTTTTTTTTTAAATTTACCAATATCCCAAAAATACGATGCATGCGATAAAATATACTGATGAAGTAGATATCGTGTTTTCAAAATATAAAATTATTATTTTTTTATAAGATGAAAAATTATTCTCAGTCTTAAGAAGCACAATTTTAGGAAATTATTCGATGGTTTTCTTTCTTGCAGTGACAAAAATTGTAGATTGTAAATAAAAAAAAAAAAAAAATATGAGAAAAAAATAACCCACGTTACTGAACAAAGTATAGTGCAGTTATTTACGTTTTGGTTACGAAAATATTAGCGGAGATTTTAGTGTCAATGTTCAAATCCAGTGTACAGCAGCGGATTGGGGTGGACGAAAACAGACTTTTTTTATGAAATTGCTTGTTGGTTTTAGGTTAAAGTGAGTGGTTTTCTGGAAGAAGCCTAGAAAATGAATTTTTCAGGACCATTATCAGAAAGGTAAAAGAGGGAAAATCACACTGAATAACCAATAAGTTGGAAACAAATTGACCAATCAAAACCAAAATTGGTAGGTTTGGTCGTTGTATGACAGGTACTGTTTGTATCAAATTTCGTGACTATTGAAAGATAACTACAACTTTTATTCAGATAACATGAAACATTAGCACCTCCAGCAGCTCCAGAGAATGAACCATTATACCAATAGGAACCAAATTTAGAATTATGTTAGATATACTTCAAATAAATACATGTACAAAATTTTGTGACTGTAGCTTTAAAATTACTTCTTTTAGAGTCATTAATCTGCTAAAACTCCAACAAAATTGACCCTATCAGACGTACCGTAAAGCCTATCAGCACCAAAATTGGTAGGTGCTGTCTTTGACCTAAAACACATACGTATACCAAATTTCAGACCTATCATTGAAAATTTCGACCTGTACAAAGTTCAATAAAAAATACACATAAACTAAGCTACGAGATGGAATATACAACAGATCCAGACCAAAAACAATCGGGTTCTTCCTTGTGTAAATCCGAATATGTTTTTCACATTTCGAAACCATATGATCAAAATTACGCCTGGAAATGAACTTAACGCAAAAGGAGGTACATAAAAAAAAATTGAATTTTCAAAGATAGTGCCAAAATGCTCAGAAAATTATGAAACGAAAAACGTACCAACTCCCACCCTTGGATCAGAATACTGGGGCAGTTTTAATAAGTGGATTTTTTATGAAATCTTAAAAACGAAACATTGTATTTTTGAAAATTAGGTATTGAAGTAGCGAGATTGCGAACACTTTACCTTTTGTTCATGTTTTTAAAGTGAAACTTCTTTGGGTGCGTCTGCGAAAAAAAAGAATAAAAATCATAAGGGTGAAATGTATTTTTATGCAACGAAGTGACGTAGTTTGTTTCACACCTCCACCATCCCACCTTTTCTACCATCCATATCCCGCTGATGATAGGTTCTGTGCGGTAACGGGTACAAGATAAAAGTATTTGCGAGTAAGTGTGTATGTCTCTGCGTGTGAGTGTGTGAATGTTGGCGTCTGTCTGATCCCATTTTAATTGAACACAACATTTTAGCTTTGAAACAAACCTTTGTTATTTCACTTAATGATTCCCAAGCCTCTATTTAAGCTAAAGAGCTAGGGTTAATGTTGTTGGAAAGAAAGTTTATAAAATTTCCATACAACATTTTAATTATCTTTAGCTGTTTGAAAATGAACAAAGAAAATAAAATGCTAATTAACAGAAAATTGGCCAGTTTTTGAATTCTAGAAATCTCTCCTCATTCGCTAAATGGTTCCTCAGCCACTATTTAGGCTGGAGAGCTAGGTTTGGCATTTCTGGAAAGAAGAAAACATTTTCTCAAATTTTATTTTAATGTAATTTTTCAGTCATCTTTAGTTGCATGAAAATAAAGGAACAAAAAAATAAATTTACAGGAAATTTGCCATTTTTGTAATCTAGAAAACTCTCCTTTTTCAATCAATTATTCCTCAGCTTCTATTTAAGTTAGCAAGTTGGAATTGGTACTCCCGAAAAGAAGAAAAAATTTACTTAAGTCTGTACTCCATCAAAGTTTCTATTCATCTTTAGCTACTTGAAAATAAATGAACGAAAAAAATTTGAGTGTCCTTTGGACCAGACGGTAGAAGTGAAACGTCTTTGCTATTATGTTGTTACGTGATTTTCAGTAATCAGTTAAATCAAAATAGATGGAAAACTTGAAAAAGAATTTTTTTGAAAATGTATTAAATGGCAAATTTTCTTTCAATTTGCGTTTTTTTGTACATTTATTTTCAAGTAGCTAAAGATGAATGGAAACTTTGATGGAAAACAGATTTAACAAAATTTTTTCTTCTTTCCAGCAGTACTAACTCCAGCTTGCTAACTTAAATAGATGCTGAGGAATAACTGATTGAAAGAGGAGAGGTTTATAGATTCCAAAAACGGCAAATTCCCTGTTAATTTTGGTTTTTCTTTTGTTCGTTTATTTTCATGCGGCTAAAAATGACTAAAAAATTACATAAAAGAAAATTTGAAAAAATGATTTCTTCTTTCCAGGAATACCAAACCTAGCTCTCCAGCCTAAATAATGGCTGAGGAACCATTTAGCGAATGAGGAGGGGTTTCTTGATTTCAAAAACTGGCCAATTTTTCAGTTAATTAGCATTTTGTTTTGTTTGTTTATTTTCAAACAGCTAAAGTGTTATGTGGAAATTTATTTTCTTTCCATCATCATTAACCCTAGCCCTCTAGCTTAAATGGAGGCTTAGGAATCATTAAGTGAAATAATAGAGGTTTGTTTCAAAGCTAAAATGTTGTGTTCAATTAAAATGGGATCAGACAGACGCCAACATTCACATTTCACACACACTCGCACGCACACACATACACACTCACTCGCAAATACTTGTATCTCGCACCCGTCACCACACAGAACATATCAGCGGTATATGGATAGTAGAACAGGTGAGATGGGTGGAGGTGTGAAACAAACCGCATCACTTCGTCGCATAAAAATTCATTTCACCCTTATGATTTTTATTCTGTTTTTTCGCAGACATGCCTAAAGAAGTTTCACTTCAAAAACGCAAATTGAAAGAAAATTTGCTGTTTAATATCTATATGTAAAAAAAAATTTTTTTGTTAAATTTTCCACCCATTTTGATTTAACTGATTACTAAAAATCACGTAACAACATCACAACAAAGACGTTTCACTTTTACCGTGTGGTCCAAAGTACACTCATTTTTTTGTCTTTAAAGTTTGTGCTTTATCTTGGTCTTTCGCACCAAATCACAGACCAATTTTACCCATCACTTTTCTAACAACTAAGGTTTGAATCGATCGCAATCGTTTCCCTTAATAAGTAATTATAATATTGCTCTGTTTGTAATTATAAATAGCGTAAGATATTGGCTTATTCATCTGTTTGTAAGAAACGATAAAGGAAAGAATATAGTGGTTGTCGGCGTCACAAAATAAATTACTGCAAACAGAAAAGTTTCGAATGAAACGAATAATTTATAAACACCTACAAATCATGTCGACGAACTTTTAATAACACTTAGGTTTTTTCCTGTTTCTCGCTACAGGTGCTTCAATGCTTTTCGACTTCATTCCTACAAAGTGCATCTGGAACAATCTATAACTGTTTAACATTCCATTTGCAAATCTTATTTAAGCTTCTCAGTCTGCCAACAAATTACTGTACCTAGTATACGAGTATAATACGTATTCTTTAGCTTCGCTGTATCTTCGATTTTACGTTCGATAGGAAAAGGTGAATGAAGAAATGGAAATGAAGGGGAAAAAAATGAAGAAATGCCAAAGAACAAAAAAAAAAACAAAAAAAAAAACAATGAACATGTTCGGTTATTGCCTGGATAAATTCGAAATAGTATGTTGGACTTTGATGCGATTTTTCATCTTCTTATTGGATCGCGTACCTCTCATCCGAAACTATAAATCCCAATCCCAAAATGTATTCCAACGAAAAACGTTTTATTTTTCAATTTTACTATCATTCTGTTTCGAATTCGATAAGCTATTTTCACGAAACTACCTTTTGCGAGCTTTTGTGCAACTTCACTTGTGACTTTCTGGTGGGGACCTTTTATATCTGTTAGTTTGAACCAGTGTGTGCGTATGAGAGAGAGAGAGAGAGAGAGAGATATACATACAGGTGTGTGTACGTACGTGTGTGCGTGCTCGCGCACGCCCGAATATGTGTATTTGTTTTATATTATTCAAAAACATGGTAAGTGCTTAAAATGCGTTTGAGTGTTTCGACTCGGTCGCAACTAGTTATGGTAGTTTTTCCAGATGAGCCACAATGCGAATTTCTAATTGTGGCTTTTTCGTCGTTTCATTTCCCGTTTTTGGCATTATTTCATAAATCATAACCCACATTTCGGGTTATAGCCGTTTTCTTAGATGCCAAAACGTATTTGGAGCTTTTTTTTTGGCCAGTGGCCTTTTTGGCAATTGCTTCTTATATATGTGTTTGACAATTTCGCTGAAACTATGAAAATTGAATGTCAGCGCCTGTGGTTGTAGCATTCCTTTATATTCCTCAAAACAATAACTGTTTCATGTTTTAATTTTCCATATAAACGTGTTGTTGAGCAGAAGAATTTTTTATAATCCTTCATACTCTTCTTACAATTTCAAATGAATTCAGTTGTATGAGAAATATCACAAAAAAATAATGAGAGAAAAAAACAAATTTTCTCTTGTCAAATTTTATATTTTTGCTTTGTCAAGGCCATCCAAACTTAAATGAAATAAGGCCCATATTCATAAACGTCACTCTAATCTCCCTTCACTTAAACTTTAATTAAAAATGACTTTTAGCGCAATTTTGTATGCAAGAGTATGGTAACATTTTATTTTTTATATTGGAGTTCTCATAAGAAATACAATGTTCCCACATTTTCAAGTACTTATGAAATTATTCAAAAAAATTTTTTAAATGAACTTTAAATGAAAGGAGGTTAAAGTGACATTTATGAATATGGGCCTAAGTGTACGTGAAAAACGAGTTTTTAAAAGATAAGCTTTTATTATTATTATTTTTTTTTTAGCTTTAGCTTCATAGGAAATAACTATTATTTCGTTGGGGAAGGTTGGGTGCAGTATTGGTACATTTTAAAATCGCAATAGTGAGTAGACTGAAAGTTTATAAAAAAACTTATAAATCTTTCCATTGCATAATTCAGCATGATGTCTGTCAAAAAAGGTTACTAAATGTCGTGGTTGCCACGTTTACCACCCCCTGAACTTGTATAGAACACACAAATTTTGTACACTAGCATTGCAGGTGAATATACATGTGAACTGTTGTGTTTAAAAATATACGGGTGAGGTACAACTAACTGACTACCGACTATTTTCATCTTTTCATGGTAGGCAACACTCTCACCATCAAATTCTCAGATTTTGAGGTAAAGTACTACTTTACCACGGCTATCACTTTAGACGCAACTTTAACATTGCTAGCTGTCTTTTTACGCCGTAAATATATCTATATCTATCCCCCCACACACACACACACACACATATATATATATATATACACACATAAACTTTTAAGAGATGGTATTTTTGGAGTTTCAGAACCATGATTGGAAAAACTATAGCGAAATTTTCCGGAAGTCATGACATGCCACCCCCTCAAAAGGTAGTTTCTGAGATATCTAGCTAACAGAGGTTTTAAGTGACTCGGGTAGTTCACAATATTCTGATAGTACTGGCTGGTGAACCTGCGTGGACCTATGGCTAAATATTTCTCTGCTACTAAAAATAGCAACTCTGAATTGACAGCTGATTTCAGTTTAGACTTTCAAGTTACAGAGCACAGAAAAAATAATAAGACATATCTACCAAGATTTTGAGAATAGCAATTCTGCATCCATTTCGGACATTTTCCAAGGATGGCTTTGCTTTACTCCCAGAAAACGCATTTATCAATTTCCTCGGCTTCTCCTTCGGCATAAAAATAAACTACGAGCATATTAATATGATGTCTATTGTATCCACTTAGTAGAACTAACTTCTTTTGTTACTTTTCATATGAATGTTATCTCGATTATTGGGGAGTTGGGGATGAACAAATTCTACATCTATAACGTCTAACCTTTTTTTTTTTTAAAACATAAATCCTTAATCCACTTTCATAGGGCCCAAAATTCTCTACAACGGTAGTATATTTTCAACAGTCGAAGGTGTTACATCATATGAATGTAGCTTATGCTATATTCTTTCCTGAATTATAATTAGAAGGAGTTTCTCCTTTCCAAAGATTAATACCTCTGGGCTCTTTTATTGTGAAAAAAATTCATTGCAGAATTCGTACCGAAAGGTTCATGTATATTGTTTTCTATTGAAAAAAATCATATAAAATTAGGTTAATTTTTTTCTGATAGTAGAAAAGTGTTAGCCTAAAAACAAACGCAGTGTTATCGCACTTATCATTTCTGAAGGATGGAAAAATAACTCATTAACGTATTTTTATTTAATAGAAATTTTGCAACTATACACTCGTTGAGCTTCATATCTGATTCATGGATGAAAAATTTCCTAATTCTAAGTGAAAACTGATTTTCGTTTCCATTCGCCTTAATACCTCTTCTTTACAGACAGCCAACAATATATCAACTCGAAGAGTAATAATGTGACTTAAATAGAAAAAAGCAGCCAAATTTTCGTAGGTAACCGACATTATAATGCTGGATTTTTTGAATTTTCAACTTTGGCGGACTCTTCAATGTAGTCAATAATTTTCGCGTGGACATAAAATTGTTCGAGAGCTTTTCCACGAGGAAAGTTTTTGTTGGTAAATTCAGAATCATTTACTTTTAAAAACCTTGTTTAGTTACGTTCGAGGTGAAAATGAAAAACACTTTAGGCGTTTAGCTTATATATTCGTTGCATTGGAAAATGAAGGGAAAAAATTGTTTCAAGAATTTAATTTCATCAACGCCGAAAAAAAATTGGAAAAAAATTCAATTTTCGTTACTTTCGTAATTTTGACCAAAAACTGAGTTATACTCGGCACTCACGATGACTTAAGATAGGCAAAATTATGTTTTGAAGGAAAAAAATGAAATTAAAAAGGTATAGGTTCCATTATATAAGTAAATTAGAAAAGGAAAGAACACGAAAGAAAAAACTCGATACCTATCGATACTTTTATTGTTTTCTTAAACTTCTTAAATTCGTTTTTTCTCAATTTTTCTTCTCCTTAAAGCTAATTTTCATTTAAAACTTGCCACTTATTATTTGTTTTCCTTTTAAAATCATATTTAATTTTAAGTAGTTTACTCGTTGCCATTTCAGTGAAATAGCTTAAAAAACGTTGGTTTTCTTCCTTTCATGCAAAAAGTTGAAAAGGTAAGAGAGATATAAGCTTGTGCACGAGTTGTGTAGGAGGATATTAATTTTAAATTTTAGTGTTGGAGTATCGACTAATGAATGATAGAGTACTTATATTATGTAGCATTTGGTGGGCAAGAAAATACTCTTCTAGTAGTCGGTCAGTTTCACTTGTTGGCCATTTTGGAAGGCAAACTGTGTTGAGGGATGGCTTTTTTAATCTTCATTATTCAGATTTATTTGCAATACCATGTTTAATTTATATTTGAAGTGCATTAAGGCAGATTTCTGAAATATGAAAATATTTTTTTTGATACATCCCTCCCAGAGTTTATAATGTTTCTCGCCATCTTCAATGTTTAATTCATTGAACAAAATAAAAAATTTGAAAACATTTCTTTTATCAGGATTTGGGGGGTTAACATTAACTGTTCATGGTCATTCATCTAGAAGGCTTGAAGAAAAATTTTATTCGTAGTAAAGGCCTAAAAAGAAGAGACAAAATCCGAAAATCTAGAAGCCCTGGGCAGTTAGTGGTCGAATTTACTTCCTATATTTTTGAAAATATACTGTCAGTAGGAAAGTATCGTGATTTTCATCTGCCAAAAGTTGAGTTTCGCGTAAGAGAAAGTTTGATATTTTCCATCTTTTTTTCATGGTAAAGGTCTCTTTCCTTCTTGATTTCGTTACATTCAAAAAAATACATGGCCCAATTTCACTCATTCGAGACGCAAAATGGCGATGTGTTCGGTTTAGTTTAGTTGATGTTTCCTCATGTGATTGAAAAATTTCTGCCAGGAAGTCATTTTCTGTCCGATTCCAATCCCCTTCCCTTCTCTTAAAATCCTGGAAAAGTTTGGTAAAAAGAGCCAAACTGTTGGAGCCCAATAAACAAATAATTAGAATAGCTTTTCCTCATTATGATAGAGACATTTTGAAAATCCATTCTATCGTTTCTGGAAAAATAGAAAATAAATCCTTCAAGTCTTGTTTCAAGCTAGAAAACAGCTATTATTGATTTTCTGGTCAGTTGATGGGAAATTGAAAAGCACTGGTAGTTTTGGTTGAATCTGTCCGAGTAGTTTCTCGTTTCTCGTCATTTATCCATTTGGCCAAATTAATAATTTCTGTAATTGAAAAGAAGTACCTAATTTTTACTTCCTGGAATGAAAGACAATATAATCCTTGTTCAATTTGGAAATTGACCCTTATACTCAGTTGTTATATGACGAGTAGAACCTGTGCCAATATATTTCTGGTTATGGCCTGTATAAACTTCTCTAAAATAATTCTGGAGCTAAATCTAGTGGCATTCTGGAGTTGGAGGTAACTTTCTATCCGCTATCGTTCAACTAAACCTTACAAATTATAATATGTGTTGTAGGGACTCAATTCATATGAGTTAAAGGGGCTTGGACCCCCCAATGACAGTTTCCGCCACAAGGCTGGCCAATATTTGTCTCTATGATATAAAACAAATACACTTAAATTATACTCGATTGTAACTACTTGCACATACATGCAAGTAATGTACAAGTGCCAAATTGTGACCAGTCTCAACAATATGACGATGTCACGATTCCATACACAAACCAGCCCATCATTTCTTATCACTACAAGAAATGATGTACCAGGCTGCTCTCACAAACATATGTAATTACTAAGTATGTGTGTTGGTGTGCGTGTCAATAAGCCCATATATAAACCGTTCAAACTGGCTCTAAAATTGCCAGTGTTTGCCCAGGTTTTTGCTTACCACTGTATGTTTACATACAAAGTGGTTGAACACGCAAAATCTGTAGATTACCTTTTCGTGAGAATATATTTTCAGGACAAGGTATTCCACATGTGTTATTAAATGAATCTTAATCAAGTTTTTCATTTTCATGGGAGTTATTTCTCCTCCGAATTCGAAGGGCTCAATAATTTTTGTCCTGCCTCTTGTTGTATCTTCTTTCGTAATTGAATACTTACTTTTTTTTCTTGTGCCAAAATGACGCAAATAAGCTTAAACGATGGTCTTAAACACTAATCCCACCCAGGTAAGGTCCTTTTTATGTATGACGTAAAAACCCCGATTCTCAGGTAGGGAGGAGTATCTAATAATTTGGCCAAAAAGTCGTCTCTGCTTGGACGTGCGTCTAATGTTTCAAAATTATCGTTGGTTATTTAACCATAGTAAACTATCTTTCCCTCCAATCTTTTGCAACGTTTCGCCCAAATTTAATTAAGACATAAATACACAAAATAAATTGCCAAAAATATACGTCTATTCCTGTATGTCTATGAAAACTAACTACCGACATTATTCGTTTTACAGGGCCAGCCAACGTAAACATAAAAATTTAAAACTAGTGGGTGCACTTAACGACGGTTCAAGTAAATTAAAGTGAAAGAGAAGAGGGAAAAAAAGGCACATAGTCAATTAGGAAAAAAAGGATTTTATACTTTGGCATAAAAGATGGAGTAAAAAAAAAAAATTGAACATTCAGAAGTACCGGTGAAAAAATTTTGTACTAAACCAAAGCGATGGAATGTTGAAGAACATAGAATGTCAGAATACTGACCTTTTAGGCTTTTACTCTATTTTCACCCAATTAATTTATGAAATGTGCCTGAAATCTCTTGTGTTTTAAATTGAAGGTTTTTTTGTCGGACGTTTCATTCAAATTGGTTACATTTTTGTATAATCCTGCAAAATTTATGCTCTCCGCTTTCTCAAGTTGAAACGAAGGCTTTAAAAAAGTTTTGACCCAGTAGATTGTTTTATGTTTACATTTCATTAATATTGCATTCATTCTGTTGGTAGTGTTGATCTGCCACTTGTTGGCCCGATTTTGACGTACAATTCTGATACATTATTTGGCATAAAAATTTAAAATTTCTTGCCCATCAAAAGAGTGATGGTGGCATATTCATACTTGTAGCCCTAAAAATTGTTTAAGGTTTTATTCGTGAATATGTCGTAACCATATGGTGTAAATTATAAAAATTTTACGATCTATAGATAGATTGAGTGACAGATCCCTCTGTATCAAATGTCTAAACTTTTTCATCTCTTCATGAAGTGCATATACCTTTTGGACTTGTAACATTGCGCCAAATAAGTACATTAAATTATTTGACTTAGGTAAGTTAGGTACGTATTTAAAAAATAATGTAACTTTGGATGCAGTTGTAGTATTAAATCTACTCAATATTATCTCTGCCCTAACTTCCAAAAGAATAATTAATTTAGAGAGATAAGGTAATTAATTTGACACTATGCATTATAGTCGAAAAAGTACCTTTAATTACTGAAAAATTAAAATATTTGATGTAGAGAGTGCATTACTTACACAGTCTGTCTGCATTTCGTAAAATGTCTTGACTTCTTATAAAGTGTTGGATTACATCAAGTGGTTAAGCCATACGCATAATTTAAACAAGGATGTTTCAAAATGTGTCGAAAATAAATGTTCAAAATTTATAAAGAAACTTTCAGAGAATTTCATTCGAAATATTATATTTTATTTTTCAGATGATTTTAATTATTCTTGTGAACATTCTTTTCAATTACCTCAAGCGTTTACGTCGAACTAACGTAAGAAATTATGTCAAGTATGAAGATAACACATTCATGAAAAATTATCCATAAAAATATATTTTATTGCTCATTAATGAAATACTGAGAAGAACGTCTCAAGATTTATTTATTTATTGTTTTAAAATTATGTATTTTTTTTTTTGCAAACAATTCGTGTAACCCATATTTTATATTATGAAAGATTTGTTAGAAAACGAAGAGAGAAGGAAATAATGCATATTTACCATATTTCAAATGAAGTAGAATAAAGAGAATTTGGTACGTATAGGTACCTATAACATCCAATATGCTGCCTTTTATTATTAACTAGCTGCTCACGGTGTCAGCTTCGCTTGACGGATGCGTTTGTTATTAACCTAACAGCCCCGAAAGTTCAACATTCATAACTTTTCACCAGGGGGCTACGTACCTTAGAATTAGATAAAAACCTCCCTTAAGACAACATAAACAATTACTCTAAATTTCAAAGAAATCAGTGAAGAACTTGCGAGGATCTAAGGATAGTAACAAACGAACATTTACATTTTTATTTACATATATATATTTAGGTATTCCGCTGGCCCGGAGAATAGAACAGTCCACCCACAGGAATACCTAAAAAAACTCTCCCTCGCTACCGCCACCAAAAGATAGCGCCATATTCACTCAGCCATGGTGCCGCAGGATGGTGAACAAGGGAGAAGCGTATACAGTGTGGTAACTGCCATAATATATATAATATTTAATAAAGATAGATGAAGGCGTGGGTTTTAAAGTAGATAATTATATTGATTTTGAAACCCCTGCCACACTCTTCAGTAATGTTTAGCCCGTTCAATATGGATTTCACATTTTTGACTCTGTGACAAAGTGGCACTTGTTGTTTCACATTTTCAACTCTTACAAAGAAACACTTTGTTACCATAAGTCAATTTTGTTACATTCTTTATTTGTTGAAGTACATTCATTTTTTGTTGTCATAGAGCATGAAGTAAGAGACCAAATAAATATTGAAAAACAAAGAAACTGTATTGCTGAGAAATTATTATAATTCTCGTGAATGAAGTTTCTCATATCAAATAATATATACTAACGGAGTGATTTCCATTACACAATAAAATAATTCTACTGGCAAAATGATCTGGGTAAATGTAACATAATTTTCATATCGTTCATAATACTTCCTAAATTTGTATTCTTATTATCATCATCATCATCATTACTTTCAATCTATTTTCTCTTATTATTCCGCTCTTAAATACTCACATCATTCGAACAAATCAAGACTTGCCTGATGACATTGTCTTTCTACATAAATAGTTACTTTGTTTACACAAGTCCTATGAATTCATTTCTTGTTTATACTATTTTTGCAATCTTGCATATATACTAATTTTCACTAAATTATTTGTGAACACCCACTTTATGTCATATTCTTATAAGTCCATTGGTCATTGTGGGAACCACCATACCCTGTCTAATATAAAATACATTCGCCAGTTATAGTCGGTGGTGAAATGGCTGTGCGGTTAAGTTCACCGCTTTTAGCTGGCGAATATGTAGGTCCCAGGTTTGATTCCCCGAGCCGACAAAACCTACATCTGGTGACCCTTGACGTGTGCTGGACATGCACGCACCCTAGTGGTGCATGGTGGAACTCACAACTCTCCTTCATAACTTGAGTTGCTGATAGATGGCGCCCTATATAGTGGAAATAGAACCCGTATGGGTAGTATAAGCCTGTGTGTATAGGTATAAGAGGTGTTTCTGATTCCGCCTAACCTCCCACAGCATCTAATGTCGTTCAACTCGTGTTGAGTCTCTCTAGGGGGGGAGTGTGTGGGAACCACCATACCCTGTCTAATATAAAATACATTCGCCAGTTATAGTCGGTGGTGAAATGGCCGTGCGGTTAAGTTCACCACTTTTAGCTGGCAAATATGTAGGTCCCAGGTTTGATTCCCCAAGCCGACAAAACCTACAGTTATACTTCATGTACATATATTTCTGTTAACCAATGAGATTAAAATCCTTCTCCAACACTCTGTAAATTCGCTTGAATCTCCTCTTTAGACTAATAATCAAAATACTATATAATCTCATCTTTTGTACCTACTTCTACATTCATTCTTTTTACAATATAATTACTATTCTTTTGATTCTAATTAACTCCTTAATTTCTTAATGTTGTTACTGCTTATGTTTTATAAACTACTGTTCAATACACTCTTTTACAAATTTGTGTGTTTTAAATGTTCTGTTATAATATATAACTGTCACAGTAAATATAACTGAAGTATTAGAAAGTATTAGTGGTCTAATGCTTGTGAGAATAAACCTAAATAACATTATAACATGGACATTCTCAATTAGATTCAACAACTGGAGAATGGAGATTGATATTATTTTAAGGCAGGTATGGGCATACATGTGTGACCGATATAATATACATCAGATTATCGCTCGATACTTGAATCTGTTTGTTTCTTATACACTTCTCAGATATACCTAAATTTAAGCTGTCTTCCAAAAAGGTCTGCCTGGCATTGTGGTTTAAAATGATGGTGTCTTTAATTTGGTTCTGTTTATTCTCCAGCAGCCTATAAGATTGAAAAATTCATGTTCGGTAGACTATTAGCCAGCCCATTAAAAAAATAAAATAAAAACGTACTTTTTGTGTGATTATGGTTACTTCAGAAGTATGGTTGAAATTCATTATTGCAAAAATTTTTTTGTAAATGTTCTTTAAATTTTATTGATTTATGGTTTTTTGTTTCTTAGTATAATCCTATAATTTCGCCTTGTAAAATTATACTTGTACATAAAAATGTTTTTGTAAAAGTTAAGTTAAAACAACAAAGTAAAAAAAAGAAGGTTTTATCAAACTGAAAATATTTAAATAATGTTTTTTTCCATTAGGGGGTTGAATCTACTGTTTCCCCGGGGGCCTAATAAAGCTCAACCCAAATCGAACATAAAATTCGTTCCCGAACTTCTATTGACTGTGTTCGTGACAAACTCGTCTCCCAATAAAGGAAGGCTTATATATTTTTTCCCCATACAGTATAATTAGTTCTTCCATTCGACTAATGTCAAATCATTCATTATTTCTGCTCAAGCCAGGAGATTTTCATATCTGTTTGTCTACCTTTCGACATTCCGTAGGAGAAAAATGGGATTCTTAAATTTTGAAAAAAATCAATTGTATCAGGTTATTTATACCTAAACTGCATTCATACATTATAACATTATTGCAGAAATATAATTTATAGATTTGTAATATAACTGCTAAAATTCTTCCTTATAATTACCGAAAATTTGACTGACCGAACAAATTTCAAAAATTTCATATTGATATCGCACTATTCAAATGTCATTCTCAAAGGCTTCAAGTGTTGTTTCATTATACTTCTAATTTCAGCATACATCGTACCTGTGAAAGCATTGATGGTGCTAAACGAATTCAATGTGTTAGTTACAAACAACATTTTGACAAGGGGCGAGTTTGAACTGTAGACTGCAGAAAGAGATGACAGTCTGGGACGAATTTTATGAAAAGATAACATAAAATGGTCCAAAGGGGACTTGTTTAGTATCGCCCTTCCGCAGCTCCCTGGATACGTACATGTATAAGTCATAAGGTCACCCATAGTAAACATGAAATCAAAATAAAATGAAATTAAAATAGCAAATATTTGGAGAATTTTTTTTTTCCATTCATATCTGTTAACGTGTTATTTCGCTGACTGTTCACCAGCAAAGCAAAATTTTCTCTCCACGTAGAATGTTCCTGAAATATTAAATCTGTCCAATGGAAGACGAAATAAACTAATTAATTTTTGATTGTAACTTCAAAAAAGTTCACCACAAATAAACCGTGTGCATTGCGATTATTTTTATTTTTTTCGTATTTACAGGTAAAGTTGGTGAAAGCAATTCTGTAATTTTCTGGAAAAACTTCTGATTTTTTTTTTTTTTTTTCCATTTAGTCCCATTTTTGGAACAAAATTCTCTCTCATAAATAAAATTCACGTAAAATTCGTCCATGGAAAAGTTGTACTACCTATATTTGCTGTAAAGCGCTAATTCGACTGAAATACGGATTATAGCTTTTTATATACCTGAAAATTTTCGTCTCGATGTTTTCTTTTGTATAGGTACTTTCACTTCACGTCAATTCATTGAATATTAATTCGAACAGATGGTTGTTCCTTAAATTTTCTTTACGATATTTGCAAAAGTTTTCCCTCATTCACTTTTAAATCTGTCCACATAAATCTGACTATAACACAAAATATTATTACCTATTGAATAAGCATTATTCGTAAACATGCTTAAATCGTTTCTTGTTTAGGTTAAAACTTTGTTGCATAATAGACCAAATGAACGGAAATACATCGAATGTGGACGAGTGAATTTCTATTTTCTTTATTCAACTCGCAGTAACAGCGAATAATGCGCTGAAAACGCTATAATTGATTGGATTATACATCTAAATATTCGAAAATGAAAGTTATTGCTGTTGGTTTCAGATTTTTGTTGATTCTTGAAGAAGATGATAGGTCGAGATCTTGGTTCCCTTTTTATCATGATTACGAGTCAAATTTGAGATATTGGTTGAATTCTAAAATGAGATTTGAAAGTTAAAATGTTATAATTACTGAAATAGGTCGATGGTACTCGTCTATTGTAGCCTATTTAGACTATGGTGCTCGTAGATCGTGATTTCGAAATACTTCGGTATATTAAGTGTATTTTAATAGGTATCATGTTTTCATATTGGAAACAACAAACGGCTTTCTAATTCGTGGAAGAACTTGAAATTATTTGAGGGAAATTTTGTTTTTCTCATTCCACTATCAACTGTTGGTTGAGAAGATTTTGATTGAATTTTTTTAGTGTTACTGAGGCTAACGTTTTTTTTTTCTTACTCTTTTGCAAGGAGCAACGTTTTTGATCTAAAAAGGATTCCAGTTTGCTCACATACGTGGAAATCAGTTTCTGAAGAGAACCATGGACTTGCCTATGTACATATAATTTTTCTCTACTAGTCCGCTGGATTATAATTTTATTTAGATCAGTTTCTCAGACCTGTTTGGCTCACTGGCCCCTTTTTAGAAATTCCTCATTATACTTCCTGCAAATCTGCGTTCTTCAACAAAATAAATTCAAAGATAAAGTAATACAAATTGTTTTTAAGTTGAGGCTAAATTTGAGAACGTACAATGGTTGAACTGTAAAAATTAACAATTCACCCTCAGATTTAAGTTTACTCAACACGGTAAAACTGACTCTCTGAGAGGTGGTGGTATCACCACTTTAAGAAATACTGATCTAGAATATTCTCGGACGTTTGGCCCATTTTTCACTTCGTGCGGCTGAGAATTCAGTGGAAGTTTTTGTTCGGTGTAATTCTTGTTAAGGGTTGGTAAATGTTTGGCCAATTAATTTTGTATCACCTCTGTTAGTCAAAATTTATTCATTACCTTTGTGGTCGTAAGAATTGTAAAAATTACCTCGTATTATTTTCTCCCCGTCAAGTAATTAAATATGGCTTTGTAG
The DNA here is from genome assembly GCA_011428145.1 of Ericerus pela. Lineage (NCBI taxonomy): Eukaryota > Metazoa > Arthropoda > Insecta > Hemiptera > Coccidae > Ericerus > Ericerus pela. The sequence continues at coordinate 266,382 of WOFM01000210.1, forward strand.
ATTTGTCCACCTTTGGATATTACGTTTTTACTTTTTTATAGAAATTATTAAATTGGGAAATGAATTGTAGACAACATCTATTGCTATCTTTTTTTTAGGCGGTGGCAGCAGTAAGAGAAAGACCTATAAGTCGTATTTTCCGGTAATTTAAAATATTTGTTTTAATTTTTATAGTATTTTTCAGTGCCGGTAGTCTATGAATTTTAACTTGAGAGTTTCATCTGAAATACGATACAATGATAGAGTGTTGTCGAAATTCGAGTGAAAATAAATCTGAGTAAGTAACTCAGAATTTAACTTGCTGCTGTATTCTTGGTCTCAAGGGCTTCGATAAGTTTTTGTAGCATTCGATTCGTGCTAATCATTATCATTTTGGAAAATATGATCAACATAGTGATACATGAACTGAAAATTAGTCTAAACTTTTCGATATTTTAAATTTTATAAAGCTGAACCTCGACTATATGTTAGTATAGGATTTTCACAAATTGGGTTTATTTTTTTCATTTTACGAATATTCCTGCAAATCTGAAATAAACAAAAGGGATACTACACTTAGAAAAAAAGAGCTGAAGATTATTTTTAATTCAGCTGTTTGATGGAAATTTTATTTAATGCAAGTAAGCGGTAATTGTAGTTTATATTTTCTACCTGAAATTTCGATTAATAAATTTGGCGTAAAAAAACTAAACATTACAGTATCGTATGATTTTATGTAAAATTTATGGCTCTATTTCGTTGTGGTAGATTTTACGCATGAATCCATCATAACGTTTCATTTTCAAATTTTCAGTACCTACATAATTTTCGATTTTTTTTGATTTTTTCTTTTCTTTTTTAATTTGGCTCTGGCATCGTTCCTATTACTGAATATCGATGTGAAAGAACGGTTTGGTCGGAATCAATGGCCAGTGGTCTTCCAACAGAAATTTTCAAATTACATGTGAAAGCACCAATTGAATAAAACCGAATACACCACCATTTTCAGCCAGAACTGTGACGGTGGCTGGTCTCGTCGAACCTTCAACATTTCGATTGTAACTCCGAGCGCCAAAACACTGCACTACTCAGACCGTATCTGTATATCGTGCTTTCGGTTCAAAAAGTTTTTCCACGAGAAAAATGTCGTAAAAAAACGTCGTTACCGCATTATTTGGAGTTATTCAAATGAAATCCTCAATAAATAGTAACTCTGAATATTGAAAAATTTTGAAATTTTTGTATCTTTTATATTAATATTCTAAAGATTTTCGATCATTCGGATTACCAAACGATTATTCATCTTCTTCTCTTCCTGAATGTTTCAACAAAACCGGTTCGCGTTGATTTTTCACCATCAAAAACATTCGTTCATATTATACAAACAACAAACAACAACAATAACAACAAAATCAACAATAGTACCGTAACGGAAAATTGATAATTTTTTGAAAATTACCTGAAATTTTAACGTTTCAGATTGCACCAAACGTCACTTCAATTTCAATAAATTACCAAAAAAAAAAAAAAAAAAAAAATGTTGCGAAAACGAAACGAAAAATATTTCGTACGAAGAAAATTCGCCGAAAATCTAGAAACGAGAAACACCACTTCTCTCGAGCACTCGGATTCAATGTTAGATGGGTGCTATTGCGGCTGTAACTGAAAGTCCCTACCAACGTACTTTCGTAGGGTGATGCGATTTCCTCCGAGTTATGACGAGATTTTCCGATTCTGGTAGGTTTTTCTTTTCTTTTTTTTTTTTTATAATCAAAATCGAAAGCACGAGTGTAAAAAAATTGGACTGCAAGTGAGGGTGAAAAAATGAGACCTTAAAAAGGGACTAAAAAAGTAAATTTAAATATAAAAAAAAAAAAAATGAAAAAGAGGGTGCCATTAAACGTTTGTGGTTTCGTCACCAATCTTTATTATTTATTTACGGCGTATTTCGTTAAATTTTCTCGCCTTTGTACACGCGATCATCTTCTGAATACAATCTTCAAAAATGTTTAATTTACGAGTAATTTTTAATTGACATTAGTTAACTGGGGTATGGTAGGTATGTACGTACATCTAATGTATTATTATAAGAAAAAAAAAAACTCTAACGCAGCTGCAGCTCTGTTAGAAAAATTATGTTTAGAAAATTCGTTAGCTAAAAATTATCAATACCTAAATCATAATTGATGATTGTATTAAATTTTTTGACTGTTGATCTAAAATTATCCAGTTAAAAACAATTAAGCATTTCTTTCAAAATCAAAACTGAAATAGATTTTTTGGAAGTACCTTTCTGACCGATCCCACAGGAATTAGTAGTATGTTTCAATAACTTGTGGTTAATCCTTTTTTTCAAATTTAAGCGTTATATAGCCAAAATAATATTAATAATAGCTGCACCGTAAGTACCGTCAGGCCGATTCGCGCCAAAATTAGTAATATGTTAGAATAGATCATAGTAAATATTTATTCAGAATTATATTCCTATTGGTCTAAAATTAGGCATTTTATAGTCAAAATAAAAACAAAAACTCTAGCAGCACGTCTCACCAGAAAAAGGTTTTCGAGAAAAAAGAATTATGAATTTTGATGGTCACGTTAAGTTCATATGCGTTAATGGTATATTATGATTGTATGAAATTTGTTAGCTGCTGACTAAATATTAGACAATGTAAAATTTAAAAGCATTATTTCTTGAAAATATTAAAAATTAATAAAGATGATAAAGTATAGTAAATAATCATGTAATTTAAAATAAAATGAAAGAAATACAATAAAGTTATAAAGAAAAAAAAAAACATAAACATGTGGAAAATTTCTGTAAAAAGGAGAGTTCATGGAAATTAGAAAAAAAAAGTTTTACCGGAAATACCGTCCGAACTATCTGCACCAAAATTGACAGCGTACAACAAGAAGTTGTAATAAATATTTATTCCCAGTTTCGTGGCTATTGGTGCAAAATTGCGCGCTTTATAGCCAAAATGAAAACAAAAATAGTTGGATGGGATATACCATCCGGTCGATGATAGGATGCTATAATAAATTATACTAAATATTTATTTCAAATCTCGTACACATTGTTCCAAAATTCGGCATTTTATGACCAAATTAAAAACAAAAATAGCGGCACCAAAAGTATCGTCTAGACGATCCACGTCAAAATTGGTAACATTCTACAAAATTTTGTAGCAAATATTTATTCCGAATTTCGTGGCTATTGGTGTGAAATTGAGCATTTTATAGCTAAAATGAAAACAAAAATGGTGGTACCGGATATACCGTCCGGCCAATCCGTACCTAAATCAGTATGGTCTGGTCATCTTAATGGAAAAAGTCTATAGCTCCCCTGCGGAAAAGTTGTTAATTTCAATCCCTTCGTCTTTTCAAATTTTTTTAGGTATCCCCCTCCATAAACATGCGGAGAAAAATTGACTCCGGTTGTTTCAGAGGATTCTAAAAACTTCGTGCACTCACAAATCATTTCACGAGTACCTAATTGTTTTTTCCTTCTAGGAAGATGGAGTGACAGATACAAGGAAAGGAAGAAATCGGAAGGCATGGCAAATGAGATGAAAAGAGAAAGAATGAGAGTGGCAGGGAAAAAAGAGAGAAAAGGAAAGAAACAGAGCGGGAGTCAGTGACTGAGGGAAAAGAGCTATTTTATATAGAGGAGTGGACTACTCTTTTAGTTTGTGGCTAGTCCCAAGAAAGGTTTTAAGCCTTAGTATTAGCCTATAGCCTCTTTGGGGAAAATTTGTAGATTTTCCCCTTAGTAGTTACATCCCTTATTTCTTTATTATCTGTAAACTGAGAAATAAAATGAAAAAAAAAACTATCGCTCTCTCGCTTTCTCTTTTTCTCTGTGATTCTCTCTTCCTTATTGGGGTCTTCCATTAAAAGCATTAGGTACAAGTCCCAAATCGAACGAGTACGCGAGGGTGGAGCCAGCTGGTAACAGCTGGTGTAATCTAATCATGTATTGTAAAAACTAATAATGTCTATATCTTTATTATTTTAAAGTTTTGATTGATTCATGTCGTCTCTCCTCATGACTTTTCATATTACCTAAACACCTGTTTTTACTTCTTTTATTTTTTTTTGAAAAGTAGACTATAACCCTACTTAATCTCCTAACGTTAATTTTGTATTGGCATCAAAAACTACTTTCTCATCTCGAACTTTTCATCTTTGAGCTCCATATATCTTGAATTGTGGCCACCCAAGGAATAACCACTTGCTTAACCTGATTGTCAGTTCAAATTTTGAAAAGTACCTGCTTCACTTATCACATGAATTATTTTTGGCTGTAGTCAAATTCATATTAACTTCTACTATTGTTACTTAAATAAAAATTCTATGTGACAATTTTGCAAAAAGTCGCATTGATATTAATTTGTTTAAAATTCAACTACGAAGAAATGAGATGCCATATTGTCAAAAACTTTTTCATATTTTTCAAAGCAAAATTCACCATTTCTGCATGCTTTGGGGTGTGAATAGTGATTTTGTTTTGTGCATCAAACTCGATGCAAAAAACTTTTATCTTTGCTCTTGTGGGGATTTGTCTACTCATAAAAGGTTAGAGGCTTGGCCTCTCGATAACAGTTGTCATCGTAAGATGACCAATTTTGTGCCCTGCATATTAAACACATTGTATATTTGTTTGTACATACTTACAAACTTATGCAAGTATGATGCAACATCAGGAACATGATGAATTGATAGTTCATATCTTAAACGATGTCACAATCCAGCTTATCAGTGCATGTGCCATATTTTCCCCATTGCTATGACAATGATAAAATATGTTGCAATTAGTCATCACACATACATACTTATTCCTTATGTATGTGTCTATGTGTGCGTGTAAGGAGCCAACATATAAGGCCACAAAATTGGCTACAAGATTGCCAGTATTTGCTAGGATTTTGACTCCCCCATACCTTGTGTATGATTTGTGGTGAACACGCAAAACTGCAAAGCATCTTCTGTGTTGTTGGAATATCTTCCACAACTTAGGGTATTTAACAGCTCTAGTACACCTTACTTCTTCTCTTTATTATTACATTAGATGTATAAATTAGCTAAAAATTGTTTCATTGAGGAGGCTGATCTACTTTATCCTCTCACTCACCCCTTGTTTGGGACAAAAAAATCATGGAATATACCCATTGTAATAATAAATTAATTTTTCATGACTAAGTTGAGATCCTCTGATAGTAAATTAAATAATCTGCGGCTAGTGTTGAAAAAAATTATCCTTGAACTGGATGAGCCAATTACAAAAGTTGAGAAAAATTATGAATATTAAATAGTAAATGTTCACAGTTTATCTTCGTGAATAATTTTCAATTAATTTTTTATGCTTAATTTTGTACTGTCTACTTATTTAATCATTGAGGTACTGTAGAACAAAGACATATATAGCTGTCTGTCAACGGGGAGAGGGTCCATTAATTTCATTGCTGTCTCTACTGAGCCCCCTCTCCCGCCTTAATGCCATCACCACCTACAAAGACTCGCTACTCTTATATTTAGGTTTTGTTGTTGTTGTTGTTGTTTTTTCGGCAAAGGGGGATTCAGACTCTAGGATACCCTTCTCCTCATGTATGCTTTTGCCGTAGCAAAATCTATTGAGCAAAACCTAGACTAAGACCAAGATTTGATTTTGCATGACTGAGGCGATGACCAAAACTACTATGGTACTGCTCTCTTTCTTTCTCGTTCATAATTAGCTGATGCTTCCAATTTATTACTGGTGATTATATTTCTTGCATAAAAGCAGGTACTGTTGTATAAAATCACTAAAAATGTTGATCATAAATCTAGAGTGTGAATATGAAGTACTGACAGTATCCTTCAGTCTTCAGAAATGTTTATCAATTATTGGGGGACAATCGTAAACGTTATTTCTTTCTGTTATTTCGTTCGCAATAATTTTTAATGTTCGTTGTTTTTTTTTGTTTTTTTAGTATTTTTGGTCAATTATTTTTCGAAGTTTACTATCAGTTTCAATCTACGAGACCAAATTTTAAATATTTTGGGCCGGATAATAATAGAAAGGATTTACTGAGGGCTTCGCATTTACTACCGCACAACGTACTCGCATTCAACGATTATTGGGTGGAGATGCCCCGGTCGGTCATCCCTCGACCACTATCGTTCCAATTCCATCTTTTGGCAATGAACCTAAATTTGGCACTTTTCGGTTTAAACGGCCAGATAGGTCTACACTTTCTTCGTCCACACACTACTCTATTTTCAATGTTAATTGGAAACATCGTTATCATAGATCTTCATTAAGTAAGTGTCGTGCAAACTAATCTTCGTTATCGTTGGCTGGTGTCTTTTTTTATAAACACCTTTTTCACATAGTAGAGTACGCACGTACGTGAGATGGTCTTCAATCTCTCGTACATGGTGTCTTTTTTTCGTACGAGTATCATCTGTCTCGTAGATCGATAGGTAACATTTTATTCCTCTATAGTTGTCGCACCTGTACTATAACGACGAATTTTGGTTCGTTAATTGATTTGAAAAACTCGATCAGTGGGTTTCACAGTGCGATCGACTGGTGAGATATCAGACAAAAGTTTAAATTATGAGGATTATAATTTAACCACAAGCTCAATCGAATTACCCGTTGTCTCGAAAGATATACCTAAACAAGTAGTGAAGCATCGACTATTTCGTTGTAATTTATGATCAACACTACAATATGCATAGGAGAGATGCAAAAAATGTTGGTGCGTATTAATACTTTGTGTACTGATTCGAAAAAATATCAAAAATTGTCGATATTTGACAACACTAATTCACAATCTACCCAATATTTTATCCAAAATATGGATTTTTGGTGTATTGATATTTTCCTTGAAATATACGTAGATACCGACGTATCGATACGAAAAAATATTAATATTTTGCACCAACAATGAGCAATGTACAGTGTGACTCATATGTACCTTGAGAAAATTTTTTTTTTGGCGCAGTATATCATTATTGTTTAGCTTTAACTAATTAGGGGTAAGTGTAGAATACCTTGTCGTGAAGAAGTATTCACACAAGAAGGTAATCAACTGCTTTATGACTGTCTTCAGCCACATCATACACGAATGTATGAGAGAGCTAAATCCTAGGCAAACACTGGCAATTTTGAAGCCAGTTTTGTGAGTTTATGTAGGGAAATTGGCATACGCACACAGAGAGACAGATGTACATATACAATTACGTTGTTTCCTATTTTGTATTGTGATAAGAAACGGTGCAGTGCATTTGGTACTGGGCTGCGACATCACTGAGATCATTATCAGGTGATTAGTCACTGTCCAAATATTGTATCTTACCTGTATGTATGTACAGGTAAGAACATACAAACGTAAATGTGTTTTATTTGTTTAACGTCATTGAGACGAATAATATGTCAGCCTTTTGGCGGCGACTGTTGTCAAGAGGTGTGAGCCCCTATACCTCATACAAGTAGAGTCACCACAATAAGGAAATACATTTAATTATCACAACTGCATCACTGTCATGCCTACATAAGCTACAAGTGTCAGTTATGTACAAAAATGGTAACACCTTGATATCAAAATTTATTGAAACATCATTATGACACATTATGCTTGGAAAAATTGGGCACTGGCACTTTTGTATCAAATTATTAACACACAGGTAGCGCATTTGTGAAGTATTAATGACCCATTTGTGGTAGTGTTCGAAATGAAAGTGTCATGTTTGTGATATACCAACTTTACTTCATCCTGTTGTTGAAGTAACTTATTTTGTTTGAAAAACAGGTTTGTGGTCTATATGTGATTATTTCACTGTCTCAATTGTGGCTTTTACTTAACCCATAGGAATCATTTTGGTGTCTCCTAAGCACGTTAATATTATAGGGCTTGACATTTGTATCTATGTTTCAAACATGTGACACGGATTTTCATGTACTAGTCACTGATGATGCCTGCAGTGCCAAATTAGTATCTGCTGTCGCTCTATTCTAATTTTTAATTGCCACCCGTAGACATTGGCCCATAAAATATATTACTTATAATGTGTAACAAGCTGAATTATCCCCTCTTCTGACATTAATATGATATTCTGTACCTACTATAATTGTGACCTCAATATAACACGTATGTGATAAACAAAAAAGTAGTCCGGGTCACAATTTTAGCGACTAATTTGGTGACCATAAAATTATAAATAACCTTAGCGATAGCATTGTCATGTGATGCAGATGTAACGGGTGTTTTTTTGGAGGCACCAGGGATTCATTCAATTTAATGTTTTACCACAGTTTAGTCACATATTAATCATAAATGCGTCACAAGGACCCAGATATGCCATAGAAGAGCCATATATGTGACATGCATGTCTTGGAACTGGCAAATGCACGACGGAATGAGGAAAGACATTTATTTGTTACGCGGATGTCATAAATTGACAACCTGATACTTTGATAGCATAACTGGTTCACTGCCACGTCATAAGATTCTCACATCCTTGTCACAAATGAGTCACAAAAAGATCATGTGAAATAAAATTATGACCCAGTCTACTTCTTTTGTTTCGTCACATATATGTCACACTCGGGTTACAATTATTATGGTACAGAATATCGTATGAATGTCACAGTTTATATCATTATAAAATCGCACAGGCATCATTGCCATAAGACTCACTAGAGTGAAGTATTCGTCTACACCTCAAACGTGATTTTTGAAGATTAAGGTTTTCATATTGGAAGAAAATATTCGATTCTTAAAATGCATTATATCAAGGTATGAACGAATGAAAATTTGAATTATAGAAAACACAAGTTAATCATGTTTGACAAGTAAGTTTAAAAGTTGAATTATGTATTCACAAGTGACACACGGAGAGAAAAAATATAAATAAATATTAGGCTTGACTGAAGGTGTGAGGTTGATGGTAAAATTAGTTTCGTGTAGCTTCTGTCCGGTATCACATTTTCTGAATTGGCCCGAATAAATCAAAATTTAGAGAAAGCCTCACAAAATTGCTGTAAAAGAGCTCGAAGGAGCATCCTCCTCAAATGTGCCATTATTCACAACTTCTTATTATAAGCTTTTATTCTACTCACTATTGCGATTTTAAAATATACTAATACTGCTGCCAACCTTTCGTAACAAAATAATGTATATTTCCCATGAAGTTAAAGCCAAAAACAATAAAATAAAAGCTTATGTATTAAAAATTTGTTTATAATCTAAACTTATTTTATTTTATTTATTCATTTCTTTTTCAATTAAATGAACTGAGTCAGTTCTACTGAGTCGTTTATACTGATTAATTTTGAGCGTATTTGATGTTCCCACTTCGCTTTCAATCGTGAAAGGGAAAATGAAAAATTCCTATGTTTGTATTCTTGTTTTTCATATTCAAAGCCTCTCATTATCTGTTCGCTCGAAAATCTGCGTTTTCTTCTCTTGGGAAAATTTTAAATACCGGTACAGCGAAACTCTAAAACAAAGTTTGGCGTATTGTTTTTTCGAAAAGCTCCATCGGCGTAATTTTTTGTACTTTTTCAAATCGTTATGTCTTTACTTAGAAAGTTTTTTTTCCTTCTTCTGAAAAAATAAGTGTAATTAATTAACGCATCGGGTTGAGCTTTCGTAAAATTTTATCTACTGAAAACTGAATTCGATACCAAAACAGAGGAGAAAAGGAAAAAAAACGAAAAAATAGTCAAGCATAAGGGTAGAAAAAACTTTTTGAGATTTTCTGATGTTTTTGAAAAAAAAATTTTTACGCTTTTTTTACTTGTTAAGAAACGTGTAAGCTCTAAAGGAAAATCCATGCATTATAGGTAGATTGTTAATTTGAAGGGGGATCGAATTGGATTACGGAAATGGTATAAAAAACGGACACAGCCAGGACGACGGTAAGCCGAAAATAATGATGGATGCGTCGTTGAATGTCTTTTTGTTTTTTCTGTTCGAACCATTTGGGGTTTGCTTTTGCGATTAGGATACGGGTAAAGCTGAACGAAGGTATTTTTTTTTCTGCTTCAATTTCCTGTGCCAGGAATTTGGTAAGTGTAGACTGTTTGAAAATCAAAAACGGAATTAGAATTTTGGGTTTCGTCATCGATGCTTATTTGAATGTGCTAAATGAACACGGTAATTGCCACTACACGAAAAAACCGACCGTTTATTATGATTCTTTGTCGAAGGTACTCAAGTTTCATGGGAGTAGCCAAAACTTTTTTCAGGGGGGCAAACTTTTTTTTATTTTCAAAGAGCGAATTTCAAATTGTTTTTGCCGCATGGATAGCCTATTGAAATGAAACATAAAGTTTTTTCTAATGATTCAGGGGGCAAACGCCCCTCTGCCCCTTTTAGCTACACCAGTTCTAAGTTTTGAGAAAAAACTTGGCCGAGCAAAAACATAATATTGAAACTGAAATTTTGCGAATAAGTTTGTGTATTCTTGAAAATTGGCTGTCGGGTTATTATTTAATTTTACATAATGCAGGCGAGTATTTTTTCGTGGAAAAAAACACGAAATTTTTGGACCTTTGCGTAATTTGTTGATTTTCTCAATTTTGACAATACATTTTAATCTAGTTGAAAACTTAAATAGGCGAATATTTTTTTTTTAATAATTGGGCTTTGGTAACGTACCTAGAGTCACTTTATTCAGCTTTTAGGGTGTTCGAGATTCGCTAGCCACTGATCTCTCGACTTGAATTTTCCTGTCACTTGTTGGATCAACTGATCAAATCAAATACATCTCCATTCAAGGTCGGGAATGTGAATCAACAACCTTTTGACCAAACCACTGCGCCACGCTGACTACAAACTATGAATGTTGTAAGAAAACCAGAGCAGACATTGATATAGTGCTCCACAAATTCAAATACAATTTGAAAGTTTTAAATGAAAATTCCGTGTTTGATCTATACAGGCCAGTAGCCAAAGGGAACCCCCTCTGATCGCTGGCTCATCCCCTAGTCTTTTTTTCTTTGGGCAACAATTATCAGTAACTATACCTGGTTAGCCCCCCAGAGTTTTAAATGCCTTACTAATAAACTCTCTGGCTGTAGCGCAAGATCTACGACGCTAAAGATCCAGTTGCTTTAAAATGGACCTAACATGGGACACATTCAAACAAAATCGTATTCCCTAATATCATAGTAGTAGGATTCAAAGCAACCTTAAATTAATAATTAAATGTGTAGGGATGTAAAACATAATAGAACTAAAATGTTGAAAACAAGTTTTCCATGTTTCATAATAGTAATTTTTCTACCAAGTGGAATCACAACTAACGCAGTTGCTGGCAGAAATGTCTTCCAAGTCACATGTTATAAATATATAATGCAAGATTTTTGAATGAAGCAATATAGATCTCTTCATATTAAATATTTCCCTGATGCAATTTTTGGTAAATTTAACATGGATTTGACAACCTTGAAATACATAGCATTATTGCATCTTTTTAAAACATATAGGGAGTTTTATTTGTTAAGAATGTTTGAATTCCTTAAATGTACTGTCAAAAACTCTCCACTTTCCATTTGATTTCTATCAGTTTCATATTAAGCTTAATGATAGGTACTTATGAAATCAACATTCATTTAAATATCTTTTATAGAATAATTTAATTCGTGAGAACAAATAGTATTGATTTTCATATTAATATCAAAAGGTATTTCTGCCAGTAACTGCGTTAGTTTTAATTCCACTTTGTAAAATAATAAAACCTGGAAAACATGTTTTTAACATTTTGTTGGTTTTATTTTTTTTTTTCAAAAATTTTTACAATAAGAAGAATTTACTCTAGAAGTGACAGATAATTGTTGATATTGTAGTATTTGGACAAAACTGAATTTGATTTTCAGTCAAGTGTGTTTTTCTCAATTACAGCAATTCAAATTTATTTATTGGTTAACAACAGAATTCCAATCAGACACAAGGAAAACAAATTCAAAGTTTAAAATTTATTTTAAATACTGTTAGATCTACTATATTGGACTATATTAATAGTAATAGTAATAATGATTTAGCAAAAAGGCATATCAAAAAACATATGCTATGATGTATCACACAATAAAATATGGAAACTCAAAATTGATCCCCTTTTGGGGCCCACTGGGGGTTAAAGAATCGGTCAAATGGAGAAATGAACACCAAATTCGGACTCAGCACCTCAAATAACATACTTGGTGATGTATCAAACAGTAAAATGTCTAAACTCAAAATTTTGCTGGTAGAAAGTTCATATATGCATAACTAAGGAAGGCTAATATAATACTGAGGGAATGGTGTTATCTGAAATATTCATATAACCACATTAAATACCATATCCTAGACACTTTTGGGTGATCCAATCAGGATGCGGTATTCCGTTTTATTTGGAATCGGGACTTGTGATTGGTCAGCTTACTTTTTTGATGAAAAAAATTTCCAAATTTTGAATCAAATTTTTGGGTCATCTACAGGGAATTTTTCGGATTTCTTTGTTCAGTGTTACTTATCGTAAAAATACTGGTTTTTTTAACCATCATTCGTATTTTTACGATGAATATTAAGTGCTGCAGAATGGCACAAAATTTCATTTGATTGCCTGGAAACGGGTCAAACACAATCCCTCTTTTTGACGTAGTCGGTAAAAATATCAAGAACTTAGCATCTCGTTGTATAATATTACCTTGTAGTACCTAACAGATTACAATTTACAAAACAAAATTAAGGTAGCGTAATATAATCCGTGCATGAAATAACCCATTTGTCAAACTCATTAAGAATATGTGATGCTAAGGTGCTGAAAGCTGAAGTAAATTCCAACGGCTGAAGTTTTATACGAAATAAAAAGCGCCACCGCTGAGATGGACAGGTACCCAAAGAATTACTTTTTTTCACGTTGCCTCGGAAATTATGAGACCATTTTTGATTGAAACCATCCATTTCAGTTGCGTTTAATAAATTAATACTGTCACTTTAGAGAGGATTTAAAGTGAGTCATAGGTTGGTGGCTATGACGATTATTATTTCCTACACTTCTGAAAGCTACAAGAGCTTAAAATACAAACTCCGCTGAATTTATCATTTATGAGAAAATCTGAAGTCAATCTACTATTGAAATGTTTCTTCGGCTTAAAGTTTTCTCTTGTGTTTCAGGAATCAGCTCGAGTAAAAAGTGGTAGACTCGCATTTTTTCGAAGGAACCTAAGACATAGACTTCAACCGTAATCTAACGGTTATTTTCGCCGCTGCATTTCGGTCAGTAATGTAATATTATTACAAAATCAGTGTGCGAGCCAAGAACCTGGGCTTTATCCTTTCATTTTCAAGCTGTGGCTGCTCCTGTTTGCATTATCCAGTTGGTGATATTGCCCTATTTTTCCTCTCCAAAGTGAATATTTAGGCCTATGAAATGAAAATCAAATAGACTGTAAAGTATAAAGGAGAATTCGTAGAAAGCTTCCTCATCTTCCCATGATTTTTTTTCTGATGAAATTTTTTTGAAACCGTCGCAAAAAAAGGAGGAAAATTAATGATGGAGAAAGAAAGTTTGGCCCAAAATTGGTACATTCGCGTTCAGTGTCCTTATTTTTTGATTTGCCAGCTGAAGTATGGGTATACTTACTTGGGAATTTGTTTTGTTCTCTCGCCCCCACCGTAAAATACAGTCTGCAAAAAGTTCGAAGGCTCGTTGGAAATTACGATTGTTGTATTTCATGGCCGCCGGTGACCTTTCTTTTATTTTTCGTCCTTGTCTCCGCAAAATAAGTCAGTCTCTTTGATCGTGATAAATTAAATTGAATCGCGCAGCCTTTTTCAAAATGCCGGTGTAATTATTTCTCGTTTCAACGAAAGCTAATTGCGTCTGCGGAAATCGTTAATGAATCGAATTTTCCGGATGAGTGAATAAATTTTGTCAACGTGGTGAACTCGCTGAAGGGAGGAAAGAAAGGAAAAAAAAAAAGAGAAGAAGAAAATAAAAATACCACGAGAAAATTTAGCCTCGCAGTGAAATATGTACCTTATTGCTTGAGTGGTACACTTCTTACACGATCCAATTCCTGTCTGTCTTGGCTGGCTAATGTGAGAGTATTGAAATAATGTAAGTTCACTGCTGCAGCGAAGAAAATTCCTCGTATTTCTGCAACTGAAAAATATACTACTCATTTTCAGTCCTGCATGATTTTTCTTATAGAAAGCCAATTTATCTTACATATTGGATTATCGAATAAATTTAATTGAATTTCAAAGAAAATGTATACGGGGAAGATTAATGTGAAATCGGACACATTGTTGTCCAAGTTCTCAGCTAATATTAGTCTTTTGTCAGGTCACAACTTTCACATAGCAAAATCCAACACATAAACACAAAGCCGGATTTAAGATTGATCAAAAGAGCCAAAGGTACCCCGGCCCACAACCACTTGAGGGCCACCAACGTGTGATTATACTTAGGGGCGGATCCAAGAGAACAAAGGAGACGTATGTCTCCTACCTTCAAAATTACAAAAAAATGTGAAATTTTCGAAAAATGCGGGAAGACTGTCCAAAACATTTGTTGGTCGCTTCGCTGGCACTAACTGGCGTCTTCACTTAGAGATGCCATCTACAGATGTCCCCTCCCGAAATATCCCCTCTAAATATGCCTCTGATTATACTACAAAATGTACATGTACTTCCACACAATTCGTCGATTTTTGTAACGAATTTTTATAACATAATTTTATTTGTTAGGGTCTCTAATAAATTTTGGGACCATCCGCAGCGGCATAAAGGGATTGAATGATTCCCCAAAAAATTGCGAATGCAGAAGTAAACAGTCAGCGCCAGGTTTGTGCATTGACTTGATTTGCTGCACATGTATAATTTAATCAGGAGTCCTACGAGAAGAATTAGAATGCCACAAACAAGGTATTCCTATTTATTTACCGAGCAATGCCATTTTCCTTGATGCCTATAGCTAAAATTAAACTGATTCCGAGAAAATGTGTCAAATGCATTGAATTGATCAAAGTGTTACAAAATTTAGAATGCTACTGGTTTGACATGCAAATGAAAAAGAACTTACAATGCTAGAGAAAAATATAAAAACTAGCGCAGTGTTCCGTCATATTTAGGCAGATAAACACATTTGCCGAACTAAATATTTCGTAACAAGTAACGGCAAATATTTCTACTAAGTATTCACCATTACCTCCAAATCTTAACCTAATTATTTACAGCTAACAAATATGCAGACAATCCACAAGTCAGCATATCTGTCAGCACAATTTAGGTATGTACTGCAGGTACACTTTTCAAATAT
This sequence comes from Ericerus pela, assembly GCA_011428145.1. NCBI lineage: Eukaryota > Metazoa > Arthropoda > Insecta > Hemiptera > Coccidae > Ericerus > Ericerus pela. The sequence goes on from WOFM01000210.1 coordinate 281,661, forward strand.
GTAAACAAAATAGGCACTAAAAGAAGTGACCTGGAAATTCGAATTACACCAGGCCTTCACTTGCAATTCTTTCGAGTTACAGTACAAAGGTAATCTGTCTGAGCCCGAACAGTCTAAGACATGATAGATGTTGCAAGTTAGTGGTCCACCCTAGTAGTGGTAGGACATAGATAGGGAAGATTATTGTATAAGAAAGTGTTAAGTATAAGTGTTAGTTTTGTAACGTAATAATTTGACTTGTTTGATTCAAATAAAAGTAGATAAAAGTGATTCTACTTATTTTGTATCGTCTTTATACAATCCTGGCTAAAGACGTAACATGTAGCAAGACTTGTTACAAAAAATAGATTTTGATAAAAAGAATTATGAATTTTGATGGTCACATTAATCGTCTATAAATTTATATGCGTTTATGGTATGTCATGATTGCATGAAATAAGTTAGCTGCTAACAAAGTAATAGACAATGTGAAATTTAAAAGCATTTTTTCGTAAAATGAAAAATAAATTAAGATTATTAAGTATGGTACATCATCATATAATTTAAAATAAAACTAATGAAATAAAATAAAGTTATGAAATAAAAAAAAAGAAAACATGAGCATGTGGTTAATTTTTGTAAAAAGAAAAGTTCATGCTAAGTAGAAAAAGAGGGAAAAAAAGCTTTACAAGTACTGTCCGGTTGATCAGCACAAAAATTGATAGCATGCTACAATAAATTATAATGAAGATTTATTTCAAATTTTGTACATATGGTTGTAACATTCCACATTTTATGACCAATATAAACACAAAAATATTGGTACTGGAGGTACCACCCACAAAAATGTTCGTATCAGATTTCATGATAATCGGATAAAAATTGCAACCCATACCGTGGGAACAAGAAATTGACTTATATCTATGTATATATAAATTTAAGTTATTGGTGCCAAAATTTTCCTGAGGTCATGAAACGAAAAACGTACCCACCCCCAACCCTGGAGGCTAATACAGCGCCAAGCGTAATAAGTAGATTTTCTAAATTTGTTCTGAATTTCGAAATTACACAGTTTGGAACCATTAAAAACAAAAACTGACTTGAAGGAAATACCATCCTATCGATCTACACGAAAACTAGTAGAATGTTACAATCAATTATAATAAATATTTGTTCAGAATTAAGCATTTTTTAGGGAGACTAAAAACAAAAAAAAAAAAATCTTTACTGGGTCAATCCGCACCAAAACTGATAGTATGCTACAATAAATTATAATAAATAATTGTTTCAAAATTTGTACATATTGTTCCAAAATTTCAGACTTTATGACTAATATAAAAACAAAAATAGCAGGTATTGGAAATATCATTCGGTCTATTCATACCAAAATTAATAAAATATAATAAATATTTTTTTCAAATTTCGTATGTATTGTTCCAAAATTGCACATTTTGTGACCAATATAAAAAAATAACGGTACCTGAAGTACCATCCAGCTGATCCACGCCAAAATTAGCAGCATTCTACAATAAATTATGATAAATATTTGTTCCGTATTTTGTGGCTGTTGATGAAAAATTAAGCATTTTATAGCCAAAATAAAAACAAAAATTGGGGTAGAGGAAGAACTGTCCTCCGGTCCGCACCAAAATTAATAGACCATTAATAATTAATGTACTAATAGGACATATTATTTCATTAATAAATAATATTATTATAATTTACTTATATATTATAATAGAAATTGTAATTATTTAATTTATAATTTGTACGTATTTAATTTAATTTTAAATTAGTTCTTTTTATTTTGTATATTTAGTTTTAATTGAATATATAGAAATAATTTATTTTATACTATTAATTTATATTTTATATTTTTTTAGTTACTGGTCCTTTGCTGACTAAAAATGTTCCTACCAAATTTCGTGATACTGTGATAAAAATTACGACGTGTAGCATAGAAATAAGAAATGGACTTAAATATATCTATCTGTCTATATGTATATGAATTTGAGTTATTGATGCCAAAATTTTTCTGAGGTCATAAAACAGAAAACGTACCCACTCCCAACCCTGGGAGCTAATACCGCACCAAGTGTGATATGTAGATTGTCTAAAGAAAACCTACTTAAAAATTTTGCACAAAATAGGCGATTTCAGCGAGAAAAAAATACCTTCAAAGTTATTATCATCTTTATAAAACCAAAAGTCGGTCTTCAGATGTCGAGAACGAGTTGCGTACATAATACAGATGTTTCACGGTTTGAAAAATTAAAAATAAAACTTTCAAAATGAAAAAGAAATTCTACTTACATTTAAAATAAGTCAGGAAAGAATACGGCTCTTAGGGTGTGGGGATAAGGATCTCATATCATATGACCCAAAAAGTAAAGAGGGTGGAGGAACATGCTACGCAAAAATGAGAAAAATATTAAAGTTAATGATTTTTTGATTTTCTCGCTTTATTGTTGAGGAGCCAATGATTGTTTTATAACTGGTATATTTGAATGGCATTCGAGAGCATTAATGGAGAAGTTTTTGAAGAATTTTTCAAAAGAAATTTATAATCCTGACACCGCTGAGGTACCTATAGGCTATTCTATTGTCTTTGAAAGTTTATTGGGTATTTCTAAATTTTTTAAAATCAAGCAGTTATACCCAAAATTAGTCCTAAAATCTTATTCTACGTTCCTACGGGTACGTATTAGTCAGAGATGTTGTCATGTTAACGTGATAAAATTTAATTTTTGAAACACATGCACAAAAGAACGAGTTTTATATGCGTGTACAGCGAATGTAAACAAACGAATTTTTGGCCTGTGAAGTAAATAATAATTTTACAATCTCTCGCGCATCCAAATCCAGCGCAAAAGCGTGTAAAGTATTTTGCACACTCTTGCGCATCCCAATCCTGCACAATAGGGTGTAAAATATTCGAACATATAATCATTTTAATATTATTATTTAGTTATTTCGTGGAAAAACTATTCGTCAAGTTTCCAATCCAATCAAACATAACATTTCAATTTTCAAAAAAACTGTCTCAAATGATTCTTCAGCCTCTAATTAAGTTAGAGAAGTGGGTTTTGTAATGATGGAAAGCGGATAAAAATTTAAAAATTTCCATATAATTTTCTAATTATCTTCGGCTATGTAACCCGAATAAACGAAAAAAACGCAAATTAATAAGAGATTTGCAGTATTTTGGAATCTAGAAACTTCTCTTTTTTCCCTCAATGATTCCTCAGTCGCTATTTAAGCTAGAGGGCTGAAAATGGTATCTCTGAAAAAAGGAGAAAATATACCTGAATTTAGTTTTTGTTTAATTTTTTAATCATCTTTAACAATTTAAAAATAAACCAATGAAAATAATGCAAATTGATGGAAAAAAATTTTTTTTTGAAATTCAGAAACCTCTCTTCTCTCACTCAATGATTCCGCAGCCCCTGTTTAAGATAGAAATTTGGGATTAGTGTTCCTAGGACGAGGAAAAAATTTACTTGAAACTGTTTTCCTTATAATTTGTTAATCATTCTTAGCTGTTTGAAAATAAACAAACAAAAAAACACAAAATAATGGAAAACTAACCATTTTTATGTTTTTTCAGCTATAATTTCTAAATTTTTTTTCCCTTATAAGTTTTTATTTATTGGGAGTGGGAGTTATTGCTATTGTAGGTATTCGCCGGCCCGAATAATAGAACCGTCGACCCGAAGGGAATACCTATCTCTATCATCACCATCACCAAAATACGGCTACCATATACACGCAACCACGGCGCCGGGTGATGGAGACGAGAGTTGACTCCGCCTATGTGGTCGCCACAGCTATACTTTTTTTTGTGCATTAGTTGCAAAAAGTATGGTGTGCAACAAGTGCTTGTGGGCTATTATAACTTGTGTCGTTTGCAGCACTCACTTTCATTTGTCTGCAAATTCTTCACGCTTGGTAAAAAAATAGCCCACATTACGCACTTGTCACACAATATACTATTTTCAGATGAAGTAAATCCCCATTTTGCTTCTTCTGAATATAGCACTTAATATTTCAAAAGGTTGAAGTCATGTTATACCAAAAAGGTGCTGCATTATAATTCACGTCCAAGTATGGTGGACTCAAGTCACAGTATTTATTTGAAGCTTAACTTCCCTTTAGATTATATTTAATTTAAATGAGACTGGAAACTCTGTAAGTCACATAATCAAAATGTAGTAGCCAAGTGCACTTGGGTATGACTCAACTTCATGAAAAGTTTTCCCCTCCACAGAAGGAATTTTTTGCAGGTAACTTTCATTTAACATCCTGGAACATTGTCACAATGTGATACTTTTATATTTTTTGTGAAATCATACAAATTTTTTCACTTTTGACTCAAATTATCTTGTGCAGTAATGTGAAATATTTAATCGCTGAGTGTAGTTTTAGTACCTACCAGATGTCCTCTGTAATGAGAGGGCGCACGAGTTCGTTGAGCACAGGCGAAACTAGACAATTTTTGTGGAGGGGAGAATAATGATTTTCCCAGAAAATATCTATTAAAATATTTTTATGTTTAGTAATTCCCATTTTAAAAATCAAGGCCGATTTCAAGCGGGGAGGTTTGGTATGTAACCCCCCCCCTGCGCGAAAAAAAAGTTAATTTAAAACACAATTATTCGTACATTTATGAAGTATGTAAAAAATTGTTAACCATTCCTGTAAAAATTTATGAATAACATAGAATTAGATTCAATCCCTTCCTCCCCAAGAAGAAATAGTTTCGCTTGTGTATAAAGTTTGTGAAGAAGACTAAGTGGTTATAAAACCCACTGAGGTACTTCAGAAAAGTCGACTACGACCAACAATGTTTTTGAAAATTCAGCTTCAAAGACGTCTTTAGTTGTAAGACGTATTTTTCCAAAGAAGACTAGAAAACACTGAAGGGATTATTTTGTTATTGGACCCGGGTTTATATCGAAAAAATTCTTAGTTGAAGATCACTAATCACTACTACCAGGGCCTCCTCGTGTTGAAGTTGATCCGATGGACAGTGTTGGATAGGCTATTTTTTTCCTACCGGGAAAATCTATAAAAGGCGCAAAATTTTTCTCCTTGCAAGGGCGTCCAGTTTTGTTTTATTACAATGGCAACCCTAATGATCTCCTTTACCAAAACAATGTCTATACTGGTATAGGAAAAAAATAGTCATAGTCTTTAATGACGAGTTTTTTTTTTTAATTGTACTCGAAATATTGGAATTTATTTTGTTTTATAGGCAAAGAACGCCAAAAACTTCTCGGGGAAAAGGCGCACCGGGAAACTCCCGGTAGCTCGGTGGGCCTATCCAACGCTGCCGATGGAAGTATAGTCTATAATTATGTTGGTCGTAAAAAGATATCTATTGAGACTGAATGACAATTTTCCTCTACTGGCAACGCAATAAGTACGATGGCGATAAGTGCTTCGAAAATATTTTCTTGTTTTTCCTTTTTTTTTTCTTTTTTGTTTCTGTTGAATCGAATAGTAGCTTTAATAAATATGCTGGTACCGTACCACGTATACAAACCCAGCCTAAATTAATCAGTCGAGAAATCAAATTAAATTCCAGTAAATATAGGTTAGAATGGGCTGAAAAAGTGTCGGAATGGTGAGAGTCCGGCTGAAATGTTTTGTAAATTCTAAATAGGAGTTTGTTAGTGAAAGTTCGTTAAGCCGAATATCAGATGACGATGCCGCATACGTATCTGTAGACGTAGAGTATCGTTTGTAGGTTTCGTATATACCTAACTCATTTATCAAATGGGTTGGTGGAATTAGCGGTTTGGTTATAATTCTAAAATCTAAATGCCTCATTTTCTCTATTATAATCTCAAATTCCTCGTTTTGGAGATGAAAAGCGTTCACAACTATCGAATTGTCGAATACTTTGCCCGTAGGCTAGATATTGTCTTTTACTAAACATTTCTCATTAAATGACTCGTTTTTCTTTTAAATTTAGACGAATGGTAATATTTACATTTCATTCGAACGAATATCAGCCACAACATTAGGTAACTTTTGGTTTCGTTAAAACAAATAATAAACCTAGTGCTTTATTTAAGATTCCATTTATTGATGCCTGCTTTATAATTCATACTACATTAACATTAAGTGGTATTATATCCTTTTTTGACCTTGATAAAAGAAAATTGGTTCATTAAAAAATATTGATATTATCAATAGTTTCTACTTTTTACCATCGATTAATCAATAGTAAAAAATGTTTGACTATTGCCATCACTAGTTGTACTGAATGGTTTCCTATTTAGTGCTGCTGTGTCTAAGCAGAAATCATTTTTCTTTACTAGAAACAAAAGAAAATGGAAACCAAAATGATGGAAATGGAAACAAAAAATAACTAACATCGTGGTAAAGTTTAGAAACTCAATTAAAGGAAACAAAATGAAATAAGTTAGGTTAAAACCGAGTTTTTAAAAATTACGTTTTTATTTTATTATATTATAATTTAAAATTAGCTTTGTTTGTTTGGAACCGATCTGTAAATGTAAAAACGTAACATACTTTAACTGCCCTAATATTTACAGAATAGCACCAAGTCATAGCTGATAACAACAAACTCGATAAAAGATATCCCACTGGTTTGGAACCAAATTATATCATATTTTGTTGTGTTAGTAACTGCAATAAAACTTGTTGGGATACGATTCCTTCATTTTCTCACAAATATAATTATCCGTACATATCTTTGACTATATACATACTGGACCGCTAATACTGATAAGAATAACATAGAGTCTAATGAACAACCAGTGAAGTTAAGTCAGACACCCGTATCCCCGTTCAAAATGTTAGTTTACTGGTTTGCTGTTTAAAAACATAGAGCTACCTGATCCGCATTTAACCGAATTAATTACAAATTTCTATGTAAAAATTAGAATTAGACATATTTGTAAGAATATTTTGCAAGTGGATAAAAACATTCGTCAAACAGCAACAAAAAAAATTATTTTTATGCATCAATGAATCAAATTTTAAATTGATTTAACTGAAATTTTTGAACTTTTGAGTTTTATAAAATTACAACATTACCGATTTAATTCGTAATTAAAAGCAATAATTGTGGTAAGAAGAAACCTAGTCAAAGGAAAAGACAATAAGTATTAATAAATTTGATAATGAACTAACATTTTGAACAGGGATACGCCTGTTTGTTTTGAACACAGCTTTTTATCAGTATTAGCAGTCCAGTATGTATATAGTCAAAGGTACATATACTTAATCTATATAATAAATAAACATATGACGTTTTCGTGTTGAACAACTGGCAACACTGATGATTAGATAATGTTACATTTCTGCTTTGATAGACTGAGACAGTTCTCTGTTCAGTCAGTTGCTTTTGCAATGTCATTGACTAAGTAAATATGAGTTTGTTTTCCTTTAACTGTGTTTGATTTCAAAAGGGTGTTGTTATTTTTAGCAGCTTGGGTGAGGCGTTTGTTTTCAAATGATTCAGTGAATCATGCAAAGTGGTATAGAAATACAAGTCTCAGTTATCAGATTTTTTTATCATTAGAGTTAATGGAGACCGGAGAGTGAGAATTTTTCACTTTTCAATTTACATTTACCAAAAAAATAAGTACCTTAATTTATTTTGTAGATTATTGATGTAATGTCGAATTTAAGTTGAATATTTTATGAAAACAATATTAGCTTGTGGTGTCTAAAAAAACTTCGTCATATTTAAAATAGCCCAAGTACCTGTCCAACTTGTAGCTTAGTTGATGTGTGTGACATGTCTGAAGTTAATTGAGTAGATAAGAAGATACCTTTTCAGAATTCATTGACGTACTTTTAGTATTTGATGAACGGATTGAAAATGAAATGCCGACTTCTTTCAGTTTTTGTGAAAATTCTTCAAAACTTTCTTAACTTTCAATAACACATTCAATATTTTTATCATCTTCATCAAAACTGATACTATTTTTCTTCAAGTCAAGAATGAAATCTTTGTACGAAAAAATTGTAAATATTATAAAGTATTAATATTTGTTGGGATATGATTCCCTCACTACCTCACAAATATAATGATATATAATTATACCTTGTGAGAAAATATGAACTGCCAACGGATCAAACTACACGAAAATATAACGATGAAACCTAAACTAACGAAGACATTGAGCAAAGACTAGACGCACACATTACGAACACATAAATAAGACACTAAATATTCACTATTTCACAAATTTTATTCCACATAATATTAGCGGACATGTTATATCACCGACGGTTGATGAGCGACGAGAAGGCATACAAAACATATAATCACAGTTGGGTTTCAAACACAAAAATCACAGATTACAAATAATAACAAAACAGTGTTACCACAACATATGATGTGCGAGAATAATAAGCCGACGTATAATATAATTTGCTATTATTCTCACATACCTAACATATATATGTAACATTTTCATATTTCACATGTGGTAACACTGATTGCTGCCTTACAGTTTTTCCATCCTTGATCAACTGAGATTGTTCTCCATTCATCAGTTGTTATTACGATGTCGTAAAATAAATATTTTGAGTTTACATTCTTTTTCACTTTATTTATTTTTTAAAAGATCTCAACTCTCCTCAACAATATTAAAAAAGAAATTGAAAACTGACTTTTTATTTTCAAGTTTTAGCTTTGCTAAATTTATGTATATTTTTCCTTACTATAATGATAACTTTGAAAAATAAAGGAACACCCAGGGAGTATGAGCAATCTCGTTCATATTCAGTACAGATCCGAACAACTCCTCACCCAAGCTGGTAGAAATTACTGAAGTGAGGTTTATTTCCAAGGAAAGAACAAATTAGTTTGAAATTCTATAATGCATTAAACACGAATATAAATTACAAGTTTGAGGAAGATGAGTGATCTCCCTCCATAACAAGAGGAAGGTTTGAGTGGGAAATGTGTTTCAGTGTTCACAATGTCCGAGAGTTAAAAGTTATGTTTGTTTGTACAACTTAAAAGTATTAGTATATATTATTGAATGTAGTAGCGCTAATGGTTTACAAGCGAGTGCAAATGGAGTGAAGAACAACAATAACAACACCCATTTCAAAAGATCTTTACTCATCTCAACAAAACTAAATGTGTATAAAAAAGGTAGTGTTCCTTAACCCCTGGTTTCAAGACCAATAATGGAAATGTAATGGTAACCGAGTGATAATATTGGAGGAAACAATAAAATAGTAAATTAACCACAGAAGAATTATATTTTGTATGTTCACCATACGAGATACAGAACAGAAGTTAACTCATCTTAATGTGAGTTCTTGACATACATAAATTACATGAGTACGTGAGATCATACAGAAATTTTCGAAATATATCTTTGTCATGCCTATTGCTAATAAAAGCCAGGTAACAAGTGAATTTAAAAAAATTATAGTATCCATGAAAAACAAATTCCCTGAATACCCCATAGGTACTATAAGATGCGATAATGCGAAAGAATATACCGATGCCAAAATAATAAATTATTGTAATGAAGTTGGCATAACAATGGATTATGTGGTGCCGTATTCTCCGGAATTAAATGGTATTGCCGAAAGGCAAAATCAAACTTTAATGAGGAGAGTACGAGCCATGTTGATTGATGCCAATCTAGATATAAAATATTGGTCCTATGCTGTGATTACCTCAGCTTATTTAATTAATAGATCACCCACAAAAGCAAATGCAGGATTTAAAACACCTTATGAATTATTTTATGGAGTAAAACCAAATTTGAAAAATCTTAAAGTCTTCGGGGCATTAACATATAGACATATACCTATGGAAGTCAGAAGACAGAATGCTACGAAGGCAAAATCAAAATCAAAAAATAAAATTGACCCAAAATTAGCACATAGGGCAGAGAAAAATATAATGATGGGCTATACAAATACAGGATACTGTCTTAGAGACCCTTATAACACAAAATCATATATTTCATGTGATGTAAAAATGGATGAAACACAAAATATAAAATCATTACAAATAAATAATAAACCCCTTACAATAAAATCAGCGGACTGTGAATATGACTTAGGAATAATTAACCCACAATGTCAGATATAATAAAATATACATAGAGGATAATATTCTGAAAACATTCTCTGAAATAAATATAAACCCATTTAGGGAGGATTGGATTAAGGCCATAAACGACGAATTCAATTCTCTCGATGATATGAAGGTATGGGAAATAGTAGACTACAATCGCCAAAAACTTATAGATACAAGATGGATTTTTACAATAAAATTTGATGAGTTTGGAAATCCAAAACCAAAAGCGAGACTTGTGGCGAGAGGTTTTAAAGATCAAACCGAATATGGTATTGCCAAAACCCATGGCCCTGTAGCATCAATAGGAACAATAAGATTACTATTATCTATAGTTAATAAGGAAAAACAAATAATGGTACAATATGACGTAAAAACTGCATATTTAAATTCACCAATTATAAAACCCATTTTCATAAGGAAACCTGAAGGGATAAATATAAATACGAACCAGGTACTCGAATTAAAAAAATCAATTTATGGATTGAAAACATCCAGCAAATCATGGTATGACTTATTGGACATGAAAGTGAAGGATATGGGCTTTACTAGAACCAAAAGTGATAGATGTTTTTATACAATAATAAATAATGAAGAAAAAATATATTTTTTAACCTATGTGGACGACATATTAATTGCATCAAACTCACAATTATCCATCACTAAAATAAATGAGGAATTGCAAAAGGACTTTACAATTACTATAATAAATAATCCAAAATTCTTTGTAGGCCTAGAAATAATAAGAAATATCGAAAATAATACCATAATACTATCACAATATAAACATATAGAAAAAATGTTAAAGAAATTTGGAATTTTGGAGTTAAAAAATACGAATACCCCAATGGAAACAGGACTGAAAATAGACAAAATAGAAAATGGAAGGGAGGATACTGAATATAGATCAATGATAGGACGGCTATTATATTTAGCAAGACTCGCAAGGCCAGACATATTGTTCCCAGTCAATTTCTTCTCCCATTTTCAAAATAATTCCAATGACACACTCAAAAATTATGTAAAAAGAATATTTAGGTATGTTAATACAACAAAAAATTACAATATAATATATAAATCTGAAGGGGATGGCATACAGGCTTATATTGATGCCTCTTATGCACCCCAAGTCGATGAAACAAATATAGATTTAAATAATCTCAAAAAGGGAAAATCAATAACTGGATTTATGTTATTTGCTAATGGAGACTTGGTGGAGTGCAATTGCTCTAAACAAACTATTCACGCTTCATCGAGTACTGTGGCGGAAATAATTGCAGTCTTTGACACCCTAGATACTATAAAGGTAATACAATATATGAATTATGAAATTTTTGGAGAAAAATTGATAATAGACATAATGGAAGATAATATTTCGACACAAAAAATATGTTCAGGGGGTAGCCAGAAAAAATCAAGGGCCCTAATGATTAAATGCTACTCGATATTAGAGGCATTAGAAGAAAAAATAATATTTTTTAGAACTGTGAGCTCTGAGAATCAATTGGCCGACATTTTGACCAAATCTTTGGATCGTTCAAAATTCGAGAATATAATTGTCAAAATATTAAATGACACTAACATATATACATAATTATATAATAATTCGTTTTATTTCAAAGTAATAATATATTAGAAATTTTCCCTTCAAAGTACAAGTCGTCCCAAGTCCAAAATAGAAGTCGTAACATGAAAATAGTTGCTGAAAAATTAACCTTCAATTATTGCAAAAATAGCACTTAACAATACCTTTTACTAGAAAATTCTTGCAAGAAAAAGATATTCGATTTCTTGAAAATTGCAACAAAGAAAACAGCATTAAAATCGAGCAAGAATAAACCCTACAATTCGCACAATAAAAACCCTATACATTTTCAAACAAGTGTGAGAGAAATACACCAAATATTCCCACACGAATGATGAAAGAAAATCCACCAACAATAAACACAATAAAGATTAAAACCCATTACATGACCGCAAATATGATAAATCAAAAAAAGGTTGCCTTATCAAAAAACATGTTAGATGCCAGTTCAAATACAATAGCAATGCACGAAAGATAATAAGCGATGCAACGTATATTATCCTACAATCTTTTACATGTCATACGATTTAGATAAGATACGAAACGTAATGTTTTTCTTTCAAATTCAACGAACTCGTAATCGCAAATATCTTTGTCAATTTTTTCTTTTTTTCCTTTAATGTAATATATGTTCGTGAATATTTTTTTTTCTTTTTCTAATTTTATTTTTTTTATCTACTAGAAATATACGATGAATGAATCATTCGTTACTTATAATACTTCGATATTTTTGCATGTTACCAATTTTTACACGTTAATAATTTTTTTTTTTGTTGTTTTATATACTACCATATTTCATTTCATATATTAATATTGAATATTTCATGCATGTTACCATATTATTTATTTTATTTATTCATTTATTTGAATCATTTTGTTTGAAGCACAGCATAATAAAATTATTTTAGGAACCAAATTTACCACAATAATGTTTGAATAATACGATGTCAATATTTTTATTTTTTATTTTTTTATAAATATATCATTTTTTGTACTTAAAATATTTTTTTTAGAAATAATAATTCGTTTTATTTTCAGCATTGAACATGATGAAGAACTCAAATGGTAAAATTTCAGGGGGTGTTGTAATGGAAATCCCACCCTCTCTCTTTCTTCATCATCATCACGAACACAATATATATATATGTCATATGTACACTCTCATCACGAAGTGCTTCCCCTACTACTTTCGATTCGATAACGCTGTTGCTTCGCCATTTCATATTTCGTTTGTGAAACATATTTTAGTCGCTAATAAAATGTCATTAAAGTAAAAAGTCTCAAGTTCTTTCGATCCTCGTTCTGTACTCCTCACATCAATATTTGAGAACTTCATAACCAAACTAATAAAATCCTGCTCCAACAAAATTATTTACGCTCCTGTCGCGCTGATGTACAATCAAATCGACTGATAATAATTATCGGTATTGATTGAATTTTCGGTTTTATTTGAATTTTTTCTCGTCGGCATTAAATTTACCTTAAACCTGCCTTTCATATTGTTCTTAGTGTATAATAGTGTCACGTCCTCTCAATTTCCTGTTCTTTTGTACCGTTGATGGTTGATGAAGTTTGAGTAGAAGGGCCGTTGTGTTATTGTCAATTGTAATGCATGATTGTTTAAATGAAGGTAAAAATTAAAAGTATGTATTTCATCTCACCAAATAATTTATACTTCAGAGGTTAATTTACCATTGAATAATATCATATTGTATTATTTTTGTAGGTTGGGTTGGTGTTGCCACTTGGAAGTGGATCGCTAACGACGATACGTGCGGAATTTGTCGACTTGCATTTGAAAATTGCTGTCCTGATTGTAAACTTCCTGGAGATGATTGTCCCTTAGGTGTGTAAAATAGAAATGAAACATGAACAGTTTTCTCGATAATCTTTATGTTGGTTCGTTTATTGATTGAATGAAGAACCTGCCCAAACGAAGGGTGTAGCTTCGAACCTTATGTTCTTAATTTGTTATTTCAAGGGATACGCAATCAGTACTAAATTAATTCTCATCCATTTTTGCCTAGTCTACGGCCTGAGACTGAAATTAAAAATGTATCGAATTGTTGATACTACGTGATTGTATGCCATTCTACATTCATAAATTACAACTATTATCCTAGAAATTCGTTTTCATTTCCAATATAGATACTTTTAATGTATTCAATTTGGATTTAGAATTTATTTCTTGCTATTGAATTAAAATTCAAATATTATTATTTTAGTTGGATGTACTAGCGGAATCATTTTCATTATGAAGTGATTTAAATAGAATTTTATTCAGAAACCGTACTTATATATATCAGTTTTCTGAGTTTCTAGCTATCTGCATTATGCTGACTGTCGTAAAATTTAATATTTGTTGTTATGACTTCACTGAATCATCCTCTGTTTCATCTCTAGTAGCTGTATGTTGTCGTTATTAGTCGCAGGATGAAATGCATGTTGAAATAGCAGGGTTTTTGTTTTACTTTTTTTATTTATTTCTTGAAAACCTCTTAAGAACGAAATTTTTTGTAAATTATTTACTCGTTCTTTACTTATTTTATACAGTCACGTTACTTTCTCGAACTAATTTAGACGATTTCCAATTTATCAGAATTTAATTTTTTTCTCCTGGGTATTCCCGCAGCCCTCACCAAGTCCTTTTTTTTTTTTTTTTTTTTTCAATAGATGGCTTTACCTAAAAACCGGACTATTTTCAAAAGAATGGATATTTATCTCTCTCACTCTTTCTTTTTCTCAATCTGGACAATGTTCCTTTCTCTATTCTCTCTGTTCTCTCCAGTCTCTCTAAAAGACACATACAAATTAGTTATTTGTATTGAATTTTTATTTCTCAACTACTAAAATTGATTCAAAATTAAAAAAAAAACTGGAAAAAAGATGAATAAGGCTTACCTATAATAAATGAAATAAAAATTACAGATCCCTTGGCGTCTTCACTAAGTTTGTTAGTTTTTTTGACTTTGAATTCATTTTTTTGTCGAAAAACGCAACAAAAAATAATGTAGCTTTATAATTTATTATTGGTATTCAAAATTTTAATAAAATACGCATTTTGAAAATTTTTTTCGCCTTATTAGTAGATTTTATAAATTTTATTTAAAATAAGGATAATTTTTTTTATCATAGTGGGATTTGTTTGCGAAAAAGTGATCGAGTCATTTTTTTCAGTATGTCATAAATAAGAAATTGTATATTACCCACCCAAGTTTAAAAATGAGCGTTACATGTGAGGGAAGTTAGCGAAACGACCGCAATTTTATATAATTAATGATCAGAAAGCAACGAAACGTTGAAATTATATCACAATAATGAGTCTTTCACGAAATTTATAAAAACTGGAATAAAATATCAACCTCCTTATTGTGACAGATATAATGTTTTATTCAGAAAGTGTAACCTCTACCTCGATGAAAAGTGAACTTGCTTCTATGTAAAAATATGCTTCACGTTTTCACACAGAGGTGCGTTCATTTACATCGAGATTACATTTATCAATGATAATAGATACTTTTCATTCGCAAAATACCAGCATAAACATCGCCTTTCTGATTATATATTATATAAAAATATATATGGTCGCTCTCTATTCACAAACCTCTTTATTCATTATTCAATATTACGTACTAATTTTTTCGGAGAGGCCATAGAGGGATGGAATACAATATTATGTTGTGTGTATGTGAAAAAAATAATCTATCACTTCTCAGAAGAACTTTATTTTTACGCCATTGACCAGATGTTTTTCTTGGACGGTGTTATTACTGATCTAAAATGTAAAAAGTTCTGTTTTTCTGAAATGTCGCTTTAATATTCGAACAAATTTACGATACTTTCCCTCCTTTTTGAAATTTCAAAAATAAAAGGTCGCGACAGTCTCTGTGAGTGTGACACGATCGTAGCTTTATTTTCAAATCTAATAGTTTTAATTATCTTGTTTAAATGAACATTTTTTTTAATGTTTACTTTTTCATTATTACAGTTTGGGGTCAGTGCTCTCATTGCTATCATATGCATTGTATCATGAAATGGTTGAATTCCCAACAAGTACGGCAGTTGTGCCCTATGTGTCGACAAGAATGGAAATTTAAAGAATAGAAACGCAGAAGGTATGATTACTTCGATGTACGCGAGTGCAACAATGATGGTTTCCGAAAAATCTAAAAAGTCACAGATAGATTTCATCTCAGTAGGAAGTTTTTTTGTTCTTCCAAATGAATTTTTACAACTTTTGTATACTGTGGAAACCATTATTTGTGTGCCTTTAATTTAATGTTAAATGTAATTAAAAACATCTGTATGATTTCCGATCTCATTTTTAGACAAAATTTTAATCTGATTTTTCTATTTTGAATAGCTGCAAAATATGATAAACTCGTAAACGAAAAATGAAATACGGAAAGTTATTCTTTCATGCAACAGTTTTTTGGTTCGTGGTCTTCCATCATTTTTTCAACATAATTGTGTTACTTGATTTGTGAAAATTTATGATTACAACACCACGTTATAATTGACTGCCCGTGCCGGTATCACATTCACACGACTAGTTTGCAGTTTAATGTCGACTTTCCCTCGCTACAGATCTCAGCCTTTCTATTCATCAGGGAGAAACCTGATGTAGAATTTTCGGCCCCTA
The DNA here is from genome assembly GCA_011428145.1 of Ericerus pela. Lineage (NCBI taxonomy): Eukaryota > Metazoa > Arthropoda > Insecta > Hemiptera > Coccidae > Ericerus > Ericerus pela. The sequence continues at coordinate 297,954 of WOFM01000210.1, forward strand.
TGAGAGATTAATAATTGTTAAGAACTTTGTATGCAGATTTCGTTCCACTTATGATGATTTACAAGTCAAATATCTTCCGCATTGGATGCTGTGCAAAGTAAAGCTCATCTATAAGATTTTGTGGAGATATTCTTATGAATTTGTTTTAAATGACTTCTTTCAAAACCTGTTACTTTCACTCTCATTTGTTCGAATGTTTTTAATTTCCTCTTGGACCCATTTTATATTAGCCGCCGTTGGTGCCAGCTTCGCTTGGTTCAATCATAGGAGTAGGAGTAGGAGGCCATTTTATCAATAATTCTACCTTTTTTTATTTTCATTTTAAAAAAAATAAAAACAAAATTATTTCAAAGCTGAAATTAAGGTATTTGTAGTACAATACAATGATGGGAATGATTTTTTTTCCAAATTTATTTAGACGTCATTTTCATTTGTCTTCAAATTTACAAAAAAATAAAAAATAAAAAAATTCAGTATTCAATCATTTAAATTGAAACCAAATTAAAGTACTCATTATCACCTCTTCAACTTTAGCCAATAGGGAATGTGGGTCTTACTGTTACCTCAGCTATCGCTCATTTACAGCGCTATCTATTTCCATCTTAAATCCCGAATGATTAAAAATCCTTCTACCAAAATACTACCAACTTTAGAGTAATTATTGACAGTCAAATTCTATCCAACAATTTCTTACAATTACATAAAAAGTACATTTTCAATGTCTTATTTTTTCCATTTTTATTTTTCGTGTGCATTTGGGATCGAAACCAACAAGAAAATGGAAATAAATAACTGCTTTTGACGTCATTTTCATACAAGTCTGACGTGGCTCAATTTTTTCACTTTAGATTACTGGTTCATTTACTGCATAGGTGGTGTGATCTTTCGGGCAGATGCGGGGAGCTGGTTCATTATATGCCACTTTGGAGAGAACAGTAGTGGGGAGCTGAAGTAGGTGGGGTGAATCCCCACCTGCTAGAGGCCACCCTGCCATTACTGACATACAAAGTGGCATGCCTTGGCCAAAGCTCCCCCTCATTGTTTGAAAGATCCTTCCGCCGGTACTGTGCTAGCATATGCTATGATCATTGACTTATGTGAGAAATAGCAAAAATATAGAAGCTACTTCTGTAACGCTATCATGTGACCATAGTTACAGATATATTTGACCATGAGTATGTTTCAGTCTGACTCTAAATCATTTTTTCTCTTTATTTTGCTTCTAATTAATTGATAATTTCGTACACGTTTATGGTTCATGTCATGGGGTGTTTACTCTGCACTTATTTTCATTTTCCATTTTTAATGTGACTAACCACCCCAGCAATAGTGAGGGCTGCATGCATATAGAAATAACATATATATTTATGAAAAGAACTTATATACCTGTATTACTCATTAAATCTTTATTAAATTCAGTGGCCTAGCAGTTAAGTAGTGGCTGTGTTTGAAGACTTCAGGCCATATTTTCGCCAGACCCGTGATCAAAACCCCACAAAAACAAAAATTTTTTTAAATAATTAAGACGATACTAGCGCTGGAATCCTTCTTGTGATGGTTGGTATCCCTATCCAAACCCTATCAGCTGAGAAACAAGGTAACGGAAAAAGTTACAAGTTACGCATCTATATACGAAGTATATTACGTATTTAGCAATATTAGGTTCTTACTAGTATGAGCAAATGGATTAACATATACTATGAATAAATGCAGTACCGTCCTATATTCTTGAGGAGCTAATGGACAATTCTTCTCAGTTTTTAAATTTATGTACAATCCATTGGAAAATTTATTCAAGAATTCACTCTATATTTTTGTTTACGTTGTTACCCCGCCATTCTTCGGATACTTTTCTTCCGTGTAAAGGAGGAAGACGATTTATGTGTAGCTATATTTTGTATCCAAAATGATTTTGTTTCCAGATCGTTTATTTTTCTCACCTTTATTTGGAAATATGGCCTCACTGAGGAACGCTTATCACTTATTTTGGTCTGAAATCTTCGTTAGATCGATGGAATTGAAAATGCTTCCGGGTGCCATTATTTTATTCTTATTGATATCTTTTTTTTTTTCAAACTTTCCTTCAATTTTTTGTATTTATCTGACAAAATACCGAATGTTATTTGAATCAGTATTAATCCATATAAAATGCTCCATAATGTATTAGAAAATAACATTCCACGATTCTGTTTTAAAAATGATTTTTAAGCTTATTATATAATTGTACTTCCAGTACGTTTTTTTGTCTTAATTTACACTGTCACCCTTTAACTTAATTCTTTGAAACATAGTTTACATTATTATATGGGGAAAATGATTGGTTCCAAGATATTCGCTTGATGTGTTCACAATAGCTTCAGTTTTTATCAAACAGAGCTCTTGTCTTAGTATTCTTTTTGTATTAATTGATACGAGCATTTATTGCCTTGAGAGCTTGAGGCTATATAATGTTCCCGTCAAATGATCATGGCATCCGCTGTTTAATTTTGATCAGGGTCGCAGTTTCAGCATTGAAATCATCATGTAAGCGATTTCTATAGTTGAAAGAATCCTTTATCGAAGTTCAGCATAACTCACAAGAACATATTTAGAATTAGCATCCTCTTAAACATGCAGGCTTTTATCCACGATTTATCATTTAGAGAATGTCTGTGCCTAATTGGTTAATCTCCACATGCATATCTAAAATATGAGGATGATTGATGAATGAAAAATTGTTAAATGAGTCATCCGTGTAAAAATCGTACGACATTTTCTTTGGATCTTACCAATGAATTTTTTTATTGCGGTATCGGTTATTATTGGATATCCATTAGAATAACTGCCTGCATGTGAAAATACGCTCAAAAATCAACACAAGTTTCTCGTATTGACTATATAATTGACTTGAAAGCTACTGAAATATGAATTAAATGACTGCTCATTCTACATATAATCGGAGCGAGTGAATCCCTCATGTAAACTGTTTCGGGAAGTTCTATCTAACTGCAACTGACTATGACTCTAACCCCAAAATCCTTTCAGATACCATTATTTTATGAGCAAACATAATGAAAAAGCTACGCAAGATTGGATTTTCATCCAATTTTAAGACAATTGTGATGCACTATAAGCAATATTTTGCTTGATTTTCAATGTTGGATAAAGGTCTGATGAACTATCATATATTTATCGATTGGTTTGATCACTCAATCCTGAAAATCCTAGAAGCTTAAATAGAAATAAATTTTTCAAAATAATCGATTGTTCGATTATTTATAAATTTTCCAAAAACCGATTAATCGACTTTTATAATCTTTTATTCTACTCACTACTGCGATTTTTTTCCTATTTTCTCAAAAAATCGATTTTTCCCAATAACTACTACTGAATGTGCTAAAAAGTCAATATTATTTTTCGCGATTTTAGTGTTCGTGAATCAGGTGAAGTGATATCACCTATCGAAAAATGCTTTTTCCACTGCCACTCATCTAACTTTGTAAAATCAGCACCTAAACCGTTTTCTCCATCTCACGGCGTAAACAGCAACATAAAATCTTTTTTCTCTGTTTAAGACAGGCGTGTTTTCTTCTTTGTGCATGAGAATCTTTTAAAATGATTATTTTTCTTGCTGTTTCTCGAAGTAGTACTTTTCTAAATATTAATTTTACTTCAAAAATTATGGGAAACCAATTTTTTACTAGAAAATTGCATACTTTTTAAAATTTTTCTTATTAGAAAAAGCTGAAAATTTTCTTTATTGATTTTAGTAACTATTGTATTCAGTGCAGAGGTAGGACCTGTGGAAAAACGCCGATCCTGAATCGTAGATCACGAATATATAGGTTATTTAAATTCTTTATGAGCTTTTGTTTATATACAATTTATTTATATATATATATATATATTTCCACTTTTTGTTCATTTTGGTATTTTTTGAATGTATTTGGAGCCTCCGCTGTTTGACCTATGGCTGTGAAACTTATGATAGTGTTAAAAGACTTTCGTGGTCTATGCATTCGTTTTAAAATTTTTGTAATTCATTCCGTAATTTCGGAGGGAGGGGTTCTCAAAGTTTTTCAAACCCACCATACTTCCATTACCTACGATAACTTTCGTAAATTGACAGATTTCGGCTTAAAATTTTAATGGTAGTTGGGGATTATTAAGGACTGGTTTAGTATTGAATTTAAGTGAAATCGGTCAATGATTTTCAAATGGCAGCCATCACAAAATTTGACTCTTTTGGAAAATACACACTTATCACGGTTGATGCACGGAAAAGATATTTCAAATTGTGGTTTCTTTAGGGCCGGAGATTCGTTTTGCCTCCGTTAATAAAACCAGCATCCAAATAGAACATTTTTCTCAAAATGTATAGGTACCAATAAATTGCATCAGTGCTTTTGTAAAAAACGGATAACTATGTAACTGGCCTTTTTCTCTTCACAAGCTGTTTAAAGCAAAAAATAAGTTTTATTTAAACGAAAAATAAAAATTTTTTATTTGAAGGTTGCCAATTCTTTGTTCATTACTACCAGATGAAAAGTATTGAATTTAAAATAACGCCGGGTAAAACCTCCAAGTGAATTTGAAATTTTTTATTTTTTGTACATATTTGAAATCTGATTTTTTTCAACGAAAGGCTTACGCAGCACGCTTGCATGGCATGACAAAAATTTATTTTGTTACTAAGTTTTTTTTTGTTTTTTTTTGTAGAATTTAATTTGTTTTTTCCGTTTTGTTTTCTATATCTTGAAACTCGATATACATAGTTGCTTCATAACTCATCGGCACACGATCTTCTATTACCTTTTTTTTTCTTTTTTTCATTTATTCTCTTTTTTTCACAATCTTTATCTTACTCGATCTGATTTTCTTTGGACGGTAAGACCCCGGCGAACGTAATTCGTGACCGATAAAAATTTCGCCATCTAATCTGGATTCGTTTTCAATCATTTTTTTTTCTGTCTCAGCGTGTTTTTTTTTTTATTTTATTTTTTTTTTGTGAGCTCGCAAAGTATATAAGTATACCGTTATATGCGTTCCCATGATTATCGTAGCTCCTCCAGCAACTCGAACAACCGAGTGTACAAAAGTCTCGATTTATCGATGATTCACCAAATAGATAGGTTGTTTAGGTACTTAATGAGTGGCCTAGGGGCGAAGAATTATGGGAATTGATTGCGGATATTTGTGTCATGGTAGTGTTTATCGGACGTAAAAATGGACAAAATTGAAGGCGTATAAGACGTGATACTGTGCGGATTAATCTCACAATTTGATCGGTTGCCTACTGTGGGCGACTTAGTGGTACATCGCATTTGACCTCTCGTATTTCTTTTCTTGAAGCGAATATGGATGAATTTTTGCGAGAAGTGAGGCCAGAAACGACTCTTAGAACAGTTTAGTCTTTGAATTAGGACTAAACATTAAAAGACAAACACTTTTCGTTCGTCTTGAATGAATTTAGTCATTATTAAACTCAAAAAAATTTGATTTAAATTCCAGACGTGGCATCACCATTCGAGTACTTTATCGTTGTAACATTCTTCCTCTGTCTGCTTTTATCCCGTTAGTATATTCCTCAATTTCAGGAGATCTTCTTCCTTAGTTACGCCAAAAAACATTATTTTATTTGGAAGTGCAGGCTGTTTTTCATGTTCTTCGTTTCACTCAAATTTCGGTCACCCTAAAAACTTTCAAGTCAAGCGTACTCATTGAATCGTTTGGCTATTTAAGTGCACTATATCCAAATTCTACTATAAGTACTGTGAGCCACTGTTCTGACATCAATATTTTCATTCTTCTCGCAACATTAGCTCATTATTTTATCAGTTATTGAATATTACTGATTCAATGTATTGAAATGTTGAAATATGTTTTTCAGCGCTCAAGCAACATTCTAAAACATATTGTCTTACTTTTAAATCCAAACTATTATTTTTGTTACCGCGCTTGTGAATTCAGTCTCTGTCAATTTGTTTTGGTTTATAAATGGCTTTAAAAAGTTTTCACTCGATAACTTCGTACATTTGGATTGAAATTTTCAACATGCTTTTCAAAAGCTTTTGTTTCTTTTTTTTGTAACTAAATTCTTCAATTCTTGTAGAAATCGTGTAAAAAGTAATCGAGTGTTCGACAAATCCATGTTGAATTTAATTGTTGTGTATTGAGTAGTCAAACTCACAAGACTTTCGTGAGAGCTCTGGTTTATTACCAGGTGCTCCAATTGTATAGCTTGAGGAGAAAGTACTCGAAAGATGTTTTGTAAGAGTGCCTTTGATTTTTGTTTAGAAACATTGTTTGTTTTATGTGAAAATTTTGTTACATAAAATGTCAATTTTGATGGCTTTATGCTCTCGGGTCATAATATCATATGTCAGTTGCATACTAATATTTCTTTATTCATGTTTATGTCTATTTTCATTTACAGCTAACAAATAATAAGAAAATTATACAAATTATTATGATGTTGATAAATGAATGCCTTTCTTTACCAACCTGTATCTCAGCCCCTACGATATTACGAAAAAAATATTTTTTATTTCAAATTTCACCCACAATTTTTTATTTTGAAGTATTTTTATTGTATACTGCTTGGTTATTTATGAAAATTTAAAAAACTTTAGTGGTCACACGTTTGATTTTTGAGCCTCCCTTGATGGAAACAGGGCATGGGTCGAGGTGGATTATTTTTATCACTCATTCAAGTGATCACCTTTCGCCATTAAAACAGGCATCAAACCTTTGTTGGAGATTAATTTCCTTTTTACTTATTTGACTGGGCTATCTGATCCTCAGCGGGATTGTCTGTCTTATGAAATTTCTGCATATTTTTTCTTCAGGCTGAATGTTGTGGAACATCTTGACTTTTTAATTTCAGTGAGAAAGTAAAGTAAAAGTATTTCGATAATTCTTCTTAGCCCGAATTAGTCCGTTGACAGGTTTAATTATAGGTTTCGTAAATCAATATCACCGTACCCATAAATATTTTATTGATTGACGCGACAAGAAATTTCAATCTTTCAATTCGATGTCGATCGGTTTCGTGATACCGTATGCCTACCTATAAATAACTCATTGCTTTGGTGACCGTTTTAATAAAGTATCATATCGAAGATCGTAAACAGATTTCTCCGGAGTGATAACCGTGTATCATCTTCATCCATTTCGTATAACAGTTATTGCGTCACGCTGGCAATGAACGTGCAGAAAATTCAAAAATACGTTCCTCTGTTCATTTGCAAACGTCCCTGGTCGGCGTGAATGTCAATTAATTATTTGGAGTAAAATTATCGTTTCGAATTAATTAATTTTTTCAATTCCTTAAGGATGATTGAGAATTGGTGGTGTTTCATTCAGACAACAAAAAGCTTATAAACTCAGCGACGTAGCACGCTGATACGAATGCATATGTGTGATCCCAATCACAATATGATTTAAATACGTGTTTTGTAATTCTGAAACTGAATATAAGTAAGTACGTCTGAGAAAAATTTCATGTTGTCAGGCACTCTGTCAGTCTATCTTCAGCCGTAAAAAGGACTGCTAATTTTAGAACTTTCATGAATTAGGGCATTTATTTTATCAATTAATGTTCATTTTATGCCCGACTTCTAGTTTGTATTGAAAATATTTCAGAAACTCGTTTATTCGCTTGTTGTGTACCTCCAAAGTTCAAGGGGCGTAAATATTCGAAAATTTAGAGGCTACGAGTTTCAAGCCAAGTTTTTAACAACCCATAGGTAGTTCTCATTTTTTGTCATTTTAAAATATTGGAGAAAAATAATTTTTATTTTTTTATGTGTAGTGATTTCAACTTTGGCTTCGATCCCAGTTAATTATCTTAATAATCAAGAATGGTATGCTAAAATTCACCACACTTTAGAGGTCAAAAAGTAATGAAGCTGAAATGTCTAAAATGGGTAATTTCAGCTTAATTTTTTTCAACAATTAAAGTAAACATTTAGGTACACTTTTTTCCTCCTTAGAAAAATAGTTTTTGGCCTATATCTTGAGACTCGTTTCTCTGGTTAAGACCTCTCATGCCAAATTTCAGCCTACTAACACAGTGGGAAGATATATGAAAGCGGTGGTGGTGGAGATTCAGATCGTTAACCAAACTTAAGTTCCCTGACTAAATAAGTTTAGTTTCTAACATCTGTGGCGAAAAAATGGTGAAAGACTATATCCGATATAGATATATATGTAAGTTATATATATACATATATCAATATAATAATTTTTGGAGAAACAAGAAACATTAACTTTGTTCCACATCATCATGTATAGGACCTATTAAATGAAGAGAAACCCATAATAAATTACTTTCCTGCAGTCCTCTCCATTCTTTTAACCTCTAAGTTGCCACAAAATGGAAAGTGGAGTTAGATGAATTCATTTCACATACTTAGTTGTATTGATATAAGAACTAAATCTTCAGATTTTTTAATTCCATTTATACGATGAAGCGGGCCCGAAATACGCAAATTTTCAAAATTTGATGTGATCAGAGACCCGCATTTCCGGAACCATCAGAGGTTGTCCAGGGTTGCCCTTCGAATATTATGTTTATCTCATGGCGATGTAACACCATACATGGAACAAATGAAGTATTACCCAACTACGTTAAAACAAGTATAAAAATATGAAAATTACTTGAAAATCCATTTTTGCTTTTATGTAATCCATCCAGATTGGACAAAATACATTTCTAAACTCTGTTCCATACCGTCATAAACAGTAATCACAGCAGAACACTCGTACAGATTGGATTTAGGATAAAGGTTTTTCTAGACCCGGAAATACAACTGGATCAAAGTTTTATATTATAAAAAAAAAAGAAGGAAAGCACATTTGATCTATGTTAGTGTTTATAGTCTGAAATCCAAAAACTGTAAAACTGTGCAAGACTTCTTTATCAGTATTATCCAAACAGGAAATTGTAATGGTCTTTTATCATAAATCAAAAAAAAAATTTCACCCTTGCATACTGAAAGGAGATGTACAGTTTGAGAGATACGTATTACATTTATTGAAATTTATTCCATATAATTCAACAAATTTATATAATTTTAGAATTATCATGTTGTAAAAACTTTTCAGTTTGGTGAAGTGGATCCAAAAATAACAAACTTCTAAAATTCTAAGATTTGTTAAATATAGGACCATATCAGGAGTTACCAAGCTACTTTCAACAAAATTTTCAATCTTCTTATCACATATTGTGTGGAACTATTATGAAAAGAACTATCACAATAGTATACAAATTAAAAACCACAATCATGAAAAATCTAATTTCTTCATTTTGTCATCAGAATAAAATTATTCTTGTAGGTAAAAAAAAACAGAAGAAACATTAAATTTGTTCCACACCATCATATATAGGACATGTTGAATGAAGAGAAACTAATAATATTTTTTGGATTCAGGAAATTTTAGCTCCAGAAATGTCCTGTTTGAAAAATCCATATTACCATAGGGGAAACTCAAAGAGGACTAAGGATTTGTTTTATACTAGTTAATAGTATATAAAGTTTGGAAACTGTTAAACAATGTGAGACTTCATTATAATTATTTATCAAATTGGAAATAATTGTGAAACATCTACTTCTTGGAATGCAGTTTCATAAACATACGTCTATAGGCATGATTACAGAATTTTTCTGGGTACACGATTGGAAAGTATTCAGTTTTGTTATCATCATGTATTATAAAACAAAAAAATCACGAATGTAGTGTGAAATAAAATCTAGAAAAACTATAGTCTTATTACTAAAAATCAATGCCAAATTTCACACCTTAACTCTAAATGAAAATACCAGTGTTGTGGAGATTTTCATTATATTCGAATAATTAATTCCACATAATTAATAAGATAAGTATAGTGGAAAAATTAAAATCTTCCATAATATTCTCAATCAGAAAAAATGTATCCGGAAATCATAAATTACAAAAAATGGAACTTTTCTCAAATCTAGTTCTGTGAAAGTTCTTACTAAGTTTTTTATTCCTGGCTCAGGAATATTGTATTCTAAATCCAAGCTGTACGTGAGTTCTATTGTGATTACTGTCTATGATATTATGGAACAAAATTTAGAAATGGATTTTGTCCAGTCTGGACAGATTACATAAAAGCAAAAATGGATTTTTAGTTTTCAGATTTTTATACTTGTTTTAACAGAGTTGGATAATACTTCATTTGTTCCATGTATGGTGTTACATACTCATGAAATAAACATTGTTACTTACGAATTATGCTTGTCTGACGTTGCGTTTTAGAGACCCGAACTCACTGAGGTCAGCTCATGTAATCATATATCACTGCTGTTCTTCTTAACATGATATAAAATAATTGAGAACATGTTAATATGGCACCTTGAGTATTTTTAGTCGGTAAGGTATGTGCTGTATTGTTGTCTAATGGAATCTTTTTGAATTCCAAATGTACGAGTATGAAGTATTTTTTCGATTGTGTACTTTATGCTTTGATCAGTTTAGGAATGTTTTATTGTGACATTCTGTATTTTAAACACTTTTACCCAGAAACGAATCATTGGTTCAAAATGCGATCGAACGATTATGATTCTTGGTCATTTTTGTTGTTCCCTCCTTGATTTTCAGTGACGATGACTGTCCAGAATCAACTTCTTTTGCTTGGACTTCGAAGTTCTCATTTAATTATTTTTTTATGCTATCGTAATGATTTTTGCAATTGTTTTTTGCTAGTTTTTGGTGCCGACATAATTCATTAATCGTTATGTTTTAACAAATTTTTATATTATTATTTCTTATGTCACTTTTACTTTGTTAATTACTGTATCTTTGTCATTTATGATAAATTTTGCAGATTCTGAACTATTCTTGATATCTGTTATGCTAACGTTGCTTTTCTTTTCGAACGTATTTAAGTGCATAATTATAGTAGCCTACTTAAAATACTCATTTCAAGCAGCTAAAAACCACCCCTTTTAGCCTTTTAAAAATTTTTTTTTTAATTGACTACTTTTGATTTCCCCTATAAGATTTTATTTAATCATTCATTCGTTCAGTTACCCATGGACTTCGGTATTAATTTTTCATTCTTGATAGGTTCGCTTTGCTTAAGATGTGATATGAAACGCTCTTCGTAATTTGACGTAATCTCTATTAATTTTCTTGAATAATTGATTAATTCCACTTTCATGGTCAAAGCAAAGTCTCTCTTGAAAACCGAACATTGTAGGTATCCTCTCTCAAAATTTCACCACCACCAATTTATAATCATTTTTTTTCTCATATTTTCTTGTATTTTTTATGAGAAAAGTTCGATATTTTATTCAAGTAAACAATCCGTTAGTTAATTATTCAACGATTAAGCGCTGATGAATAATTATTTAAATTTTTTCCTACCGTCTCCAATATTGGTTATTGAATAAGACATTCTCGTTAGCTGCGAGATAAGACTCTTGAAAGTATTCCAATCACTTGGAGAAGGGAAAATTTAATAAAACTCTTCAACGCTTGACTGATTCAATCTTGTATGAATCCTGAAGCGTGACGTATTTAAATTTTTGGTTTTTAACAATAATAATTACATAAACCTTCACATAGTTACTAATCGAGAAAAAAATGTTACTTTTCTTCTTCCGCTTTCAGAAAAACTTTTAATTCGATGAACAAGGCGTGTAAAAGAATTTTGCCATAGACATTAGATTTATTGCAAAAATATATTTGCAAAGAGTTTTATGGTTTACACTCGGTTTGGAGGTCTATTTCTTATTAAGTAGGTTTTCTGCGGAAAACTACTTACAAATTTGATCCTATGAAACGATCTGGTTGAGGAGTAGGTACGTTTTTCGTTTCATAAAAAGAGGAAAATTTTGCCCCCAAAAACTCAAATTTATATATGTGCATAAGTAATTATGTAGGTACCGAATTATAGTTATTATACATATATTTTCCATTTTCTTGTTACCTTGGTACAGATCTCAATTTTTATCCGATAGTTACAAAATTTGGTACGAACATGAGTACTAAGCCCAAGACCTGACCTGTTAAATTTGGTACGAATCGGCCGGATGGTATTTCCGGTACCGGAAATTTTGTTTTTATTTTGACTACATAATCCCTAATTTCTGAACAATAGCTACGAAATTCGGAAAAAATATTCACTATAATTTATTATAAAATGGTAAAAATGTTGATGATGATTGGTCGGATGGTCCTTCCGGTACCGTCAATTTTGTTTTATTTTGGCTGTATAATTATAATGCTTAATTTAGGACTAATAGCTATGAAATTCGGAACAAGTATTTACTATATAATCTGTTGTAGCGTACTTTTGCGCAACGTTCATTTTTATTTCGATTTTACAGCCACAGGTCACAATTTTTGTCCAATACATACAAAATTTGTACGATCATTTGTACTGAGCCGAGGGCTAGACCTATTGATTTTGGTACAAACCGACTGTGTGGTACCTCTATGGAATCCATTTTTGTATCGATTTTGAAAGAGGTAATGGTTTTGGACTGTAATTTTAGGTCAACAGCTACAAAATTTGATACAATCATGAATTATGATCTTTCACTCGAGTGGTATAATGGGTGAGTATGTTCATAAGCCATTTTGTGTACAAAAAAGCTGATGGGCCAGTTCATTGTGAGACAACCAAAATTTTTGTTTACCTTATTTTTTTATGTAGACATCTTTCTATTCCCTTAAACTTGGAGATTTTCAATCTTGTGGAATGCCAAATTTGATCTTTATATGTCACATAAACTGAGTTTTTACTGGCATCACAAGTTATACAACCAAACACTTATCTGAGTTGATTCACAAGACAAATATGACAAGATAACACACACATGATATCTGACAACAAAAACACTGAGAAATGTTTTACTGGTGAAGAAAGTGAAGATAATATTGAATAATTGTAGAAATAAAATGTTAAAAATAAAACTGTTGAAAATTTTGAATACTATGTTAATCCTTGCATTGTACTGGGCCAGTAAAGAAAGATGATTTCTGGTTAGACATGCTGGCGCTAAATAGGCAACCAGAGTACCAGAGCCTATCTTTTGATATACTTTGGTTGTGTTTATCTATGCTATCCTTGTGAATTTAAAGGAGGTCTTTATCAGATGTATTCTAAATTGGTGAATTCAAGCAAAATGTCTTAAATATTGCCTGCTTTTTCGCTGGCATGTCTTGACATTAAAAAATACATTGGTCTTACGGAGCTTTACTAGTCCAGTACTATATAGTCAAAAATATTTATAGAGTCCCACAGTGAGAAATTCCAAAATTCACAGTGGGAGTAAAAACTGGAAGGAAAAAATCCAAAAATGTTCTCGGCAAACTTGTGTATTTTTACATTTTAATTAGATTCTAAACAGATTGAAAAATACCCATAATCTTCAACTAATTATTTTCCCACTTTCTCAAAATCTTAACCCCCTTTGAATCCTACATTATTTACCACCAAATTTCCCTATTACAAATGACTGCCTTAGCCTGACATGACATTAATTAAAAGGCAAGACAGAAAAACAAAATACCAGTTATATTAATAAAATTAATATAAAACATACTAATACTTTAAAGGACAACCAAATCCATAATTCTAGAACCAACCAAAACGTGAAAACAGACAAAGTTGAATAAAAACACAAGTTGAAATTGTCGACAAAATACAAGTAGGTAGTTTGCCATCTGTCATGGTTGTCAATGCATCGATATGCTCGTGTAACATTTTTTTGTGGGTTAGGTCGTTATTTTATCTTCATATTTATTTTAAAAAAAGGTGTGAGTTCTATTGGGGCATACTCATGAATAATTGATGTGTAAGCATAAAATAGTGTGGTTGTTTGTGTGTGCAATGAGTTGCGCATGCCCACAATCACACACCGAGCACTTAGATGTTCACACATCAAAAACTCGTAAATAAAAATACCTAGGTGGTTTGTGCCAAGTATACGTTCATTATGAAAAAAATATTTGCCATTAGATCTGCAGCATCGAAAGTTCTAATAAAACATGGCTAAATTTTTAGCCTTAGATTGAATAGTTTTTGGGAACTTTTTACTGTAACTGCTGGAATTATCTATTATAAATAGCTTCTCTAATGATTTTTGAACAAAGATTGAATACTTCCTATTATAACTAATACTTTTTCCTTGGAAATCCACTGTAGAGTACTGTAGACTAATTTAATTTATCTCCAAGACGCTAAGTATTCAGTTGAATTAAAATAATCGTTGAGTTTTATTCGCTTTTGGTGAAATTGAGGCTCTACCAGGTATAATGAAATTCAAAGTAGCTTTCATTGTGAAAAGTCCGCCGTAGATTTAAAAGAGAAAAAAATTCATGCTGCCTATGCCAGTAAGTCATTGAAAGTTTGTTATTTAATAGAGATTAAGGTAACGCTTCATTTAGTATCGCGTAGCCCTGGGAGATGGTTCAGTTTGATGAATGAGTTTTTTCTGTATAAGTATACTGCTACTAAAGTACTATGTTGTGTAAATTTTAGCCGACTTTACTGAAGTTCTTGCATTCCACTAGGGATTCTCATTGATGTTGAGTTACCTTGCATTTTGCCATTTTTTATAGCTAAATCCAGTAAACATGACATAGACATTTAATGATTCGACCTTGCCTTGGGAACTGCTAAATAATTTCGAGCTATCATTTTTCTGTTCTTGTATTTCAGGAAGTTGAGTACAAAATATTATTCTTCGTTAGGTTGTCCTCTAATTTAAACTACGAATACGCGCGTCAATATTCTTGACTTCATCACTCGCTCCCCTGCAGTAATCAGTCATCGTAATAATTACTCGTGATTTATTCCAATTAAAAATTCTATTCACCCAATCAACTTGTTCGACCGATAATAATTGATGCTCCGAATTTTTATGTAGGTTTTCGAAGAAAATCTACACATTAAAATAATTCTGGCATTGAGACCCAATGTCGGGGTTTGTTTTTCGTCTCATGACTAAGAAACCTTCGGCACTATGAGCTAAAATTCATGTTATATAAGTACCTATATAGTATCACTATGATAAACAATACAACCCTCCTAATATTCAGTCGAAAGTATTCCGTCAAAACTATGAGAAGGAAATTCGTTTTTTTGTTAGTGTGCGTGTATATTTGATATCAAAATGTTTCGCTGTTTCCAACATAAAACAAATCTAACATTGTTACCACGTTTATGTTGAAAAAAGTCTTGGTCTGATGCAAGTCAAAGCACCACGAAGCTGTGCTTCATGGCTTGTATTATTATATTGATATACTCGTACATATTTTTACATAGCGGTCGAGGTTCGCAGAAAATCTTGAAATTTGCTACACTTGTTCGGATCTTGACAAGGAGGAACCCTATTGCTTTTGTCCAGATGGACCGAATGGTGTGCATCCGTTACGACTTACGTTGCATTTTTGGAGCTGTAATGGTTACAAAATGCGTAATGTTTAATTAATAGGCGCGAGGTACAGACATTGAATGTACTATATTCTATCATTCTGCAAAATTTAGTGTTAAATGACCTAAGAAGTGATTTGAAAAAAATCTGTTACTATTGCTAAGAACAGTAGATAATTCCAGATAAAACAAAAAACTGTGTGGAAATTGGCCTGCTGTTTTTTTTTTTTCTTGCTAAACAATCATTTAATAACTTGCGCACGTATTTTGTAACCTCGCAATACAATTCATTATGAATTTCCTCGACAATTCACTAAGTTACGTAATTTTCGCTACCCAGCTTTCTCGCAAATTATTTATACTTATTTATTTGTTCAGATTTTTTGTTTAAGAAAACCTGCACTTTCTTTCGTGGCTTGCTGCGCCCGAGTTTTTCTCGTTTCTGTCGACTGTAACGCCAGCTTTTGGATCAGTTACTTGCATTCGAAAGAAGAATTTTGGGTCACCGCCACTATTGTCGGCCTTTCGAGATTTATTGTAGGTTGCACATTTTGCAGCCGGTTAACGCAAAATGTTGAAATTCGTCGAAGAATGTTCATTTTTTTGCGCCGACTCGTTCTATTTCGCCTTTGTCGTCTCACCTGCATTGTGACTCTCCCTCGTTGCGTATTTCTACGTATTTGGACGCGTTGCACCCCATATTTCGGTGCATGCGACGCACCATTCTGTTGGTGCGCGACGTTGTCACAGAATATACACGAATTACGGTGTTCCGTCCGTTACGGTTCGTTCGTCTCATTCTGAAAAAGAATTAGGAGAAAAAAATAAAATAAATCTAAATAGAAAAAAGTTGTTCGCGTCACCGAAGAAGCGATTTTTTTCGTTTCAGTTTCTTTGTCGTCGTTTCGTCCGATGTGTTTCGAAGTTATTGCACTCGACTCATTTCTTCAGTATAGCTGCGTGCTCTCCTTTGAAAACGAACGTGAAGGTGTCATTGTCGTCGTATGAGATCGTCATTATGTATCAATTTAGGTGTATCAGAGGAGCTAATTGTGAAGCCCTCCCGTGAAATACGTTCCTCATGCGATTCGTCGCAGGTTTTAAGCGAGTACAGAACGTATGAGAAAGAAGGTTGCCCTCTTTATTTGCTTTATTTCGACTAAATTACTTTCCTGCAGTCCTCTCCATTCTTTTAACCTCTAAGTTGCCACAAAATGGAAAGTGGAGTTAGATGAATTCATTTCACATACTTAGTTGTATTGATATAAGAACTAAATCTTCAGCTTTTTTAATTCCATTTATACGATGAAGCGAGCCCGAAATACGCAAATTTTCAAAATTTGATGTGATCAGAGACCCGCATTTCCGGAACCATCAGAGGTTGTCCAGGGTTGCCCTTCGAATATTATGTTTATCTCATGGCGATGTAACACCATACATGGAACAAATGAAGTATTACCCAACTACGTTAAAACAAGTATAAAAATATGAAAATTACTTGAAAATCCATTTTTGCTTTTATGTAATCCATCCAGATTGGACAAAATACATTTCTAAACTTTGTTCCATACCGTCATAAACAGTAATCACAGCAGAACACTCGTACAGATTGGATTTAGGATAAAGGTTTTTCTAGACCCGGAAATATAACTTGATCAAAGTTTTATATTATAAAAAAAAAAGAAGGAAAGCACATTTGATCTATGTTAGTGTTTATAGTCTGAAATCCAAAAACTGTAAAACTGTGCAAGACTTCTTTATCAGTATTATCCAAACAGGAAATTGTAATGGTCTTTTATCATAAATCAAAAAAAAAATTTCACCCTTGCATACTGAAAGGAGATGTACAGTTTGAGAGATACGTATTACATTTATTGAAATTTATTCCATATAATTCAACAAATTTATATAATTTTAGAATTATCATGTTGTAAAAACTTTTCAGTTTGGTGAAGTGGATCCAAAAATAACAAACTTCTAAAATTCTAAGATTTGTTAAATATAGGACCATATCAGGAGTTACCAAGCTACTTTCAACAAAATTTTCAATCTTCTTATCACATATTGTGTGGAACTATTATGAAAAGAACTATCACAATAGTATACAAATTAAAAACCACAATCATGAAAAATCTAATTTCTTCATTTTGTCATCAGAATAAAATTATTCTTGTAGGTAAAAAAAAAACAGAAGAAACATTAAATTTGTTCCACACCATCATATATAGGACATGTTGAATGAAGAGAAACTAATAATATTTTTTGGATTCAGGAAATTTTAGCTCCAGAAATGTCCTGTTTGAAAAATCCATATTACCATAGGGGAAACTCAAGGAGGACTAAGGATTTGTTTTATACTAGTTAATATTATATAAAGTTTGGAAACTGTTAAACAATGTGAGACTTCATTATAATTATTTATCAAATTGGAAATAATTGTGAAACATCTACTTCTTGGAATGCAGTTTCATAAACATACGTCTATAGGCATGATTACAGAATTTTTCTGGGTACACGATTGGAAAGTATTCAGTTTTGTTATCACCATGTATTATAAAACAAAAAAATCACGAATGTAATGTGAAATAAAATCTAGAAAAACTATAGTCTTATTACTAAAAATCAATGCCAAATTTCCCACCTTAACTCTAAATGAAAATACCAGTGTTGTGGAGATTTTCATTATATTCGAATAATTAATTCCACATAATTAATAAGATAAGTATAGTGGAAAAATTAAAATCTTCCATAATATTCTCAATCAGAAAAAATGTATCCGGAAATCATAAATTACAAAAAATGGAACTTTTCTCAAATCTAGTTCTGTGAAAGTTTTTACCAAGTTTTTTATTCCTGGCTCAGGAATATTGTATTCTAAATCCAATCTGTACGTATGTTCTACTGTGATTACTGTCTATGATATAAGGAACAAAATTTAGAAATGGATTTTGTATAGTCTGGACAGATTACATAAAAGCAAAAATGGATTTTCAGTTATTTTCAGATTTTCGTACTTGTTTTAACAGAGTTGGATAATACTTCATTTATTCCGTGTATGGTGTGACATACTCATGAGATAAACGTAATATTCGAAGGACAATCCTAGACAACCTCTGATGATTCCGGAAATGCAAGTTTTTGATCTCATCAAATTTTGAAAATTTGGGTATTTCCGCGCCCGTTTCATCATGTAGATAAGATTTTAAAGACTGAAGATTTAGTCCTTATATTAGTACAACTAAGTATGTGAAATGAATTCATCTACCTTCAGTTTCCATTTTGTGGCTACTTAGACGTTAAAGAAGTCTTGTTTTTGAAAATCATTTCGCCCCAGTTGCTACTGAATCATTCTTCAGTTGATCTTCGAATTCAAATAATCTTGAAAATTTGAAAACTTTCTTCTGGCGAAAGTATTTTTACCATGATTGTGTTGTAGATACATGGAAAAAGTTTTTCAAGTGTCGTGTACTGGAACTAGGATTCGCATTTGTCTCTAAAAACGAAAATTATTATTGAAATTGATTTTATGTCGGTGTAAAAGCTGGGATCTAGACTATATTTTTCATTTCTTACCAAACATTTTATCTGGTTTTCGTAATTTAAACAGTTTTCTAGCAGAGTTGGCTGTGCCTGGACTTACAAATTTTCATGGCTTATAAACTTGTTCTCCCAGTAAAATATGAAATTCATTCAGTTCTCTGTTCTTTCATTCGTAAATCTCACCCATCCTCATCAATTCTCTTTCCAAGTGGCTCCCATCTATAGGCACTTGATTGATAGTGTTGATGTTGGTACATATTTGTAAACTGAGGCCCAACTGAAAATTCTTACGAAAATTTGTTTATTTCTGTGTAAATTTAACGTTTTTTGAAATTTTCGAAAATGTGTATCAGTTTCCGCCTTCCTTAGTCACTCTTCCAGTCAATAACCATTTAAACTACGAAGAGTGAGTTGTGTCAAAACACATCGTCTCAATTTTGCTTGTGTTCATTGAAATCCTGAAATCGCTCTATGTCACCCAAATAATCGACACTGTCCAGGCCTGGCTGTAGCCGTTGATAAATTTTGTAATAATTTCTTCACGGTACCTACATAATAATAATAATAATAATAATCGTAATTTTTTTCGTCTTTTCAAACGTATGAAGCCTATACATATTTTGCACGTACTTTTTTATTATTATTATTATTATTATTTTATTTCTTTTACTTTTTCACCGTTCGTTTACCTTCGAAAATGAACGACGGCAACGCTGCGCTCACCATCCCTCTCTTCCAGCTGATGGTCCTCTTGCGAATACGCGGTTTGGAACCCTTCCTCTCCAGCCCTGTGGTCTGGTTCTAATATGATTTTACTACATTCAGTATTCGCTATTCACGTATTCGGTTTTTTCAGTAGCAGTTCGATGGTGGGTGGCGTAGGAAGTGCGTGAATCGGTTTCTGGTGCTTTGAATCGTGTGATCCGGTTGCGTTCGTGTTTCGCATTTTCAAAAAAGAAAAAAAAAGAAGGAGAAAAATTTTAACCAACATTCTGTCGTAAAGTGCCGTACCTACATTTGAGTTAATTTGGTTTTTTTTTTTAATTTTTATAATAACTGACGTATTTATGCAGTTTGTTCTTTGTGTCGGTTGAGAACAGGTTGCATTCGAGCACGTGCTCGTATATTTGTTGTGTCCACTCGTCGTAGTTTTTTCGCAATTTAATGAGGAAATTTGTAATTTTATAAGGTATGCACCCAATTATGAGACGAATGTATTCCAGCGAAGGTGTTCGCCGGGAAGCACTTGAAAATGCACTTTCTCTGAGGGCAGTATTCGGCAAAAGAGACGAATGTTATGCAAACTTTTTGTTTCGTTAAAAATCAGACGTGCGATGGTGAAGAAAATTCGTGAATCATTTCGACTATTTCCGGTATTGTTTTCTACATTTCGAGTCACGTCATCGTTCGATCACCGTGTGTTTCAAGGAAAATTGATTCGATTTTGCCCCATTCAATATTCATAATATTGTGTATGTGAAATGCGATTCGTTAAGCAGGGGACGATTATTTAATCCAGAAGAATTTTCTTGCTTTTTGTTTTTTCGTCCAAACTCGCAACTAAACTGCTCGTTCTTGTTTTGGAACAGTATGATCTTTGATTATGTAGTACTGGACCAGTAAAGCTCCATAAGACCAATGTACTTTTTAGTGTCGACACATGTCGGCGAAAACGTAGGCAACTCCAGCGTACCTTCTGCGTATTTTCGACGTTTTGCTTGAGTTCATCAACTTAGAATACATCTGATAAAGACATCCCTTAAATTCACAAGGATTGCGTACATAAACACAAAGCAAAATACGTCAAAAGGTACGCTCTGGTTGCCTATTTAACGCCGGCATGTCTAATCAGAAATCATCTTTCTTTACCAGTCCAGTACTACAAAGTCAAAGGGTATAAGCGATATTTCTTTGAGAGTATTCAATAAGTGGCTTACTGAATATTATGAATTATATCAAATAAGTAATTTTCCGAACCGAACTCGGTCCATTTTAGGAATTTTTCAGAGATGTAACTTCCACCCTTAGTTGGTACACCTGAAAGAAAAAGTGGTGTTAGATGTATTTGAATTTTAAAAAAAAATTTTCTAAGCAGAATCGCTAGTGACAGTCAACTTTTCGAAGCGGTAGATTTCTGTCAATATGCCCGTCTTTCGTTGTTACAACTCCTTGCTCCCGCCTTAATATTCTATCTTCCATTATTCTGCTCGGATGGAAAAAATAACTGATATTTGCTATGGTTTTTACTTACCGATGCTTTACTTCGTTCATTGCAAAAATTAGTATGATCTACTCATACCCTTCTTCATCGCTTCTCTCAACTACCATTCTATTTTACCACTCTATCTTGTTCGACAGAATGATCCTGTACTGATCTTTTTGGGTTGAACCCTGCTGTACTTAAACTTGTTTGGAAAATATTTTTTTTGTAATCGCAGCGATTTTGCAGTTTTGTATCTTGGTAACCCAGTTGGATAGTGCAATTCTATTTGGTACCTAGCGTTTGTGCAGGCTAGTAGATCATAATCTGTCGAAAATCGAAATACACAAATAATAATTATGTTTTTGGACGAGCAAAAGAACCATGGAGCGAAAAAATTGTCCTTCCACTTTTCAGTTGTATGTTGTAGAATGCCTACTCTCCCATGGTTTATCCCGAACTGCTTTATGATCTCTCCTAAGCTGACAATTTTCGTTCGAAGTTAGCTGCCTGTCCTTTCTCTTTTGTGTTCAAAGAGAATACGTCAAGTACTCTATTTCAAAACACTTTTTTTTCTCACAACTGTGGCGTTAAATATATGTATCACCCATTACTACCCTGTTTTCTGATTCCAGTTCGCCTATCTAATTAATTAAAATCTTACATCGATCACTTTGAAATGTCATTCTGCCATAACAAACTGAAACTGATCAGAAATGTTCGTTTTCTTCAGCCTTTTCCGCTGTATAATTACGATTTTGAGCTTATGTCTTTTTTCTTATACAGTATCATAAATTGGAAAGAATGAACTAACTAAAGTTATACAGACAATTGGACAAGTTGACGCACTCTGATAAGAAATCGTCACTGAAGTCATTTTGGAAAATTTTGTCCTACTAAGTAAGCGCTAGTGTCGTTTTCGAATTCCCTTCAACTCTGCCTTCACCTGCCCTTCACTTTAAAGAGCTAACGCCTGTATGCTGATAGTGGGATAATTTGTCCCAACCACAAACTGACGATGATTTTATTACACTGGCTTTATGGGAGTGCGTCAACTTGTCTAAATAGTCTATTTAACTTTAGAACTGACTCCGGATGTTGAAAGTCACCTTTCAGTCGTATGTTTACCAAATTTAAAATATGGTGTCCAGTTTTGAGGTACTGTCGTTTCGAGGTGTTATGATTTAAAAAACTTGACCACTTGGGTGTTATAGTTTTTTATTTAATTAGTGGGCTCCCCTCAGCTATAATTGTTCAACGCAAATAAAAATAGCTGGAGGAAACTGATTCTTGAATTATTCAATGATATATTTCACTCATTAGTGCTGTAAGACATGTTCTGCTGCAGTCAGTTTGAAAATCAGTAGATGTGAAATTTAAGATAAAATAGTAGAGTAGGTCTTGTATATAGGATTTTTGGTGAACTTCAAAATAGATATCTGATTTTTAGACCTTGCGATCACAATACGTTTCTGATTGGCGGATACAAAAGTAGTTTTTATGCTGCTTACTTAAAAGTAGTTCCTTCCGGTTCGAAATTTCCTTTGAGACCTTACATCATACTGTCATTAAATAAATACATACGATCCATTAAATCAGTCTGATGTGCAAAAAACTCATAATCGAGAAATTAATTTTTAATTCAATAAACGACCAATGACATAAAAATTCATTTTTCAACGAAAAATATAAATATTTTCCATAATAATTGTTTTTTTCGACATCGATACTCAAAAAATGTTTCGATCAGAAACATATTTTTTTTTTTTTTGAAGTAATGTTATCAATCAGGCTTCAAGACAGTGTTTTCCTTCAGGTAATAGAAATTATTAATAATTGCAGTGTAATTTAAAAGAGACGAAATTAAGATGTTTTCTGATTTCTCATTTAATAAATATTTCAAATTGAATGGAAATTTTATAAACCTTATCAAATCATATTTTCTTACGAAATTAATGTTTATTAATTTTTTAGTGCATGCACTGTATGATGTAATTGCGGAATGTTTTTATTTTGTGGTTTGCGGTTTTTTATTTCTTCGAGTTCATATTGTTAGCTGTTATTAGCATCAATTCTCCCCCAAAATTTATTCGTATATTCGGTGTTAATTTTATTTACCAATTTATCAATTTTATTTATTAACTCGATTGTGATTCAGGGCATGTTTGTTGCCAGTAAAGAACGTACCGCATGTAAAGTGTGATGCATCTTCGATGTACGACGTAGGTACCTATTCGTGAATGATCGTCCATGAAAGACACTTCTTTGTTCGAATGTAAAGCCTTTATTTTTGACCATTCATCGGATTTTCAAAATTTTATTTAATTTCCAATTAGAATGGTTTCGTTAGATTACAAAACATCTCGCAAACTAATCGTAATTTAATGACGTTTGTCTCCGACTCTCCCCTATGTTTTAGTGTGAATAAAGATAAACTCAATTAGTGAAGTGGTGGTCACCCAGCCTAGTGTTATTATACTACTAAAGATGCATTTTTTTTTTTTTTTTTTAATATTAAATACATCAGAAGCTCAAAATTACTTTTTTTTTTAAGATTTTTCATTTTTTAACCATTCGGAACTTTTCCGAATAATTTTTTCTATAAAAATAAAAACTTCCAAAAAAAAATTTTTTTTTGAAAATTTATAGTAAAGTTGAGGATAAAACCGAGTTAACGCTAAATGTGAGAATGTACACGAATTAACCCCGTGGAAATTGGCGAGTTATCCTCAGATTGAAGTTAACTCAGCGCTGTAAAAATGACCTTAAAATGAACTCTTCCAGAGACGAGTGTAGTTACTGGAGTTTTACTGAGAATATTCATAAGCCGAACTCTTTATTTGTGTTTTTCTGATTTTAATCTGTCAATCTTCATACCTGTGTTCGTGAAATTTGATTTGTAAAAAATAACACAGCTTATGGGAAAAATCACTTGATCATTTTGATTCTTTACAGTTTCGTGGTGGTAATGTGAATAATGAAGAATCTCCTTAATCTGCGCAACTGGTTTGTTTATGAAAAAAAAAGTTTATGCAATCAACATTCATAGTGACTTTAAATTTTAAAATGTCTCATTTTTACTGATTCTGCTGATTCTGACATTTTTGATTGTACAGTGTTACTAGAAACCATAGATACATTTTTTAAATTTATTATAGGTGCGCATATACGACTAGCATAATGCAGTTTTCAAAAAAAAAAAAAAAATTAGAAATGTACCAGAGCATAATTAAGTATATTTAATCAGTATAGTCATTAACTCTTTTTTTTTCTTTTATAACTCATGAAGAAAAATCATTAATGTACTTCAAGGTGGAAACAAAAGAAACTTAGAAAACAGGAAGACACAGAAAAGGCTTTTCCAATAGGGCTCTCTGAAAGAATGTCTAAACCGGTATTTTTTACTAATTTGTTTTGCTAAGCTTGATTTTTTTTCACTTCTTGGCAACTGAGAAATCTCAGTTTCTCTCTTAAGTAAACTAAATTTGAAAAAAAAAAAAAAAAAAAAAAAAAAAAAAAAAAAAAAAACTGTTTCTCCTTGAATTTTGAGTTTATAACGTTACTCATTAAGGACGAGATTATTTCTCTTTAAATTGTGCGTCTTCAGCGTATCGGCACGTTTTAAATTGTTTGTTTCTATTCATTAAATTTCTTAGCTACAATTTAGTTGAATTTGAATAACTTGCTCTTTTCCTAATGTTACCGTTTTTAATAGCTTCAGTTTCACGCTTACTGAAAAATAAAGATAAGCGAAAATTCACAGAATAATTTTACTACAATGGTCAAAAATAATTCAAAAAATGAAATTCAACATCGATTTTCTTCCATCAGAAATTAATAAACCCTCAACTCTCGTTTTCATGTCGTCGCATGAACACGCGGCTTAACCAGCGTGAAGTTTTCACTCTCGGAAATTCTTCTTAAAAAGTTCCGGTTCATCCTTGGTTTCCATGAAAACTATTTCGTCACTAATTATTAAAAAGTGGTTTAAAAAACGAAATTAATATTTATTTTGTTTTTGCTGCTCGAAATTTAGTAAATAAATGACCTTATTTCTGCGAAGAATTTTGATCCAATTACGACTCACCTTATTTAGAATAAAACATGGATCTGTCTTAGAGTTTTCCCTGGGCTGATAACAGATCTTATGCGAAAATATACTTTACAGAAAAATTGTGTTCATTCTTTTGTTCCGATTTCTTGCTCGGGTTTCTCGTCATTAAGAACCCGGATGATGATTCGTCATAAAATCGCTTCCTACAAGAAAGTAAAACGATAGAGAAAGAGACGAACGTACTTGGTACGTATATTATTTTGTAAACCTATTTTCTCATGCATAGGCCTACAAATTATAGTAGAGAAAGAATAGTCTAATTTTAATCGGTTTCCAATGTTGTTGTTAACGTTGTTTTGTTGTTTTTTTGTTTTTTTGTTTTTTTGTTTTTTTTTTTTCCTCCTCGTTGACTACTTTTTAACTCGTATTATGTTATGACGAATGATTTGTCTATGTGCCCCGTCTGAAGTACCATCTGAGACTCAGACAGTAACGCCACTCCTATGGTCTGTCTTTTGATTGCCCTTGATTTTTGTGTTTTTTTTTTTTTTAAAGTTTCCACCAGAAATTAAAAAATTGCCCAGAAAAGCCATAATCGATTTTAATAGAATTCATAATTTCTGAATTTTTCCCTTCATTGTGGTGCATTGATGTGTTTATTTATAGCCTATCTATGAATTATATAAAAATGAACGTTTTTCTGTTTGTAACCTATGCATTCCTAAACCATTCACCCGATTTGAAATGAAATTTTGATGAGTTGTGGGCACTACCGGAAAGGTTTCTGAATCAAAAAAAAAAAAAATATATATTATTCTTAAAATGTATAAACACTTTCTTTCAGTGGCATTGCAACGCATGCCGATAACAGCTAGTAAATTATAGTATTATTTCATTTGAAATACTGTGATATATTTTTTATTGATTTCTGATGAATTATTTTATTTACTCTCGAAATTTTTATGGCAGTTGGGCTTCCCCTCTCGCTTTGTTTTTTCGCTGCTGCTCATGCGTTTAAACGCGTTCCTAATAAAAAGTTTTCATTTATTTTTCGCATAAAAAATCATTTCAGTTCTAAAAATGATCAACTAACGCGTCTTATTTAAATCTACTGCGCAATAGTTGAAAATCATTAGCTTAGTTTTCTTTTTTCTATTACCTCACTATAATACATCAATTAATTGGTACAATTTTCGACGAATGAAGCGAACCAAAGTTCATTCAATTAGTTATTACTTTAGAGTACTTAGATTTTTGTAACATGTCGCAAACTTGAAGTCATAGGCAAAGGGGTTATCAAAACATCAAATATTTTCTTTACTCATTTGTGGTCGAGAAAATTCTTTTACGTTGCAGTGTGTCCTAAGAAATTCTGGCATGTCACAAAAACTTCTGGCATGTTACACGTGCGACACTGTGACGCAGACGTTGCCGCCCCTGTTAGATAATGATGCAGTTTCGATACTCTTGCTGGCATCCTGTATTGTGTACTTATTGTGTAAATAGTGAGAACAAGAAGGTCTGCGACGATTGTGAACGAATTTATCTTATCGACGATTGAAATATCGTGTAGTATTAAAAATGTTTTTTAAAAATTCTCTGTCTTACGAACTACCTGTTGAATTAATTGAAATCCCAGGAGGCATTTATTATGTTTTCTGAAACTCTCAGGCTACTTTGAGACATGAAGTTCCTCTCACACTACGCTAATAACGTGAACAAAATTAAATAGCTCATTGAAGGTATTTTTGTACAAACTCGCGCAATTACCATCAGACTTCCTGGTGAATGTTGTAGGCTTGCTTGAATTTCGTTTCCGAGACTGCGAAGTTGGCATTAATTGTATGTTGAAAAGCAAACTTTTTTTTACATAATATTTTGATTGTTTGAGCTGGTACTGGAGCTCCTACTCAAATATTTGTATTGAAAAGTAATGAATTTTAGAGAAATGCTGCCATGTTCGCAAATTTTTCAAATTTAATTTTCTAAAAATATTTTAATTGGATTAAATTGTCTCTAAGTCGTTTTATTTTGTCCAGTGCGGTGAATAAGTTTTAGGTCAAATTAAGTTAATAAAAAAATCAAATAACCGAAATCGTGTGAAATTGAAATACTCATTCATTTAAAATACATATTTGGCATCGCCTTTCCAACACATTCATAGCTCCCGAAAGTTTTTCGAAGGGTTGTCTCTAAAGCAGTAAGTCAAACACTTTGAATATTGTGGAAATCGAGTGAATTCAGCTCTTTTTCATGTTTTACAGCTAAGGAAATGAAAAATAGTCTGTAGGAGATACATCAGGGTGGTAACTGGTATGAGGGGTTATCATAAGTAACAATTTGTTTTCCTATCAAAAACTGACAAAAAGTGGGGGCTAAATGGGCGGGCAACTGTATGGGTGGAGCTAATGTGTGGGATGCTTTTAATCAGGTGACCCAAAACATCTTCGGAGTATTTTTCATTAACTGTGAGCGTATTCTTCTGACACGAATTCCTTTTGCCGAACTTTTTCGTTATCACGTTATCAAAAATTTTATTGATTTTTGACTTTTGTAAACAAATTGGTCTTTGCTAGCTACTATCGCCAGTACCTAATGATCTTCTAGAGAAAATGTTGAACCCTCTAAATTACGTCCAACATATCAAATTGTGTATGTAGTTGCTGGGTAAAAAAAAACTTGATTTTCGAGCAATGATCTAACCTGGCACGACTGCGTTAATAGTGATGACCATCAACAAGCTTCATACTGTATAGTAGATACTGATCCAACGGATCACCGATATACAGCCGAATGTCCGCAGTAGACTAGTGAAAAAATTAGTCTTGAAATTTATGGACCCCACTCTGTGTAATTCGACTTCTTTTCGTTTCTCTTTCGAATTTTGTTAGTTTCTTTTGCTCATCGAGAATGGAAAATCGACTCGGCCTATTCGTTTCTTCCGGGTGAATTATCGGTTGGTTAAAACTGAGCGCAGATGTTCTTATGTCTCTTCTTTTGTAATAAAATATTACAATTACAGAGTATAGCAGTGAACTGTAATTTTTGAATAGGTTTTTTTTTTTGACGCTATATTTATCCTTTCCATAAATTCTCTCGGTGACGTGAACAAATTACAACCCTCTCATCAGTTATATGAGAGTATAAAAATACGCTATATTATCACTCAGAATACTGCCAGAATACACTAATCGTGTGTAAAAGCATACTATTTCGCGTATAATACCGACCCTACACGACACTCTTAAACACGTACTAGACCACATTTTTCTCACCTAGAACGTTGAAAATAGACTGGGAACGTGTCATCTCCCAATTTAATGGAGGCAAAGTAGGAAAAAAAAAAAAAACGTCAACGTGGAAGCTCTAAATTATAGCGCTGATTTTCTTGTGAAAAGGCTTCTCCGTAATATAATCGTGTAAAAAGAAAAATGAAAAGGAAAAACTGGTTTAACGAAATTATTATTACTCGAGAAGCTATTTTATACGAACTTCGTTTCGCATCCTGTGTAAAATTGACGGTGGAAAATATTTATTCAGTTCGAAGAAGTAGAGAAGCAGATTGTCGCGTAAATTGCTGGATCATATCAAATTTGAGAAAATTGAAAATAATAGCCGAATAAATCTCTCGACAATGGAGGTCGCCGTCGTGTTTACTGACTCTGCAGCTTCCTCTTTGAATCCTCCTAATGACGAATACGTGAGCGCTACGTAATGAGCGTCTTAACAGCTCGCATGAGGAGTACGTGATTATTATATTATCGTTAGTCCGGTATGTGGTGTTGGTGTTTTTTTGTATCCCGTCCTCTTATTATTCTTTACAACGTACCTTAATTGATTGTATGTCCGTTTCCCTGTCATCGTGACAGAGTTCATAAAAATTGAGCAAATACGTCGTCATTTGATCGGGTGCGAGCACAGAAAGAGAGACCTGGAGATGGATTGCAAAAATTTAGAACCTTGATATTATGTACTTTTTTTCACGCTTGTCTGGATTCTGACCTTTATTTGATCGGCAGTAAATTTGGCCAGCGTAGTTGCGAATTTGGTTGCGAAAGATGAATTATGGCAGCGACTGATTCTTATCTGTAATTCGTAAAAGAACATCGAGTACGTTCGCGTACCTAAACGTGTATATATGTATATATATCTGCAGTTACTGGAGTCTGACGAGCACATTGCGAAAGTGAATGGAATCTCACAGTCGGCATTGTCTGTATGAAATTCGACTTCACAATGCCATACGAGACAAATGAGTCGGTGGTCGCGATGTGGGTACTGATTTTGAATTTATATGTGATCGGACAACCCCCTATTGTCTTCCACAGACGAGAACACCGTCTGCGTCGATGTGCCCTTGGACCGCAGAAGCCCTGCACAATGATTAAGGCGAAAATCCACGTAGCTGAGTCACGAAAAAAAATTCACACAACGTCCTTTCAGAAATTCGAAATATTCGGCGAAAAAGTTGATGACCTTTTTTTCACTTCTCTTCGTCTATTTCATATTTTTTTACCGAATTAAAAATCTCCACACACAACTGGGCAAATAGGTCTTGTTTCGCTATAAAGTTTAAAAAAAAACTTATCAGAAATCCATATTTTTATTCAAATTATACTCGGTTGGCAGCCCTACAATTGTAATAAAATTACAAAATGGTCAAAAAAAAAAAAAAAAAAAGTACAGAGCCGTATACAATAGCGCATATTTTCAAAACCTTTTAACTCTATGAAAAATTCGATTTTAGTTTTTCAAATCTTATATTGTCCAAATGATGTCAAAAAGAACGCTGCCTCTGGAACATTGCTCACTTTAAATTTGTAGTGAAAAAGTTCGATGCGAGAAATTTTTTGAAGTGCAAACATCTTAGCGCTCGGTCTATGGTATGGGCTAAATGAGAATTACATCAGATTCGCGTAACTGTAAAGCAGGATTTAGACACACATCTCTATTCTCCAGTCTTTAATCTGTATTCTGTATAGTTTGGAAATTTTAACTTTTAGATAATAAATCAAGAGAAACCGTATAAACCATAACTCAGTATTTCCCTTTGGTGAACATTTTACATATTAGATCACAGAGAATAAATCAACGAGTATAAACCATCCTTCACACTCACAATTGTAACTCTCATTTTTGTGTGTTACCTACATGACGTGTAGGTGTGTGGTTGTGTTTACACATCAATTCTTCATAAGTATAGTTATAGCCTGGGAGGAACTCATGCCTTTAATGTTTTTTCAAAGAGGTTTCTAATTTTAATTTCAGCTCTGTTGGGAAGTGCATTTTTCATATTTTAATGCGTGGTATTTTTTTTTTTTTTTGTCACCAGTGAGCTAGCCTTCATTCAATAATTTCTCTCGAAGTATGAACAAACCTAACAAAAAACCAGAACACTAATATGATGAAAGGAAAATGTAAGACAAAGTATTATGCCCTTTTTGCATATAAGCCCGTAAACTTTTCGTCTTCATTTGACTTTGTTTTCTCATTTTTCGAGATAAACGGAAACTAAACGTTCTTGAAATGCCACACAAGAAGGGAAAGAATGTATTATTGCTTCAATTTTTCCTCGCATTAGCCCCATTTCTTATCAAAGAGCTTTTATTTATAATTTTTTTCAATTTTATTCAAATGCTATTGAACGAATAAAAAATTTTAATAAACGAGAATAATATACAAAAAAATTTCAGTAATTTTTTATCTATGGCTCGAATTTTGATAATAGAACATGAAGAAAAAACGTAATTCTATTTATCCATAGTCTAATAATAAAAAAACCAAGGTAAACAGATGGGAAGAAGTTACAGGATTTTTTATGTAGCTATGGCATAATTTTTTTTTTCAGTTTCTTTCATAATTTAATGCGTCTTGTGAGTGTTTGACTGAAATAGTTTGAAAAATAACGTCAATTTTTTTAAAAATTCGTTTTACCTTTTGCGTTGAGTTTTCTCGAGTCTAATCATTGTAATTGGCTGTTTTTAATGTGTAAACATTCTTGCTCTCTAGTCCGCTTCCTCCTGGGTATAAACAAATATTAGATACGAAAAAGTTGAGATTGCATAAAAAAACTGCACAGCGCACTGTCCAGTTTCAAATTCTGTTTGTCACATAACACACACACACACACACTCACACAAGCAGACATCCATGTTTACACATTAAATATGTGAGGGGGGACCCTCCCATGCTTTTTTTTTTATCATAGTTTGTGCACTCGAATGTTGTCCTTAATTTAATTCTCAGTAAAATACATTATCTTTACATTCGATGTACCTTTGACTATCACTGGACCAGTAAAGCTCCATGAAACCACTTTAGGTACTTTTTAGTCTCAAGACATGCCGGAAAAAAAGTAGGCAACCCCGGGGTACCTTCTGCGTATTTTCGACATTTTGCTTGAGTTTATCAATTTAGAATACATCTAATAAAGACATCCCTTAAATTCACAAGGAAAGCGTACATAAACATTAAGCTAAGTATGTCAAAAGGTATGTTCTGGTTGCCTATTTTGTGCTGGCATGTGTAACCAGAAAAATCTTTCTTTACTGGTTCAGTATTATATGGTAAAAGGATGATTCTAATTATAAATGTAAAATTAACAAATTTCATTGCAATTTTGAAGGAATGATGTCATTTTGGCCCCTGGCTGCGAAAAATTGCAACAACTTTACAACAGTTGAGAAAAGTTGAAAGAATTCCGTTGTTCTAGGGCAAAAAGAACGCCGAAATTTCCCAACTGTTGTGAAATTGTCGCAACTTTTCACAGCCAACATTCAAAAAGAACAGAGCTATTGTATTTATTATTACTACCCTTCGACTACATATAGTAATGATCCCATAAAGTTCGATAAACCCAATGTAATTTTTATTGTAAAGACACGGCATAAAAGTGGCAGCTTGTGTATAATTGGTGCATACTTTCGATGTTTTACTTGACCTCACCAATTTAGAATACATTTGATAAGGGTCATCCCTTAAATTTACAAGGATAGCGTATGTAAACGTAGTTTAAGGGGTGTCATGTGGTACACAGTGGTTGCCTATTTAGCGCCGGCATATCTAACTTGAAATAATTATTCTCTACTGGTCCAGTACTGTTTAGTCAAAGTTATTGCTTTTTATATCTCGTAAGAAGGTTCCAGTTAAATGTGGCTTCAACATAACTTGCTTGTTGGATGCATTCGGTACATTGGGTAAAATTCTAGATTCCCGGTCCGGTGCAGTTCCTTACTTTTTCATGTCTGTTGAAATTACTAGCGATGCCAAATATTGATATTTTTTTGTATTGATATAGTATCGATATTTACGTGAGAACATTGTTGAGACCACCAATCCTTCTCTCCTCTCAATACTGCGAACCCACGATTAATTTAATACATATTTTATATCTCTGTTCGCAGCTACACTGTATTACCATCTCCACCACACACTCGTCCATCTCCGTACATATTCGTTTATCTCACTCAATCTGTACTCATACTTAAATTATGTAACTGTTACAAAATACACACGCTTCTTGGACATTACTTCGATCAATACTTTATTTTATGTTACTAATTTGTGTCTTCATCGGTTCTCATCCTCTATAAATATCGATACAATATCGATATATCGATATTTTTTACAAAGTGCCATTCATACGTTTATTTAGTGATAAATTTGAAAAAAGAGGATGAGGAAATAGGATTTAGAAACAAGACGCTGAATATTATCGTTATTTATTCACGATTCTGAAATTAAAACTGATGATTGACAAAAGACAGGACAGTTTTCATTTCATAAAAACTTAAATTCCCACTCCCAATTTCCAATTCGCAATATCGATATTAAATGGATAGTATCGATACTTGAAATATCGATATTTTTAGCATCACTAGAAATTACACTTTTGTGAGGTAGTTAGGAATGTGAAGTCCACATTTTACCATTTAGGCATTAGTTATTAACTTCGCCAGTGAATCGTGGAATTTTATTTTTATCCCCTTGATTTTCGTTGCTTGTATTTTGTCATTGTTTGATACCGAATCGAGGTATTTATCACGAATTGGCAATTTCGCATTTTCACGTAGGTAATGTAGCCTAAGCACCATTTTGTAACTATTCCAAAGAATTTTCTTGACCTTTCTATTAAATCGTCGCTGTTTTTAATCGATGCAGTTTTAGCACGTACCCATGGTTTCTCGTGTCGATGTATATACCTGGTCG
This sequence comes from Ericerus pela, assembly GCA_011428145.1. Lineage (NCBI taxonomy): Eukaryota > Metazoa > Arthropoda > Insecta > Hemiptera > Coccidae > Ericerus > Ericerus pela. The sequence continues at coordinate 331,347 of WOFM01000210.1, forward strand.
ATGTTTCCCTAACTAGTGATTTGATAATTTTCGACATCTGTAATTGCGTGCAAAAAAAAAAAAAAAAAATGTAAAAACAAAATAACAACTCCCTTTGATCGCTGTTTGCAGCACATAAGTAACGGTATTGAAGTACAAGCACATCTTATCGAACATCCATGATCTGCTGTAGGATGCACCGGTTTATTCATTTTTTCTCTTTTTTTTTTTTTTTTTTTTTTTTTCTACCTTTTTCTGGTTTCTTTGTTCGTTTGGCATGGATTGCGGAAAAAATTCGATAGAGAAAAGTGTGACACTGTATACCGGAGGCACGATGGTGTGGTGGAAGAAAAGTGTGCGTTCTGGACCGTTTTCCCATTTATTAGTCCAGTAGTGTATAATTATCATCGATTGTCTGGGTATCCTGCTGCATAATAATATCGTGTTATAAAAAAAAAAAAAAAAAAAAAAAAACCAACAACAAAAAAACGTACTACGCTAGCTGCATTATCAACCTATTTTTTTATTCTAAGTAGAAGTGTCTTCTCATTCGACGTCGATTTCTGCTGTAGCGCAGTTCCACCGAGTCCAGCGAATTGGAAAATGCTTCGCACATCGTAGTATTAATATTGATGCGAACTGTCCCAACGATTCGGATCTTGTTTCCAGCTCGGTGGAAATCAAATTTTTGTTACGTCCTCATCAGTAAACGACGATGAACTCGCGCATCGCTCGGCTTAGCGCATGATGAGCGAAAGAGACAAAATTAAGAAAGTTAAGTCGGATTGTTTCCATTAGCATGTAGTGATGAGCGAAAGCAAGATCAAAACCTATTCTTAGTCTTGGTCTTGCCTATAAGATTTTCTCATTTTTTATATTTCTACTGCGTTATCGGTGGCAAAATTTGACTACCATTCGTGTCCTTCCAAACTAACGTTAGTCTTACAATTCACCATAAACACCAATGTGTGATCAAACTGGAAGAAAGAAAAAAATTAATCATTTAATATTGTAAATTATTTGTGCGACGCCTACAAGATAGCAAATATTTTACGGTTTATTCATATTTTTGTCAAGTTTTGCCTTTGGTTTTGATCTCGGATCTTTCGGTCATGCACTTTGGGCGAGACCAAAATCAGGACCCGCTTCGCTGATCCCTAAACCCTATAGTAAGTAACATGGTGAAGGAACTGATTTTTGAATGATATAATGAGGTTTTATCAAATTTTCAATTTTTTAATGTAAATTACCTATTGCATTAGATAATATTTCAGATTGTTGAACTTTTCGTGTATCATTGTAGAATTTTTTGATTTTTAAGTTAATAGCCCCCTCTCTAAAAGTTACCCTTTTTCAATTGTTAGGTACATTTTGCTGAAACTTGTGATGAGACTGGACCAATATTTTTGGTAAAAACCCCGTAAGGCAGCCCGGGTATTGAAATTCTAAAACCGCAAAGCAAAGGGAAAAATTGATAAACTTGTTGTATTGATAGCGACTATTTGTGCAGTTCAAAGCAGCGATTCAAGCCGAGAATTCGAACACAGAGCTGTTGAAACATAATTTTGTGGATTCCGCCCGTTGAAGTTGGAGTCACATTTTAATGACGCAGCCGAAGCCAACTTTACTTTACCAAGCCACGAAATAAAATAAAAATCGGTTGCCAGATTCGCTACTTTAGCTTTAGTTCAATTATAATTAGAGAAAAAATTACGAACGATCGCAAATTTATGACGAATTACATTTTAGGAAGTAATGAATTTGAAAATCAACCCTAAAACTCTGATTTTTAAAAGAATTTACATGATTTGCATTTCTTGCACAGTCGAGGATACATTGGAAACTTTGACTAGAAAGAAATGGACCGGTAAGGAAAGATGATTTCTGGTTAGACATGCCGGCATTTTGTGTAACTAAAGCATACCTTTTGACACGTACTTTACTTTGTGTTTATCTACACTATCCTTGTGAATTTGAGGGAGGTCTTTATCATATGTACTCTAAATTGGTGAATTCAAGCAAAACGTCGAAAATATGCAGGAGGTACGCTATGTTTGTCTACTTTTTTGCCGCCGTGTCTTGGACATTAAAAAGTAAATATTGTCTTTTGGATTTTACCAGTCCGATAATATACTGGGTCATTCAGTTTAACACACATCATAGGAAAATTTCCTATGGTGCGTGTTAAAATGACTCACACAGGTTAAATGATACAGATGAGGTGAAAATAAATGCACTATCGAGAAAAAAATGGAAACAAGTGAAGGACTGAAATTTTCACGAGATATATTATTCATCATATAGGAGAAAGTCTGAAAAAAATTTGTACCTGTTGGTTCAGTAGTTTTCTAGAAAACTAGAGAAAACAAATTCCTGGAAAAGTGATTTTTTTACGATTATGAGAAAACTACAAAAGGGATCGGGCCAAAATTTATTTGAAAAATAGTTCTCATATAGTGGTTTGATCAAACATTCCTGTTTATTAGTTTTGTATTTTGCAATAAAACTGGAAAAAAAACAGTTACTGGAGAAAATGTTTTGATCACAATTTTGAGAAAACCACGAAAAGGATAGGGATAAAATTTTCAAGAAAAGTAGTCCTCATATTAGACTAGTTCTGATAGCAGTTTGGTGTCTATGGAGCATAACAAATTATTGCAAAAATTACTACAACATTTTTTCTATTGTAGATAATATAATAAATAATAAACTTACCTGAACAAAAATTCAGTGGTCTATAACATTGTTTCTGAGCACTTTTCAATAAAATCATAGATTCAGAACTCACAGGGCCATTTTTATGGAAGAATATGAGGTAAACTTAGTTTTTGAAGAAAAGTATGATAATCATAAGTATATTTTTCAAAAATGATGAGAGATGAGAAATTGTATGGTAACGTTATTATTTTCTCAATGGTGCATTTATTTTCACCTCATCTGAATCATTTAACCCGTTAAACTGAATCACCGGGTATAGTCAAAGATTGGAAATGATTTTTAAGTACGTTTTCTTTAGAAAATCTACTTATTATGCTCGTTGCGGTATTAGCACCCATGGTGGGGGTGAGTACGTTTTTCATTTCATTACCTCAGGAAAATTTTAGCATCAATAATTCAAATTCATATATGTATATATACATACCCTATATATATATATAGTCAATTTCTTATTCCCCAGTACAGGTTGCAATTTTTGTCCAGTAATCATGAAATTTGTTACCAACATTTGTATTGAGCCAAGAACCAGACCTATTGATTTTATTGCGGATTGGCCGGATGGTACTCCCAGTACCACCATTTTTTTTTTTTTTGCCATAAAATGCTGAATTTTGCCACAATAGCCACGACATTCAAGTAATTATTAATTTTAATTCATTGTAATACCTTCCAATTTTGGGGTGGATTCGCAGGGTGGTATTTCCGAATTGCTATTTTTGTTTTTATATTGGTCATAAAATGCGGAATTTTGGAACAATACGTACGAAATTTGAAATAAATATTCATTAAAATTTATTGTAGCCTGCTACTAGTTTTTGTGCGAATCGACCGGGACGGTACTATCGGTAAAGATTTTTTCCCCCTTTTTTCAAATCAGAATGAACTTATTACAAAATCTTGTTTTCTTTTTTTTTATTTCATAACTTTATTATATTTCATTGGTTTTATTTTAAAATTATATGATGATGTACCATACTTTTTCATCTTAATTTATTTTTCATTTTTTCATGAAAAAATGCTTTTATATTTCACATTGTTCAATATTTTTTCAGTAGCTAACACATGTCATTCAATTATAACATACCATCAACGCATATAAACTTACAGACAATTAATGTGACCATCAAAATTCATAATTCTTTCTCTCAAAACCTACTTTTTCTAGCGAGGATTGCTGGGCTAGAGTTTTGTATTTAATTTTAATACATGCTGACTAACATAACAATCAATCATGGTTTTTTCGTTTTGTTTACATTTTTCACTTTTTGTTGCACATGAAGTCATCTATTTACTATGTACCTCAGGTTAAACATTTCCTACCTTAGAAATTTAGAAATCGGACTCCCCCTCCCAGTTATCAGTTTTTTCGAATTTTTGATTTTCACTTCACGGCATGATAAGTGTAATTGGCTTCGACATAGTTGAGGTTTCCCCCGAATGCTTCACAAAAAAATCATGGAATATTCCATGAATGATTTTTTGATCATAAATTTTATTTATAGGTATAGTATATTGTATTTCATAATTTCAATGATTGCAAATTGTAAGTAGTTATTTTTCCATAATATGATGAAACTTATGTTAAAGCCGTTAGGGATTTATAATTTTGGTACTCGGCGTTACGCCGTAGGGCAAATAATATTTTTTCTTGGAGCTTAGTGGCTGACTCAAAATTTTAGCTCGAGAGACTATAGCCCCGTAGCTCCCCTTGCTTCCCATAAATCTGCACTGTGTGAAAAGTACTGGCTTTCTCAACATGCCATCTGAGGCTACATAGCTCACATTTAGAGCAGTTTGGTTTTTTTTTGGTCCTTCATTAAAGTATAAGTAATAGAGGTACTATTTTTTTTAAATCGTCTTAATTTCAGTTGTTTATACTAATTGCCTATACGCCCTTGGTTCTTGGTGCGATGAGTTTGAATTTCAGCTCGGTTTTTTCGTTGTATCACGTTTCCACTTTTACTTACTTATTAGACTCCTATAACGATCAATTCCCTTACTTGTATTCTGTTTTTAACCAGTGAAATTTCCGTTTTCGTATTTTATCCATGACTGGATGAACATAAAATTGTGAAATCAAGGCTGTTCAATTCAAATCAAGTCTGATATGATGTGAACAAACAAGTACTAACGTTCTACACGGTTCGCTGATTATGTTGATTCACGCAGAGGGGAAACATTAATTTTGAATTGTCTCCCCAGCTATGGTCCATCGTCTCGGAGGTCCCCTAGATGGTCGAGTAAGGAAGAGGATCACAAAGTTGAGATTACGAATCGTGCTGTAATTTATGGCAAGAACAAGTGAAAAATTGGATATTGGTTGTCCTGGTTTTGCGAGCTACGTTGATGTGAATAACAGGCGAATCTAAACGACCACAGTTCTTTATTTTGTGACCCAAAATGTACACATCGTCTCTTAAGTAAGTATGAGAAAAACCTCAATGTTCAAATGGCTACGATTTTCCTGCTCGATTAGAACCGCCCTTCGAAGCATAGTGTATTATTTTCCAAATTTTCCTGGACAACTTTCTCAATGAGTATAGGTAATACGTCTTCGGCGTGCTCAAGTTTAGGTGAAATTAATGACAAACGGTTTTTGTGAAACTAAATCCGAAATCATAGTTGTGCCGCAGGTAGTGTACGTTTTTTTTTCGTCCTCATTTAATTGTGCAAACAAACTAAATGTCAATTCAACGTCAGGTATCGCGTGAAAAACAAAAAGTATATTTCTGCTCGTCATAAGGTTCGTTGTACTGGCCAGACGTTGTGACCGAATAGGACAAAAAAAGACAAGATGAGAAAAAATCGTATTAAAAATGCTAATTCATTGTTTGAAATTGGGTTGTTTATAATTAAATGGTAGCCTATGATAAGGAAGAAAAAAATAAAGAACGTGTTCGGCTAGGAAACTCGATTTTCGGCTAGGAAACTCGATTTTCGCCTTATCTGCTTTTTTTTTTTCCTCCAGAGTTACTTGTGCTAAAAATGGGGACGTAACTAACGTGAATGTAATTTCAAGTTTTAAGACAATCGATAAGAGACCGAAAAGTACGAGCTGAACCTTATTTTATTATTTTAACCCCTCCGCCCCGCACCTTATTTGGTTCTTTACTTTTTTTTTCACTTCGTTGTTGTTCCTTTTTGCCATTTTTTAGGGTTCATAGTCCCTTTCTTTTCCAGTTTTACTGTCCTTGCTGACGATGCTTATTATGCATTATTGTTCCAAATTTTACTCCCCACTTTTTAAGAAAAACGCTTTTGAGACTACCTAATTTTTGAGACAAAAAACAACTTCCCTTAACCATTCATAGTAGCATTTGTTGCAAATTACTTCCTACGAAGTTATGCTCATTTAAACAAATCCTTAGATTTAGTTTCAAATTTAAGTGAACTTTGAACCACAAATAATAAAAAATCGATAGTTACTGTTAAATTCCTACCTTAATGAGCCGTCAGTGTCATCGATTGTTTGATAAAAATGTTGCAAAAACTCGCGAGGCTTAGCTTTTCCATATTTGTATTCGTTTTTGGAAACATCCAAGCGTTCAAAAATTCTTCTATCCATAACATTTTGTACAAAATTGACAAATCTTGATTTCAGTCCCGTATGAATTTTCCAGTACCTATTTTTGTTTGACGAATCGAAGATGAGTTGGCAGGATTTCCTCAACGTTAAATCAGTACCTTCCATTTCATCTTTATCAAAATGAAAATATCGTTAGTTGGTTATTTGGAGTAGCAGCTTTACGCTCTACTTTCTGACTACCAAAACTTAATTGTTTGAAAAAATTCGTCTTAAAAACTGACAACCCATTTGGCGTGGATCGATTATGTTCTTCGTTTCTGTTGTAAAATTCATAATCTTGAATTGTATTTTTTTCGAAGTATTTATTTTCTTCATTTTACGTTTTTCGAACGTTATTGCTGAACAGACCCCTAAAACCTGGTAATTTTCTTCGAAAAACCTGAGTGAATTCTCTGCCCAATGTATTACTCTCGATGTGGTGTACTTCCGGAAGTTGACAATAAAATTAGAAGACATCATTCCGTAGATCGGATATGTATAAATTTTATCGGTTGTATACTCGACAGGGGCCTTACTTTTATTGTGAAGATATAAGGTCTCTTCGATATAGAAAAAAATGTGGAACTCGTAGCACTTTAATAACGCGCTGTTCGATTTAGATATGTGCGACACCTGTTTTCTGAAAAGGCTGTTCGATTTCGAACGGTGTGGAATTTTTTCCCTGAAGAAGCTCTTTTACCTTTCTATGGTAAAGCTTCAGAAAAAAACTTTTTTCCCTCAAAAAGTAACGAATTTCCGGACCCGATTCTGTAAGTACTGAAGTTTCCGTAAAAAGTTACTCTTCTAGGTATAATTATAATCTTATTCGTGTCACATACCCTTCTTATCAAAAGAGTTCGTTCAATTTTTCTACTTGAGTTATCAGTTTTTTGAATTTTACCACTTCGCAGAATTGATAGAACTGTTGAACTGAGGACGAAACTTGTCCAGAACTGGAAACTTCAGTGTAGTATTTTTGTCTCGAAAAATACGCCTTTACTAAAAGTTTCTCTAGTGTTTCGCTCTATCTGCCTTATTCATCATTTTATTACTGATATTTATCCAATTGACTTTCAGTGGGTTAAAAAATGTGTCCCTTTTAAAGGTTGAGTATTTTGTTAGTTTTGGAAGAGTCTGACGTAGTTTCTGGAAGACGCTCGTTTCGGAAGTTCGAGTCCGTGAACGTGGGTAAAAAGTTGAATGAAAGGTCTGACCTTTTACACCGCTATTGTGGCCTTATTACTGCAGAAGAAAAAATGCAACTCCCAATAACCTGTTCATACATCGAATATAACATGTCTGAGATCTCGAAGCTCGCTCTTTTTTTTCTTATTTCGCTTTCCTCGCTGTTCATCGTCATTTTTTTCGCCTTACTCTATTCCCACTCCCCAGTTCCCACATGGCAGAAGCTTCATTGACCCTTTTTTTTTTTTTTTTTTTTGTATGTAGCTGATGTGTGTACAATGCAATGTCGTGATGTGCTCCATTTGAGGGAGGTAAAAAGTGACGCACGCGTACTCTTCAAAGAAACTGGTTCTCTACGATTCAGTCGGATTTTGTTGATGCCTTTATTCTCAGTTTTTGTTTTTCTATTTTAATTTCCTCTTCCGCTCCTTTCATCATATGTTTTGTGGACGGAATGAAATACTCATAGCTGAATAATGATCTTTATGCTGAGCACGGCCTTATCGTGTGATGGTTTTTCATTTCCAACATCTGCCGTTCACTGTAGACTTTTCTGCTTCGTGAAGTGCTTAAAATAATTAGTTTGGAGTGCAGCTTTTTCCAATTCGAAAAGGTTGATACAAGTACTGGATTTACAGGGAATAGGACGTAGGCTAGCTAGTGATGTGCAAAAACGAACCCAAGTCCAAGACTAAGATTATGGTAGTTCTTACTTTAGTGGGGTACTGTCGAGTGTTGTTCAGAGTCTTGGTATTGTATAGTCGAGCATTGGTCCCAGTACTCGCCTTGATTTTGGTCTTGGTCTTATTACTGTAGGTACGATATGTGACTGTGTCTTGAACAAGACCAAAATTAATTTTGACTATCATCAGTGCCAGTTCCATTCAATTAAAAAAACAAAAAACTACAGTTTTGAGCTCACAAAGGGGTTAAACCAGTTTCACGCTATCGCAAAAATACCGACTTTTCTGTATGCCAGTTCTGCATGGAAGATACATTTTGCTGACAACTGAGGATTGGTTCGGTATTGAATTTGAGCAAAATCGGTCCACTGATTTTCGAATGGAAGTCTGTACAAAATTTGGATTTTTTTTATGGGAAATTGGATAGGAAGGATTTTGATAATTTTTTTCTTAGGGAAGATGGACCACAAGCGTACTCGAGTCAAACCATTTGAGTGGACCAAAAAAATGTAAATTAAAAAATGTCTTATTTCAATAATGGTCCTACTCTGTAAAATTCTGCTTTAAAAAAATTCGAAAAGAGAGTTATTTCTCTAATCACCCCTTATCAACACCTCTGCATTTTACAATTCGTGAATTTTTAGGGAGGGGTAACAATTGATCAGTCTTATCTCCATTTTTTAAAATTTTCTGCTGTTTTGGAGGTAGACAACTTTTTTTTGCATTATTACTTCTCACTTTTTCCTCTCTCTGTCAAGTATATCGGATGTCTGATTGTGAAATTTTGTAATTAATACCCGACTGATGAAACCTCACAGTTCGTTGCCTGCTGTATTTTATAGTGTAATGTTATTTAAAAAAAAAAAAAAAAAACAAAAAAAACGCGGCAATAGGCATAATAAATTACCAACTGTGGCTATGGGTCGATTGCATTTTTCCAATCTCGCTTGTTGCATGCGTAATAATATCTTCACACCTGACTCATGTACATCGACATGTACCTCGACTACTACCAGTACTTCATATCGTTTTCTATATTGCGCGCCGGAGTCGTTGAATTATTTGATGATTGCTGGTACACTCAGCGCAGCTCGCCGACATATAATAACAATGTACGGTAATCAATTTGTTGTTGTAACATTTGGAATTTAAAACGCAATGAAATAATTTCGTTGCATGGCCACCGTTTGTTGCCGGTTTCTCTATTATCGAATTCCGAAAGAGGAGATCGAATCGCGTTTCCAGATAATTGAAGAGTAGCTTATCTTACGTCTTTTGGTGGAAAGTGTGTTGTTCGTGCGTAAATTACAGTCAAGATTCAAATATATTCGAGTACCTATGTGTAGTAAAGTTTATGTGCTGGGATTTGGGCCGAAAATGAGAGAGGTGTATAACGAAACAGAACGTGAGAGACTGAGAGAAAAAGTTGCCCAAGACCTCGAGTAATAAGACTGTGTACTGTGTAGAAAATAGTGAAGGTCGTTGTCAAACGGGTGAATGTTGCTGTGTACGTTTGAAAAATATTTTTCGGTAGGTCTTACTGTTTTCCAGATTGACAACGAGTTGTTGGGAAAATGTAACGTGCCAGCAGATCTGTGCCAGAAACGTCGAATGCCTTGTGATTGCTTCCCTTATTCGTCACTCTTTATCGTGCCTATACGTTTTTGCCGCAGTGGAAGAATTTTTAGATCTAGGAAACTGTAATGATATTTTTATATCATTCACGTTTAAATTAATTCACCTATTCTAAATTCGTATTTTCCTACATCATTCTCCATATTTTTGTATATTTATTCTTCCTTTCACTCACGTCATTTCAGTCTAGTTCAAACTTGTCTTTCAAGTCTTGACTTGTCTGATGACATCATCTTTTCTTCTTTATAAACTGTTTTTGTCCGTGTTTATGATGTCACCTTTTCTCCAAATGTATTTCAATACCTTGCACTCATTCCAATTCCCACTAATTTCTTAAACACTCCTACTTTATGTCATTTCTACTACATTTCATTGGTTTTATCCAAATTACATTTTCCTTAAACATCCAATCATATTCATATCTCCCACGACACCCAATTCAAATCACTCAAACTTCACCCTTAGTTATTAGTCTAATGTTCTGTACAGTTCATTCTATTAATTTCATCTTAATTGTAACAACCTATACCTATTAGAGTTGGGAATTTTAGTTCATTTTGCGGATTTAGTTCATTGAGTCTGCTTCAACAAAGTGAACTAGTTCACTTTGAACTAGTTCAATTAGTTCTGTAGTTCAGTAAATTTTTCAACTCTTATCACTTCAATCAGCTGATTCTTGATTGGCTCATATCATTTAAATCAACTGATTTATTATATGATATTATGATCGACTCGTATTCATAAATTCATGCTAGAACTATTGGTTAATTGTTTGACTCACTCATTGACTGCTAGTTACTTCAACTACAGTTCGATCAACGAATCAAGTAGAGTAGACTGATAAGAACTGAGAACTATCAAAAAAGAAAGAACTAATGAACTAATTCATTTAGTAGTGAACTAAATGATCGATTAGTTCACTTCTAGGATTCGTTCAAAAGAACTAACTTGTGAACAAACTACTCATCACTAATACCTATGCTCTTTTATAATTATTCAAAATAATATACATTTATAAAAAATAATATTATCGTGTATTGTTTTATAACAATTACACTGTTACAGAAACATGCAGGAAGATTTCAAACGGAATAATTGTGTCTCTTGGCAATGAAAATGACGAAGTATAAAATCAATGTTTTTGCCTTTGATCTGTTGCAGTTGCCAGTAGCTACGTTATAAACTAGAAAAAAGAAATTCGCAGCGACAGATTATTTAATATTAGGTCGATTTGAAGGTTTTTAAAATTTTCTCACTCAGGAGCTCCGTTTATGTTAAGTTTTAGGTACTTAAAACAGAAAATTGTATTATATATATGGTAAGAGAACCAGTTGTACCAGGGTCAGCTAATTGCCACGTAGCAGTCAATTTGTTGTTCCTCAGTGGCCAGAGACTATATCAACTGCGAGTTAACTGCTTACTAGCAGTTGTATAAGTGGGCGCCTAAAGAAGTAAATTGATCTGATGATCTAATAGTAAAATCGTGAGATTTACAAAAAATCAATCTTTGGTTAATCCTAGTTCCCAGTATCTAAAATTCAGTCATCTTTACCAATTTTATGCTGGTTCTACCAGTTGCCAACATAAAATAGACAATATTGTTATCATCAGTCATTTCAGGACAGAACATACTGACATACTGACTTCCCTCTCACTTGTACAGAACCACGGCAGTTGGAAAGCTAATCCTAATTTCCCATATTACCATACCCCTTCATCAGTGGTGACTCTGGAGTACATGGTTGAATAGCCTATAACAAGATAAAACAGAAGAGAGAATTCTTATGCACGAAGTTTTTGAAACATATTTTTCCTCATCTGCGTGAAATATATCTCCTTTAGGCTCGGTAATGTAAATATTTTCTATCTTATTAAAATTTTCAAAAATTTGTTTCAAATTTTCTGTTTAATTTAAATTAATAAACTAGGTACCTAAAACCTTTCACTTACATTCCAATCACCCATTTTTTAAACACTCGTCTAATCCAAAAACTTATGCTTTTTTATATTATTAAAAGACATATGGGCTTACCACAAATTTAAAAATTTCTTATATTGAGAGTCAATCAACATCACTGTAATATGCTTTTTTTTCGCCAAAATTGTACCGCCTGCAACAAAAAAAAAAGGAAGCAAAACGATCTGTAGGTAAAAAGTTGCCTATGTATTCTGTCTTTTATTTTATGGTTAAATTGAACTTAGTGGGAACTTAGAGTTTTTTACCAGAAAGTTAGCTACCTACATTCACTGGTATTCAAGAGGCAAGCTTGAAAGTGGGCAAGTTGTTAGCACCGTTGAGTTTGAAAACACTTGTTTATTTTATTTTGTAAGTATAAGTTCTTTCTAACTCAAATAATGCTCTGAGAATGTTTTTTTATTTCACTTGAAAAAGGTTCACAATAAATATTTGAAGTTCAATTACACGGTTATTTTTCCTTAATAGCCTCTGATTTCATTAGTGCTTATCTAACAGTTTGAGCTGTAGCGAATTTTGTTGTTGTTTTTGTTTATTGGAATATAGATACATGGTTATTTTAAACAGCATCAGTTGTTCAGTGTTGGTTTTACCTTGAATAAAAAGTAACATTGAAAATAATAATTTCTTCGATATAGAATTGCACATAAATGTTATACCATAACTGCTTATAAACCACTGGCGTAGATAACTCGAAATTTCTGGAAGAATTTTCAAGAGGCTAAAAAAAACACAACCAATCAAAATATTCCTCGATGTTTTTGCAAATTTGTTAAGATTTCTTTCAATTTTAAGTTGATATTTATTTTCCGGTATAATGACACCAACCCATTCACAGTTGTTTATTATCGTTACTCAAAAATATTAAGAGAATATTATTTGCATATTTTAAGCCACCTGACCAACCCTCAAAACTAAAAAAGAAGAAAAAATTAGTAAGCAGGAATGTACACATTTCAAGTTGAAAATTTTTGTTGAATGCTAGGTTAGGCAAGAAAGAAAATACGGTATCATGAAAGAAAAGAGAGAAGATAAGGTCTGATTTCCATTTATTTCTCATAAAAATTGAAATTTAATTTAATTTTGCCTATGTTTAATGGTATTCTATATCTAGATGTGCTCTTCAAAATGTTCCAATGCCTTTTTCTCGCAAAGGCATCCTAAATCCGTAGTGTCCTAATGTCGAAATTTTTTTTTAATTTTGAGGAAAAGCATATAATTTTTTTTCTATATTTCTGCATCAGATATCAGCAGCAATTTTAAAAAAAGTTCGAACCAACTTCCAAAAAAATAATAATAATAATAATAATGCGCTAAAAAGAGAAAAATAAACCTTATAAAATTTTTCCAGCAAAATCGCTGGAATTATTGAAGTTAATGTCTGTTTCTTTATTAAATACCTACTTAGGCTTTATGTTAGTTCCGGCTAATTTTATTTCAAAACTTTTCAATTAGCACCGACTTCAATAATTGCAGTAGAAATTTGTGGAGAAATTTTAAAATGGTTATTATTCTCTTTTCTGCGAATTTTTTTTTTTTTTTTTGAAGTTGATTTTATTTTCTGTCGAAATGTTTTTATAATGGTTTTTCTGTTAGTGACAATTTTGCTTTGAATGAAATTGTTTTTCAAAGATAACACAAAAACAATCTCATCGATTCTAGAAGAAATAATGTAGGATAAAATTAGATTATATTCTGTGTTTTAAAAATATTTTTTTTTTTTAAATCGGTGCCTATATTAGAAAAACGAATATAATAAGTAGATATGAAAGTCCCAAACTGGTTACCTCGTTTTTTTTTGTATTTTGTTAAAAAGTTGATTGAAACTGCCATATTTAAAAAAAAAAATTGTTTTTACAATTTTGTTTAAGTAGTTCATGATTTTTTTTTTCTTAAATTTATAGTTTAAAGGGGATGTGTATTTCAGAAAACTTCTAAAGGATCAGATAAGAGTGAGCACCGCATGAATGTCGCCTATGTCTGTTGTGGAAATGGAGCTGCAAAAATCGCGAATAATTATAATAATAATAATAATTATAATAATAACAATAATAATAATGATGATGATGATGATAATAATAACAATAACAATAATAATAATAATATTAATACTAAAAAATAATGACGATAAACATCTTACTTTTTGCTTCGTTGAAACCGGTTTCGATCGTCGCCCATTTCCGCGATATTGTATTTAGGCTATGAGATAATCTTTTTTTCATTACTTCTATTTTTATTTGTTCCACTTCTCTCTCGGTGTGTAGGCTACTGGGTTTGCAATTTTTTTTCTTCGACCGTCTCCTATCATATTTTTGTTTTCTTTCACTTGACTGTGCATTCGCGTGCAAAAATTAAATATGTAGGTACCTACGCGTTGTCTTTAAATCAGAGAAAGCGCATTTTCGCTTCATTTTCTGCCACTTTGGACTGTCCCCCTCCCATTTTCTTGTACTCTGCGCACCTTCGTATTTTCGTCTCCAACCACGTTGGATATAGATTCCAGAGTTCTAAACAGTCAGCAAAATTTTTGAACATAGAAAATTGGATAACTTTCTATGAGGAAAGCAAATATTCTGGTGGAGATGAAAATGTTCCGGATTTGTCATACTTATACATAGGCGAAAATTCAGATTTTCATCTGGAGGGGGGAAAAGTACACTTTATACAAAAACAATCTTTCAGTTGAGGGAAAAATCGAAAAAGCTCTGGGGGAAATGCTCCCTCACGATCGTCATTAATTACATCTGTGTACCTACTTTGGAAATGTAATTTGGCTACAGAGAAAATTAGTATGTATTGTAATGATTTTGCGTATGTGTCAGTGCTCGCCTGGTTTATTGCAACCTAGTCACTGTCCTTTCTGCACATTTTTCAAAAAATACATTATTTAATTTTAAAAGATATAAAATTTTCAGTGAAAACATCTACATATAGGTCTAATTATCGCGTCAGGATGGTTTGAATAGCGTATGAGATAATGCAATTTTGATAATCTGATATGGGGTAATGGTGTACTGCTAAAAGTTTTTATTTACTCTCCTGTTTGAAAAGAACCCCCCTCCCGTCACCCTGTTAGCGTACCATAACAACAATCGCATGTTGCAAGTTATCCAATCTTCAATGTCCAAATCGCGCCTGACATTGCTCTTGGTTTATATTTGTCGACCTAAGCATTTTCGTACCTTCTTGTAGTTCTCTGAAATCGCAGTTCTGCATTACGTTATGTTTCCTGTCTACAAGTCGTAACGTGTGATGTGAAGTGCACGGGCAGCTCCTGTTAACACAGTATGCGTGGTTCTCGTGTTCGCATTAGTTTCACGTTTAAATGATTGCCCTTTGGCGATACGCGTGAGCCACAATGGGCACTGAAAAAGATAAAGGTCGTGCGGCTGGCTCCGGCCCTGGTCCGAGCCCTGGCCGAACCAAACCGCCGCCCATACCGCCGCGGCCGCAACATCTCACTTCGGCCAAAACCATGGCCAAGTACTCGTCGATGCCTGACGTGCTGAACGGCTGGCGACGAGACACGAATCCGGATCTGCTGAAGTTGAGCCATAACGACAACATCAGCAACGGCAGCCATAGCAGATGCGCCACTCTTTCAACCAAAATTAGCGCCCTAGACATGGCCACCGGCTGTAGCCTTCGCCAAAATGGCGTCATTCGCGTTGTCAACGGTTCGGTTCCGCTGCAGCAGCGTCAACAGCAGCTGCAGCAGCAACAGTACCAGCTGATGCACGAGGCAAAGATGGCCTGTAACTATCGTGCCTCCTTAAAACGCGACGATCGGCCACCGCTTTGCCCCAACGAGAGGGCAGACAGTGGTGGCCGCAGAGTGTCGTCGTCGAAAAAATTCAGTTGTATACCCAGTCGCAGTAATTCGAAAAAAAAGAAGAATGTCGCGGGTGCGAGTGTGAGTGTGTCCGCCGCCTCGGCCGGAGGCGGCAGTCACGCTGGTAGTAATGGCAATTGCGCCGTCGCCAACGGTGCGGCCAAAAATCGATCGGAAATCAGCCAGACGAGTTGGTACGTGGAGAACGTGGTAGACAACACCGTGGTGCAGTTGTCCAAATGCGAAATTACCTTAAATTGCGACGATACCGATGATAATGCGACTAATTGCAGATATCCGGCTGTCATAAATCGGACGACGTCGTCGTCGCCGTCGTCGTCGGCGTCAACGCTGACGTCGAAGTCCGTTTCCAGTTCGTCGGAGTCGTCGGCTCGGACGAAGACCAGTTTCTTTCGGAAATTGCGCCCCTGCATCAACGGCAACAGCGGCAGCCGTAGCAGCAGCAGTAATAGCGACAATTGCGGCGAGAACGACGACAGGAAAGCAGCGACAATAGCGCCGATGGCAGCCTCCTCTTCGTCCATAAATGGTTTACCGCCGCTACCAAAGAGTCTCAGCGATGCTAGTCTATTGTGGGATCCTTCCGGTAAGCGAATTATTTTCGTATTTTCGTGTCGCGATTGTTGTATTTTGTAGACTTGTGAAGTCCATAAGTGGGGGGTTGATTGATCGAGGGAGCGATTTGTTTCATTTCAGAATGCGGTTAGGCTGGTTACGGCATTTTCAATCCTTTGCAGCATATTTACTTTAAAAAGTGAAAAAGTGTGCTGTTGCGTCATGAGCAAGACATAAACTGCCATCACTGAAATTGTGTGTAGGTCATTCGACCTACGCACCCCGAGTGCTGCGGAATTCTGCCCCAACTATCCTTCTTCACACCCTCCTTCCTCAACCCTTGTTCTTGAATTGGCGTTTCAAGTTTGGGCGAGAAGGCTTCGTTCACCTGGCCTTTCCCCCTCACGTTTCGCCAGGGTAAAACATCCCCAGATCACCTGACGTCCTTCGGTCCTATACTTGACAATTGCTCGCCATACAGTAGTTGGGGGTCATTTTTAGGTAGGTTTTCTATGAAAATCTACTTATTAATCGTAGTGTCATGGAATAATCTGGGAGTGGGGTAGGTATGCTTTTCATTTCATTACTCGATGAAAATTTTTGTCACCATAAACTCAAATTCATCTATTCAAAAACATCCGGATTTCCATCCGCATTTATTTTTCGTATTTCTCATTGAGCTAGAAGACTGAAAATTGGCATGAGGGTGCATCAGTACCACATTAAGATACATTCTTTTCAAAATTCTGAAAACGTGAAAGAGGCAGCATTTATGGGCCAATAACCCTTTTTTTGAAGCAGAATTTTTTCTGCTGTCAGTTGGATAGATGACTGTCAAGAATTGTTTTTTTCTTTTTCTAACCAAATACATTTTTGTTGATAAAATTTCCGAGAAAGTTTACTGACTGGTGACAATATGCCGGTAAGCACGGACTGTCGATTTCTCCAATTGTGATTTATTCATCGTGTGTTCATAATCTGGCGAAGTCAGGGTTCACCACTAATATATTTATAAAAGCCCTAAAGCATCATGGAGTGGCCCTTTGGCTTGTGCTGGGCTTGAATTTCTGGTAACACTGTAGAATTCATTGTTTCAAAGGAGACAACGGACATTTTTTTATGTCTGTGTGAGTAGTGGAACATGCGCATCAAGGGAATAATTGGTGAAATAATTAACAGCTTTTATGTTAATTATATTGATGTATAAACCAATTTTGCAATTCGGAACAAATAATTATTATGACCTATTTAAACATGTTACTAATTTTGGCGCGAATCGGCTGGATGGTACTTACGATGCAGCTATTTTGGATATTATTTTGGCTATAAAATGCTTGATTTTGAACTAATTACTGAGAAATTTGCAAAAAAAAATTAAATATAATTTATAATAACATCCTAGCTATTCTGGTGCGGATCGACCGGAATGTACTTCCAAAAAATCTATTTTTGTTTCGATTTTGAAAAAGTTAATTGTTATTAACCGTGTAATTTTAATATCTCGACAATTACAAAATTTAATTTAATTGTCCTAATGAAAACCTACTTTTTCTTATGGAGCTGCTGTGGCGTTAGAGTTTTTCCATTATACATTGTGAAACTTTGTTCTGTTATTATTTTCATACAATTGGATTGCCCAGTCATGAATACTTTCAGTGTGAAAAACTTGACCCTGTCGAATATTAAGTAGATTTATAAAATGAAAATGGTCCCAAGGGAAGATCTTGGAAATAATATTTTTACCATACATCATTCTAAGGCAGGCAGTGAGCCAAATATCAATTCGGACCGCCTAAAATTCTGAATCTAATGGGTTGAATTGAACGTACGATATTTTATGTTCCATTTTTTTTTTTTGGAGGGGGTCTTTTGATCTGAATCAACCCTCTTAGTGCCTTTGTCAAAAACTGAAAAAAACTAGGGCACAGTAATGCTTCGCTAGAAAACCCAGTTTGCAAATGGGGATAAGGATAGAGATACAGATAGATATAGAGTTGGAGATGGAGATAGTGATGAGATGGAGGAAGAGAGAGAGAGGGAGAGAAACAAACGTGAAAAAAATTGCAAAATAATATCGATAGCTATCGATATATTGATATTTCATTGCTGGTTTTAGATTAAGAAATTACAAAAAACTATCAATAGTTATCCATATCTTTAACAAAAAAATCGATCTATCGATGTTTCATCACTAAAAATCTCTTTTCCAAAAATTTTTTGTTTCCAGTTTTCTTGAGAACTGCTAAACCGATGAACACCAAACTACTTTCAGACCTATATATAGATAAAAATGAAAAAATGGTACCAATAGTTTTCTTTTCTCATGAAACTGATAACTTTCATCATCCCCATCCCTAACCTTTCACCCGCCAGAAAACTAGGTAATGAGTAAGTTCCCTCGTAGCCTCTATGAGCATAAGTCGGTAATGATTGTTTAAAGTGGAATAAAAGTTTTTTTTTTGAATTTTCTTCGCATCAGAGAATTACAACGATGTGGCTCTGTATCAAAGGTATGATAGAGAGCTTTTCGAAATTCGGGAAAAGAAAAGTGTGGACTCGGCGGAGCTGGAAAGAAAGTTCTTGCTGTATACTTCCCAGTAGTCTTTGTTGGATTGGTGAACGCTGAGTACCTCTTGATGCTCTCCACCGAGTTGGTAGAAATTTAAAAGCTATCTCTGAATAGTTTCTGTGAGTTAGTTTTGAAAATTTTGATCTATATCTCAATGTTTTCCAACGTGTTGGTAACAAAACAAAAAAAAAGAAAAAAAAGAAGAGTTAACTTTCAAAGGCCTATCTATGCAGTGTAGAGTCGGTAGCAGTGATAGAATAAAGATGACAAAAAGATCAAAAATAAATAGCTTATATGTGAAAAGCTTGTATAACTGGCCGATATAGGAACTCGACATCAATAAAATAATTGGACGTGTTGATTGGAAGGGGTAAAAAAGAAAGTGTTGAAAAATATCTTGCTGCGGTCATCACAGTTTGTAATCCCTCGGAGGGAGTACCATCAGAAAAATAGACCTCTTTTTCACTATGATGATGAAAACGTAAGAAATGAAATAATCTGTGAGGGAGAAAGAGGATTAGGAAAAAGAACTAAATATGAGTAAATATGTGTCGAAGCAATAAAAATTAAGTTAAAAACGCGTTTTTAAAAATAAGTTTTCATTTTCTTTTGGCTTTAGCTTCATGCGAAATAAATATTATTTCGTTGTGGAAAATTGGCTGCAGTATTAGTATATTTTGAAATCGTAGTAGTGAGTAGAATAAAAGCTTATAAAAATGTGAAAAACGAACGGAAGTTAAAAGAAATCCAGCACATGTGCGACTATAAACCCATAAAGCCAATTTAAAGATCCTAACAAAACGTAAGAAGATATTCAAAACCCAACCCTACTTTTTAGTCGATTCAAAACAGTCCGGTGAAAACAAAATGGATCAATTTCTAGAAGGCTAACAGTAGTAAGAAAAACACTTATCATTAGATCGAGCGTACATTGCAAAGGGCAATTTTCGTTTTTGTTTTGGCTATAAAATTTTCAATTTTCGACCAATTGCTACGAAATTAGAAACAAATATTAATTATGATCTATCATAACTTTCTATAAGTTTTGGTGCGGATCGGTTGTACAATATATCCGGTAACACAATTTTTGTTTTTATTTTGGCTATAAAACGTCTAATTTTAGACCAATAAGACCGTAATTCGGAACAAATATTTATTATACTTTATTAATAACTTTTTAGTGATTACCTAATTTTATAATTTTCGAAAACCTGCTTTTTCTAATTGATGCTGCGTTAGAGTTTTTTGTGTTTAATTTTCATTTTGTTCAATAAACGTACACATTTCATTTTTCATACTAAGGTAACCCTACTAAATTCGTCATTTTCCATACTAGGGTAACACTGCTAAATTCGTTGTGTAAAGGGAAAACAACGAATTTGGTTTTATGTCAGTGTGCGCGTGTTGAATCACAAATGCAATCAAATACACGCACACACTAACAAAACAGTCATGATTTTTCATTTTGTTTACATTTTTCACCTTTCGTTGCACATGACGTCATCTTTTTGCTACGTACCTCAGGTTAAACATTTGCAATGTTAAAAAAAAAAAAATCAAAATGGTGTTTATTCCGTACCAAAACTGTAACAAACCAGTAACTTTGACTATACAGAATTAACATGGACTGCTATTTGTAATAAGAATGACGTTAGAAGATGTAAGATGAAGTTAGTCGAGTCGGGTATGATAAGGATTTGTAAAACAGTAAAATATTGCTGAAATTTGAGGTTGAACTGAATTAATTATATTTTTAAATTTTTATTAACGAGAAAGTAATATGTAGAAGCATTTTCTATGATATTAAATTAAATTTTCATAATTTCTATTCTAAACAAAATTACCGCGCAAAGAACATTGAAATCATTATCAACCTAACCTGACTAACTTTTTCCTCCTATGTCTTGGCAATTGATAACGAAATTTTGTACGTATTTTTCAATCAAATAGCAGTCCATGTTAATTCTGTATAGTCAAAGAACAGCAAAAGTTGGCTCGAAAATTTCGTCACTTAATCGTTACTTGCCAGCAGCAAAAACGTACAATCGAAAATAATGTCAGTTTCGTTATTTTCACCCCGAATTCGTATCAATGCTAACGGAAACGTGCCATCCACTTGCCGTTGTATTCATCTTTTGTGTAAATTAGCTCCCTGGGTGCGTGCAAAATTATTCCATCCACTTCTACGTCGGCACCACCGAACCGAACCGATCGATCGTTTGTTTGGCATTGCTGCGGTTCGACATTTGTTCCAATTTTTTATGGTACTCCACTTATGGCTGTCTGCGTTTTGACACATCCTATCTTCGGTTCGCAGCTAGAAAATTTCTTATCACCTGCCATTCTTCGACATACGCTGTTGTAGGACCCTTGCAAATTCTCACGAAATTCGACCATCAGTTGCTGACGTACGAGTTGATAATACGTTTGTACGTAGCGTACATATAGGTATTAGATTTTCATACCGAGTATATATGCGCGTTGAACATTTATGAACGTATCTATATGTCGACCTATTTACTCGTCAAAGCGTATTAATTTTGTGTGTACTTGTAGTTGCATTGAGACATAAGGTGAAAAAAAAAAAAAAAAAAAAAAAAAAACCAAAAAAAAAACGCACCATTAAACTTGGCGTTCGCAGGAAATTATTACATTTTAGTTTTCAGATACGTTAACCTCGTGTAATTAAAAACGTAATTACGGTCTCGTCGCCCCCTCCTTCACGCCGTCGTCTCTTGGGAATTTCTCCATGATAATCACTTGTTGAAGAATTTTCTGCTGGTTTTTTCGGCGCACAAAACATATGTTTGGTTGTTTGGCGTTTGTAAACGCGATGCGCACCAAATGTGACCACTTCTTCGGTGTTACTTTTGGTGATGTGAAAAAAACTGACCGCCATAAGGTGAGAAAAATGGCGCTCCACCTGATCACAGCCAGCCCACGAGCTGACCTATCGAAAGTGCATCGGCGTCGAAGGGCAAATCCGTGAAATTGTGGGGCGGAAAAGAGCGGAATAAGCGTCGTAAAAAAGTGTCGCTATTAAAAAATGCTTACTCCGAGTTGAACAGTTGCCAAGTCCACGACCAGAAGTGGCTGGGGGGTCTGGGAGCGACGTCCCCCGGCAGAATACAAGGAATCACGTAACCTGTAAACGAAATTTGTAAGAATTTTCAGATGTTCGCAAATCTTTCTGCCTGAACAATTTGCAATATTTGACGAGCCTTGAATCGAAACTCAGCTGATTCATTTTTGGCACGAAGGGAGATTGGAAAACTGCAAACTTTTAGACTTTGCAGCCCCTCTGACTGCTGAAATTTCGAGAATTATTTTTGAAGATAGGCCATACGTCGAGAGGAGGTGTTTTATTTTTTAGTCGTAGTTGGTTGTATCCATAATTGAGGTCTGAGTAACTACTCGTGAAACACCCTTCGTATCATTGACGCCAAGTGCGTATGTGGCACGCATGGACTCGTAGGCAACAAGTTCTAATAATACAGATTTTTACTTGGTAGGATTATGCTCATCGTCTCTGATGTGCTCGCTGTCGATCTCTTGCGTCATAATATGAATAAATCTCCGAGAATATGTTCCGAATTAGTTTATTTCATTTTCAGAAATCACCAGGGAAAAAATTAATGAGAATATTGAACCATAAAAACGGTGAGGGAGACAAAGATTTTTTGTCACGCATGCAAATTTGAAAATCTGGCACCTATCTTTAATGGGTGTATGATGAAGGAAAGGAGAGCCGACTTCAACAGTTCCAAAACATCTGGATAAAAAGTTAATTTTAAAAGGGAATTTTTTTCGTTTTAATATTTTTTTTTTTTTTTTTTTTTTTATTAAGTTTGTTTGATTTTTATGAATCGTTTAGCTCAACGATTACTGAATTAAAAAAGTTGATTTTTCGGTTCCTTATTCGGATTTTGATTTTTTTCTTTCTCCCTATTCGAACTAATGCAAGCAGGTGCATTTGTGGCAGGTTAAGATTCTTAGACATACTTTAGAAAAAGCATGATAGATTTAATTTAGCCATCAATAATATTGAAAATCGTGCGAGTGGATCAGGACTTGACTGTACAAGGTCAAGACCAAAACTAAGGTCTAGGTCTTGGTCTCGACTTTTCGTTTTGCCCATCACTGAATTTGACGCGCAGTGCAATGTAATTTGGCTCAAAAATAACTCGCGAATAATCGAAGAAGAGAAAACTCACCAAGTTTCCATCACGAAAGCCCCACAATCGTCATATTTTTATGAACCCCACCCTCATATTTCGTCGTTAAAATAATAATTAATAAAGCGGACTTGGCACCTCGTGTGAGCAGATTTCTTCGTGCGTGTCCGTAAAATAAAAAATAATAAAAATAAAATAAAATAAAAACAAAAACAAAAGCGAGAAAATGGAAAAGAGCGCATGTGTGCGCGAATGCGACCGAATAGCATATTCGTTCGAACTACCCAAATACTGGCAATTTATAGCTTCCTATAATCTGGTACGAATCTAAAAACGTTAGTAAAACAAAACGTTGATCTCATTATGGTTTTATTTTATGACGCGTTTGTGCGCCGCGTTTTGTACGGCTTTGCTGGTGCGTGTTTTTATTGTCCGCATGCGAGAATTTCGTTTGGCCGCAGCCGTCGTGAAACGCGTACCGTACCGTTCGTGCCCGAGTTATGATACTTCTACGCTGGAGAAAGAAAGGTAGGCTCTACCCTAAATGGTGCCTTTCGGACAATCTAATATTGGCATATCCTTTGTTTTTTTTTTTTGTTTTTTTTTTCTTGATTGATTGATTGAGAGAGAAAGAGAGAAGAGCGGGAGGTGGTTAGAGTTTTAGTTCTGCCACCCGCCCAGTCAATCCTTCCACTTATTCGTTGTGCCAGGATTGGGCAAAGTGGCGCATCCGGCAGTTGCCTGAGATTCAAGAAATTTTAATAATTTTATGGCGATTCTCGGGAACTCGAGCATTTTGAAAAAAATTAAGGGCATTTACAAAAAACACCCCTTAAGCCACCCGAAAAAAACAGAAAATAACTGGGGAAAAGTGGGAAAAAACGATTAAAAAATATGCAAAAATGGATGTTCTAGAAAAAAAAAAAAAAACCACCTGAAAATTTTTATTTCGCTCAGGCATTTTTGCGAGAGAGAATTTGTCTTCCTAGGGTTGGGTATTTCGGATTGTTTTTATTATATTATTATTGTGTGGTTGTTCTGTCTTTTATTTCTTTGTAACGTGGAACAAATTTTTGCTGTGTGTATCTCGCTGGAAATCTTCACGTCACAAAAACGGAGCCGAAGGTGTGATGTCACAATTTGTGTAAAAGGTTTTATCCTGGAGTAGGAGTCTATGAGTGTCGAGTGCTCTCTCCGAGCATATTTTCGATATAATTTAGTTATCAATTCAGTAATGTGATCCATGTTTCTCAGTTTAACAAAATAATTTCTGTCTATTTTTATTGTAAGCTTTTATTATATTCACTACTGCGATTTTAAAATATACCAATACTGCAGCCAACCTTCCGCAACAAAATAATGTTTATTTCGCATGAAGCTAAAGCTAATAAAAAAATAAAAGCTTATCTTTTAAAAATTTGTTTTTAAAAGGTTTTATTTTTATCGATATGCTCAGTACAAACTTCGAAGAGTTGATGCGTGAGAGGAGGGGCATCATTGGGTATAATATATGGTGATTGAAGGGTTCTAAAATGGTGGGGGAAACTGGTTTGTCATGTCTGTAGTCCGTGCATCCTTTTGCTGACCTCATTATTGCGTTGGGAAATGCAGCACTGACCGGATTCGATCTCACCTCTACCGGTGGTGGAGCAAAATTTTAACTTCAACGTCACCAAGACCCTTATTGACTGTTGTTATTATTTTTATTTTTTTATTTTTTTATTTTTTTCGTTCTTATAACGGTATTAATTATATCGCATCGATGTGTCCACAGACGCGAAGAAGTTATCGTCTGTCTCAGTTAACTTATCGCCGTCCAGTTCAAGCGCTTCCTCGTCTTCGCGCAGCGCTGCCAGTGGAAGTGGCGGCAGCGGAGCCTACGCGAAGGTGCCATTGCAACCCTCATCATCGTCGTCGTCGTCTCGCTCTGGTTCTGTGGTCTTCGACAGTGCAGCCAGCAGTGGCAAGTCATCGGCAGCGTTGTTGCTCATTGGTGACGGTACGCAGCGCGACGAAAAACGGTCTACGCCTCCAACACCTCCGCCTCCGCCTCCTCGAAAACCGACGTCGTTGGACATAAAACTGGCCACGTTGCGCAAAGAAATGGTAAATAATGTGTTTGATGGTTGCTTTTGAGCCAACTGCGAGAAAGATACTTGAATAACAAGCAAACATAGATAAGGGTACTCGGAAGCTGTGCAGTTGCAGTTTCTGAAAACAGTTTGAATACGCGAAGAACATTCAATTTTTGCAGAAGTGGAGCCCAAAAAAAATGCTCTTGTTTGTGTTTGTATGCTTGTTTTATATGCAGGGTCGTAGCGAAGAGGGTTGGGGAAGGTCACTCATAGTTGGCAAAATTGAATAGTTGTATCTGTTAGTTGGAAAATTGTGCCAGTTGACGACCTTCTGCTTTTTTGTGAAGGTGATTTCTTAAAACTTTTCAGTAGTTAACAATTCCAGAAATTTCAGTTGCCAATTTCGTTTTTCCTCTCCACCATAAGAAGACGCATTTCGCTACGTTCCTGTGTATGCCATGAAAACTTACACTTGAGTGCTATCGTTTCTTTTAAGTATGGTTCTTGCATTCGGCCCTTGGAGTCTGGGAAATATTTTCGTGTATATTGCTGCTGGATATTGTCTTTTATTTCTTGTCTGTCCCTGAATAAAGCTCCATTGGTCCCATCCCATATTCGTCCACAATTAGAGTAATCGAATGAGTGATAATTGAAGTTTTTCTGGTGTCTATTCGTAGAATGAGTCCAATATTTCCATCGAACGATTTTTGACAAACTCAACGCCACTAATTTACCTATACCCTAATTCGTGATTAGAAAAACTTCGTTATTCCTTGCGGAATTCTTTTTTTCGCTTGATAGTTCCTTGACGAAAAAATGGGCTTAATAAATGTGTTTAATTTGCTGTCTGAAAGAATTAGCTTCATCGAATGCCATCGATCGGAACTGAATTCTCAACAACTTCATTAAATCTATTTTTCCTGAATAACTGTCAAATTAAAAAGTTTTCTACTTACTCAGTGAACATCTGAAATGATAGATACGTGTTTTATACACTTGTAGTCCAGTTTATACTAATATGAAAATGTAGTCTTTCTGCACATTCGTTTTTTTACCTTAAACTAAGCTGGTGGATGGAATTACATTACGATGTTGAGACAGCACCTATTCATTTTGGAAATTTTGTCCATCTGTCTGTCTGTATGTCTTTTTAGATGTTTGTTTGACGTAAGTTGGCTTGAAAACGGCTGGAACTTTTTTCCTGAAGCCTTGGAATGTGAAAATAAACGCTTTCAGAATTTTCATGCTCTTCGTTTCGTTATTTGTTCTGAAGAACCTGAGAAAATGTGATTTTAGTTTTCAAAGGATATTGGTTTATTTATTGTTTTTCTTCTTTTATTTTAAGTTCATCATACGTTTGCTGGTGAGACCAGATTAAGTTCATTTATTAGAAATTGAAAGTTAGTTTCATTAGGTTCCGATTGTTTGTTTCAGTTTTGGATCAGCGATTTATTATTTTTCTACGATTTACGTGGCAATTTCCAATTAGCGTGCAATTTATTACTTTTAGTTCGTGTAATTTTGCGTTAGTGTATGCAATTTATTATTTGCAGCATCTTCTATACACATTTTCCCATTAAGGCGTGTGAAGCGGAGGGTATAGGCTAGCGTATTTATAAAATACTGGAGAGGTTCGGGGAGGGATTCGTCCTCTCTTTACATCACTCTATGTCTGTACAGATTTTTCTTGCTCGCTTCGTTCATTTGTTCTGTACAGAACAATGTCATCATTTTTCTCAACTCCATTAGATTTTGTTGCACGACGTAATACAAGCATTCGTAGTCACGTGTCTTTTATTATGTAGATGTGAAATTGTACCTCTGGGCAAGTTTAAAATTGTAACACGCGACTATTCTTCATTGTGGTTGGTAGATTTAGGTCCACTTATACAAACTATAAATTAGTAAATTATTTACCTGTCTAATATGTGATAAGTATAATAGATTCCCACTTCCTCGCTCCTACATTAATTAATTTTTTTTTCATTATTAATAATGTCATTTTTTTAAATAAAATTAGTAGTAAGTAGGTATATTGATTACCAGTTTATGTCATTTATGGTAAAACAGAGGTAAAAGTGCCGAATATTTGAAAAAGATGCTTCACAGTAGTGCTGGCTAAATGAGTTTTTTTAGTTTCGTTTGTTAATAGACTGTTTGAGCTGACTGCAGATTTACTTCTCACATATGAATCGTTCATCGTATATTAGGGTTATATAATCTTTTCCCAAATTTTACCAATAGCATAGAAAATTGTCTAATCATTTTGAAAAAAATTACTTACTTCCTATGTAGACGTTACCAGAATAGTAACCGAACTGCGCCACGTAACATGGTGTCTTACGTTTAAAAGTGGGCTGAAAAGTGTAATTTTTCTTCCCTATTCGGAATTACTGCGGTGGGTACCAAAAAAGGTTTTATTAAAAATACAAAAATGAATTCAAAATTTCTAACTCGGCTATTCAAAAACCGAGGCCATCAATTTTACAGTACCGAGAATCAGTTAAAACTTGGGAAACGTTCTAATTTTGAGGCACTGGAGACTGAGGAGCGGGTATGTGTTTAACAAACGAGACCAACATTCAAGCTCTGTGTGAACAAGAACATGCAACTTTTGTTTGTAACACTGGAAATGAATTGAATTATTGAAATTTTCTCAACCAAAGAGCATGTTTTAGGGAGGGTAGAGAAGGTTGAGTAGATGTTAAATAGAGGCGTATCCGTCTCTTGAACAAATCGAATGAAGTGAAAAAAAGCTGGAAAGTTAGTATAGGTAAGTTCTATAAAAAATAAATTTCTTGAAAAAAATAAAATTCAGCCCTTCTAAACAACTCTAGAAAAGAGCTCGTTCCATTTCTACGTTCAACTCACTATATTATAAATTAAAGGATAATCATCGATGTTAGTTTTGCATTCACATCGGCATCGTTTTGGGTAGGTACTAGGTACCTATCGTTTTCATTAATTTTGCTCGTGTTAATTAACACTTTCTACTGCTGTATTTATGCCTTCTCGTTTTGCATTAATTAAGGTAGAATCGTAACAGTAACACATCTCTTTTTCTTTTTAATTCGCATTATTATATAGGTACCTACCATTATTAAAAATACTCACGAACCGATATGTAGCATTAATGGAAACGGTATTTCGTTACAGATAAATATTATAATGTGTATTTATTTTTATTAATAAATATACAACTGGTATCTTGTAATTACGCGAAAGTATGTCCACCTTTTCACCTGTTTATGTATTTTAAAATCTCGTTTAAATTTTTTATGACACGAAATCTGTAGCTTCTTCTTTCTAGAAACTTTATAATTGGCTAATGAATCCTTAATTTTAAAAATAGACTTCATATAATGTGTACTTACCTACGATTTCTTTTTGCTCTGAATTCAGACGTGGGTGTTTCGAATGATATGCACTCTGTGTCTAAGTGGAAGAGGCTTTCCCTTGAACCTTTATGAAATCATACGGGAGTAAGTTTTGTATGCGTCTGAGTTTTAGGTTTATTTATCGTACGTACTGAACATTGAAAGAAAACATCGTTTTGGTATCTTGTCCGAGTTGGAGGTTGACCAGGATCCGGTGGATCCGATGGACTATTGTCTCTTACATGGGTTTTCTAATCACCAATCTTACTATTTTTGAAGCGAGCACCTAAAAACTACTCTATGTAGATATCATTGACTGTGACTTGAAACGAAAGATATTTGAAACACTATAACTATTTTATTCGTATTTCACGAAGTGCTAGGAATTAGATTTAGAAAGCAGATGGAGGTTCTGTCTCATGTTACCGACCAAATTTGACTAATTAATGATGGCAGGGGGTTTGGACTTCCCTCAGCCAAAAAAGAAAAGCTTATCATCTACAAATAGTGGGTCTATCGGTGTAAGTGGTATTGTAGCAGAAGGAAAGTCAGAAAGGACCGAAAAAAAGATTTGGCCCGCTTTTAAAATGGAGCTATGCACGCCCTTGAATGGTTGTTTTAAGACTACGTACTGTACGAACTTTTGGATAGATTTAGTAGACGGCTTTCTGATGTTTTTATTATGGTACAAAAATCCTAATTCCTATAATGAACGCAACACCCAATATAAATAATTTGAAATTATGTCTGTTCCAGGTGAAATCTGCCTTTCTAACTGGCGTGTCATCTAAATTTTTTTTTTTTTATCCTGCGTAAGGATCTTCTTTATATGTTTTTACGTTGATGCCACTAATTAGAATCAGTTTGTAACCAAGACAAAATGATCCTAATAAGCAACTTATTATTACAGTGGTTACCGGACCGCCGATTAATACAGATTTCCGGTTATTCTCGACAAAATCACTGGGCTTATTTCAAATTGACTATTTCAACATATTTTTCAACTGATAATGTTATCAATACAATTTTAGGCTTGAACAGCTGAATGTTTAGTTCATTCATACCATCCTTTTGCTAGTTGGAGCTGATCTCATAAATACGGTGCTTCGTAAATGAAGATTTATCAATTTGAAAAACAAAAAATAAATTTCTCACCTAGTTCGACACTCTGTACTCTCGAATACCAATCAGAGTGATTCTGGGGTAAAGCAGAATTAGAGATCCCTAAATCAAGGCAGTGTGGTTCCGCCAAAATAATTTATTTTATTTATTTTTTATTTTTTAGCTGCTTCTTAATAATGATTCTGCTTAATTTGGACAAATTTGTCTTGGCTCAATTTTTCCTTATCAGACGGTGATCGCTGTAATTGAATAAAGTTCTATGATGAATTGTAAAATCTCGCATTTTTAAAGCTGATTGTAATGAAGCTACCATACGTAAAACATGAAATTACAAGTTGAGATTGTATTTTCGTGATTTTGTGTAATTGGAATTATTAAAAGCTGGCTTCAAAAAAATCTCTAATGTAAATGAAAAAGGCAAAAAATTTGCTCTTTTGAAATATTTGGCTTGTGGATTGTGAAAAAGCTTGGTGAAAACCTCGCTATTAAGAAGAAAACCTTTAATTTTTCTTTACATACGTATGACTCGGCTACTGCACATTTTATTCAAATTATGAATTCAGCACTTGGGGTGAAAATAAATCAAAGAAGTTTATCCCTCTATATTCACGAACGTATCAACGTAAACAAATGATGCGATTTTCGGCGCCTCCACTTGCAAAATGTTCGTGAAAGAGTTGGGTATCAAAAATACATTTTTGCCCCTTTATCTTACAAAATAATGATATTTCTCATCATAGGGAGACCAGATTTTGAGCCGTGTCCTGTAGTTGTTCGATTCATTTGAAGATGTATTTTGACGCGAGTATATTTTTCGATAACTTCAGAAAAAAAAAATTTAATCCAAACTAAATTCTAATTTTTTCATAGAATAAATTTTGAAAGACGTTTTAATTTTACGGATGGTAATTGGTTACTTTTAGGTTACACTGACAATATCGTCGTCGAATCATCGTAATTCATTTCCTCATCACTTTAATATAAAAATATTCGACTTCGTTTCGCTTCTCATTTCTGTTTGAAGAATAATGTTGAGAGGAAAAAACGTCGATTATTCGCATCGTTTTCTTTTATTTCTATTATTATCCTATCCTGATATTGCGTAAAGGCCTATTTATTGTTGTAAAAAATTGTTAATTCCACAAAATCGAATTATTAAAAACACATATTTCTCTTTTGGTAGGTATGTTTATACATAGGTATTATATTGATTTACCTGCGAACATGAAATAAAAATATTTTTTTTGGCTAGAAACACAGAAAGTTTAAAAAAAAAAAAAAAAAAAGAATCATTAAAAAGTCGTTATATTAATCTTTGTGATTTAATGCGAAAGGAATTCACGTGCCATACCTATTTCTCTTTTTTCCCCCTTTTTTTTGTTTGTTTTTCATCTATATTTGTAGTTTTAAACCCTAAAATATTCTAAAAATACTATAAACGTACCAATATACTGTATTACCAAAAATACTTATTCGAATGACGACGGTTCACCGAGGAAAGTCATTTTGTTCGAAGGTTTGCTTTCGTCGATACAGAAAATTAAATTAGGAAAAGGAAGAAAAAAGAAGAAAGAAGAAAGTCTTAATGGGATTTTATGTCGAGTATCTTTATGATTACGCGATTCCCCGAAGTGCATGTTTAAGCTACTAGTTTTTTTTTTGATAATGGATGATCGCAAAGTATAATTTTGGTTGTGATGACGCGTGCGTTTCATTTTAATTTGTAATTTTGGTCGAAATTCGTTGTCCTTCCCAGCATAATTTGAAGAAATTTTACGATTTTTGTCGATTTTATATTTTTCTACTCGGAACAATACTTTTAAATTTTCATTTTTAAAACTTTTTTATGTATTTTCGTAGGTATTTTATGAAGGAGTTTTAGTTTCGTTGATATCTGTCATCATTAGTTATCCATCGTAATGCATGTACCGCAATAATTTCTGTAAAACGTAAATATGAGTCTGATTCTCTCTCCTTTCTACGAAAGTTTTCATTTACCTGTGCATTTGTGTAAATTCATGCTCTATAAATATCCTTTCTTATAAAAATATCTGTTGGTAAAATGGAAAAAATGACACGCAGTAGGAATATTGGTATGGTGTGATTTACTGTCGTGATGTTCGAAGTAAAAGTGCTCATTAGATAATTTGACCTTCCTGAGAATGAAGTGGAACAGCTGAGTTATAATGTTCGTAATAAATATTTAGGCTTATGTGAGGGAAAAAAAAATTTATTGTTTTTGTATTTCTGTTCAAATATTAGGTACTTTTTTTTCCATTTGTTTGATGTATTACTTCATTATTTAGAAGTTAATATTCAGCTCCGAAAACGGAACAAAAATTCATTTTAGAACCCTGAAAGTACCTCGATGTTCAATACGATTACAATTTTCTTTTTTTTGCGTTTTGGAAGCTCCTAAAAATATTCTGTTTATAGCAGTTCTAATTTTTGCCTACTAAAATTAGTAGCCTTAAACCTAATTTCTGTACTCAAATTTTTTATAGATTTTAATTGACTTCCAAAGTAGGAGGTTATCAATGTCAACCGTACTATTTTCTTTATTTATGTTTGCCCCAGCTTAAGTTGTTGCCTTGGGGTCCGACTTTGATAAACTTTGTTTTTTTAATGATACAGATATCCCGTTTGGGTCCCAAACAATTTTATTCAAAATCAATAAGATAGTTATCGTGTTATCTTCAAAAAACTGTTAATTTTAAGGCAAAATTGATATTAACGCATAGATGTAAATGAAACCCGAAAGCATTGAAAAAACGTTCTTATCTGAAAATAAAACAAACTTCAGAAATAATAAAAATAATGAAAAAAAACTCTAGTCCTGCAAGCCTCGCCAGAATAAGTTAAAAACGAGTTTTTTAAAGACAAGCTTTTATTTTTTATTTTTTGGCTTTAGCTTCATAGGAAATAAATATTACTTCATTGCGAAAGGTTGACTGCAGTATTGGTAAATTTTACAATCGCTGTAGTGAATAGAATATAAGCTTATAAAAAATAGGTTTTCGAGAAAAATAATTACGAATTTTGATGGTCACATTAATTGTCTGTAAGTTAATATGCATTAATAGTATGATTGTTATGATCGTATGAAATGTGTTAGCTGCTGACAAAATATTAGACAATGTGAAATTTAAAAGCATTATTTATTTTAAAAAATTGAAAATTAAATAAGTTGATAAAGTACGGTACATATAATCACATAATTCAAAATAAAACCAAAGAAATATAATAAAGTTATGAAATAAAAAAAAAAGAAAATTTTGTAAAAAGAAAAGTTTATACAAATTAGAAAAAGAAGAGGAAAAAAATGCTTTACCAAAAGTACTGTCCGGTCGATCCGCGTTAAAATTGGTAGCATGCTACAATAAATTTTATTGAATATTTATTACAAATTTCGTACAAATTCGGCACTTTATAACGAATATAAACACTAAAATAGCGGTACTGGAAGTATCGTCGGGCCGATCCACGCTAAAATTGGTAGCGTACTACAATGAATTAAACCAAGTATTTATTGCGAATTTCGTAGCTATCGATGCCAAATTGAGCATCTTATAGCCAAAATAAAAACAAAAGGTGGTACCGGAAGAACCGCCCGACCAATCTGTACCAAAATCAATACGTCTGATCTTTTGGTACTTGGCTTAGCACAAATATTCTGATTATCTGATGAAAATTTCGACCTCTACCGTGAGAGCAAGAAATGGACTTATATCTATATATGTGTATATATGTACGTTTTTCGTTTCATGATCTCAGAAAAATTTTAATTGAATTATTAGTGCCAAAATTTTCCTGAGATCATGAAACGAAAAACATACCCATCCCCAACTCTGGGAGTTAATACCGCACCAAGCGTAATAAA
The DNA here is from genome assembly GCA_011428145.1 of Ericerus pela. Taxonomy (NCBI): domain Eukaryota; kingdom Metazoa; phylum Arthropoda; class Insecta; order Hemiptera; family Coccidae; genus Ericerus; species Ericerus pela. The sequence continues at coordinate 364,693 of WOFM01000210.1, forward strand.
TAGATTTTTTAAAGAAAACTTACTTAGGTAATAAAAATGCGCCAAAAGACGAAAATAACCATTTTAAAATTTCTCCAGCAAGATCTACTCAAATTATTAAAGTCGGCGCTAGTTAAAAAATGCAGAAAGCACATCAATTAGAGTGGTAGATTTGGCCTAAAATAGACAGAATTTTAAATTATATGCATGCGGGTTGCGTTCATTATAGGTTTTAATAATTTTATACCGTAATGAAAATTTCAAAAAGCCGTAATTTGGAAACTAATGGACTTGGGCCATCTTTGAACTTGATTGAGATATACACGAAAAGTATGTACCTGCCTGGTTTAGTCTCGATCCGTAAAGAATTACGCCCTGCCCCCATTGTCTTTTTATTTGTCATTCACATTTTAGTACTAATCGGAGGATTCGGCCCTTCTTCAAACTTGAACGAGATATGAATTGAAAGTACCCGCGTACTAAATTTTTCCCTGATCTGTAAGGAAATACATCCTCCTTTTAGTTGCCAAATTTTGTTATATTATTTACTTCCCATATACGTGTATGTGTGTATGTTTTTGCGTGTATACATATATATATTTATAAACTTGGAGGTAGGGTGTTTTTGTGGTCTGAGAACCATTATGAAAAAATTGTGGTAAAATTTTCTCATCCTCTGTAACTGGTAGATTCTACGAAATATGCCTTAAAGTTTTGTGAGCCTACATAATAGAGAAAAAGAGTGCAAACTTTCTTAATTTTGGTAAATTTAAAAAAAAAAACGCATTTTTATTTTTTTTTATTTTTTATTTTTTGAAATTGGTTCTATTTTTTTATAACAAAATTAGCGAAACATAATATTCAGTTGCTGATTAATTTAATTTTAGAATAGTGGTGAAAAAGAGTTTAGCATCTTCACCTTCGAGCTCATTATCTAATCCTTTTCTGTATGAAATGAAACGAAACGTCCGATCTGTTTGTTTGTCTTTAAGAAGTGATCTCCATTTTCGCGAATGTATTTCTGAAGAAAATTGCTTCGAATTGAGAGAAATCGTTGTAAGAATAAACAATGTGAGAACTTGAAAATTTTCAAGAGTTTTTTTTTCTAGCAAAATCCAGTTCTGTGTACGGTGTGTCGGCCAAAACTGGGCCTGTATATTTTTTTGAATCTCGAATTCGAATCGAATTTAAATTAGTTTCATCCTTTCAGTTGGGATAAAATGTATATAAAATGCATGAAATGCATACAGTGTGCCATTTAAAGGTCAATTGTGTAGCTGCTAATTTACTCTCTTTTGGTATTCTATTTTCTGCTTTCTTTTTCTTTCAGTATGATTTGCGCCAAATGGACCTTGCGTTGCTGTCTCAGCTATGGTCGCTGAATGAGGCAATCACCGAATTTCGTCACATGCAGGTCTCTCTGTCACCTAACTCTCCGTCACTGCATTCGTCCGATGAAGAAGACTCAGGATGTTACTACTCGAACGTCAGTTCCCAGGGTATGGTTACCAGTAATCACCACAGTAATACTCTCGGTTCGAACTCGTCGCGATCGAGTATCAGTACAAATAGATCAACTCTGCGAGAGACTGTCAAGCCGCAATAAACCCTAATCAAGATTAGTTATATCGTTCTCAAATTACGTACGATGCACATCGTACTAATTACATTTTCTTTTAGAGGGGTATCCCTTAGATCATTTAGTACTGGATACCCAGCAGCCCTATCTCACCAATGTTAACGAAACGTCCCATGATTCTAAAGCCGTGAAATGGACATCGGTTTACTGTACGTATGCAGTAGGTTTCGTCTGTTTTCGAAACCGACACAGATTCACAATAACAACAAAATCAAAACAAACGCAAAAAAACCTACCCACTTTGTGCAGTAAACCGATGTTCACTGAAATGTTGGCACAGATTTTCGTATTTACCTAGGTAGCCAGTACTAAATGATTGAAGGGATATTCTTAAGATTGTGGCAATCTCCTCTCACAGTTACTGTCAGTTCGTGTCCGTTCGCCTTCTCTTTTTTTCTACGAATATATATATGTGTGTATATATATGATAAAAAGAGGAGACAAACGGACGTAAACAGACAGTAACACTGATAAGAGATCGCCGCAGGATAATAATTTTCATTTATCGTTGGGTTTTTGGCCCGTTTTTTCAATTTTGTATCAGTTTTTTTGTTTAACTATCTTGTTTGCAAATGTGTTTTCTACAACAATAACAGCAAAAAAAGTGCTGTAAGACAGCTGTATTGATAAGAATGTTATTTATAATATTTCTTTTGCTTGTTCGTCGTCGTTCTTATATGTAGCGTTGCATTGTGATACATCGAACATATCCGTTACGGAACTTAATATTTTGAATTGTAATTCATCATATTTTATATTAGATCGTTACAAGCATCCTCTTAACTTAGTGTAGTAGATTCGCCCTTGGAGTTATTTAAGTCCTACTTTTCTTTTAAATATTAGGTTTAGTAAAAAGTGTATTTAGTTTAAATCGTCGTCTGCACCTGAGTCGTTTAGTTTTGAAATCAGTAGAGCATGTATGAATGCAGACCTCGAAGGTGTTTGTTGTAATATTATCGACAATCGTGGTAAAAATTCAAATGAGTGTGCTGTTATACCCGTCGTACCTCGTACGTGTACTGTATATAAATGCTGGCGCCACAGTTGCCACATATTGTTGATCTGAAGATAACAAAATTTTGTAAGCAATACCGAACCAAATGCCATGAATCCAGATTGAAATTGATAGTCGTTTTAGAAAACCTACAAAAATGATGAGCCAAAGACAAACCTTGATTCGATGCGACAACACCTCTATTCTTTGCTTTTCTGATCTCAACATGAAATTTTATTTATTTATTTACTTTTTTCAATTAATTCTTCATTCATGAAATGGAGTTTGTCTGCTGAAGATAATTGTTATCGAATTTTGAATCTTATCAAATAATATTATCACGTGATTGACAATGGGTCTTTTTCAAGTGAATCCTAATTTTAACGAAAATAATATCATGGAAAGTCAGTTTTATGGCAGAAGAAAAAATTGTTATAAAGTTTATTAATGATTTTTGATTTAATTTTTCGATTTTTATATTGACTTGATTGTAAAATGCTCTATAGACACAGTGTAGGCTACCGTTTCGTTTTAATCAGCCTGTCAGTTGTTATGCATTTGATGAATTTATTTTAAATTGAATTAAAACTCTTTTTCTCTCAATTTCCAAAGCTTTAAAAAAAATGGCCCTAAATTATACTTGTTTTATGTTTCGGAATAAATTTATCAACTAGTTGCAGAGAAAATTATTTTCCATCACCATTAGAAGTTGTATTTTCAACCTCGCCAAACTAATAATTTCAATAAATACTGTTTGTTTATTTTTTCGTTTTATTAAAAACAATTGCTAAAAACAATAAATTATGACAAAAATTATGAACAGTATCGTAATGCATTTATATTGTAAAGTCTTTTGTTTGTTGACGGAGAAAAAAAAAACTATCGAAATTTTGTCTGTTTATCTGGAATGAGACACTCATCAATTTGTGTGCCTTATTATTACTTGAATTTCTGTTAATGTTTTTGTTATTCCATTTCTTGATACATGTTTTATCGCATAGATTCTGGAATACCATTCTTTATAGTGTACTCAAAATTGGTGCTCGTTGATGCGTAAGTCCCGTTTAGTTCGTAATTATTGACAACGAATTTATAGTAATAGTAGTATGTTGTAGCCTTATAGTGCGAAAAATAAAATTTATATGGCAATGTACTACAAATGGTCTCACTTGGTCGATATCCAGAAGAACGCAGAAGTACAAAAATCGTATCAACAGTTTCAATTTTGTGATTTCAGCGTATTTTTAAAGCTAAAATCATTTATCTTGAGAAAATCTACGATGTTCATGGAAAAATAATGTATTATAGTCTGATAAGGCTTTTCGTGAAATACCAATGTAGCTACTTATGCACACGCAAACTGTAGCTAAAAATTTGAACTCGCGTACATTTTTGACTTACAAAATTGAGATTGGATTTGTCGATCGGGACGAGGTGATTGTAGCTCTTTTTCGTAGAGTACAGTATTCCTTGTTGATATTTTTTCATTTCTATTTTTTCTTGAAAACTAAATGATCGATGAATTTTACATCTTGAAGGCTAGGGGAGAACTAATTTTACTTAGATATTTGTGTTTGATCGGATTGACCAAGTGGGCCATTTTTGATACATTGTGTTATAAACTCGCACTTCTCGTTTCGGTCGTTCCTATAGTATTAAGTTATGTTATATGATCATATTTGTTATTAGTTACAATTTTACATTGTTTTTTTGTTTTTTTTTTTTTGGCTAAAATTTAATTTTGAAATGTGCTACTTTCATTGGTTAGTATTTGCTGGGTAATTTATCTGAACGTTACGCTGTCGATAATAAACCTTGAAAACTTCTCTATAATAGCCACGCTCATAATAGTTATATCGGTGTTTTACTTTTTTTTAAATATTATGAACGTAAATTTCACGTTACTTATGTTGATAAATTATTATTTTGTTCTTATAGCTGTTAAGTACGGTTTCATCAAATGAATGATATAATAATTAAGTTCTTACCGTCATAAAATGTATAAACATAATTTCTTTTTTTTTCTTTTTCTTTTGCATCAAATAAAATTTTTGTTTTCAGCTGTGATGCCGAAGTAGGTTTTTTTTTGGTAAATGTAAACTAAAACCTAAAGTTTTTTGACTAATTATAACGATTTTTTGTTTCTTCCGAAGATATATGTTGTTATGACGCAATAAAATGTTGTTGTGATGCTAGAAACTTGCCGAAAAGGCAAAAAAAAAAGTACAAATTTGAAAAGTACCTAACCTAACATTTAAAAAATTGGGAAAACTTTTTCATTCAATGCATTAATACGATTGCATTGATTTTTCATAAACAATGAGCTGAGCTCATTATATCGCTTTTAAAATTGAGGAACAGTTCGAAAAGTTTATTTATTTTTACTTCCAATTTAAAAAATTTTATTTACTAAAAATAATGAACTGTCTGGCCACAAGTTTTAATTTTTTATGACACTTTTATTTAATTTTTTTGGAGTGAAAAAATTTGGCTTGTTTACTCAAAATAATTGGTGAAAAATTGTTATGCGTGACATAATTATTAACTATCATCTATTAAACGAATTTTGCAAAATAATATTTTATCGGGAACCATAGGCCGAGAGGAAAGCAATAATTTTTCTGTCAACGAAACAAAAGCCGCAAATTTTCTGCCTTTTACTCTTGGAAATCTGAATTTTCAATCAGTATACTCGAAATAACTCTCTCACATTCAATTTCTGAATCAAATTATGTTCATCAAGGTTATAAATCTGCGCTTTCTTTCTCTTCTCTTTTATTCGAAAAGTTGCTCCTTGATGAAATCACAAAGTTACTATGGCGTACATTGCTTTCGAATGGAAAATTCATAACATTTTTTTGAATCAGATTTCTAACAATACACACATAAACGCATCACGCGCGCGTGAATTTTTGATACCTATATCGCATAAATCTGTTGGCGATTAACATATTGATACCGTACTATAGTACATTCTGAGACCATAAGAGAATTTTTTGAACAGTTGACAAATTTTCAAAGATCACAATCAACGATCAATTACCGGTAATTAGGACTCTCAGTGTCATATATGAAGGTACACGCAGCCGTGACCGGTTTTTCGACTGGTAATTTGTCCTTCGGTTTCACGTACGTATTTAATTTATTCACATTCTTTTTTACCGTACAATTGTTGAAGAATATTATTTTTAATGGATATCGAATGATGTCTTCAATTTTAGAATTCTTCAATCGCAATGTCCGCCGCACTAATATGAATGAACAATGTAGTGTCTTCACTTACGGTATAGCAATTTTTTAGCTCTTATCGCTAGCGAAAGCCGATCAACCGAAGTAAATGGTGAAAAATAAAATTCGATGAGACCTAGTTAAAAACTGAAATGTATTAGTGTCTTAAAAATTTAACTTTGAGCTTGAGCTGTACTTTTGTTTTGATATCAGAAATGAATACCCGTAGACATCTGGTGGAATAAGAACAGATTGCTTTAGAATGAGCGGGAATATTTTTGGAACTCCTAATCGCCTACAAGCCGCAATTTAATAAAAAATATTCATTAAAAGGTAATACAACAACGAATTTTTATCTAAAAAATCATAATCAAGTATATTTTTGGTGGAAAAACATAAAAAATGCTCGAAACTTAACATGGAACATATTTCCTATCAAATTATTGCTGTGAAACATTTCGACATTTTGCAGAAAGGATTCATATGTACGTAGGTTTTTATAAAGGTATGCAACTTATCTGACACTTTTGTCTGGCTATACTATTTTTCTCGACTTCGACGCTGGTGGCGGAAGTATTTCGTGAATAACGGTGAGTTTATTTTAAGAACCTTTATGAATTCGATTCACTTTTCATAACCTCGACAAAATACTTTTGTGCTGCTAATTATTCTCAATATAATTTTGGCTGAAATCCATCGAGGTTATCAGTATTATTCCATCGAGCATTTTAACATTAAGTAACTGAAGAATAAAAACTCATCTAATTAGGATGTAGAAATTTATAGAAGAGTCGTTTGGTGCAGTCATCATTTTGTTTTTGGATAACTGATTGACCTGATTTTTCAAATTCTTTTCATCCCAACTTTATTTTTCAATGGGCTCAGAATCCGTATCAAATTTATTTCATTTTCAGACACATATCCCTTCTCCGGGCAACGTCAACCTCAATCACGAAAATTGCTCCTCATGTAATATCTCTTTGTTGGTTAATCAGTAACCCCAGTAACCTTAAACTGAAATCACCACCACCACCGCTGGGAGCAACCCTGCTTTTCCAAAATGAAACTTATAACATTTCTTGTATCTGCGCGCGGCAACACTGTAACAAATTGCGCCCATGTTTTTGTTTGGTGTGGGATGGCTACCTTTTTTCACAGGATGCGAGTGTAAAATTCGTGGAGAAAAAGTGGTGTTCGTCATCATCATCAGTAGTTGTGCGTTATCTGTACGACCGGTGTGTTGTCGTGTGCGATTTCGTGTATTAATTTTTGACGTTTGGTTTTTTTGCTTTGTTTTATTGTAATTATTGTAATTCACTCACTACTCCGAGGTGTGTTTCCTTTGATACAGTTTTCTTCGTATTTCTTCGTTTTTTCTCTTCATTATTTTCTTTTTTCCATTCACCCCTAAAAACAACAAAAATCTTTATGCTTTCGTTTCGGTGGTGAAGTGTTTTTGATTATTGTGCGCGTATATTATCGAATTTGTTGTATTTCGCGATTTATTTTGGTGTGTGTTGGTGCGATATCCTTTTTCACCAACAGTTTTTATTTCAATTAAATTCTTTCGTTTTTGGGAGTACGCTGGTTTACGACGTGAATCATTGTTTTAAGCTTCGACTTGTAATTTTGGACGACAGTAGTGACGAAAAAAAAGTAAACAAAAATATCGTATTTTTTACCGTTTTTTTCGACTCAGTTTTAGTAGAGAGAATGTGAACAACTTTCACCAGGGTTGATTTTATGTAGTAACGTTATTTGAGCAGTGTTCAGTTTCATTTACTTTTCCTTGTGATTCAGTTTTGTGTATTTTGGTTGCGATAATCATTTTCAAGAAAAAACAAAATTTCACCATTTTAGCCTTTTTGATGTTGAGATGACGAAATTTACTAGTGCGTTCAATTTAGCTATAGGTCGGTCATTTGGTTGAGAATTTGTTATATTTTTCGATTTCCTTTTCTTCAGCCCTCTAGATGTGAAAAGTTGTCACTGAGTGACTTCAGAATGATTTAGAGAATATGATTCTTGTAGGCTTCTAGCTCTTCAGTGCTTGCATAATTTTGGTTCGTGTCATTGCAGAAAACGCTAATTTACATGGAAAGAAATGCGCCTGTAGTCCATAATAGGATCGACCGGTGAAATATTAACAAAAATTAGATGTTTGTTAATAATTTTTTTTTCGGTTTCATTAAATGACGAATCGGATGGACATTTTTTACCTTTGCAAAAAATTTACTGAATTATCTTCTAAATTTGTTCAGTAGGGGAATCCAGAGTCAGTAGTTATGTTCAATATGGCAAGAAAATGCCACAATAAACTAAGAGCCAATATGTAGCTTGAAACATAGGTACTTGAAAAATTCTTGGGTGCATATTATAAGAACATCTTATCATGTCATGAGTACTTCCTCCTATATAGTATGTTAAGACCATTCTTACCAAGAAATACTTAAATAATGTATCGATGAGAAATTCGTCTTTTTGTTGATTATCATTACACTTCTGACTACTTCGATGGTCTGACCAGCACTTAAGTACTTCTTACATTTTTCTATTTAATGTAAATTTTTCTATAAAAAGTTATCGAGTTATTTTTGATTTAGTGCTCATCAGTAGCGGATTTAAAGGTTATTAGCTCAGCAAAATTAGACCCTGGGCCTTTCGCCAGAAATATTCTTTGGCCCTTCTTATCCTCATGTAAAAATTATCAAGTTCTGTATTTTGTAATTAAAATGGACCTTTACAACCATTTTGCCTTTGTAATTTTTTTCTTAGATCCTCTCCTGGTGTGCAAGTATCGGTGTGGTATTCGACCTTTGAAGTTTTAATTCTGGAGTAGGTAGTTCTATTCCAAGTACAAGTTCTTAGTTCCACACTATGGTTTCAGTTCTATGTGGCAGCACTGTGAAGTGGAAAAACTCAAAAAAGTGATATCTCCTGCAGGGTCGTACCTAGCTTTTTTAGCCGCCCTGTGCGATCAAACTTTTTGACACCCTCTCATTACTTCTCCAAGAATTTTTCAAAAGCAAATGCCGCATCGAGTGTATTGATTATGTTCAAAATTTAAATATATATTCTAAGTGAAAAAAAAAACACGTATTTTTTTTGCCAGTTAAATCAGAATGATATTCTTTGTCATTGTCCAGACGATGTATCGGACAACAACAATGTATTATATTAAGGTTTTTTTTTTCATTAGTATGACGCCCTTGCACTCTGCCGGCCTGTGCGAATGCACAGATTGCACGTACCTAGTTATGGCCCTGATCTCTTGTCGAAAAATTTGCGAGAAATTTTTTTGATTAAGATTTAGAAAGCAAATAATGTGATGAGACAAACTGGGGATTTGATACAAATGCGATCACAAAATCAAACAGCCTCAACAAATATTAATTGAACGGACTGTTAGTTATTAGTTCTAAAAGCTCCGAACTTTTTCTGTTGTATTGAACGGACCTAATGAAATTATAAACCGCTCAACTTGGTTTTCGAAAATGCACCATTATCATCTAGTTCAGGTGTTCTTAGTTGTTTTCAGTCCTAGCTGTTTTCAGTCGTCACCCAAAACGAAGTTACTGGTCATAATCATATTCCATAAAATAAACAATTTCTCGCGTTTTCTCAGTCTAAAATAATAGTTTTTTTGAAAAAATTTGAAAAAATTATTGAACTGAAACTTTTTCTTAAAGTACCAGGGTTATTTTATCCATAGACTATTAAATATAATAGAGTACGCATGTGAAACAAAAAAGGCACCACTTTCAAGATCAAAATATCCTTCATTACTAGGGTGACAATTTTCATTCTCATTGTTATCTACGAAATTCGTGATGATTGTGATTTCTAAATTAATAATTATATTTATTCATTCTTTCTATTAAATTGTTTAAAAAAAAAAGTTATGATTATTCCCCATGGACCCTAATGAAGGGTAAAGAAATTCGAATTTTGTGTGAAAGGAGTGGGGAAAAATAGTTTCAAAAGTGGTGCCATTTTATATTGCACCATTTAGTTGAACGTGCATCCTCTGTTATATTTAATACTGTGAGTGTAGCCACAACTGCAAGAAGGCGTTGCATGTTCTTGTAGCCGGATGTGTGTGTATGAGCCTAGCTTAGTACTCAATTTGACAGTACTGACCAAGTAAAACCGTGAATGCGAAAAAATTGTTTGTGGACTACGAGTCCACTGACCCGCTAGGTGATCGACGAGTGTAAACACACCCATTCATCGCAGTCACCCCTCGCTACAAATTCTCTGTAGTTTTATCATTGCACTCAGAGCAGTGTTAGCTGACTGAGCAAATGCTTAGGTATAAGTACGCGAGCATTGAGCATTTACTGAAAATAATCATCCCAAGATTATGTTCCAGGAGTATTTTCTCAAAAAAATCAAAAAAAATACTACTGTGGGGATGTTAATCTATATGCTATCACCTTCATGGAGCTATTCGTGGCAACGTAGCTGTGTGGATAGCTTTGTATCTATTTTCATCATGTAGGTTATGGTTTTGGTGTAAGCCTGTAATGTAGATTTGTTGGTTTCCTCATGTAGCAACAGTCTAGCTTTGCACTCTGTTGTGCTGTTGTGCTGAAACTATGGCTGCAGCACTGGAGGAGTGGTTGTGGGGATGTGAACCTATATGCTGGCACCTTCACTAAGCTATCGGTGGTGGCGTAGCTATGCAGATAGCATCGTCACTATTTTCAACCTGTAGGTTGTCACTTTGATTTCCCATGCTGGCAACCTACCCCTACGATTTTATTCTATGTACACTGTGTGAAATGTGAGTGGTGCATCTACCCTGTAGCGTAAAAAACCAATGAATAGGAGGACTCAATTTTATTATTATTAGTATGTTGTTACGGCTCTCTCCTCATCTCAAATGCCTAAGTGAAAATCAGTAGTTTCAAAATGAGGAAGAGAGACTAAAAACAAAAATGAGAAATTATTACATTCGTTGCAATAGACCAATCTGATCCCAGACACTGGGTAAGTGGAGAAAAGAAACGCAGTAGAGTAACTATAAAGGCTTATTCTTACACGCACAACTTTTTTGCCTTTGTTATTTCGTTGCAAAACTTTGTCTGTCTCAAAAACTAAATGTTTGGCTATCACGTCCGCAGACAATTTTTTTGAAATATTTAGTTTCATTTGATTGTATAATGAATGTGAAGAAAAAAAAGAATGAAAAAAACAAAAACTAACGCAACAAACCACGCTAGAAGAAGTAGGTATTTTTAAAAAAAACAAAAATGGTAAATCAGACGAAAACTACAGTAAAAATATTCAAATTTGAAAAATTTAGATACAAATTTCCTTAATTAAACATTTTATGAGATTCATAATGAATTTTCAAATTATGAATTATACCAAAAGACTTGAATTCAGTGAAATATACGCAGGTTAAAAAGTGATTGCTTCGCAAGTAAAATAACTGAAAACCTGCTTTCCGCCCAGGCCCAGCTTCTTTGGTTCATCTGGAATTTATCTTATCTTTTTGGCAATAGTTTAAGAATAACTCAAATCACCTCTACGCATGAACCGTTCAGTCGATTGGAACTCAATTGGGCAAAACATAATCAATGTCTGTACAAAATTTCGTAACTATTGCTAAAAAATTATGCATTTTAGAGCTGTTATACCGCTTAAAAATGCCTACATAATGGAATGTACCGGACGTACCGTATAGAAATTATGGAATTGTTTTTTTATTTATTTATTTATTTATTCTTTTTGATGAGTTAAATGTTCTACATTGAGTGAAATTTTTCAAATGAAAATATTTTTTATTCTTTACTTTCCATGCAGCATGGTGATAATTTGCAACAGAACAGCAGTTTCTAATCAAATAGTACGTTTTCATGTCTTGCATTCCTTGGTAAATTGCTACTTCGATGATTTTCTCATACTGCTTCGGTGCTTGCACTTCAAACTGTGTCTTCTGAAAAATTCAACTAATCGTTTTTGAATACTGTACCTGTACTATACGCAACTCGATAATCTGATTGTTTTTTTCGAATACAGGTACCTATTTTAAAATTCTATAGATTCATAGCGATTTTGAAGAATTATAGTCTACTTTTCTCAAGTCCTCCAGTCGTAGTTGACGAAAAAAACATTTGAATCTCCGTTTGAGTCAAGTCACCGGTAATTAATGACTTGAAATTCTGGTTTTAAAATTGAATTTTATACGTTTTAAAACTGCCTTTCTACGGTATACTATTGAAAATTCGATTTTTTTTTTTACATTCATTTAGCCAAATTCATTCGCAGACTTCGTCGAAAGAACAAGAAGTTTGAACTATTAGAAACCATGAAAATTTAAAATGATGATACAATTATGCATTAAATTAGTTTAATTTAATGCTAATTCAATTTTATCTTTAACTTAACCCTAAGGACAATTAATGATTATGGTAAAAAACAGCGAATTGCTGAAAATAAGTAGGGGAGACCGGGTATGGTTGTAACATCTGAATGGTTGTAACAGTCACAATATCTCAAAAACAGTGTTGATTTTATCACTTCTAATGGCATATATAGGTACTAAGATGTTAAAACACACCTAAAACGAAGTTTCACATCTACAGATTTCGTATTTGTGGAATTATTATCACAAACGCATTTTTCAACATTGAAAGTAAATTTTTTAAGAAAAAAATGTTTTTTTCTTGATGGTTTGAAAAACAGAAATCAGAGATTGTTTTACACAAAAAGTAAATATATAACTTTCCTAAATATACCCGAAATTCAGTCATAACTAATTTTCAAAGTTTTGTAGAAAAAAAAAGATCTTGATTATCAAATGATCCTGTGGGAATGGTTGTAACAGATGACAATGGGGATGGTTGTAACACTATATTGACGTGTATATTTCTCAAATTTATTCATTTTAATAAAATTTTTATACCTAGTGGTTTGAAACTGGAAGAAAAAAACTGATCATGAATATGCTTTGAAAAAAAAAATGCTCGAAGCTGTGAGAATACGACAAGCAACTAAGACATCTGTTCTGAATTACTAAACATTAAGGCGTTACTGTAAAAAGTTTAGAGATTCAGAGGTATGATTCTTGGCAAAATAAATTATAATTTTATTGAATTTTAAATAGGTAGGTAACTAGTTAATGAATATTAACGTGCATATAAATGATTTGTACATTATTAGATTAATGGTACTGAGCTAATAAAAATGTTTGTTGGTTACTGAAGAAATCAAGCTACGTTATCAGATGAAACTCAAAGTTAACTGGTCAATTATATCAAAAAACTTCAGACATTTATATGGGATTTTCTCCACATGATGTAAGGAAGTTTGCCTACAAATTAGCTATTGCTAATCATAAAAAAAAATATACCTGAATTCTGGAAAATTTGATCAAAAGCTGGGGAAGACTGGTATTTAGATTTCATGAAGAGGCAAGAGGATTTATCTCTTTGTTCGCCAAAAGCAACTAGTTTAGCACATAAAACAGCTTTTAATAAGACTACTGTTGATGAGTTTTTTCAAAATGTGAAAAATGTTATTGAAAAATATAATTTTGCTCCCCAAGACATATGGAATGTGGATGAAACAGGAGTAACAACAGTCAGAAACCTAATAAAAACATAGCTTGAAAAGGTTTGAAACAAGTCAGTTATATCACATCAGTGGAGAGAGGAAATTTAGTGCCTTTGCTTAATGTGTATGAAACTATATTGCAATAGTCAACCGGGAAGTCAGTGGATTCAGTGCTTAAGTTGCAAGAAGTGGGCACAAATAAAATGTGTCAGTGGTAATGATTTGAAATTTTTTAATTGTAAAAATTGAAATTTGGATGAATTCTCTTTGTCTGAATAAAACTTTCGTATTTTAAATTTTTTAGTAACATCTTGTTGACTTGATATAACTAATTTTAAGACATGTTACACCCAACACCTTTTATGTTACAACCATCCCTGATGTGTGATACAACTTACCCCATAGAGTGGGATGGTTGTAACAAAAAAAAATAAATTTTTCAATTAGCATTTTGAAAAAGTTTAAATTCTTTGATATTTCTGAAACTCACATTATCCATAGAGTATACTATAATGTTTCATACCCTGTTAGTCTCATTCGAAAAAAAAAATTGGAATCAGAGTGTGGGGACCATGTCCTCCCATCTTTTAGGACTTGGCCCCAGTCGACAGACCACGGACTTGGTCCATCACCAAGTCCGCACAATTATGTCCACGGACAATAAATAAAAATACGCATTTGTAAGCACATAGGCTAAAACAGACGATCAACGAAATTTGTTCTCCATTTAGCCTACATGCTACAAACGCAGCCTAGCGCGGACATGCGTACAAAAGAGCACGTGCCACGGTTGAGATGCTAGGCTAAATATGAAACACGCGCCTATCTTCCAATGCTCGCGGATGATGTGCGTGTTTAGCCTAACATATACACTGGCTATGCCTTTTGTTAGTCGCCGGTTTAGGATGTTGTAAAAGGTTGGCTGCCTTACCAAAATGGTAACATTCGAACACGCAATTCCTAATTCATTTGCCTGTGGGTTTTAGAGGTGAACCCACAGCCTGGTGACCCCAACGTGATATTTTTTCATGTTGGGAATTTTTTTAGAAAGCAGGCGTGAAAATGCTAGCTGGAGGAATACCGCTGGCCTGCTAGTGCGAGTAATCGCGCTTGTCTAGTGGAAATCTTTGCTGGACTCTTCACTTGGAGACTGACTGTGGGAAATTAAACCCTCCCTTTTCAAAATAAACGTTATCCGCTTGAAGGGGTAACAGAACACGCCTAAAAATAAAGAAAGGTCTCACCAATCGTGGTAACCCACGATTTGTAAATCTAGGATCCTCTTTACAATGGTTAATGAAAATGTTGTTGAAACTGCTGACCAACCAGCTCAAAATATAACTAGGCAAGCAGCTGTCCGAACTATCGCTTCCAAAAAAGTTGAAAATCAGGAAAAGCTTATTCAAGACCTAATTAAAGCTAGTATAGAAGAAGCCTTGGACAAACAACAAATATTGCTTGGCCATCTCCAAAATAAAAAAAGGAGAGTTGAACTTCCTACGTTCTTGCCAAAATACGTAGAAACGTGGTATGCAACTAACAGGCTGCTTCAGGGTTGAGCAAATTCCCCGTGAAGAACGCTACCAGCAACTTTATGGTAGCATGCCAGCTGAAATAATTAGAGCCTGCCCAGACATAATGGACTGTCTGGATGATGAAGAAGATTCATATGAATGGTTCATTGAAAACATAAGAAGAACCTTTGGTACCACTCAACACCAAGAAATAAGGCAATTACTGAGTGGAATGTCAATCGGAGATGACAAACCAACCGTATTCATGACGAAGTTAGTTAAAAAAGGTGACAACCATGTCTCTCCAATGGTAATTGCAGATAGATTCTGTGAGCAACTACCAGCTTCAGTAGTACAATCGCTGGGTGCTCTAAATCTGACAAATGCAAGGACCGATGATGACTTACTAGCACTAGCTAAAGCTGCAGAAACTGCAATGGAGTACACAGGAAAACCTGCCATCCAAGCAACAGCAGCTCCAGCAGACAAATTGAGTAAACTCCGAGCCGAAATAGCTGAGTTGAAAATGGAAACTCACAAGGCCAGAGAATATACATCTGCTAGGAGTAACTTCAACAAAAGATCCAAGAGCAGGGGACGCAACCCCAATAGAAATAAAAATTATAAAAATAAGCAGTCACGCTCTCGAGGACAGAGAGATGATAAAAATAGGAGTTCAACTCCTCCTAGGAGATCTAAATCTCCCAAAAAACAAGACCCAAACTGGTCAACAGCCCTTTGCTTCTAACACAATCGATATGGAGAAAAAGCAAAGGCTTGCAATACCCGCTGTAAACGATGGGCGGAGAGGATGGTCCAAGACGCGCAGGAGAAGAAAACTCTCCTCGCAGAGATTGAAAAGAGAGAACAGACTAATAAGTCAAACTAGACCGAGGGGTCACATCGGATAAGGTATATTAAAGGAGAGCTGAATGAACCAGCTGATGCCTTAAGTCAAATTAAAGCTATCATAACTCCATCTCAGTTACCATATGCTGAAATAGCCAAAGATCAGCTGGAAGACAAAGAATTACAAAAATTATTATCTTCCATCACCACTGGTCTCAAACTAAAACTGAGAAAACTCCCTGACACAAAAATATTACTAATATGTGATGTGTCAACTGGTAAAGAACGTCCATTTATTCCATTAAAACACATAAAAATGGCGTTTGACAGTGTGCATAACCTATCACACACTGGACCTCGTAGTACTATAAAACTCATGACTTTGAGATTTGTATGGCCCAAAATAAACTCAGACTGTAATAACTGGGCCCGTGCTTGTCTGAATTGTCAGACAGCCAAAATTGGCAGACACACGAAATCTGCATTCAAAAGGTTTAGACCAACCGATCGATTTAAACACCTTCATATAGATTTAGTGGGTCCATTACCCCCATCACAAGGACATAAATACCTCCTTACGATGATTGACTGTGCAACTAGATGGCCAGAAGCAATTCCATTAATTAAAATGTCAACACAAACAGTAGCTACTCAATTATATACAACCTGGATTGCTAGATTTGGAGTACCCCAAAGCATTACAACCGACCAAGGTAGGCAATTTGAAAGCCAATTATTCAATGAACTAACCAAAACCTGGGGTGTTAAACATTGGGCTACTACAACCTACCACCCCCAATCAAATGGGAAGGTAGAAAGGTGGCATAGAGCTCTTAAAGCTTCTATAATGGCTGCCGACACAAAAAGATGGGTAGAGATCTTACCTACCATCTTGCTAGGCCTACGATAAGCCTTAAAAACAGACACTGGTCACTCCGCCGCTCAACTAGCATTAGGCAAAGAATTACGCTTGCCAGGGGACTTCTTTATAGAATCGAAGGAAATAAACCCCAAAACCTTAGTACAAAACATAAAAGATTATGCAAATCAATTCCTTAAGTAAGCACCTACTCACAGTAAACAAAAACCTTACGTCTCAAGACACTTAGCTACAACATCGCACCTGTTCTTACGAGAGGAAGGAATGAAACGAGCTTTACAAAAACCCTATTCTGGACCATACAAAGTAATTGATCGAACAGAAAAAACGTTCACAATACTTGTGTCAGGACAGGAAAAGAAGGTGTCGATAGATCGGGTCAAACCAGCATTCCTAATTAGTGAAAATGCAGAATTGGACAAAATGATAAATGAAAATAAAAATAAAAATTCACAAAATTCAGACAAAAAAGACGAAGAAATAAATATAAAATCTTACCCACAAACAAATAAAACACGAAAAACTTACAGTGAAGTGGTAAAATCAAACACCAAAAATAAGAAAAAAATCAGATTCAATGAGGAAATAATAACTCACACATATAATCCTGAAAGCCCAATCAAGCCTAAACAAAGAGGCAGGCCAAAAGGAACATATAAAAAACACAATCAGAAACCAACAAGAACATCACCTTGATTTTGTAGAGAATAAAATATATAGATATAATAAAAATCTCATACTCTTATCGCACGTGCTTTGAAACACACTAGCACGTCGACCTCAAAATCGAAGGTAAGATAAAAACACACAAAACACACTATAGACTGACGTTACAAACAGTTGATTGCAAAAGTAAAATCGAACCAAATCATTGCAATAACGGACAAACACATTTCATTCGCCTGTCAACTGTTGCTCAAAGCACTATTCTTTAGTTCAATTAAAACTGTTAGCTTTGATTTCAATCTTCTCTCAAATTTTCTTGTTTTTTCTCTTTAAACGTCTTCTAATTTTCACTATGTCCTCAACTACCACTATGGAAGTTGATCAACTCCTTGATTCCAAGGAGGAAATGTTGCTTTCTGATGCAACCAAACCTCCTCTACCTGCCAATTCTCAATCCTCAGAGAAAGTTGCAGATGTTGAGTCAATCCTCAATGAGATGACGCATCAAACTCCGAAAATTCTTCCGTTTCCTGTGGACCAATCAGCGGCTTGTCCCTCTGTGGCTAACACCACAGAGCCACCTGACGCTAGGAAGGCGAGCAATCTCCTCACCTCCAAAAATCAGGCTCTCTTCAAAATCCCAAAACCAGAGCTGAAATTTTCAAATTTCAAATTCTCCAACTCTGTCGTCCGAAACAATTTTCAAAATACTGGCATTTCCAAATCGCCACTTCTCCAGAGTTACACTCCTTTCTGAAAAAATACTCAGGTGGACGAACAGGGACACCACCCACGTATAAATAGAAAACGTGGTGTCCAATCTCGAAATAACAATCAACAACGCTGTAGACTATCCTACTACAACGGGAATATCGCAGGACATACCCTCGGCGTGGCCCTCCGAGACTTAATCTTCGGAGGAAATGCCAACTTTCGCAACAATAAGGGTAAAATTGACCAATAACATAAAATTAAATCAATTTGATGTATAACTTCATTTTCTTCTCCAGGTTTTTCGACTTCTACCGGACCAAACTTCTTGTTCTAAAGTTCATTTTATTCGTTCAAGCCTCCTCTCAAATTGTGGCTTAAATACGTAGTATGCGTTTGTGGACAGCAAAAGATTCATATCATATACATACCATACTTAAATGGACACGTGAATGGTTACTGTGCTGTGCTACTTGTATGAGTATGTTTTTAATTGGCTACCGTGAAACACCAGGGTAGAAAGGAAAAAATTCTTTGCTATATTTTAGATCCCCAACTGAAGAAACATTCGAACATTTTAAAATATTCAGATGGTAGTCAAACATAAATTGATTATTATTCATTTTGTTCACGAATAAATTTATTTTTTTCGCATTTTAAAACTATCTTCTCGCGAAAAAATAACTGAAGACGAAGAAACATTCGTTTTTACGAGATAAATTCGAACACTGACTCATTGTCGAATTATGGAACGCTATAAGATAGGTAACGACCCGCCAGACATAAAATTTTAAATAACACGAGATTTTGTTGTCTGAGGAGTATGGAATATTAGGTTTCAAAGAAAAAATTTGATGACTTGTTCACCTAATCCTTCGGTGAATTGAAAATTTTTTGAAATCGTAATTGACAGTTTTTATAGACCTACCCACTTACGTTGTTTCCGATCTGAAGATGCAAATTTTTATGACGAATAATAAATTGTTCGGTATCCGAAGGTTCAATTTCCAGTCGAGAATTTAAGATTAATTATTATTTCTTTAAAAGTCCAAAAAAATATGTTGTTCGGAAACCTAAATTATTTAATTTACCTCTTTAGAACTTTATATTGAGATGATGTCTTGAAAAACAATTTAAATGATAATCCTAAATGACCAGAACATGTTCTCATGAACCGAATTTCTGCACGTTAGGGGCAAAGAAAATGGATAGTATCGATAGTAACGATACTTGTCTTGTATCTAAAGTATCGATATTCTTTTTAGATATTGCAGTGTTGTATCGTTACTGAAAAAATGAGAAAAACCACCAATTTTATTGAATGTTACGAAACAGTTTGAAAAAAATTGATAAAAAATTGAAGAATTGTACCTACTTGTAGCTTGACCTCTTTTTTTGGCGATGCGGGAGCGGTGAAACCTAGACCCTCCCACTAATTTTAGGCTTTGTTTGAGTTGGTCTCTTTGCAAGTTTCCTTCTATTCCAAAGTATCGATATTGAATTGTTACTGAATTGATACTATCGACACCTCCTCATTTTGAGTAATACTTGGCCCAAGAGTGGGCAAAATCCTCAAAAAACGATTCGAATCACTAATCACAAATCCTTTACAGCAAAGTCATTCGCACGAATCATTGTTCTACGAATCTTCAGTCTCGAACGTTGAATAATTCTGTTTAACCTTAATATGGGGAAAAAAGTTCAAAAAAAAAAAAAAATATTTTATTTTATGAAAATAAGAGGTAAAAGTTCTCTGAAGAGGTTGTTTAATTTTGCAAAGATGAAATTCATGAATTTTTGTTCCAACAATTACCATATTTCCTGAAATTTCTCCAGAATTTCCTGACTAGAGGAATAAGATTCGTGATTCGTTGTTCCGCCTTTTGTAAATAAATGATTCGAATCACGAAACCTCTATTTAGTAATGTGAATCGAATCACGAATCACAAATCAAATTGATTTTTCAAAAGTGATTCGAATCGCGAATTCTTTTTTCAGCTCCGAAAAGGGGATTCGAATCCCGTTTTTTCATGAATCCTGCCCACTCTTGTTGGCACCATTATCTCCGCGTCTGTTAAAAAAACATTTTTTGGAAATTGATTATTATTCTGTGTTTTTACGTTTTGCGATGGTCTTTGTTGTTGTTGTTATGGTTTTTTCGATTTTGTTTTTGCTTTTTGTTTTTTTCCAAAATTAATGGCATTTTTCAACACTGTTTTTCCATTAATAGGACCTACCTTTCGTCAAAAAAAGTATTGTGCATTTATCCATTGCATCATATTGGTTGGTTAGAGAAACTTCAATGTAATGAAAAGTTTAACGAATATTTGTTACTTTAATTTTCAAAAAAATATGTAGGTACTATAAATTAAACAAATATTTTTATCGTTTAGTTTCCGACAAAATACGAAGTTTTTTTTGTAGTACATATTTTAATTACAATCTGGCTGTCTTTTAATTATTCATCTGATTATTTAAGTATGAAATATTTTTCATGACTTTCATTTAGCTCTAGACGTCGTTTTCTGTAGAATTGACATTTAATCCATAAGAATTTCTGGAAGCCAAAATTAAAATCTACTTTGAGGTTTAAATTTATTGTTTCACATTTTACTAGTGTGTTGAATAATAAAATTAATTCGAATAATCTTTTTCACTTTCATGTCAGCAATGTCGAAATGGTATGTGACCATTTTCAGTTCATCATTATCTCCCTGAAAAAGCCATTCGGAGAAGATGAAATTGATATAAATTAATAAGATTTAATAAATATGAAAGTGTATGAATATTTTCATTATTTTCCATAAGGAAATTTTGGAGCTGCGTGAAATATTTTTGACACTTTCTTAATTGATGGTAAAACGTGTGCGTACAAGTCATATGTTATAGTTGAGCGTTTCCGAGCAAAAGTGAACCAAGTCCACTAAACATTATTTCGAGAAAAATACGTTTGAAGTTTACAATTTCCTATTAATTCTGCGAGAATTAGAACAAATTAAGCCTATGTTACTGATGGAGAAGTGAATGGCAATATGGTTCATTATTACTCGAGATAATATACTTCCGACTCCCCCAAACCAGCCTTTACTCAAAAATCACAAAAAGTGGACTTAATCCACTTTTAGTCTGAGTCTCTGTCTCTCTCTTTCAGTTGATTAAAAATTCTTCAAATACTATTCTCGAACCAAATGTTCCGTAGTAACCTGAAATTTTATTTTATGACTGATTTCAATTTGGCTCATATTTGACGATATGGAAAAAAGTTGTCATACATAACGAGTACAATTTCTAAACGTCTGAGCAAGTTTTAATTTTGATCCAATTTATTCAAATTTATCTCCATCTCGTTTAAGTCTTGTTGTTGTTGTTTTTTTTCTTCTTCTTTATAGTAGTTGTTATTTTGCGTCGTAATTATGAATTTTTATTATTTTTATTTTAGGTTTGTGCGTAGGATGATTTTTTCAGTTCGTTTTTAAAAGGTTTTATACTACTTACTAGTCGCTGTACAGCGATTTCAAAATATACCAATACTGCAGCCAACATTCGGCAACGAAATAATATTTGTTTCGCATGAAGCTAAAACAAAAAATATAAAATAAAAGCTTATCTTTTAAAAATTCGTTTTCAACGTAAACTTATTTCACTGATTATTACGCGCAAATTATCGTCTGCTTTAATGTGTCTCATACGTGAACAGAATTATGCAAAAATTTTTATTCGTCTCGTTCCATAAAACCATATCGTCGACTAGTTTTTGAATTGCAAGTTCTCGTGTTGGATGGGATGTCTGTGATGTCAGTTCTTTCGGAAATGTAGGTATTTGGCATTACTTATCGACTGTTGTATGGATTCATTGAATTATCTTTATTTCCTTTTCTTCTTTTTTTTTTTGAAGTGAAACTTTTATAGGGACGTTATACATGGGTAGTAAATGCGTTTCGTAGCATATTGGGCGACGAAAACAGCGTTATGCCAATGAAGAAGAGATAAGAAAAAAAATTAAATTAATTAAACGTAACGGTGAGGGTAGGGAGGAATGAAATTCTTCGTCACTTTGATGTATCGAACTGGAGAAAACAGGCACGGTTTTTTTTCTTTTATTTTTTTTTTCTTTACTTTTCTTTTATTTTTGTTTATTATCATCGCAAAGGTTTAACTTCAACCGTGTGTCCCGCTACACACTTTTTTTTTGTTTGATATTGTGGAAAATATTATGCGATAATGATACATTCCGCCGTTGAGAACATTATTCGCTCATTTTATTTGAAAAAGTCGGAAAGATAGCCTGTTATGTAGTAAATAACTCGGAGTTGAACGTTAAAGGCGCTCCTAAATTGACTCATCACCTCTCAGCGGTTGACGGAGTGCATTAAACCAACTTATCCAAAAACAAATAAAACTAAAAATCAGTTAAGCTAATTTATACTGTGTTATATCACTTGTTATTATCAATCCACGTTAGTGAAAAAATGACAATAACGATATTTGTTAGCATAGTTATGGAGAATCACATCGCAAGGGAGCATTGATAATCGATATAATTAGTACTTCATAATATTTATTGGTGTCGATTTTATCACTTATTTTTCTTATTCGATATAGCAGTTCGCCTGATGAAAATACCTTTTTTAGTATAGGTATGCTATGAAAATCTACTTCTTAATCTTGATGTAGCCTAATGAAACAACTTCTAGGTGGGATTAGGTACGTTTTTTTATTTCATAACTTAAGGAAACTTTCGCCACCAAAAACTCAAATTCATTATTTATATAAGAAGCCAATTTCTTGTTATCTCGGTACAGGTCGCGCAGTGCTTCCGGTAGCACTATTTTTGTTTTGATTTTGGCTATAAAGTGCTTAATTTAGGACCAATAGGAAAGTAGGTAATTTGGAACAAATATTTATTACGATTTATTCTAATCTGTCGCTAATTTTGGTGCGGATCGACCGGACGGTACTTAGGATGCAGCTATTTTGGATATTATTTTGACTATAAAATGTTTGATTTTGAACCAATAATTAAGAAATTTGCAGAAAATATTAGCTATAATTTATTGCGATATGTTAGAAATTCTGGTTCTGTTCGACCCGAAGATACTTTAAAACATTTCTTTTTTTTTTCGATTTTGAAAGAAAGAAAATTGTTTTTAAGTGCCTAGTTTCATCTTGACAGATTCAAAATTTAATACAATCATCGAAATTACGATCTATTAATAACTTTTTAGTAACTAATTTTCTTCTTTCAAAAACCTACTTTTTCTATATGAGAGAGTTTTTTTCATAGTTTTTGAAAACAATTAAGCAGACTTGGGGAAGTAGTGCCTATCCATTACTGGAAGATGAAGTTGAGTCAAAGAGTCGGGTCGTAAAGAAGAAATTCAATCCCGGAGGAAAAAAAATTTATGGGCTCTTAAAAAGTTGAAAATCACATCAATGTTCAGGTGCAGTCTTTAGAATTTATCTCTGAGGAGTTTTATAATATTGGGAAGTCCATTTTGCGAGCGGAGTGAGCGAAAAAATTTTTTCAATGATTTTTCAGTACAGTTTTGGAAAATTTACTAATTTTTTTCTTTTTTTTACAAATTTCGGGCTCCTAAAATTCCCATGGCCGGGGAAATTCCCCATCCCTCTTCTCGTTAGACCTGTTGACAACTGAGATAAGTTTACGTTAAAAACGAATTTTTAAAAGATGAGCTTTTATTTTTTTTTGGCTTTATCTTCATGCGAAATAAATATTATTTCGTTGCGGAAGGTTGGCTACAGTATTGGTGTATTTTAAAATCGCAGTAGTGATTAGAATAAAAGCTTATAAAAATAGGCCTAAATGACGTGGCTTGCTACTGTGCGTCACCACAATACTTGGAGGTCCAGAAAAAATATGTGTACGTTTTGTTAGTTTATGTTAATACAAGTTAGACAGGCTTTAGTTCATTGTACAGAGTTGTATGAATCTCCAGTCAGTATAATTATTTCACTCAATTTTAAGTTAATGTTACGTTAGCGAACAGAGTTCTATCCCACGTTTCCTGGCTTCTAAACGGTATTACTACAAATTCAAATGTTTGTTGTCTAAAAGTGATGTCTACTGAATTGAACTTGAATCTACTTAAATATTTCAAACATTAGCCATATTTTCCTGAATTTTTGAAATTTTTCGGTTCTTTTTATATTATTTTTCGTTTGATGTATCGTTTTTGATGTCGAGAATGATTGGCTGCCAAAAGGTACAACAGTTTTTGTCATTTTCTGGTATACGAAATCAAAAGCTTACCTACTTGCCGGGGAAGAATAATAAAAAACATAATTGTTTAGTGTAAAAAATTGGTAAAATAATGATAATGTGCTTTCAAATGTTGCACGTACGGATGATATCGTTATTCAAGGACAGAAAAATGAAGTTTCAGAAAATCTGTGGATACACTGGCCTCTCCCTGCGGCCCTCGTTTTCAACCTCACTTTTTACGCTCACGTCATGGCCGATCAATTTTTGATAGTTTTGCTTCAGTCATGAAGCACTAACATTTCTCGGTACTATTTTTATTTTGATACGTTCGAAATTTGTTTTTTTTTATTTTTATTTTTTTTTTTTACACTAGAATCTTCTGATATCACGAACGCCTTTATCGTAAAGAAGACCTTACCCCCTTTTAGGCGTTACGTTATCTTCTTCGTAATTATGTAGTAACATTTTACCGCGTTCTTCTAGTCAACGAATGCGTGTTGATACTTCAACGTTTTTAATTTTTTTTTTTTTTTTGTTACAGGTGTGCTGATGTGCGCGGTGCGGCAAATGTAATCGTCCATACATCTTTCGCGGCTTTCATTAGTTTCGTAAAAGTGTCGATATATTCGTTAAAATGCGTGCGAAAATCGCGATGTTTGCGGTGTTGCTTCTTAGTTTGACGCTGGGTAAGTTGTATTTTCGATTCAGTTCGTATCCAGTCTTCACTAGCTCAAAGCATCCACCCAACAATGAAACGTGTAGAAAAAAAAAAGAAAAGGAGTGTGTACTGGGACACACGATGGAAGTGAAACTTGTTTGGCTGAAATTTATATTTTGAAGAATGAATGTTTTGTTGGCAGCGTGATTTTTCGTTTTTTGTTTCGTATAAACATTAAAATGCAGAAAAAAGTCATGTAAATTTAAAAATTGTTTTTACCAATTGGCGAACAGTTCAACGTTAAAATTAAATCACGCAACCTTCATTCCAGTGATAAGGAAGGAACGAATGAAAATGTATAGAGAAGACGAAGAGAGAGATGAATCAAATACAGATTTTAATGGGACTAGCTTTTGTAATGAGGGTCAGCGGTAATGTTTTTTCGTTTCACGTGCTTCTTTGCATGACCGTTTTGTTTATTTTGTTTTATGGGCTTCGTTGCATGACCATTGTTGGTTTACTGCCCAATGCGAGGAAGTTTCATTTCAAAAACATGTACTCGTGAATCCTACCTTGGTTATATTTTATGGAGTCCTTTTGATGAGTGCCTGCCTATATTCTAAGTTGTTTCATTTTTTTCAGCCAGAGATAAATTTACAATTTGGGTGCTCAGGGGTTCAAACTTTTCAAACATGCTTCGAAAAAAAAATAAAGAAACCTTTATGATATTTTTATGACATGATATACCTGTATGTTTTTCCTTTTAATGCCTTTTTGAAGTGAAACTTCCTTGCATATGGTAGTAAACTAAAAAACGGTCATGAAAACATATCACCGTAATTGCGAAAGCTCCGCCATTCAACTCCAGTTAATTCATTAAATGAAAATTATTAGAAGTTTAACTTCAACCGTATGTACCGTATAAAATTTTGAGTTGTGGGGGCTATATTTCCTATATAGTCCCCCTAAATCCACATCTGAATCCAACTCATGGAATACTAATTTTGCGAGTAGAAAATTTAGTGAAGTTTTAATCATCATAGTGTAAATTTGATGATATTTTAAATAATAGCCAGTATTTCAGTAAAACTCAGTCGACTATTTTACTCAACAGAGGTCGCAGATGTAGAGGAGGAAAAGAAACTAAAGCGACTTCCGAATCACTTCCTTCTACTCCTCTAACCATGCCTTATTTTATCGTACTAATATTACCATTTGATTATTTATAATGGTATTTGTATTACTCTTTTTCTTAATCTTTCAAAATAATCTCGTTTGCTAAAATCAGCTATATTTAGAACTTATTCGTTATAAATTCTTTTGTTTAAATCGTAAAATTTGTTGAATTATTAAATTCCGTTTTTACTCTATGAAATATGTCCGATTGTCCCGTATAAAAAGTGGGAAATTATTTTCATCTTCAATGTAGACAGGATCACTATCAGACTTCAGAACACTGTTAATCAACACAAAAATTAGAGATCCATCTTATGAAAATTTTGTTTGACTTGTATATCTCGAAGGTAAATGATTCCTAACTTTCCAAGGAATATTATTTTTCTATAAAAATGTGAACAAAAAAAGGAGAAAAAGAAGAAAAAGCATGAGTGCCAAAAATATTGCAAACAGAATAATTATTTTTAATATACGAGAAACGTGGCAAATTATACCAAAGCAGTTTTTAAAAAAGCTTCACATTTACAATAATGCCAATTAATGATCAGAATGAAAAAGAAATATTGAAAATTATTTTATTTGTAAAATTATAATCTTTGTAAAAGAAAAAAAAGTCATACAGTTAATTATTGTTAATGAATTTAATATAAGAAAGTACACGGTACACCATTGCTCAAAATTATGGTAAATGGTGAGAAATTCAATTTCCTTAGACGGTAATCTAATTAAAACACTAGAAACACGAAGTCATCTAAAATGAATAAGAATATACGCATAATTTGAAAATGATGCGTTTGTAAAAAAAAAAAATTAAAAAATTAAGTGTTTTAAAGGGCTCTACAAGACATGTATGACGTCATAGCTATCAGAGGGGAGAAAATTAAAAAGGGTGAGCTGGGCTTGAGATGCGTCATTCTCGTTTCATGAACAATTTTTTTTTATTCCCCTCCGTCTTAAAAACGTAAACGGTTACACGTTTATGAACGAACTTTTCGTTTAGATACATTCCGGAGCAGTTTCAAAAAGTGTGGATGGAAAAGCATGCAAGAGACTGAAGCTGATGATTGGAGTGATATAAGTGCAACATATAGCAGCAATGATGTGAATGATTCTTCCTCGCAGTGACAACTCCGATAAGTATGGAATCGATAAAAAACGTCTTTTTATTTTCTTTGAGGTCTATTTCACAATAGCTCGTGTATACTTGAGAGAATACAGAACATAGAAAGTGACACAAAGTATTTATTTAGATTTCTTCTAAGAGATGATTAGGTTTCCGAAAATAAAATTCTTCGTGGAGAGTGCAACAACACATTTCAAGGTTCTGCCAAATAATGAAAAATGGAAGATTCATCTGAGTAATGAAAGAAAGAAAAATGGCCTATGCTATATTTTCAATGGAAAACTTATCCGTCAAAACGTTCAACTTATTATGATGCAACGTAAGGTAATTCATCAACGAAAATCGTATTTTAGACACCGGTTCTCGGCGTACTGCATAGAATACTCAATTATTCATTTCTGTATCACCCTCGCGAACAACGCTGCATTTTAAGGGTAGGTAGCTTACTGTTTTTATTTAGAATTCGATTTCTTTGAATTTCATTTTATAAAGTTGTTTTCTTATTTTTTTCTGAGGAGATATAGTTATCCAGGCTTCTAAAATATAAAACTCACAAAATTGCTAAGTAGTTCTTTTTTATTTCTACTCGAAAAATGTGGTAAAAAACCAAAACAAATAGGTACTTTTTGCGGTTAACTGTTACAAAATATTCTAAAGTTTGTTTTGTTGTGGCAACATGCCACAACAAAACAAACCAGGTAGGCTGCACATTTTATACAAAATGTCACACTCAGACAACCCAAGGTTCCTAAAATGTCCTTAAGGCGAACCACACTTGAGTCTCAAATACATAAGTTGGACAACAAACACAAGGCAAAGTTCGAAAACCTGGTGTGTCTGGATAGCTAGTCCAAGGTAAGGTTCATGGTAACCCCTGAAACTTGAGAATTTTAACATAAAAACAGAATACAAAAAACAGCTGTGTTGAATTCTAAAACCGCCGTCAAAGAAAGCACACTGGTAGGTGGGCCACATGGCCACCTCTGCCCATTTGCCCACGTATGAAAACAAATTTATAACATTATGAAAATAATGAAACACAAAGATGACATACCTTGACCTTTATTTGCAATACATAAAGGTACAAACATTGAAATTATTCACGTACAGAAAGCCATATTTGTAGTTGGGAATGAACAAATAGGCATCGTAATGTAAAAAGACAAAGGTAATAACAAGGCAAAATATAAAGCAGGCAAACACATACGGTCACCCCAGTGTAGAAGTCAAACAAGCAGTGTCCGGCCAAATCACAGACGATAGAAGACAAGCTACTATTGTCTGAGATAAGGTAGGAACGCAATAAAAATTTCCCCCTTTTAGTTACACATATGCAACTAAAAGAGAGAAATTATTAACAAGGTGATGAGACCTGGTTATCTATCAGAATTACAGAAAACTCTAATCTTGACAGTAAAAGCTACAAAAATACTTTCGATACCTCATTATTATTATCAATGATGAAATAGGTACGTGTAAAAATTAACACGTCCTAATTACTAGAGTTTCCTATGACTAATGCAAAATGAAGATGAATACGACCACTTTTTAAAGTGTAATCTATTACAAACGCTGAAGGCGATATAATATGTAGAAAAACTCCTATTATTTTCTAGTATTATTTTCAAAAACGTTGTGTAAGAGGATATAGTATCCTAAAAACAACTTCTCTAAGTTTTAATTATTGAAAATTATGAACAATATGATGGAGAAAGATTCAGAACAGATGAATGTCATTGCTTTCTTCGAACGAGATTTTTAAGACGAAAAAACGGAGCAATTAAATGAAACTAAACGAGTTCTACTCTTTATTCATTGAAATAAATTAGGACTTTCCAGTTGCACTTAGTGAAGTTTTCACTAGGCTTTTGTACCAGCTACAATCTCGTTTTTTAGAAGTTCAATTTTAACTTGTAAAAAATCCTAGTGAAAACCCGTTATAATGAAAATTATAAAGAAGGGAAAATTTTAATTGTGTTTATTTCAAAACGCACTTTTTTTATTTTCGCTTTTTTTGAAAATTAAATGAATCTTTAATTTTGAAAATTAAATAATGAGAATAATAATTTTTATAACTTTAATTAACAATAAATATAAATAAAATTGTAGGAATAACCTTAATATTATATTAAATGTTTGAATAGGTATATCATTTTGGAGCTTCATTACAAGCCTAATGAGACGGTTTTCATAGGTGAGCTAAGCCCCCCTCACAACCTAGAAAATCATTATGAAAAGTCATGGTAATCTCCTCCCCCTCCTTCTCCTCCTCTCTATTCCTGTGTAACGATTTTAAAACTATTGAAAGTTAAAGTGCGTTTTCACCAAAAAAAAAAAAAATTAAAATTACGTAATATTTAATTTTTAGTCCTCGGTTTATCTGCCACGAACTTACCGAGTACTTTTCTCAAAAGGCTGGTACAATTAACATTTAGACTTAACCAGACTACTCAGTCGGATCACGAAGCCACAACCGTTATGTAAAATATTCAAAAATGAACGAGAAAGACAGCTGTATTTTGAAAAATTGCCTGTTTCTGTTCGAAACTTTTTTGTTTCAGAAAATTTGTGAGGAATCGAGGAAATAGCTTCGCAGCCCCTAATTCCACCTACGATCTTCATCCGTATTTATGTATCCATAATCGTTTCGAAGTGCCCGAGTTAAACGGGCATACCTCACCTAACCTTACATACAAAATTTCCAAAATCGGTTTAGAGAAGAAGCAATCATCACTCGTGTTATAGTCGCCGGATGTTTACGAATTTCTTTCTCTTCTTCTCTCTCGTTCGTGTTCACCTTTTGAAACGTGGAAAACCTAAAAATGCGAAAATTGACGTAAACCGACGACTAAAAAAGTGGGTG
Source organism: Ericerus pela (assembly GCA_011428145.1). NCBI lineage: Eukaryota > Metazoa > Arthropoda > Insecta > Hemiptera > Coccidae > Ericerus > Ericerus pela. The sequence goes on from WOFM01000210.1 coordinate 394,759, forward strand.
AGTTGATGTTGGCTGGTGGGAAGAGGCGAGGGACTTAGGTGTGCGGTGCGTACCATGTGTTCTGCGTGTAGTAGGGTACGTATAATTGTTGTGCCGCGGAAGTGAGACGAGAAATTTTTGCAACGCCAAATTGTAGCGCATGCCCTCCTCCTTACCAGCCCCTTCAACACGTGAGGCAGTCGGTAAAGAAATGTAGGTGAAGATGTTGCGGGTGTCTTTGTTAGTACGCAGGCACACAACCCAAACTGATGCTGCGGCTGTATTCGCGTCCGTGTGAAAACGTCGATCTCTTATATTTATTTTTCTCTACTCGCTCTTTTTCTCTGGGTGTGGCAAGAATTTTAAAAATTAACGTCATACGAAATGGAGAAAAATGCGGTATGGTATTTTCTTTTTTATTGTTCTCAATCTTCTTCCGCCTTCTTTCCCCTCTACCTCGTAATGTGTACTTACTCGGCCAAAAACGACGTCAAAATCCGCCTGTAACGATAAGCTGTATGGAGTGTGTTTACTCTCTGCTCTCGTCGACCGTTTCTCGTTTGTGCTGGAGCGAGGAGTGTCGTAAAGATTTTCAGATTCCGGCCGAAAGGGTGGTTTGGTGCTGCGCCGAAGTCTTCTTTCGCTGCCTGCGAACGTCACCGCGGCGTTGCGAGAGCGTTAGGTTGAAATCAGCTGTTTTCCTTGCGTCGTATCTGACCCCTCTCCCCGACCACCACCTTTGCCCAGCGCTGCTGCGTCTTCGTAGGTCATCGTCACGTGCGTTTCGTCGTGGCGGACACAGAAGAATTTCCGTGTATAACTGTAGACTGATGGAGATTGAAGATGCGTACCAACAATGCTAACAACGCGGCCAAGATGACGAAGTCTTTTGGAAGAGCTGCCCCGAGAAACTGTATTTTAGCGATAAATTTGACGTCTGCGAAATTTCGCCGTAAAGTTTATGGACTTGTTAAATAATTATTTTCGAAATTTTATCCCCTCTTACCTCCGAGTAGCTACAAAATGGAAAGTGAAGGTAAATGAATTCATTTCACATACTTAGTTGTTCTAATAGAAGGACTAAATATTCAGACTTTAAAATCTCATCTATATGATGAAACGGGCCCGGAAATGGGCTAATTTTCAAAATTTGATGTGATCAAAAACCTCCATTTCTGGAATCATCAGGGGTAGTCCAGAGTTTCTCTTTGAATTTTACGTTTATCTCATGGGTATGTAACACCGTACATGAAATAAATGAAGTATTACCCAACTCAGTTAAAAAATGCAAGAAAATCTAAACATAACTTGAAAATCCATTTTTGCTTTTACGTAATTCGTCCAGATTGAACAAAATCTATTTCTTAACTTTGTTCCATATCACCATAGACAGTAATCACGGTAGAACACGCATACAGATTGGACTGAGGATAGAGGTTTTTCTAGATATGGAACTGCAACTGGATCAAAGTTTCCTATTATAAGAAAAAAGAAGGTAAGCATATTTATTCCATATTAGTGTTTATAGTCTGAAGTCCAAAAACTGTAAAACCATGCAAGACTTCATTATCAGTATTATCTAAACTGAAAATTATAACAGTCTTTTACCATAAATTAAAATAAAACCTCACCCTTGCACACTCAATGGACATGATATGTTTTGAAAGATACTTATTACATTTATTGAAATTTATTAGATAAATTTATATAATTAGAGAATTATCATGTTTTAAAAACTTTTCAATTTGGTGAAATGGATCCAGAAATAATGAACTTAAAATTCTAAGATTTTTGAAATACGGGACCACAACAGAAGTTACAACGCTACTTTCAACAAAATTATCAGTTTCAAATCTTTATATCACATACTGTGACTATTATGAAAAAAACTTATCACAGTAGTACTCAAATTAAAAACCAGAATCATGAAAAATCTAATAGAAAGAAAAAAGAAACATTAACTTTGTTTTACACCATCACATATAGGACCTGTTAAATGAAGAGAAAGTAATAATATTTTTTGGATTCAGGAAATTTTGGCTCTGGAAATGTCCTGTTTGAAAATCCGTATTATCATAGGGAGAAACTCAACGAGGACTATGTATTTGTTCCATACCAGTAAATAGTATATGAAATTTTAAAACTGTAAAAATATGTGAGACTTCATTAAAATTTTTTATCAAACCGGAAATAATTGTGAAACATCTACATCCCTGAATGCAGTTTCATAAACATGGATGTATGGGCATGATTACAGAATTTTTCTGAGTACATAATTGGAAACCATCCAATTTGGTTATCACCAAGTATTATAAAACAAGTAAAGCACGAATGTAATGTGAAATAAAATCTAGAACTATAGTCTATTAATAAAAATCAGTGCACAAATTTTACACCTGAATTCTAGATGAAGATACCAGTGTTGTGGAGATTCTCATAACATTTGAATAATTAGTTCCACGTAATTAGTCAGATAAGTATAGTGGGGAAATTAGGATCTTCCATAATCTTCTCATTCAGGAGAAATGTATCCAGAAATTACAAATTATAAAAAATGAAACTTTTCTCAAATCCAGTTCTGTGAAAGTTCTCACTAAGATTTTCATTCCAGGCCCAGGAACATTTATATCTTAAATCCAATCTGTATGTTTGTTCTACTGTGATTACTGTCTATGATGATATGAAACAAAGTTTAGAAATGGATTTCGTCCAATCTGGACAGATTACGTAAAAGCAAAAATGGATTTTCAAGTTATTTTCAGATCTTCTTACTTTTTTTAACGGAGTTGAATAATACTTCATTTGTTTCATGTATGGTGTTACATAGCCATGAGATAAACGTAATATTTGAAGAGAAACTTTGGACAACCTCTGATGATTCCGGGAATGGAGGTTTTTGATCACATCAAATTTTGAAAATTAGCCCATTTCCGGGCCCGTTTCATCATATAGATGGGTTTTTAAAGGCTGAAGATTTAGTCCTTATTAGTACAACTAAGTATGTGAAATGAATTCATCTACCTTCACTTTCCATTTTATGGCTATTTAGAGGTTAGGGTACTCCCGTTTTGGATCTACCCGCCGTTTCCATCATTCGAAATTGGACTGAAGCTCGTTTATTGGCAGTGCATTTGGCAACTCTGCTGTTTTTATTTTCAGTGTCTCCACCGACTCGAAATACTCGAAATTAGTTTCTTTTGTGCTTTTGATTTTCGCTTTGGGGAGTGAAAAAAAGACAAATCGTTATAAATCTAGTTAATGCAGAGGGTTTCCAAGCATGAAAATTTATTTACCAGTTAAAGTTGCTTGATAGAAAGTAGGTTATGGGATGATGCACTGTCCTGGTGAGGGATGCGTGAATTTCACTCACCATAACTGCGGTAATTTTTTCCTAATACGTTCTCCTAATTTAGTCAAAACAAATATCGATCTTTAGATGCAATTTCAGCAATTTTTAAATATTCTTATTGGTTTTCAAGGTCGAAAAATGATCAGATTGTTCGTCGCCCTCCATAAACTTCTTCCAACATTTTAAAACTCTATGATTGAAATATGTTAATTAAGGCTGAAAAATTTAAGGTAAATCTCGTGTATAATTTTTAAATTTTGCACTTTAGTAATGCCAGCGAAGAATAAGTACTAAAAGTTTTCAGTAGAAAAATGTTAGCCTCTGCTGACGGGTTTCGTAGTTCTTGAATATAGTCCTCGCATTTCTTTGAATTCTATGTAAGAAGTGACAATAATTGTGGCCAGATATTGAAAATTTGGAAGGATTGTATGCGGCATTGACCGTTTTATACGTAGACCTATATGTTTATTGGCCGAGGATACAGTGGAAGTTTGGGTATGCGTTTTTTAAACGACATTTTTTGGTATCCAACTCTTCTTTGTCGAGAAATACGGTTACCTACGTTTCCGGCGAATAATTGCAAATAAAGTTATAAATGTTGCAAACGCGACTGTGGAATTTTATGAATGCAATAATTGTTATAATCGGTTCAAGTATATAACTTATGAAATACTATCTGATATTAACGTTTCAATTTGTCTGAAGAAGACCGGTGAATTCGATCTGAATACAGAAATTGTAATCCTCGATTCCCGACACAAAATAATTCATAATAAGTAGGAATAACAGTGTTTGACTTGATTGGAAAATCTATTCTTTACGAAAAAATTCCTAAATAAAATGCATCTTGGTAAGTGCTGAAAAAGTTTATTTTGTTCGTTCTTAAGCGTTGCGCAGTAATCTTCTGCACTCCCTCTCCGTCGCGACATAAATGTTTCCTTAGGCGGCTATTTGATGCCTAAATATACTGTACTTACACCGCATACATATGTACTTAACTACTAATTCGTTCGTTATATTTCTGCATCACGCGTACTTAGAACTGTACTGATTAGCACTTCGCAGTGCATCGTATCATTTACCTTGACACTTTTCAATGTAAACTGAAAATGTTTAAGATTCTTTTATGTATAATGACGTAATTTTTGCCAGCTAAGATTCACAATATTTTAGTTTCTACTTCCCATAACCTTGGTTCATTGGCAACGACGCAATTAATACGTCAAAAATGAAATGAAATTTGAAAATGCAACCCTTTCAAGCAAACTTAACGACAGTGTTGGGTATTTTTCATTCATTTTACCGATGACTAATTTCTTCCGTATTCTCGTTGTGGTTTTTTATTGCTTTTTTTTTTCTCACAAAAATGAAAGCATCAAAAACCTCTTCAATAAAAACTTACCTTCCCCTAAAATTCTTTCATTTCCACTAAGTTTTCATCGAACACTTGCTTATAGAAAATGCTTCGTTTTTCATAGAATCTTATGAAAGTAAGCAATTAAAATTTTGCAACTGTTGAAGAATTTCTCAGTTCAGACTAATTCCTTTGAGCCAAAAAATTATTCAGTGCTCATATGCTCATTTGGCCTCTCAAACCATGTATATCATTGCTATACATTAAGAATAAACTAAGTTATACCTACATCTGGAAACTTTTTAATATTGAGATCCTTTGGCAAGTTGGAAAAATGTTCAAGTAATGATAACTTGAAGTCGTCATTTTTATTAATACTTAAGTTTTCCCCTAAGAACCAAGTAGAATTGCGAAAATATGTGTTACAATTTTGTTGGGCCTAAAGAGGACGAGCGTTGTTTTTCCTAGAAAATTCGATCCAGAATTAGCTTTCAGTTCCTGAAAATTTATCTGCGTTCTTACGAAACATAGAGAAATGTATTCGTTTCATCCACAATCGCTTTCACCGTTGTTTGGCCTTGAGTTGATGAGGAAATACGAAAAAGATTCATTTGAACATTTGACATTCAAATTTAGTACCTAATACGTACCTTGAGAGAATTGAGGAGTTACAGTTTTGATTTTATCCCAAAATATTATTGAGTCAGTCAGGCCCGGCCGCAAGAATTTTTCAAGGGGGGTGTTTTTCCTCACGTCAATGTAAATTCAAATTTTTATTTTATTTTATGAACTTCCTGAAAGTCACATCTTTAGATTTTGTTTAAAAGCTCCCCTTTCTTGTAAGACGAATTACGTACCTTCTTAAAACAAGTTCAAAAATGAAAATTGAACAAAGTTTAATTAAAATTTATATAAATTTTTTTAAATAGTAGACAACTAGGTTTTCCAGAAAATAAATACAATATTTCAGCAGCATCAACACTAATATCGCGATGAATATTGAGAGCTGCCAATCCATTGAGTCGATCTTCTGCCATTGAATTTCGTAAATATGTTTCCAAACGCCGCAATGAGCTGAATGATCGCCCATTTGTTGCTTTGGTCACTGGAATCATAGCTAATATTTTCAGCAACTTGTACACTTCCCCCAGTATTTGGGATTGCATTCCTGGTAATAACATAAAAAAGTGTGTGAGACTTATATATAAGAAACATTAAAGAGTTTAAAGTATCTGTAGATGAAACTTGGGATTCCTCACCCCAGTTTCTATTTTTAAACTATAGTGTAGTAGGGCTTCAAAAAAAAATATTATAGTTGAGAATGATGAGAAAGGTAGCTTCCTTAAGATAAACAAATCTACGAATAAAAATTAGTTTTGATGGGAAATATAGCTGAGAAATGCAAGTTTAAAATGGACCCTTGTCCTTTATAGGAAGGGAATCCTAAGTATCATCTATGAATAACAACCTAAGTCTTTAAATGTAGGAAGAAACTTCAATTTTTTTACTCGATTCAAAGTGATTTTTCGAGATATCATCAGTTTGCACGAAAGTTTTCATCATTAGTAGTTGGCTCAGTTTCTGTTATATCACCATAATCATTTGTTCCACGCAATGCACGCCCCTGCCTACCTCATGATATTATTGTTTCTATAATGAGTATCAACTTTAATCTATTTTGTTCGATAGTTTTCACCATTTTGAATCAAGTTGAATAGAAAAGGGTAATGTATCACCAGACTCCACTCTACAGTGGTTTTCTAATTTTACATTGGAATCTTGGTGATACTTTTTTTTTGTTTGATGATCATTAAAAATCTCAATAGCACAATTCCAATTCACAAAAGGTGTTGTGACTAATGAGAGTAATTGCTGATCACCAACTCCACCAACTTTATTGCTAAAAAAAAACACAAATTTTACAGAATGCCCTTTGCAAAACATTAGAATAAGTTAATCAAGTGAAACATTTCAGCCACTTTCACTGAAATTTCAAATTTTTATTTTGGCTTCTAGAAGTAGGAAAGACAAACTTTTTGTGAGGAATCCAAACTGTTTAAAATGCTTCTACTAAGAACAGATCAGCAGGAGGTTTGTCAAGATAAACTGAAATATCGATACTAATGTCCTTAGCAAATTTACTATCATTACTGGAACCTGCACAGACTAGAAAATTTAAGATTAAGTTTTAGGATCGGGGAATAAGAAAAATATCTATAAGACAAGTCTAGTCTAGTTAGTCTATTATAAACAGGAGATTTAATTTAATTTTTTATTTAGTATCAAATGAAATTTAAGTTAAAAATTAGGAAATCAATTTTTCAGAGTTTCTCATGTCAGACTGAGAAAAAGTATCGAATGTTAGAATTTACCTATGTATGGAGAGGCTGTATAGGGGAGTATGAAAACTGAAAACATTTCATAAATTCATATATAGGCATATAGGTATTACTAATTACTAGTCTGATGTGTTGAAGTGTTGAACTTACCCATGATAATGTTTGAATTTTTTTCTTCATGGTGAATAAGGCACGTAGGCTCTGGTGGCTCCTATTCTATTTCACTAAGACTAGTTTCTTTTTCAGTAATCTTAAGTTTTTTTTACTAACCGCACCCATCCATGGTTACAGTATTACACCAATTAAACTTGTAATAATACAAGTACTTAGGTAATAAACTTTGGCATTCACAAAATTACATTAAAATTAAAAATTAACTCAATGAACACAATGCAGGCAAATAAGGATTAAAACAATGGAGCATGTTAATGGTTCAATTTCAATGGGTATTAGATAATTCGGTGTATTTGTTTTAGGGCAAGACGACAAGTGTATGATATTCAGACAAGTGCATAATATTCATTACTCGTTAGTAATTGGAGAGGGGAAGTATGTGGTTGCACATTGCGTCCTTATTCATTGTCACACACACCAATTTTTCTTCAAACTAACAGCTAACAACCATGTTTCATCTGTCTGGCACCAAGTCCAATACCCAATCCTTCATTCTTTATAAACAGCACGTGTGATTTGTGAGAATATTTGTAATTAAAAATAATACGTGAGGTAACTTGGTTTGGTACTAATTTTACTTTTGTTTTTGGTCATGGGGGGTGTCCGACACCTAAAACACCCCCGTGCGGCCGGCCCTGAAGTCAGTAGTCTAGTTTGAAACGTAGCTAATCTTCTGAATTTATTGGCCTCTCCAAAAATCAATGAGAACTATTAATCTGAGGTCTTTGCAGTACCTAGTATAATATTCTATATTCTGGTATCATCTTCCATTGTATCATGGTCGAAATTTATCAGAATTTAATAATGCTGACGTATCAAAAAAATTTTCAACTCTGATCCAATTTATTTTTATTGGATAGTTGATTCTAGGATTTTATTTGTGCTGAGAGTGCTCATGAAATACGTATTATAATGCACCATTGAATGAAGCAGTAGCAATGGTACACGATTTAATTTAATTTTTTCCTAGTTTTCCAAGGAAATGTAAATATCAACGGTCGATGTTATATGCATCGCCAATTTCCAGACCGTGTGTCTTCGTACCTTTCAACTGCTTTAGGTGAGCTTTCAGCTTTCAGCTGTACGAATGTCTTTGAATTTTCGAATCGCTTTTTTCTGTTGCCTTTTACCAACATTCGATGCGTGAATTTTCAGTCCCTTTTATTTTTTCTACCATTTCACTCCATGGAACCTCTACTGCGTTCCACTCTCTCCATATCTTTTTTTCGCGTTAGTATCGATCGAATTCATGCAAATTTAATATACGTCGTTACAATACGACTCTTGTAATCTGTGCATGAGTTGTCGTGTGTTGGCCAAGAAACTTGAATATTCGCTATAATTTTTCAGCTTATAATTTTTTTTTCCGTATTGCTCTTTGAAGTAATTTTATTTATTTATTCATTTATGTTTTAAATATAATTATTCTTGGTATGCATGTTGAACGCTGAGATCTAATTTCGTCCAAATTCTTGATGATATTTAGTTGGGCATATAATTGTAGCTTGTGGAATGATAATTACGTTCAAGTGCGTTGGTTTGATACTTACAAAAATTGCACCTCGTCAATGCATATCATAAGAATTTACGAGGATAACTTACATTCGTTGTGGCAATATCATAATGATTGGATATATTTAATTTCTTGACTTCGTTGCTTATTTGTTGTCGCTGTAATTTTGAACTCTCAACCATTTTGCCATCACGGTTTTGATAAACATGTTATAATTATCTGTCTGGCAGCTTGGGAGGTCATAAAAATTTTGTGAGATTTGTCATTATACTATTTAAAGATCTCATTGTTAAATACTGTTTTAAGACTCACCATAAAACTGTTTTCACTTTTCTCGGATTTCTTGTTACGAGTACGATCAAACAAGTAATTGTTGAAGAGTTGGTCTATTTTCTGTGCACATAATGTAGTATTCTCAGCTGGCATGTCAAGCAGATGATCAACCTTCATATTGAAGCATTCGTATTAGTTTTTAATAATTTTTCTTCCCTATATATGCTCGTCTACTATTCTTTTGAAGTCAGCGTTGTGATATCTTTGCTAAATTCAACTTTCTAATGTACCTACCTAAATGAAAACTTATCATAACGCTGCAAAACGAAATTTTTGAGTTATAGTTGCAAAGAATATGCTGCTATGGTCACTGTATATTTGACTATTCAGGGGCCGTAGAAAAAGAAAAAAGTCCACTCTTTATGATGATTGAGTTAGGGCTGATTTTCGATTGTCGAATGTAGGTTCATATATTTTTCCATGCAATATCAATTATTTATGTCTTCTCCAGTCCTCCTCCGATAAAATTGGATCAACTGGTAGAAATTTTCATTCAATAAATTTAATGTCTTTTTCTCAAGGTAAGGTATTGTAGACTTGGTTCCTTTTTGTTTTGTACTCCTCAGTCATCAAAAAAAAAAAAATTAATAATAATAAAAAAGGAGTATTTCTTATGAACTTGTTCATTCTTTTTCGAATTCAAATTGCAATTTCAAAATTTCTGTTCCCACTTTTTTTTTTTTTTTTTTTTTTTTTTGTCAGGCCATATTAAATTAATAATATATATTTCACCCTCTATTACCGCAAAAATTTTAATCCCGGAGAAGAACTGTTGTCCCTTCTGCTCCACAACGAAGAAATGTGATTTTCTCTTTCCTTTCACCTGTTGTGGGCATTCATTTTTAAACTTGGAGAAAAGCATGGATGTAGCTCAAGGGTTCTGGAAGGAAAGTTTGCCTCTCTAAATCTGTAGAAAAAAAAATTGCCGATGTATGCAGTGGAAATTATTTGAAATTTTCTCAAAAAAAAAAAGAAAATGAATAAGAGTAAGTTTTCCCCTGTCTAAAAAATGTCTGCCTAGACCCATGAAGGTGAGTAGTGAGTATCCTTTGGACTTTCTCAATGGTTTTCTTGTAACTACCTTAGCTTATCATTAGACTTTCTGGGAATCTTATGCGTGCACTAAATGAACTTTGTTAATAACAGATGGTTTTTGTATATTTATATTTTATCAATTTTTAATTTTTATTCTTGCTCCCAAGCCGGCGTGTTTTTGGTTCTAAATTACAACTTGCGAGGTGTTCTTGTCTATTCTACACAACCGATATCTTCGAAATTTCCATTTAATGATCAATTCTTGAATGTAGTTTCAAAACAAATCCGTACGTCATATGTATTTTGCCTGCTAAAGATTGAGTAGGCGTATATATCAGACATTTTATTTTTTCGATTTCATAATAAAATAAACGTTTTCTTTCTCTTCCATTGATTCTTCTTTTTCTCTGTAACAGCAACAAAATGAAAAGAGATTGCATAAAAATGTTGCAAATTTCCTATGGCTCTTCTTTGATGACGTATAAACATTTATACACAAATCCCGTGTACTTAGTGAATTCCTAATGCTTTATTGAAGTCTTGCCAAAATTTTGCTGTTGATTCGTGCGTTGTATCATTGAAATATCTGTCTCGAGACCCGCGAATTATATTTGCTAAACCAAAAATGTGTGATGTTCTTTCTAAATATTGAACTCTCGTTTGTAGCGAAGCTTTCCTTCATTGATAAAACGTTGTTTTTGTCTCGCAATGTACATACACTGAACTATGCTTGAACTTTGTTGATGTCAAAAATAAGTAAGCATATTATTGAGTCGATGAAATCTGTTTGTATCGTTTCATTCTGTGTTGGAATCACCGGCTATTTTTCATATTTCTACCAATCTGCTGCTTTTCTCTTCATCCATTTTGAACTTACTGATTTTTCCACAAAAAAATTTATGTTTATTTAGCCTGATATTGAAGTGATTCGATGAATACTTATTATTATAGATATCTAATGCTCCGTTTCTGAAAAAATTCTTTTCATCTTTATTGATCTTAAATTTCACTTTGAAAAATGTTTTTGCACAATTTTGTACCTAAAAATGTGGGAACATTGTATCTCTTATGACAGTTCCAATATAAAAATAAAATGTTATCACAGTCTTAACTACAAAATTGTACCAAAGTCATTTTCAAGTGAAGTTTAAGTGAAGGGAGGTTAAAGTGATGTTTGTGAATATGGGCCTTAGTGTTTGGATGTATCCAAAATTAAAATCTTCTATTATTGTGTTCCACATTTCGAACTCGAGAGACTAATAGGGACTTTTGGTGTGATTTGATGACAGGTTTGTTCAGTTATTTCTTTTCAGTTTATTCTTGTAAAGACAATCGCTCTGTATTGAAATAGTGCCAAACAAAAATCATTTTCCGTCGACAATCATTCGTGGTGAAATTTAGCATCGAAATTACAGTCGTTTTCTAAATTGGTTGGATGTTTGGATTCTCATTGGTCTACTACGAATAAATAATTAAGGTGAGATTTAAAGTGTACTCACGAGATTCTTATTTGTCGTAGAATAATTGATGTGGAAAATTGCCCTATTTTTCTCTAATATGTAAAGAGTTACACATGTTATGTATCGAATAATGGGCAGGAAGTCAATTATTAAAGTTTTGTTGTGATGAATTTTGAATATTTAAATGCTATGCCACAATCTAAATGACATGAAAAAATGTTGGGTGTTAACAGTTTTTTCTTACAAGCCGAAAATGATGAATAATTTGCTTTTTTTTTGGCGCAAGATATACTGACTGTTTAATTTTTCTTCCCTTTAGGCAATTGTTTGTTGGTCAATGTTGTTTGGCTAGTTTTTGAAAATTTTTGGACTAGAATATGATAGATTTTTCTGTTTACCCCTGAGGTATTGAAGATGGCCGATGGTGATAAGAAAATGTGAATCATCTTATGCATTTTGTCGAAGATATAAATACTTTTCGATTTCCTTTTTTTAATAAGTGATCTACTTGAACTTTCATATTTTGACGTCATCTTTATTTTTGAAGCTATTGCAAGAACACACAATGAGTAAAGAATTGTGTAAACGCAGTTTTGTGATTGACCTATGACAAATGGCACAAATTAATTGCAAAAATTTTTTTTGCCCTCACTTCCGTGCATACTTTTTTCATTTTTTTACCGACTCGGCAATTCATATTGGCTTGTTCGGACCTGATATGATCTACCGTGGGTTTGTCCAAATTAGATAAGCCTATTTAGTGTCAGTGTAATTTGTCAGTGTCGCTATTTTTATAATTATAAGTTTTTATTGAACTCACTACTGCGATTTTAAAATATAACAATACTGCAGTCAACCTTCGGCAACGAAATAATATTTATTTTGTTCGACACTAAAGCCAAAAAATAAAAATAAAAGTTTATCTTTAAAAACGAGTTTTGTACGTAATTTTAATTTCGAATCGAGTTTGAATTTTGTAATAGTTAGTTTTCCACCGAAGCTCTTTTTGACTCCCCACCAAGGGATTCTAATGGAAATTGTGAGTCCTGAGCCATGTTTTTAATGAGATGAGACGTCTGTGTAGCCATAAATTTGGGAACCCGATTTTTACTTTTCAATTAATTTTAGTGTGAGAAGAATTGACTAATACCAACTTTTCAAGAGGGAAAAAAATTCCCAAAAATTTCAGGAATGCAGCGAATAGGTCGCCAAATTAAAAATTTGCGACGTTGCAATCTGCAATTATTGAACTGCCTGGACTAACCGCATGAATGGGAAAGAAACGAAGAAGTGTACCGGTCTGGTATCGTATAATTGATTAGGTTCAAAATGTAACATCATGAATTGGGCTCTAGACCCCTAAAAAAACCGCCCTGTTGTCACGTTGTGTTGTTAGAATTACTACCCGTTCGCGTAAACGAAACCCCATAATCGTTGTAATTTCTTCAGAACACAAGAGGAAGGGAAAATGCTGGAATCGATGAGCTGGCTAAATTATTATTTTATATTTTTTTGATGTTGGTGGATTATCATTACAAAGTACATATATAAGCTGATTTTATGCTCTCCAGTTTTCCATTCCTACGTGAACAGATTGATTCGCAATTTTTGCCAAACTAGTGGCTAGGTGCGGCAACGTCGCGTCCAGCCAACGTTTGTTTAAAAACACCGTCAGCCACCCCTTCACTTTTAAATCGATCATAGGGGTTCTCTCTTTTCTCTTTCTCTGTAATTTTTTTTTTTTCCTATTCCTTCCTTAACATACTTACTATTTTGTGTACATGCGGGTTATTCACATCGAAGAGTACGAGTATCGTCGAATTTCAACAAAAATACATTTTGATACATGTAGGTATTTTTTGTTCAGTGTCTCACTCCCTGATGCGGTAATTTACTCGAGGACGTGTTTCGTCTTCTTCGTTTTGTTTCCTTCTTTTGCATTTCTGGTATGTTGACCCAGCAATAATTTTGCGTTTTGCGCGTGCCAAAAATGTGGAACACTTTAAATGGGAGTAAAAAATTCTAACCATATGGAGGAGAACGTGATTTAGACGCGCGGTAAAAGACGATTTTGTAGTTTAAAATCCTTGCTGACGTGATAGGTAATCGCCGTATTCGTAGCTGTTCGTAAATTGATTGTGCATTTTCAATAAGCTGAACTGGCACTTCTTTAATATTTGAAGTTGAATTTGCTGTGGAATAGGTAACGAAGAATTTTGTTGGCAGTGGTTCTAATGATTCTGATTAATATATGTCGATAAACTGAATGAAATTCTATTTCTTTCTTTCTTACTGTTTCGCTTTTTTTCAACAAACTGAGGCACTCCCGCTCTTTCGGCCTCGTAGAAGATGAAATCCCAACGCAGACGAAAATGTGGCCGCAATTGAAAATTGGAAAAGAGAAACAATTGATTTTATCGTTGAATATTAGGTACAAGCGGAATATTTTCTGTATTGTTCATTCAATTCATAAAATTGAAAAGCCTAATCCGATAAAAGGGAGAAAAATCAGCCAGTGTAGGAATTTTCTGACTACAGACTGCAACTGTCTGATAAAGGAGAAAATATGTTTAGTTGTCCAAGATTGTATAACTGGAATGCCAAAAAGACATTTTAGAAAATACCTTATTTTATGACTATGAATGTATAGGTGGATAAAGTCTTTCTGTACGAAAGAGACGAATTTGGTAAGAGAATATGTTTTCTAAATAAACAAATAATTTCAAATAAATATTGGATTTTCGTTTTAGTAATCCATACAAAAATTATATTTAGATCATTATGATCGTTAAAATCCCGTTATCTTGTAATCAAATTTACAATTTCATTCGTACTTATTCTCAATTTTAAAATCCCTCGGCCTCAATTCTTATGATATCATCCGTGTTCTGAAGCTATCGTGAATTGAGAAATGCGTAAATCTTATTTAATTTAGCTGACAACAGTGGCGCTGGGAGAGTTTCAAAGAAGTGTTGCAAACCATCCTTCCAACCAGACTCACCTACCCTCATTTCATTTTTACGACCTATTTTACAGTTAGTCCGCAAATACCGAAACTACCCTTTATTCTCTCTGTTTTTCACCCTCCTCACCGAACCATAATTCGAACAACCCACCCTAAATAAAGTGTAGCATTTGCAAAACTTAAATCTCCTTGTGGACACTACTGACTGACATTAAAGTTTTAATTTGAAACTAAAAAAAAAATTATCATCTTTCATTTATTGAATCCATGAATCAGTTAATTTCTTGAATTTTTTCTGCGTATGAGAGTGTTGATTTATTTCATGCGCGTAGAACAGGTTTTTAGTCAACTGGGCGATGGTATGCAGTTTGTGTGTGTAATTCTGCTCTTAATACAAATTATCATATTATTAATTTTCATTAAACGTGGCTCGTGTTTAATTTAACTTCCTGCCTGCTAACTTTACGCATTGTCGTAGTCAGCGCTGATCTCTAATTGAAAATTATCTGTTACTGTGGCAGAGAAATTATTTTTAATGCTGTTGATAGATCGCAAAACAGACAATTTCTTGAGATACAGCAGCATATTGCCTCTTTCCTGTATAAAGTATTCTAGATTTGGTTTAAGTAAAAACATGATGTATTTACTTACTCATTTATGAACAGTTTTCTATCAATTTCTTCGATTTGATGGACGCATGTAGGTATTTTGTTGCTATGGAAAAAAAAAAATTCAAAAGTAGGCTGCATGTACTAGAATTCACTTATAATTTTATTTTTTCTCCAAAAACAAAAAATATAGAAAAAACAAATTATGAAAAATATTTCAGCTTCATAAGTATTGTGATATAGAACGAACACTGAGTCAAATATCGTACTATACTTAATTAATACCTTCTGCAGGCATATTTTCTTGCATCAAAATTCTGTTGGAAAATTATGCTTTGATTGAGAATAAACTAATTTAAATTCATAATATTTATTTTCATATTATTCCATTTAAAAAAATTAATTTCAATTAATTTCAATTGTATTTGAATTTTTGAAAGACCTCAATTATGGGTGAATCTACGTATGGACTGTTCTGTCTTTTATTCTTTGAATCTAAATCTGTGAAAATTCATTGATTATGTAGTAATAATGACTGCTTAACTTGAGTGAACGAACAATATTGTAATCAATGAATAAAATTTTTCCATCGTTAATTTCCAGTAACTTCTTAAATCTATTTTTTTGTAAAGGTCACCGATTTTTAGATAAGCCTCACTCAGAAATAAGTGAAGTGAAAAAATTACTCAGTGCTTATGAAACCGTGAATTAAGACTACTTACTAACCGAAAATTAGGTTGATCTGTGACCAGTTATTACCTGGTGACTTTTCGTTGATTCCGTTAAGAAGGGAACGCAGATATCTATATTTTTATATAAAATTGGTGAGAAATGAATTAGTTTCTTTGGATTCTTGACTTTTTGACAAACACGCCGTGTTTGATTGTGACAATTCAGTCTCTTCTTTATCACGTGGCTATATTAACAAAGTTATATTCCCGATCCTCTTCATCCTCTTCATTCCGAATAGAAGAAAATTAAATTTCACATTAAATTTCACGATCTTTACCCTAATTATTTTTATTCGTAGAGAAATGAAAAAGTAGTAAGAGATGCATGAAATCCTACAACACTCTTGAGTGACGAAGCCGACCCTTTTTTTTTTTTTTAATTTATTTTTGTCTGTTTTTAATTCTAATTAACTTTCGCTTTTTCATTTTTACCTCTCATTTAAATCAATTAGTAGTCGAACGTTTGCGAATGCAACGTCGTTGGAATCAATATTTTGTATTCCCGACAAAGTTCACTGCATGTTAAATGTGGAAGTAAAAGAAAGGAATGATGAAAAATCTTATTATTGTACCTATGTTTTATTTTTATTTTTTTGGTTTTTCTTTTAAGTCGGTTTTATTTTTTGAAAAAAATTATTTATTTACAATAATTTTTTTTAATTCCAATAGATTTTTTTACTGGAGAAATTTAAAAAAATTATTTTTCACTCTTCTTAGAGCATTTTGTTTTTTTTTTTTTTGTTGATAGAAAAACTTTTCAATAATTTTTTGTTTCTAGCATTAGCGGCAATACTACTTTAAAACTAACACTGTTTTATTTAAAGATAACCCAAAAACTATCTCATTGATTCTAAAAAAAATTTAATGGGACCAGCATGAGATCATATATCATTTAAAGAAAAAGTTCATCAAAATCGGTGTCGAGGTTGCGAAGTTATGATGGAACAAACATAAAAAAAAATATACATATACCTATGTAGATCGAATTGATAACCTTCTCCTTTTTTTGAAGTATGTTAAAAAGTGAAAAATTTTAAGTTTTCTGAAAAACATTGTACGGTGAATGGAAAGATACGAACGTTTGATGAAAGTAGGCGAAGGATTAAGCCCTGAACATTCACGACTTTCTCGGTAAGATAACTTTCCCTTTCCAACATTTTCCACACGAATTTGGTACCCAGACAAATATAATGAGGAAGAAAATAAGCATGAAAAGTAAAACATTCTGCAAACTAATCGAAAGAAATTAATTTTGCGTACAAAAATTATCTAGTGTATTTGAAGAAAGGAAAAAAGAAAAAAACTATTGCATTAAGCCCCGCTAGAAAATTTAAGATTTTTTAAACAAACTAGTGGTCAGTATCAGTGGCTGAAGCTGATTAAAATTAATGTGATAACATTTTCATATTATTTGACTAATCCATCGATGGATTCTACTCTACTCGATTCACCGACCCAGTTTCTTCCAGTAAATATTTTAGCTACTTAATATATTGATAAAAATTCGATTTCGATGTTAAATGGGAAATACATGTAAATAAATATCGATCTGGTTTATAAAAATTCGATATATAAAAAAATCTATATTTTTCGATGTTAAATGGAAAATGCATGTAAACCAATATCGATATTTTATCGATGTGTGAGAAAAAATTGTTGAGACCACCAATCCTTCTCCCCTCTCACTCTACGAACACACGATTACATTAAATACATAATTTATTTATATCTATTTGCGGCTACACTGATATACCACTTCCGCCGCTCATTCGTTCATTTCCGCTAACGCTCGTTTATCTATCATAAAATGTACTTTGCTGAAATTATGTAACTGTCTTAAAATACACTCGCTTCTTGGACGGAACTTCACTTAAATCTTTATTGTTTCATCTCCAGTCCTCATCCTCTATATGGTAGCATCGCTCGGTAACAGTCCTTGCACCTGAAACAATTTTTAAACATTTTAAAATCTTTTATTGTGAATTTTTCTAAGTCAAATTTTTTAATATTTCTTGTGAATAATTGTGTTTTTTAGTCATTTTCGTAATTTTTGTTTTTGTGTTGGGTAACATAGTTCCAACTTATTTTTTTTTTCGAGTCATAATTTTTTGTTTTCGAAAAATATTTGAGTGCTGTAAATGTTTAATGAATTTCGTCTTTTGCTGAATTGGATTTGCCCTGCTTGTGTATAATCCGGCCGAGTGTACGAAGATTCCAAGACTCGTCGATTACTTAACTGTTTAAGAACCCTGTTTGTGTTGCTCAAAAGTTAGTAAAATCATTAGTGTCTGCCCTGCTTGTGTATGAACTAATTCGCTGAAGTCATAATATTGGTAATAAATCGCCTTGAGCCATCAGAAATTGATCAGAAATCAACGTAAAAGCTTCAAAATAATCACCATCAAATTCAAGAATTCATCATTTCAAACAAATTCATCATTTGGCATCAACATAAACCTCAAAATTTCAACTCAAACACTCACCAAAGTACGTCCTAAACAACCGAAGCGCAGTTCGATCATCGAAGTCCAGAGCATCATCTCAAAAATCTTCAAAGACGAACCTGAAATTAAAAAACCATCAGTCAAAAGGGTAATAAACGAAAATTTCCGCTAAAAAAGGTAATAAAAAATATATTTTTCGTAATTTTTTCTTAATTTTTCTTGTATTTTTCGTATAAAATTTCGTATTTTTGCATAACTTAACTTTTCGGATTCAAAATTTAACTTTGTATATTTGAAAATATCGTTATTTTCAAATAATTTCGGCCTTTTCAAAATTCATCCAAGTACAAATTTCGGCAAGTTCATTGCAAAATTTTGCAGCCACTTTTGTCTTGGAGTGTACAATTCGTGACGTAAACACTGCTAGTTTTGTTCTTTCGTTCAAACTTGTACATTAACCTTTTGTTAAGTGCAACGAACCTACAAACTCTTATCTTCGTCTATTGAATAAATACGTTGGCGTGGTTTTCAATTTCAAACCACCATTTTGTTGCAACTTGAAAATTTTTGCAGTTGCACAATTGTGTCGAAAATACTTTAACGATTTTTTTTTCTGAATTTATACTTCACATTATTTTTTTTATTATTCGAATACTTAAATTAATTTATTTCAATTTCAAAATTTTTATTTTCGTACATTTTATTAAATTCATACGAAAATTATTTATTTTTTTTAATTTCGAATTTTTTTTTCCTACCATTTACAAAATTTTTTTTTCTACTGTGAATTTTTTTTTTTTAATCTCAAGTTACCAAAAGAATTATTTTATCTCCTTATTACATTACATCTGGTGCTTATTTATTTATTATTTCTACAAATCACCTGCAATATTTATTTTTTTTACTTTTTCATTTCGAATTATTAGTTCAGTTGGAATACAGTGTTGGATCGAAATTTTCCCCTGTTATCCAACATTTTAGCCTTTCTTTCCTAATTCCTTAGTCTGAAAGTAGCTAATTTCTTTTCACCCTCACTTTCATTTTTATATTTTTTTTATTACATTATTTCATTAATTATTTCTTCGAATATTGAATTCAATTACAAATCATATTAGGTTGTATAAGTCTTGTTATTTTTTTTATTATTTTTTTAAAGGGAAGTGTCCAATCTCATCTTTAACGTGTGTTGTCTCTTGCCCAGTGTGGACCTACTCGAGAATCACACAAGGACAAATTTAAATACTATCGTCATTATATATACATTGTTTGGTTAGCACAGGGACGGCAATCCTTTTCTTGCGGCATTTGCTGGGGATTGATATCCGTAAGATTTTTTTTCTTTTTTTTTATTATTATAAGTTTAGTCAATTCATTAATTATGAACACTGATAACAATGATCGTGTCTCGAACATTTTCCGTGGAAATGGCTATGAGGGATGGCGTGCAACTGTCATCAGCACACTAATTGGTAAAGGCTGCCACTCCACAATTTTTCCTTCTGCTCGTGAAACCAGTTATATTTATACCTCATCAGAAGAACGCCTTACATCTAAATGGCTTAAATTTTTCCAAACTCAAGAACGGGCCAAAGCCCATATTTTCGAAAGACTTGATAAAAGAATTCTTCATCATGTCAAAACTTGCGATGTAGTTTCTCAAATTTTCAAAATTTTGGATGCTCGATACAGAAATCAAACTGCTACTAACATCATGGTATTAAAATCAAAATTTCAGTCCCTTCGCTTCGATCCAAGGAGAGGTACCATCCGTAGATTCTTAGAATACTTTTCAACTATTGTGGAAGAACTACGTGATGCTAATTACCCCCTGTCTGAAGCAGATGAAATTGATCAACTAATGATGTCATTACCCGAAAAATTTGATACTGTCTTCTCTGAATTCCGTCAATTAGAAATAGAAAAACGAACTACTGTCAGGCTCACAAAAATGATACTCGAAAAATGTGATCATATTGAATACTCTAACAAAACTTTTCCCGGGTTTGATCAGCCTAAATCATCATATCAACCCATGAATAACAAAAGAAACTTCAGAAATTTTTGAAATAATAATAACACCATTAATTCCAATACCAATTATAATACAACTAGTTACCTCAACGATCACAAAAATAATCAAACAAAGCCAAATAGTTATCCTTCTAAAGATAACATTTCCCAAATGGATGTTACGTGTTTTAGATGTAATAAAAAAGGTCACATGTCTAGGACATGCCCGAATGAAACTTCTAATACAGGTAATACTCCACAACCCCCTAATCAGAACAGTAGCTCGAAATCCCAAAATTCCAGTAACACGAACTCCCAAAATAAAACAAATGAAAAATCCAATCTTCGTGTTAAATATTCTATGATGTTGCATTCAAATCTTAACCATTTAAGTTTTGATAACATTGAGGATGAATTTCAATGGCCTAAGCACCCAACAGTATCAAAATCCGCACCCCCAAAAAATCAATTACACACGATGTTACTAGACAATGGAGCAGATGACCACATGGTCAACGATCTTTCAAAATTAAGAAACATACGTAAAGTTGACAATACTCGTAGAGCACTTTGTGCTAAAAAAGGTGTATTTGTAAACCCTACTCATGTTGGATCTATGTATGTCAACGTCTGCAATTCTAATGCAGAATTCTCTACGATTCACTTAAAAGAAGTTTATTATGACCCTGATTTAAGCCTTGATATTTGGTCAGGTGCTAAAATCATGGAGTCTGGAATATTTAAAATAATAACAGACACTGACCACGCAGACATCATAAATAAACAAACCGATGAAGTAACTATAACCGCTCCAAAGAGAGGTTCCATGTACTACATAGATTATGAGATAGTGGAAGATGAAGAACATAAAGTCTATCAAGAGCTTGTATGTATGCCTGTACCTAGTACATCAGTAGAACAGGTAGATCATATAGATGCTCTAAATCAAAATTTTGAACAACAGATTGAGGCTGAAACTAGTAATCCACAAGGAGAGCAGGAAAGCATTGACCACCCTCAAAATTTACAAGATACTGCAGTGGAAGCAGTCAATCAGGAGGTTTATTCCGAATCAGAGGACGAATTAAACGGAGAAAGTGTTGGAATAAACAGGAAGCATAAAAAAAATATTAGCAAAACTAAAACACTTTGGCACAGAAGATTAGGTCATCTAAGTGGCAAAAGCCTCAAGGCATTATCTAAAGTAGTTATAGGCATGCCCCAAAATTTGGTATTTAAGGACGATGACTTTGCCACATGCGAAATATGCATAAAAGCTAAATCCACCCGATTTGGTCATTATGGTGTGAGAACTCGACCAACCAGAAGAATGGAAGTAATCTCATCAGACATCATGGGACCCTTTCAAGAAGCTTATAACGGAGAAAAATTTATTTTAACATTCATTGATCACTATTCGAAATATACTCTTGCCTTCCCCATATTAAGAAAATCTCAGGCATTTGATAAGTTTAAAGAGTACTATTTATCATTCCATACTAAGTTCCCAAATGATCCCATCTCCGTATTAAGAACTGACCAAGCTAAGGAATATTCCGATTCAAAAATGACACAATTCTGCTCCGAAAAAGGAATAACTTTAGATGATGGTGTGGCATATACCCTAGAACTAAATGCCATAGCTGAAAGGCAAAATAGAACCCTACTCGAAAGAGTTAGAGCCATACTATATGACGCAAAAATTGATTTCAAATTATGGTCAACAATTGTACTAGCAGCCGCCCACATCATCAATAGAAGTCCGACTTGCGTCAATTTAGGAAATATTACCCCTTATGAAAAATTATACGGGACTGAACCCAACATATCCCATCTTCGAGTCTTTGGTGCTATTGCCTATAAACATGTTCCTATTGAACAAAGACAGCAATCAGCAGTAAGAGCCAAGAAGAATGAAGAGGAGCATCTCGACCCAAAATTTCTACCCCGAGTCATAAAAACCATTCTAATCGGATTTTCGAATGTAGGTTATCAGATATTGGACCCCATAAAAATGAAATCCTACAAATCCTGTGATGTAAAATTTGATGAAACGAAAACATTAGCCGATTTTACCTGTAAACCAGAGGAATTGCAAATCAAACCTTTAGAAGAGGAAATTGAGGCAATCTATAGGGTCAATGTACTAAAACAAGCCTCACAAGAAGATTTGCAATTTATAGAAGATTGTATGCCAGTAAGCTTCAGTGACATATATCAAAATCCTTTCAAGAAAGAGTGGCTAAAAGCTATCAATGATGAGCTGCAATCAATGTCAGATCTTAAAGTCTGGAAAATAGTAGATCGTCCACCCAACATCAAACCAATTGATACACGTTGGATATTCACGGCCAAAGCCAATGGAAGAGGAATAATGTGCCCAAAAGCTAGGCTTGTAGCCAAAGGTTTTATGGATCGATCCGAATACACCATGACAGAAACTTATGCACCTGTTGTGCAACTCTGGCTAATTAGGTGGATCTTATCTGTAACCAATCTATTAAACCTACAACTTGTTCAATACGATGTCAAAACAGCTTACCTCAACTCCAAAATTAAAAATGACATCTTTCTAAATATCCCCCTAGGTTGTAATGTCGATAAAACAAAATTATTAAAACTCGAAAAATCCATCTAAGGACTAAAAACATCAAGTAAAAATTGGATTGAGTTACTGGATACTCATCTTTCAACATCCAATTTTACAAAATCCAAAATCGACAGATGCGTCTACATATGTAAAGATGAATCAGATGGCATTGCCTTCATGATAATTTACTTAGATGACATCCTATTAGCAACCAATCGACTTGAATGGATTGATGAGATAACCACCCATTTTGAAACACATTTCACCATGAAAGTTATAAACAATCCATCTCACTTTGTAGGCTTTGAAATAGAAAGAAATCGTGAATCACAAATCATAAAGCTCACACAAAAAAATCAAATACAAAAGATTATCCAAAAATTCAAATTATTTGATTCAAACCCTTCTAAAACGCCTATGGAGACAGGCTTAAAGTTGAGCAAATCCGAAGGAACAGATAATAAGGAATATAGATCAATGATTGGCGCACTATTATATGTATCTAGAGGCACAAGGCCAGATATATCATTCTCTGTTAATTACCTCTCAAGATTTCAAAATTGTTCCGATGACACCAAGAAGAACCATGTACGTCGTATCATCCGATACCTAAAATCAACTATTGATCTTGCACTGGTTTATAGATCTAATTCCGAAGGCATATCTGCCTATGTCGATGCATCCTATGCCCCCAACATCGATGACTAACCTATAAATTTAACTGAATTAGAAAAAGGTAAATCTATAACTGGCTACTTGATTACAATGTATGGTGACCTTGTAAATTGGGGCGTTCATTGCCAAAACATTCATGCTTCATCGTCCACAGCAGCTGAATTAATAGCTCTTCACGATTCTTTTGAGGATATCGAACTTGCTTGGCTCCTCAACCGTGAATTCTTCACAATTGACACTCCTGTAACTGTATATGAAGACAATATTTCGGTTATTCATGTAATTTCCGGAGGAGATCAAAAACGTCTTCGAGCTCTTATGATCAAATGTTATGGACTTGCCCAAGCCTATAACGACAAAATCTTCACTTTCAAACAAATAGCTACCGAAGACCAACTGGCTGACTTACTCACAAAAGCCTTATCTAGTAAGCAGCACATTACCCTAACCCATAAAATCCTAGAATCCCCAAATCTCGATCCATAACATGTCATATCCAATTCCAGATCCATACCTGTAACACAACAAAACATTTCACTTAAATAACTTAAAAGTTTTATTTCTTATATATATATATATACTTACCTTTATTTATTGCATGCTGTTTACCATATTACCTAAAAATAAAAAAATAAAAAAATAAAAATGCATGTTACTATCTTAATCTACCTTATATATATATACATTAAATAGTCAAAATATGTACTTACCATAATCGTCCAATCTAGTTACCATTTTTTAATTTTTATACACACTGTTTCACCATTTTATATTTTTTTTCTTTTCAATTTTTTTTATGTAATCATATATTTAAATGTAATAAAAAACTTGTAAACTTTTAAACATTGTTACAACACCCGCAGTCGTGATCGGTTCAAAAGATTGTAGGGGGGTGTTGAGACCACCAATCCTTCTCCCCTCTCACTCTACGAACACACAATCACATAAAATACATAATTTATTTATATTTATTCGCGGCTACACTGATATACCACTTCCGCCGCTCATTCGTTCATTTCCACTAACGCTCGTTTATCTATCATAAAATGTACTTTGCTGAAATTATGTAACTGTCTTAAAATACACTCGCTTCTTGGACGGAACTTCACTTAAATCTTTCTTTCTTGTTTCATCTCCGGTCCTCATCCTCTATAAACATCGAATTCGAAAACAGATCCCATATAGAAAATAAAAATGTTATCACATTAAAAAATAAATTAATTAATAATAAATAAATAAATAAATACAAAAAAAAATTAAAATATCAAGTCTTTGGCAGAATGCTGACTAAAAATATTAAGAACGTTTAAAATAAAGTGTCAAGGAAATTCATAATAAAATGTATTGTGAAGTTACAAAAAAAGCACGCAAGTTATGAAATGATAGCCTGGAAAAGAAAATAACAGCAAGCCTGCTTTTCGACCTGCTTCGTCGGTTCCTGGAATGTTTCTTCTCTTAGCAGTAGTTTGAGATTTTTTCAAATCATTTGTACCGATCAACTGTTCAACTAATTGAAACCAAATTTTTCATGATGTTGGAGTATAGTATATTTAATGACTGTATCAAATTTTGTGGATATAGCTAGAAAATTACCATTTTCCCTTTCGATTCATCATTTTGGCCATGTGTGTTTTCTACTTATTCATTAGTCAAACAAATGCATTTTCAACGTCCTTGACTCAAATAGGTATTTTAATTTATGCGTTAAAATTGTGTAATTGAAAACAATTATTCAAATAATTCTTGTTAAGCGTACAACTGTCGGTGAGAAGAGGATGGTTTTTTAAAAAATTTTCGTCATCATTGGTGATCGACGTAAACATTTTTTGCAAAAATTTAAAAAATCTTTCCCTAAAAAGTTTAATCTATAATTTGAAAAAAATCACAGTTTGAAATTTTTTGAATTTTATTTTTTTCTTTCCATCACTGACGAATTATAGTCGACTATGTTCCTCGAAGAAAATTGAAACCATTTCTTCATTGTGAAAGTAGCTATATAAGTTTCGACTTGAGTTTTTTTCCAGTGTTGCCAAATTTTGTAATTGTAATTTGTTAATGAGTGGAAACTTTTAATTAGAATGGAAAAAATGATTTTATAGTTGGGAGAGTGAATTTTCCGTGTTGCAAGGCAACACTGAAAATTATTTCCGTATTGCAGTTGTTCCTTACGTGTCCTTAAGTCGGCGCATCTGAATAGCTAAGGTCGAAAACTTCCTGGATAAGTGTTCTTGAAATTCTTAGCATTATTTTACCGTGTTGTGAAAACTTTACATAATTCTGGGAACTGTTCTGGTTCTTCAGATTTAGTTTAAATTTTTAGTTTGGCGAGCTAATTGAGTCTGCAAAATTTGAAGAAAATTAGTTTACCAGAACATTTCCGTGAATTATGCTCTCATAACTTGATAACATATTCTCCAAAATTTCAGAAGTACCAGCACTGGTGTTCATTCGAATCTGAAGAAGCAGTACATTCAGCAGTATTCATGTAACGATAGTTTGTAGTATAACTTCATCGGCAGTAGTGAAACGTGAAACATTTTAAAAACTCTACATACCTACGCTGTAATATTTTGAAAATTTTTAAAAAAATTCTCTCACCAAGCTGTTAACTTGTGCTTCCTTCAATAATAAAAACTACTAATTAAAAAGTTATGAGTTCTTGTTTCATTAACGTTATACTGTTTCATATCCCCCTTTAATGATGCCTGTACCCTGTACGGCCTCAGATGTAGGTGTTTAATTGGAAATAATTGAATATTCATTGAAAGAGCAAGGTTAAACCGAACTAAAAAATAAGCACTCTCATTGAAGTTGCTGAAATCGCAAAAGTTAAGAAGTTTAATTAAAAAGTCTGGACTTCAAAATATTTTTTTTTGAAAAACTACGTAAGATCTTGAGAATAATACAATTAATTTAATACTTTTTTTGTGTTCTTTTCATTGTGTAAACAAAAAGCTTGTCCGCAATAATTTCGGGCAAAAATTCAAACAAAACTTGTGTTTTCAAAGTACTGTCAGTGCTCCATGAAGACATTTTTGTCTGGTATGCCAGAAGTTGAGAAAACAGTTCCTACAGTTTTCGTTATTTTTAATTTTGTTATCATTATTGATAATAGTTTAATTATTACGAACTTCTGTACACCACTAAATACGCCAATGGTATTGTATGGATTACAAGTATTCAGAATTGGATGGTTTCAATTTTGGTTCACATCTAAAGGCTTAATGAGATAGTCCGCATTCTATGTTCCATTTTACCAAAAAAATCCCAGTACGAATAAATATTAATCCTTGAAATTTCGGTGAAACTTGATTTGTTTTTGACAATCACAATCTTCTAGGACCTAAACCATTAAATTTTAAAAATATTTTAAATAATTAGTGTGGAATACCTTGCCGTGAGAGATATTCACACAAGAAGGTCTTCTACAGAGTTTACATGTTCTGCCACATCATACTGTAAAGTATGGAAGAGTCAAATTCTCGGCAAAAACTGGCAATTTTGTAGCCAGTTTCGAGAGTTTATATACCAAATTTGGCACACGCACACAGACACACATATGTACATATACGTATGTGATTATGTCATCCGTTACATTGTTGCTTGTCTCAGTTGAGGTAATAAGAAATGACGCAACGCATTTGGTACCAGGCTGTGACATCACCAAGATCGTTATCAGGTAATTAATCATGGCCTGTGCAATTTATCTTACCTGTACGTACGTACAGGTATGAACATACAAATGCACAAGTGTGTATATGGTTTTACGTCATAGAGACGATTAATTGCCAGCCTTTGGGCGGCGATTGTTGTCAAGGGGTGCGAGCTCCTAAAACCTCATACGAGTGATGTCCCCATAATTAGTATTATTTCCTACTTTTTCGTTGGTTTCTTTATTGTCTTCAATTACAATTCTTTAGTGCAGTTATTGTGTGAATGAAAAACTTTAGGTTCTCCTTCGTGGACGGTCGTTTGAGAAGAATTAATTTAGTTGGTAGAAGTCAGGCCAAAGAGTTCTTAGTGCAACTGTCATGGTTTTGTTGCACTTGCAAACTTTGTTTTTGTATCATATAGCTTAATGATTTCTGGTTATACTTGTTATTTAGTTGCATTAAGTATGATATTCAGTTGTTCCAACTTAACACCTGCACGTAAAACTTGTTTTTGAAAAAAACAAAACAAATACAAATACGAATGTCCTAATTTAAAAATATTTTTAGCTGTTTTTCGCCTTTTGTCTGACACAGTTGTCTTGTAACTGCATTACCAATTGCACTGCATTTTTAACTTACAACCTGCGATTACCACATCATTGTTTATGTACTAGTCCAGCAGCGCAATATTTTGTTTTTCTTTGATGTAAAACACTTCATGTCTTTGTTCTTCTTTTCTTTCTATTGACTATTTTGTTTCTTAAACTCGAACTTCAAAATGTACATTCTCAATGGGTTTGCCTCTTCTTTAAACAACTGTGTTTTTCACAGTCTTCTGATTTATTACAATGGGTTAATAGATATTATGTGCATACACTTTCTACAACCAATTTCGAGTATTACGACAAAAAAATACCACGTTATATTTACTAATGAATACTTTGGTGGACAAGAGAAAAATAGAAGAAATAAGTGACGTCGTATAATTTTATGTTTTGTTTTTTTTTTTTTTTTCCTTTTTTTCCTTTTTCTGGTTGACCGAATAACATCCAACTGATTATTAGCCGAAAAGTGTTCTTCGGTTACGTTGTAATTAACATGTTTTTGATTTTAGTAATGACCAATATTGTCTGCTTTGCCTGGATATGATACGCCTTGAATATTCTTGTAGACCGAGAGGGGGCTAAAGTGCTCGCTCTGATGATTCAACGTTCTATTATCTGCGCCACATGTGTGAGGTACAAGAGAAATTACAGCGACAAACTAACAAAGAGAATTGGACGGAAAAATGAAGAAATGATAAATATAGCGTGCCTCACGACAGGGTTGGTTCGAATGAGAGGTATAGGAAAAAAGGTTGGATTGACTTTGTAATTGTAGCGAATGCCAGAGAGCCTGGGTGGTGCGGAGTTTCGAATTCTTCGGTTTCCGGATTTCGAAAAATTGTTTTTGTATCTTATTTCAGAGAGTATATTGAACTGAGATTAATTTCTGCTGTACGTTGACATTACTGTTTGTAAAAAAATATATGTCGGCCCTATTTTAACCAGTAAGGATGCAATAATTGTTTGCAGCGTAACCTAATCTATTTGATTCTTAGATCATTTACTATAATGGACGAAGAATAGTCGAGCTACAAGTAATGCAAACGTAGCTACCCCAGCTTTGCTCATATTTTGTAAAAAAATACGAGCCGTGTGTACAGACTTGGGCATGACTTGAAATCTATATCTGCCTGATTATTTCAATTTATTATAAGCTTTTATTCTATTCACTAATGCGATTTTAAAATATACCAATTCTGCAGGAAACCTTCCGCAACAAAATAATGTTTACTTCGTATGAAGCTAAAGCCAAAAAAAATATTACAAAAGCTTATCTTTTAAAAATTCGTTTTTAAACTAAATTTATTTCCATTTCTTTCGTATTTTTGCCAAAAACTAAAAAATGAAAAAAATCGGCAGTTATGGAAACTGTTTAAAACACTGGAGTAAAATCTGTGAAGTCTGAAAAATTAAACTTTTTGAAATGTGCGAATTGCGAATCGCGCATAATTAACGACTATATAAAAACCATAGTTGAGTGGCTCGGACCAGATGTGGGCCTAGTTCACTTTTTGTTGTGATGTTTAAGTTTTGGCTGATTTTGGGTAGTCGGATGTGTATATTTTTCATTTAATAATAAACCAAGTCGTAATTCACTCTCAGCCGATAAAATGGACTTAATTTACACAAATTTTCGCAGAATCAATAGAGAAGAGTAAATTTTAAACGCATTTTCCCCGAAATAAGATTTATGTACTTGGTCCAGTTTCGTTTTCTGAGTTACTCTAAAGTCAATTTAATTTTAACAGACCTTTATATCCTATGCTATTTATTTAATCGTGAAAACTTGGAGAATGAGGATAAAAATTAAGGTAGTAGAGCATTATTTGTAAATTATATTCGTTTCATCCCTGCCATGTGACAGCGGATCATTAGATTTTTTTCAATGTCACTGTATCTTCTATCAAAATGTTGTAAGTAGCCTGAAAGTGGTCAAATAAAAAAAGTAAAAATGTATTTTTGAATGAAAAATATAGATCGAAAATTTTGTTATTTTTTAGATGAAGTTCATTTTCAATGTTGGACTTATTCATTCCGTAGGTAAATCATTTTTTAAAGGTATAATTTACTTTTAGGTGGCTCAAGAATTTTTTGAGAGAGCTGCTACCTGCACCCCTCTGGATTTCACCACACTATTACGTCAATTTATTGGAAGTTCTTCAAAAGTAATTAGTTTCGAAAATTCAGAGAAATATATTGGTTAAGGCTTACGCTGATTGGATGAAAATTCAAAAAAAGTGTTCAGTCGTGATTTTAAACGACTTTAATTCTTTTCAAACAACTATATAAGATATTTTGATTGACTTTTTCTGCCTAGATTGTGAATTTTGATGCGGAATACGAGAATGCGAGCAAAACAGGTTTACCGAATGTAAACATCTGGATGTGTAAATGAAGTTGAACGATTTCCACGTCTTTTTATTTAAAATATCGCAGGTATAAGATCTGTGGAAGTGAATATTGCACAGAATACGATCATACACATTCTAGTGCATAAAATCTTGTATTCAATTCACATCAACATCTGTTCTATTATAAACTTAGACCGACGCATTTGGAGAATTTCTAAAATCCAGAGGGTAGGTGCAAATTTCAAAACGAAATATTGTTTTGAATTTATTCTTTACAACTGTGAATATCGGTGCACTGTAAAAAATCTGATGTAAAAAATAGATGTTGCTTTTTTTTGGGGGGTTTTGTTTTGGTTTTTTTGTTTTTTTTTGTTGGTTTTTCTTTTGGCCAGTTTCTTGGCATCACATTATTTTCTACATTTATCTTTATCATTTTTCCTTTTTTTTAAATTTATTGTGTATTCCGGAAGTATTAAATCGTAATTGGTTTAATTTTAGTAAAAACTATCGAAATAATCGAATACAACTGGTGTAGGGATTGTGAGTGCGCTTTGGAAAAATTTGTTATTGAGGCTCTCTTAATCAACAGTTCTGGTAACCACACTGACTTTTAGATTTGCTAGCTTCCAATACTAATTTAAAAAAAAAAATAAAAAAAATATAATAAAAGGGAAATCTGTTGATTGCTATTTGTCGGAGGAGACGTGTATATGGTTGGGTTTGAAACAAAAAATAAAGTGACGATCAAAGTCTACGTGCGATAAGAGTGCGAGACGCTCGTTTTGAACGTCATTTTTTACCATTCTTTTGGGTGAACTCGCTGTTTTCTTTGCCCAGTTCTCATGGAACGACCACCGTATCCGCATCATTAAAATGCTCCTCCAACTGTTAGCGAATTGTTCGTCAGCATATTAATGAGAATCCATACGCAAACGCTGGCTGCTGGCAACATTTTCTGTATAATATATTTTAGTCATTTATTGCGGCTGAATATTAACCTATAAATTCGACCATAAAACGTTATAATTATATTTGTTTCAATGCTTTGGAACGCGTAAAAAATTTGCCACTTTTAATAATTCGTCCAAGTCGATTTGAAATTTTTGGCAATCGCCATCGTTCAGTTGCGATTTCGTAAGGATATTGTGTATTTCGTGTCTTTAGCCTGCAAATCGTAGTTCTCACTCGAGCGCATTGGACAAGAAGTGCTCGTGGTGTGTAATTACATCGCAGCAGAAAATGATTAGGCCTCTGAGATTAAAACCAAAATGCTGCACAAATAATGTAATAAACGACGGAGAAAGCAAAATAAAAAGATGGCCGTGATAACCCTGCGCCCACGTGCCTAGAATATTCACTTTTACTTTCTGCGTTCGACCGCCATGTTTTTGATATATCTAGCCTAGCTTATTTTAAACGCTGAACTTACTACACTTCGAAATCAGAAAGAACCGTTTTAACAGAAAAATCTGGTTGATTATAAGCGTTCTGATTACTTTTTGCAGAGGATGAAGTGTGTTTTGAAAACTCACCTTATTTGACCCTAACTGCTGGTCGTCAATATTGCTGGATGAAGAAAACTCGAAAATTAGTAGAATAAATTTAAAAAATTATATGCATATTTATTATAAACTTTTATTCTACTCACTACTGCGATTTGAAAATATACCAATACTACAGCCAATTTTCCGTAAGGAAATACTATTCATTTCGCGTGAAGCTAAAGCCAAAATCTAATAAATAAAAGCTTATCTTTTGAAAACGCATTTTTAACGTAAATTTATTTTGCTTTTTTTATTGGAGCGCACGCTTGAGTAATTTTTATTACTGCTTGCGCTTTTTGTGCTCTGCATTCATATGAATAATTATATTGTATCTCCAGTAGGAAAGGTAGAATTATTTTATCTTGCAATTGATAAA
The DNA here is from genome assembly GCA_011428145.1 of Ericerus pela. Classification (NCBI taxonomy): domain Eukaryota; kingdom Metazoa; phylum Arthropoda; class Insecta; order Hemiptera; family Coccidae; genus Ericerus; species Ericerus pela. Next base: position 426,847 of record WOFM01000210.1, read on the forward strand.
AATTTTCGTCTGCATGCTGTCAGCTGACCACAAAATTGGAGTGATGAATCTCATGGTATGGAAATTAATATGGTACACAAATTACTCATGGGTGTTCTAAAGAAAAATTATTGAAGCTGCCTAGTCGTGGAAAAATTAAAATTTTTGTGGTTTTTGAACTCTCCAATATCGTACATTAAATTGGAACAAAATTCAAAAAAAAAAAAAATTTGGACTAAAAAATATTGTTACTGTTTAACGATTTGAAGTTTTAGGGTGTAAAATATGCCGACGTGAATTTCATCCCATCGTGTGCAAATGCCTTTTAACTTTAACTTGGTACTTACTTAACGACTTGAAAATTCAAAATAATATTTTAGAGATAAAAGCTATAATTACTGTATTCACTTGTTTTGTGCTTATTGTCGCAGTATGCATACATAAGTCAAAAATATTCAAATATCTACTTTTACTGTGAAAATACAGTTCGATTGTAAGAATATCTGATTTTTCTTACACATTAATTTTAACGTGGAATTTTTAATAAGTAAAATTCAATTGGAAGCGGATAGGCTAACGAAAGTTAAGATGTGAATCAAGTGTCAGGTCTCTAAATCCTGGCGTATTGTGGTATGTGTTTCCAAATCAGTATTATATTAACTAAAAAGCAAAGCATTTTATAAATTTTTCTCGTATTTTCAAGCTTATTTATGTAAATTTTCATAGCTGATTTTACAAAAGCTCTCAAACTTGAGCAGACGTGCGTCGAGCAACATTGGACTCGAATTACTCTCATTTCAAAGTGTCGTGTTATAGAGAAGGAAAATGATGTTAGCCTATTCGAATTATTTCTCTATTTTATGGCACAAATGGTTATTCTCTAGCAAAACATTTCAGCTGTTGCGGATTTTGCTCCCAAAATTCCATTCCTATATTTTCAAAATTTGTTGCTCTCGTCTTATTCTTCTGTGCGTTGTTATAAAAATTTATCGGTTGAATTTTATTTCGAAACGTGAATAAATAAATATTTCGTCATTAATGACTGTTATTACAGTGCCAAATTCAGTCTAAAATGGAAAAAAACAACAACAAAAAAACAAAAAACCAAGTAGATACAAATTCTGCACCCACATACATTTTGTAGATTAAATTATCATCTACATACATGAAATATTTGTTTTTGCTTTCTGCATTTGGCGACCACGTGTTCGAAAAATTTTTCTTTTTAATTAATTAAATCGAAAGGAGGCCTCCAGCGTAAAAACACGAATATGAAATTTAAGGAATGTAAAATTTTCATTATCACAAATAATTATGGTCGTAGAATGACCGAACTGACTGTGTTTTAGCGATGTATTCGTGTTTTTCATCATTAATGTTTGCAATTAGGCTACATATACGTAATCTTGGTGTACATTTTCTAAAATGGATTTTGCGTTGGAGTAAAAAATAAAAAAGTCGGAGAGACTGAGATATTATAGAGACTAGTATTCAAGTTTTTTTTTTTTTTTCACCAGGTTCTCGAGACGAGTCTAGAAACGTTTGAATGCCTCTCTCCTTTGGATTCTATCTCTCGGATTTGGTGTGTACACAGCTACACACCTGCCTAAACTGGTGGCACCTACAGCCGTACCTAACCCACTGTCGAGTTGTATACGAATACCACCTGGCTCTCCCTTTTCCTATACGAATATGTATATATAATAAATTGTTAGTAACCTCTTCATTGCTCAGATTTTTCAGCTGTTCTCCTTCACCACCGGATGACCTTGCCTGAACTACGTTTGTGTTATCTATACGTATTTTTTTTTTTTGTCGACTCTTCCGCCGAAGTATTTTGTTTTTTGACGTGGGTGGATTTTATCGTGCCATAATCGAAGAGCAAAACGTCGCTGGATTTTTGGACAATCGGAAACACTTCAAAAAACCATTCGGTTTCGCGCGAAGAAATTACTGTGCAGTTGTTTTTTTGACTCCATTCTTGCGTCAATGTGGAAGAAGTAATTTACACCTTCGACTAGACTATTTTTAGCTTTGTGAATAATAAAATTGTGATTTTTTACGAATCGTCAGAGCACTGAGCTGAGGTGCCCACAGGGTGTGCCAATTCAAAGCGAGCAAATGCCCATCGATCACGAAGAATGACGAAGAATAAAGTTCAAAATGGTGGTTTATTGTGTTAGTTTTAGTGGTGCGCTCCAGTATGTAGTTGAAAAATTCATGCCTGGTTGACTAATGGTCGTGGGTCTCGCCCATTATCCTCCACTTACTTTGATATCAAAATATATCCTTCAATTGTTGAGTAAAATGGCCACTTAGCCATTAAAAAATATATTCTGAAATTTGCGATGTTGTAGAAATTATGTACATTATTTGGAGCTGAATAAGCTAAATAACTGAATTAGTTAATTCAGATTCCGGTCGCTAATTTTGCTTCAGAAAGTGTATCTTAGAAATTTTTGAAGTAGGTTGGTATGTCAACTTAATTCTAAAATGTTCAGTTTTCACCACTTTATCTATCGCAGGACCAATATGAGATCAGCCTTTATGTATCTTTTAAAAAAAAGTTCATAAAAATCGGTTCTAGGCAGGGCGTGAAGCTGAATAAATAAGGCTTAAGCTATTCTTTTGGCTTGCTTTTTATAAAATACAGCTTCAGCTTGAATTTTTCGGCTTTTAACTGAAATATTTTTTTGAATTTGTAACTAAATAACGTGAAATAAATTTTTTTAACTTAAATTTTATGATTATATACGAGTAATTTTGTAATAAAAAAAATAACTAATAAAATTGCAGTGTGGTATAGCGAAGAAAAGCCAAAAGCGGAAGAAAAAATGTGGCTTTCATCTAGCTTTCATCTTCAAAAAGATGAAACTTAGGCTTCCAGCATAAATTTGAGAATACCAAAAGTACAGCTTTTTTGGCGTTCAGCTTTTGGCGTTCAGCTAGCTTGACAGCCCTAGTTCTAAGAGTGAGAAGTTATACGTAACAAACATTAAAAAAAATAGGCTATATACAAATCGAATTGATAAGGAAGCTACTTTTTTTTTGAAAGTTGGTTAAAAATATGATCCTTTTTATTCTTCAGGTCACATGTAAAATTTTGGAACACGTTACCTGATATACAAACAACGTTTTGTTTATTAACAATATTTTTTGGCGTGTATAAATGATCCAAACGTTATACCTCTTGTAACCTGTTCCTAGCCACTGCATCCAGGTTATAAAATTAATTATAACCGAACCTACTTGAATTCAGTGAGATCGCATATAGGTTATAATCATTCTGTGTTTATAAAATAAAAATAACAACCAGCTCCTGTTTTCCATTTGGCTGCCTTGGTTCATCCGAATTTTACTCCTCTTCTTCACAAACTTCAACTATATGTTTCATGCTCTAACTTTGAGAAACTACGTTTGAGAGGTGAAATTTTTGTTCATTTTGAGTTTTTTCTTAATGCTGGCCGTAAATATAGAGTTGAAAATGCTGTAACAAACTTTTGCGTCATGTTATCGTTCACCATTGAAAACAAAAATGCTACAAAAATTAAAAAATTAGGATTTTCAGCAAAAATTGATTCTTCCCGCTCTAGAAGATTGGCCCTTCTGCGACCAGTTTTCCCGCCCAAATCCACATGACAAACGATTTTATACTTTCTCGATTTCTGTTGTACAGTATGTACAGACACGTACAATCGTTTCTGTACCTTTTAAAAAGTGCCCGATGAATCGTTGCCAAATCATATTTCAATCAAACGTGCTCGTCGAGTAGGTACGTACGTATAGAACCATTATAATGCCCGTGATTTACCATAAAACGTGGTTTGATAAAAATAGCGAAAATTTTTTCTGCGTTTGCGATAATTTTTAAGAAAGACCCTCCAAATTCTGACAGCCACTTACATCATTGTAGGCTGGAGGAACGTAGAATTTTCCGGTTTTGTTTTTGTTTTTTTCCATTTTTTAAACAATCGTAAATTCAGCACACTATTAAATTATTTGCGAGATGAATGGCGGAGTAGGTACTTTGCGACCCGTTCTCCTCGCTGGGCACCCACGCTATAAATATGGAACGAAATAAAAATAGCTGGTCTGAAATTGAAAATTACGCATTTAGAATGGTAGTTGGGGCCAGCAAAAAATTACATTTATACGACAGTTTACTTCAGGCCTATGTTGTTTTTTTTATATCATCAGGCCCGATTTCAGGATTTCTTCTTATGTGGAGATTGAATCACATTTTATAATATTCATGAATGTTTACGAGAGTGGTTAACAATTTTTTACATTCGTATTTCATAGATAAAAAATTTGAGAAGCTGAAACACTAGGTTTTAAACTGAATTTTTTTTTAGACCTTTTTCTCGTGCTGTGAGAGATTATACCCTATAAATACCCTCTCTTAAAACCGGCCTTATAATCCCACCCTTTGCAGTGTGATACAAATCAATTTTCTGCTGTCAACTGTAAATTTTTGTTTCTTCAAAATTGGATTTAAAAAAAAAATTTCTGTGAAAGAGAAAACTGCTTGCTTGAATTTCTTAAGACATGATCTCCGGAAAAAATTATTAAATACTCACAAAATCTGAACACCTCTTATTGCTTATCTTCCATATCGAAAGTAAATAGAAGTTTGAAATTATGTTATAATTTCGATTTTTGCATCTCACAAAATACATTTACGTTCCATCTTCGATACTGAAGGACTTTGTTGAAGTTCTGCGGAATTCATGAGTTCAAAAATAAATACAATTTTTTCACTTTTTTTATCATTAACAAGCTGCATTACCCGCCCCTTCAGGCAAGTGTAACTTGCTGTCGTTCAACAAAATTATTCCAAAACTACAACTTTTAGTAAAAACTTTCTTATTTGGTAATAGTTCTCAGTTTTTTAAGTTTTCACTTCTCAAACTTACAGTACTACCCTAAGGTAGAACTGAAAACCAACTTTCAAAAGAACAGGTTCCAAAATCAATACATTTAGGAAAATTTCCAAAATTTATTAAAGCTCTAATTTTTTTTAATTTTCACTTTTCAGAATTTGTAGCGACAATACAACCCCAAAGAAGAATTGAAATTTCAATTTTTAATGTAGAAAGATAGATAGATCGGTAGAATAAGATAAGTAAAAAAAATCAGCGATTTTACATTGTTGCTTATTCCTTTTTTTTTTTGTCAAACTGCCGATTTAATTTGATAAAGTGCGACACTTGAGCATTAAAATTTTGAAACACCACTTCTCAAAACTGACGCTGAAACTATAAAGGAGAACTGAAAATTAACTTTCAAAACTTGACAGATCCTGAGTTAAAACTCTTGATGTTAATGAAAACTTTCGAACCTAACTAAAACTCTTAGTTGTTTCAATTTTCTTCTCTCTAAACTGATTCTGACACAAAACCCATTAAGTAAAGTTGACAACTAACTTTAAAATGAACAGTATCTGAACTAAAACTTTCGGATCCAATTAATTATCTCAGAATAGAGCCTTTGAAAAGAAACTTGGCAGAAAGCATCCTAGGATAAGCGCCTACAAGAGATTAAAATTTTCTGAAAATCTGTCAAGTTAGAGAGGCGTGACTGGGATAAAAAACAAAAAACTACAATTTTTAATTTAGAAGATATAGGATGTATATAGATAGATAGATATTGATGATGATTTTAATTTATAATGATATATTGTGCATTTTTCGAGATGTAGCAGAAAATTTCCAAAGTGTAACTTACGGTACAGTGAAATTTCCGATCCTGATAATCATGTACTAGGGTTGTGTCCATAGCTATGAATTTCTTCATCCTTTCTTTGCTGTTTTCTTGTATAGTCTTCTGACTGGTATATACAGTAAACTCGTACTACATTTCATTTTGATGTTTTAGAAACGACTCGTATGTCGAAGCTTCCTTTAGGATAGTGCTGAATGCTGACTGATTGTTTCTGGTTAATTTTGGTTCGAACGATTTTTAGAAACATCTTATTTAAAAAAAAAAAAAATAGAAAATATTTAAATTTCCTGTAGAAATAAAACTGAGTTTTCTTCTGGTTATGTTTTCGAATATTCGGCGACGGAGGATATAATCTAAACGGACGTAAAATAATCCAGCGACTTTCGTTTGAGAAAAAATAATGAAAATGTTTGACTGGGTGTATGGATTCTGCCAAAATTTCGAAAGGAACATTTAGATTGAAATTAAGAATAACGTAAACAGTAATTTTGGAAGCTTGTAACTTTATTTATGTGGTGTTAATCATTTTTTATGCGTGCTGAAAAAAATATTTAAATTTAAAAATGTGTACAACAAATTCCAAGTTTATTGCAACAATTTGAAGAAAGTAACTCTGCTTCTGTTGACTCTTAATTTAATTTTTTATTCGTGATATAGTAGACCGATAATTTTTATATGCGTTCTAGAATTAGTTTAGAAACGCTACAGTTGTATTTATAGAAGAAATTACGGTGAAAATTGACGTTTATGAACTTAAAAAGGTAATAAATCAGAAAATAAATTTTTCACATTTCGATGTTGCAAAATTTTGGTCAAGAATGCTGTAGTCGCTATAGAACATGGTACGGTAAGAAAATAAAATACTGCGGATTTTTTAATCAATTATGTGTTTTTGATTTTCATATTAAATTTGTACAACACATCCACCGCACTTCTTATTTTTAATTCTGATGCGGAAAATATGTTACATTATAAGCCTTTATTTCGAAGCTACCAGTTAGGGCCACTGACACAAAAGGGTCACTGACCTCGGGGGATAAAGGCCACTTTCATTATTTGGAAGGGCCAGTTAATGAGAACATAAGAGTCATTTGAGTAGCTAATTTTTGCTAACCAAGTGCAAGGAATTTATAAAACTTTTTGATTATAAGAAACTTTAATAATGAAAATTTTTGAGGTTATAGACACCTGAAATTTTTATCCCAGAACTTCAAAACAACCTCAAAACATGTTCAAATAAATGTTGTTGTTTTTTTTGGCGGGGTGGGAGATCAACAGTTTCCGTTCCAAAGTGCTGCTAAGTATTTTTGCATTGAAGTTAATACCTTGTCACGGAAAATATTCTGACAAGAGAAGGTTTTCTGCTGTTATTGCGTGTTCACCACATATTATACAGAAGGTATGGAGGAGCCACAACCTTGGTAAACATTGGCAATTTTGTAGCCAATTTTGTGAGCTTATAAACTAGCTCCTTCCATGCACACAAAGACACATATATAAAGAATACATACGTATGTTTGATAACTAATTGTGACATATTTTATTGTTGCTATGGCAATGGATAAAATACAGTACATGCACTGATAAGCCAGATTGTGACAACATCCGAGTTGTGAACTATTGATTTGTCATGCATAAGTTTGCAAGTGAAAAAAATGTGGATGTTATTCTTTAATTCCTTATATCGGTGATATGTAGAAATAAAGAAATAATGAGAAAAAGTTAGGCTATTAAGCATGATTTTTAAGCGGGTTTTCAAAGAAAATCTACTTATTTTTGGTTAAACAAGCTAAATTATTTTTTTATTTCTTGAAAATATTATAAATTTCCTTACGTTAATTTCATTAGAAAATTAAAAAAAAAATTTTCAATCACTGCTTTTTGCAGAGCCAGTAAAATTGACTATGTGACTGGACTTTTGAGTTTGCCTGTTATCAGTGGCGTAAGGGGGTACTCATTCCCAGATGGCTGAGTTTTTGGTTTGGGAAAATTACAAATGGAAATTAATTTTCAAACTATTTATACAATAATTACACTGTTGGCCAAGGCCTTATGTATCCTTCGGAATCATTGGAAACTCCCCCATCTACCAAAAAAAAACAAAAACAACCATCTATACATGAATGTTCTTGAACCCAGAAAATATAGAAATAATTGTTTCGTCACACTGTAAAACCCCCTCTAGAGATAAATCCTGTGTACAGCCCTGTTGCAGTTGAGGACGGCGTATTGACTAGTTCCCACGCGGCAAATTCCTAGTTATATCACTGCCTGTTAACCCTCCGACCTGGTCTCTACTTTGATAAAACTTGCTTTGCCCCCATGAAAAATTTTCTAGCTACGCTCTTGGTGGCTACCAAAACAACATTCTTGTAACCCCATACTTTTGCCATTTTAAAAAAATTCGCAAAAGCCAAAGCAAATTAATAAAACGCTTACCGATTTCCGGTGCTGACCTTTCGATGACTGTTCAAGAAGTATTGTAGGCTCACATTGCAACAGAGTGCAAATTCTTAAAAACCACGTCGTCGGTTGTGCTCGCTCCTTCTTGCATAAAAAAATAAACCGATGCCGTCAGTCGACTATGCAGTATTGCCGCGGTATTTCGATCATGCTGAGCTGCACAATTTTCCAGTTACCACTCGTCGTTATGCCCTGTTGATTCTTTCAAGTCGATGTCCACCCCCCTAACCGCCTTCAACAATTATTTCGAGTTGGTAAAACGCATTTGCCACCTCTTTCGCTGCGTCAAGCGTAGGTACTCTTCTAAAGGTCGCTCTGAAAATTCCCACGACGACGATGACGACGTCTACGCCAGCTGAATGCGCCACTTGAGCGTGAACGAGCACTGAAAAGGTTGAGTTTTCTTCGATTTTTGGGTTCCAAAAGTGTAATTTCACGACGATCTCTTTTTGTGCTCGTATATTCGATCGAATTAGACGTGAAAATTCTGTTGGTTATTTTTTTTTCTTCCATAAGTACTACATTTTCCTCTTGGTAGTGGTAGCCTAATTATCTTGCTTGTTTTCTGCACAAAAATGTTTCCCCACGTTAAACGTAAATCGATTTTGTTGCACCATACTGGAGAAGAGCTTTCTTGCATTCGTTAAAAAAATATAATTAAAGAAGACAGAAAAGAAAAATCAAAAAGAATAGAAACGTGTTCGGTTTTTTAAACACGCATCCGTATATATTAATAATTGATGAAAAAGTGACCGGAAATAATTTTTGGGTACGTCTATGGAATACTATATGTGTGTGTGTGTGCAAGAGTATATGAAATAAGTGTTAGATTATATATTATGAAAGAAAAATAAGTGAAATTTGTGAAAGAAAAATTATTTGGTACGCCGTCTGTCTCTGGTATTATGACCTTCAAAATGTTTCAAAATGCATACCCCCATTTATGCGTCTCAATATATTGTCGAAAAAAAATTTACATTAATATCGGCTGATATAATGGCTCGAATTTGGTTTTACTACCGTTACAGCACGTGTTCGCCTTTTGAATTAGTGTCTTATACATAATACATATATCTTTCTTCAGTTTACCATAAAAAAAAGACGCTCGCTTATTGCTTGTGCGGTCGTAAAAAAAAAAAGAAAAAAAAGCATGTATCCTTTATGGGTCAGCTTTCGTGACGATAGAAGGAAAGGGAAGAAGCGACGCAAAGACTGATCCTTCTGTTCCACTGCTAATTGCAGTTTCTCAATTTCAAAAGGTTTAAATCGTCATTCAAGAGTTGAATATTTTAAAAGGCTTATGGCTTCGCGTGTCTCCCGAATCGTGTTGATTGGTAAAATTATAGACTTGGCTTCAGTCTACTGACTATTTTCATTTTCATTTTTTTGTCTTTATTTACCGAGCGCGAAGGATTTAATTTCTTAATACTGTCGCTGAAAAAAACGACACGACATACATTTCGTGGCTGAAAAGTTGCGTAGGTCACTTAGTGTGCTTATTGAAGTCCATGGGAATTTGCCGCGCTTTTATTGTCTTATTTTCGCTGCCATATTTCAGAAACCCTGTGTGAAACCAGCTTTTTATTTAAATTTAATACAATGTTTTTAGTAGTTTCTGAATAGCGTGTGCAAACTAATACTGTCACGAGTCTTAATTGTTAGCTACTCCTTTTTTTAACAAAATTTTAGTTCTTAACTCCCAAATGGCAATGAAATTGATACGATATACATGGCTTCTTCCCTTGGAAAATCCTAAATACACCACTGATCTCATTTGGATGGATGCTTCGCTCAATAAGATTTTTTCTCTTTCATAAAAGAAAAATAGTTCAATTTTCGAACATTTTTTTTTGTTCGCAGTGTAAGTTATGATAAGCCAAGATCCGGATTTCATTTGTTAACATAATTTTTACTTATAATCCTTGAAAGTGACGAAAATACGAAGGAAGGCAGAAAAGTAATGCATCTTTGGTTATAGATTACAATTGAAGAGAGATTTTTCGTATGAAGCAAAAAGAGCATGAAAGTACATTTTGTTGACTACGATAATATTTATTTACTTTTCAATGTAGTCTCCATTTACAGCTATACATTTTGTCCAACAATGAACAATTTTTTGTCATTCTGTTAGTGAAAAATTTAAACAAGTCTTTCCTTGACTTAAAACCTCTTAGCGTCCCTCAATTTCTCATCCGTGATGAAAAATGCTCTTATGACGTCAGAATCACCTGTAGACATAGCCGTCGGTTGAGAAAGGAGGAAGAGGTATCGATGCACGTTGTTACACAATGATAAGCATCATTTATAGAGTTAACAAACATCATTTTTTAAGCAGATAAGTGTGGATATGGTTTATGACGTCATGTACTTCTTAACTTAAACAGAGTATAATTATGCTCTGTACTCTGTATCAAATAAAAATGGTGTGACGTAATCGAGGACGATGAACTGTGGGGTAATGGAAAATTTAAATTCACACTGTTCAACAAAGGCTGCATTCAAAACTGTCATTTGCTCCAATGTTTTTGTGCGTTTATACAGCTATGAAATATGAACATCTTTCTGACGTCACTTCGTTCTTATTTTTTACAGACTATAGAAGCCCATAAATTCTTTTTTTCGTGCGTTTTTTGTTTCATTTATTCATCTTTTTCTACTTACGAGTTAGAACCAAGTGTGCATTGCTTTTCAGGCTCCCACCCTTGTATTTTCCAACGAAAATGAAATGCTAAGTTTTCGTTTTCTGATTAAATGGCTGTTACTCTATTTTTCCCTCATCTCTTTGCCTCTAAACAGTTAAATAGGTACACTGTGTAATCAGCATTGCTCTCACCTCAATTTTATCAACGCTTTCTTTGGCTGTTAAACCTTTAACTCAAGTTTGGAGATTCTTAATGTCACATTGGTTGGGTCCTATTTGGATTGCGCCCTCATTTAATGCGATCCCTACGAAGATTCAGCACGATTAGATAAGAGTCGATTTATCTGGATAAAATAGATTTGAATTTAACAATGTACTTTAAGTTGAAGTTGGAAGTAATTTTGTATCGCAGCTTCTGGGAAATTGGTTGAAAGAAACGTTTGAAAAGAGCCTGCTTCAAAACTTTTCTGCTGTGGATCAAGTGAAGTACGAAAGGTTGAAAAACTAAGAAATCTAAGTTAATAAGCTGGCTTGTTTTGGAGAGAGTGGAAGAATTTCGTCTAGGTGTTCGTAACTTTCTTTATAAATTGGTTCGAAAATAGAATTAATCACTTTAGGTACACTTTTTGAGAATACGCTGATTGTTCAGAGTACCTACCAAACCACCTAATGTACTTATAGTATTGTTCATACAACTGGTACCCGCTATTTATCAATTAATCCTCATTCAGTATTGGATCCCCTCTCAGTTGTATGCGTAGTCTATAAGGAAGTATCCGACTGTAGCACTTCGTCATCTCACATCCCTCTAAACCGTCTGCCAGCATTTGTTTTCCTTTTTCGGAACGCAGCCAATAATTTATCAAATTCTCCTTTAACACCCCTCCCACCGCACTGACACTGAAAAGAATAAAATTAATCACCGTATAGGTAACGTACCTTAGGAATATAGTATCATACATGCACGGTATCGCGTATTTACGTTGCGTTTTCAATGACTTGAGACGATGCAGCCCTCCTCTTCAGCACGTCGTAGTTGTTGAAAATTGAAAAAAGCCATCGGTGACGAATGATTGTTTCAGTGTTGCCCAAAATTTCACGATCGATTCTCCCAAAGAAAAAACCACTAGCTAAAAGCATTTTGCCGCTCGTCGCATCCAATTAGTATGGGTTGCCGCCGAATGGGCTTATTTAGGCATCACTATTTTTTTTTCCTCCTATACTTTATACCGTCGCCAGCAGCACCGTATGTTTGTTATTCCCCTCATTTTGTCGTTGCCAGGTTCCATCTGGTCTTATATTTTGTTAGGCCATACGCGGTTTCCGCTCGCCACAGGTAGCGAGGGTTGTACAGACGGGACTAGATTCGATCTTCGATGAAAAAATCTGGCATTTTCTAGCCAAGTTTTTTATAAATTTTTCACGAAAAACCTTACTGATTGAAGAGGAGTCCATATCGAACGACTGAATATATCAGAAGCAGATGAACGAGAACCGTTAGTCAATCTGAGACTCTGAAAGTTGAATCAGGAGAATGTATTGGTTAAATGGTGAACATGAATGTGAGCTATGATAGTACAATTTGCTGGTAGTTGATGGTCGATGGTACAATTAGTACGTATGTTATTGCGTTACAGTTGTAACTTTATCAATGAAAATATGGCTCAAAATCAAAAAGAGTAAATTTAATTGAAACGATGTCAGTTGAAAATTACATTTGTATAGTTGTTGATTAATTGCATAACTGCAGGAGATTTGCCGGGCCATAGCCCGCCTAGAAAATTACTCGATGTCCATTTCCCGCAAATTCCATCTTTAAAAATTATTTGATTCTTTTTGTGTTTTTTCTTCTTTTTTTTTTTTTAAGATGTGATTTTTTGTCCACTAAAACTTAGATTTTTGAAGTTTTTTTTGCTTCGAATAAATTGTTTTTGATTATTTAGCTTTTGTGGTTCCGATGGCGTATCTAGAATGCTCCTGAAAATGTTAATGATCAATTTTTAATTGTGAAATTTTCATACAGTTATGAGATGGTAGAATGGTTGTTGTCCTCGGAAGAATGGATTTCAGCCAAAGACGATTTCAAATAAATAATTTGAATTATCTCGAAATGAGAAATTTTATTAATAAAATTCACAACTTCTGTACACGAAAAATATGCAGTTACAAAATAAATTTAATTTAAAAAAAAACCAAAAAAAAAAACCGACTTGTTAATCTGAATGAGTAGCTCTTATTGGTGGATATGTCTAAATTTATTACAATAATTTTTTGAATCTTTAAATTATCAATTTCTTCAATTACACCCTTCTAATTTTTCAATTTTCAAATGTGAATAACCTAGGACATTCTCCGGATGGTCAGGAACATTTTGAGCCTACTTTCATTAAAATATATAAAGTAAGACACTTGTTCTGAGCGAACAAAATTCCGTTAGCTCTGGAGATAGGACATAACAGACATATAACCTCCTCCGTACTTAGTCGGTAAGAATAATTAAACTTGACCTGTTAACTTGGTCACTTTTAAAGATAACTTAAAATTGAAAACTCTTTTATGTTCATGAAAATAACCAATAGTTCGAGAGAAGTAGGAGTTGGTCCTAAAGCAATATTAAACATGAGATGTTTGCCCTGTCATTTCAAAATCAGAATTTATTTTTGCATTGAAATGGATCTTGCAGGTTGGCCAGTATTCGGGTGTTTTGCTAAGCAAAGTGTGATGGCTTCCTATAAGAGAGTAAGTGAGGCAGTCAAAACCGTGATTTAATGGAAGTATTTTTATGAATTTTGATGCATTGGGGCAAATATCAAGTAGCTGGGTCCTAAGGGGCGCCAGTGGATACCTGTACTTCTATTTAGATTACAAGGAGATTCAAACAGGAGTGTACTCGATATTCAAGCCGACTGAACATAAACTAATTTTTTATGCACTGTTTTTCAGTGTTTACTTATATTTGTAATATTGAAAGAGTTTAGGGAAAACATGGGAAAACCGTAGGGGTTCTGGTTAATGCAGTAATCGAAAGTGTTCATCTAAAAGTGTCAATTCTAACTCGTGGAGTGTTCATTTTATTGCTCTCAATAAGTCGAATATAGGGTGAATTTAACGTGAGGTACCAAATGGCAGGTGTTATTAAGGTATCCGCGAGAGCAGTAACATTGTACCGGTGAACCTTTCAGGGTTCTAAAATTCGTACGTGTACATATGTGTAGGAAGGGTAAAGTGTGGCCCATAACGATACATTTTAATACATTCCACTAAATCTCTAGTGATGAGTAAAATTGGTTTTGGTCTTGCAAAAAGTGCATGACCCTCTTTTTGCTAACCAAGATTGGATGTCACTAAGACCATTCCTACGTAGTAACAAGACTGATACGAAGTATGGCTAAGCTAGACCAAGATCAATTATTCAAAAGCAAAACCAACGCCAAGATCGATTGTGCAAAGCCAAGATCGAGACCTAGACTTACTCTGCCTGATTCAAAACAACACAGAATGTGCGATACCAAGGCTAAGGCCACCATGGTCATGATCATTCTTTTGCTCAGTACTAGCTTCCACTATCCTCCGAAAAAATCAGTGACATGTAGAAGAAGCAGAGGCTGTTGCCATGTCAGACTGCTTCGCTGAGCTATTATCTATCTCTTTAGTGGAACGTCGATTCTTAATGCAGACTATATTCATTAATCAATGCATATAGGTCAGCCGAGTTTTTTGCGCTCATTTTGAGAGTTATATGATGAAAACTGACTACCAGAGGTGGTTTTTGTTGTTCTGCATAATGAATCTTCATATTTTCAGTGACATTGTCAATTTCTCAGTCGCATCATAACATCTTTTTGAATTCAACTGGCAAAGTTTTTTATAATTGTTCATCAGATTAATCAGTTTCGTATTACACAGCGTCGTTTGATTTATTTTTAACTATTTAAAATGATCGCTAATTTTCGAATGGACTCTTACGTATTTTGTCAAATTTTTGATAACGCTTGCTGCAGTCCCAGCATAACTGCCTCGCGTTTTTCCTGATTAGCGAAAGGCAAGGCTAACAAAACTTTTGGAACGGGAGGAAGTAAAAAAAAACCAGAAATTATGGAAAAAAACTGAGTCGAAAACATTTTCTCGAAAGACATTACCAAAATTATATTTTTCTTGATTTTTAAATAATTGACATTTACAGATTTCGAAAAACGTTTTTTGCCAGGCCTTCAGGGGCTGGAAGTTCTCCTTGTATATCCTGCGCATTTTTTTTTGGAATTTTCGATTTGTTTTGAGTTTCAGGTTTTCTGATATTGTTTTGCTGCTTTATATATATATTTTTTTGTTACCTACAGTTATTTGAATTAACGAGGCATCTACTGGGTTTTTCATTCATTAAAACGCGTTACTGTGAGAATGTTGTTTTTTTTTTTTTTTAATAGTTGGCTGGTCATCGAGTGTGTAGGCTACATTATTCGATGCATGTTGTAATGCTCGAGTAAGTGAGCAGGAAGGTAAACGTTTTTCGGTGAAATTATTTTCCCCGGAGTGAATGAAAATTGTTTTCGATGACGAGCACATTGCCGGCTCATCTGCGTGGGATTTACTTTTTATGAGAACGTTAACCAGCTTCGGTTTATTGCAAATTATCAAATCGTTGACAAAAAAAAACACTCGTGAACCTCGAATCGTTCTCACTTTTCACCGGTTTTTATTGTGTTTTTGCTTTTAAGCCGTTTTTTCCCCATCTTCGAATTACTGCATACCGTTATGTTGTAGATGTACTTACACGCAGGATCGCCAAACTGTGGGAGGGCCACATTCATGGAGCTACCAGAATTTGATGAATCTGTGAGAATTATGAGCTGGCGAGCAAACCGTTGTTTGGTGTTTGTCTCCCATGACCTGGTTATGACTTTTTTGACGTATGAAGTAGGTAGTTGAAAACTTGAATGTTATTTACTGATAGACCTCCTGAGAGCACCATGTTGCGCGTAATTTTGGCCTTAAAGGATAATTTCCACCCTGTAATTAAGTGTATTGTTTATTTAAATATATTTGCACGATGGGCCGAAAAAATCTGGGCCTAAGGAAATCCATTTTCTTCTCATCTCTTCACGATTCGGCATTTAATATCGGAGAAAAACTCGATTAAAATTTTTTCAAATTACAGATGAGTTTAGAATATTTTTGGAAATTACTGCATATTCAGATCAGGGTCATTACTTGGAAACAAAATGGTTCTAACTTAATAGAAATATTGAAGCTAGTGCTTTAGATTTCGCCGTTATTACCCTTAAGATCAGACGAGTAAGTCAACGTCAAATGCTTTCTATTAGTCATTAACATAATAAAGAATTCGATTATTAGCCTACTACAAATTCTTGAAAATTCAAGCCACATTTTGAAGCAATTGACTTTCATTTTTGTTTTCAAAAAGTAATTTACTATAGTTGCTAAAATGTTGCCGAAGCACAATTATAGTGTGAAGATAAGAGCCACATGTTTAAGAAAGTTTCGAGTCCGTTGGCAATTCAGGCTGTTTTAATTATTATTTTTTTATGTCATCGCAGTAATTATGAAGAATTCTTCACGAAAGTAATTTCCGATGAAGTCGATGAAATTACATCGACATTCATTGTTTTTGCGGTCTCTTTCTCTAAATCGTTGTTTGCGCTACGCTCAGTTTCCTTTACGCAGACGTAGGATGTTCTTTCCCCCAACTTTTACCATTGTTAAGGTTTTTTTACATCCATGAAATTTTATTCCATCGTTTTTTGCCTTTCTTTTT
The DNA here is from genome assembly GCA_011428145.1 of Ericerus pela. Taxonomy (NCBI): domain Eukaryota; kingdom Metazoa; phylum Arthropoda; class Insecta; order Hemiptera; family Coccidae; genus Ericerus; species Ericerus pela. The sequence goes on from WOFM01000210.1 coordinate 443,427, forward strand.
CGCGATTTGAATGAGTGAATTTCTTCGTTCTTTGATTTCCTACTTCTAGAGAAAATTGCTTATATTCATCGCGAAAATTATAAGGTTAGTTTTTAATTTGTTTTGTCTTTTGTAATAGTTTGCTTTATTAAATATTTTTAACTTATGTCATAATCTTAATTGAAGAACATGGGAATAAGATTACGTAAACAGCTTGAAATTACTTGGCTGTGCGAGATGTGCATCTCGTGAGCAATCCACGATGCGTATTATGAGTTTTTTCTTCGTATTTTTAATTAAAAAATTAGCTGCAGGTCGGGGGTTGACTTTTCTCGAATCTTTTGGTATGTGTACTAAGCTCTTAGAGTTGAAAATTTTTCCTTCTCAATGAACGTGGAAAGCCTGTATCTCTTACAAACTTACTGCTCACAGATTAACGATATCATTTCTGAGCCTTTACCATATTCTTATAAATTGTTCCTTATTCTAGGCTTCATCATGCCTAAAGCGAACAGTTATCTGGAGATGAATATTTTCAATACCTAATATAGGTATATATTTAGCTCCTAGAATTTGAGAGAGACATTTTCATTTCTGAGATTATGTAGGTATTTAATATTTCAATACGTTGGTTAATCAGATTAATGTTACGTCAGCTTTCATAAGAATAACAGAAAAAAGGAAAAACCTTCGTACAATTGTTTGGCTTTCAATTCATTATCGGATCGGAGTTTTACCGTAGTCTACATCTAATCATTTTTTTTCTTCATTTCATCGAAAATATACTTTTAATTGCAGATCGATTTATTGAAACCATTTATGGTGATAAGAATTTGAATAATACAGTTCTGACGATTACTCGGTACCGTATTTTCGAAAATAAGTGTACAAACTGTCGGTTTAGGTCATTTAAGAACGTTTGATAGTTTTGTTTAGCAATAGTCAATTCAACTCAAGTTGCCACATTATTCGTACGTTTTAGCATAACTAAATTCTATAAATGTTTTTAGGTAGGTTTTCAAAAGAAAGTGTACATATTAAAATTGATCTTGTATTAAGAATTAGGGTCGGAGGTAGGTTTGTTTTTTGTCTCATGACTCCACGAAACTTCTGGGACCAGTTCCGGTAATTCATATGTGCACATATATAATATATTTACAAGCTTACTGCTGTTTTATTTGCCAAACAATCATTTCATAACTTGCGTACATGTTTCTTATGTCTTCACTATACAGTTCATTATGAATTTCCTTGACACTTCATTTTAAACGTACCCACCTAATTTTTAACCAGAATTCTGTAAAATACTTCACATATTTTTTTTTATATTTATTTATTTATTTATTTATTTATTTTCTTTAAGAAAACGCACATTTTCTAATGTGGCTTGCTGCGCTAATTTTTCAATTGTTTAATTTTAGCCTTTTCATGTACGATTCATCGCAAACTAACCCCCAGTAAGAAGATAAAATTCATAAGGGTGGATATACTTTTTTTTTAACCTGACGAGAAACCACGAAAATTTTCGGATGGTGTACGGAAGTTCGGTAAATGAAATGGATGAAATTCATTAGAAAAAAAAGAGAAATCTTATTAGTGAAAAAGAGGCTGAAAAAAGCATCGATGAAGAAAAGAACAGGAATATTGTCCTCTTCATTTGTGACTCGTTTTATTTTCCAGCATCTCTGTATATCTATTTCCTCTATCAGCTCCATTTTGTTTTTTTATTCCAGTGTTTTGTTCGTTCACTCTACGTTTAACTGACTTCTTATTCTGTAAACTGATTTTTACGTTTTTTAATGTCCTTTGTTCTGTGATGCTTTGTTTTTGTGTTTTTAAAGCACATGCGAAGGAACGAAAATGTTATTGTTTCTTAGCTACTGAATGCGTAACCTGGCTGATAATTTTTTTAATTTCGGGGCAATCTGATTTTTTTCTTTTTTTTGTTTTATTTATTCATCTTCTGCCATTGATCCTTTCATTTATTTGAAAAACTCATTAATAATCATCTAAGCTTTCAGTTTTAAGAGAATTTCAACATATGTGGATAAATAAATGACTCAAATCCTGTCCCTCTCAACAGACTTGCTGACTTAATTCCTGTACGAATAACTTGAAATATGTGAGCACTTGTTCTGTTTACCTCAACCTCATTAATTGTCGATAGCAGAACATTAAATTTCTACGGTCCGATTTGTTTATCTTCGTTTAGTAACCAGATATTATCGATAATAAAATGAAATTTTTTAATTCGTTGGCTCGGTTCGACAGTTTTGATTCACATTTTTCAATCCTGCTTTTACGATGAAATTGGTTATTTCCTCTAGTGAGCTGAAAAAAATTTCGTCGCTTCGCATTAATAAATTTCAATTGCCATCCAAGTGCTTTACAGTTATTCTGCAGCATTATAATCGCGCAGATTTGAACGTAGACTAAATTGAAATTATTATTAACGAAAGTTATGTTCTACGAGCCAACTGTAAAAATAACGCTCTTCGCTCCAGGATCCACTACCGACTTGATAGTCCATCAAAATCAAACATTCAAGAAGTTTTTAAAAACTTAAGAAAAAAAAAACACGTCACTATCAATAGAAGTATTTGTTTATTTATTACTGCTCGGTAGTCATTTTACTGCACGTTTTATTTGTACACTTTTTGTTTCATTTGAATGGCCTGTTATTTTGTAGGCGAATGTGTGTACGCCGAATATTTAGTCTATTTCCATTCTCCCTTAACTCCTTTCCTTAGCGCTTCTGTTTTCTTTTTTTTATGAATCCATTTAATGTGTAAACATTAATAATCTGCTAACTATAACCGGTGTATAGCTGTTAAGACATTCGTATAAGTGTTTATATAAATGCTTCTCTATTTCATTTTTCTCCTTCTTTTTCACTTGTGCCATCAATTTTTCCTCTATTTGTTAGCAAGTTAATATAAAAAAACTCTTGCGCAACAAGCTTCGCCAGAAAAAGTAGATTTTCTTTATTTAAAAATCACCTCTATCACCAACATTCTGCTAATAAATTAATATTTATAGTATTTATATTTTTTGCAAAAAATTACTAATGTCCCACAAATATGATGCATGCGATAAAATATACTTGCTGATTCAGTATCATGTTTTCAAAATATTTTATGAATAAATTTTTAATTTTTATGTCAAAAATCATTAATTTTTTGTGAAATGAAAAATTATTTCAAGTTCTAATGAGCACGATTTTAGGAAATAATTCAATGGTTCTCTTTCTATATATAAAAAAAACAATTATAATATGTGAAAAAAATGTCCCGCATTGCAAAACGAAGTGTAGTGTAGTTGTCTACGTGCTGGTTACGAAAATATTAAAGATTTTGGTGTGCGTGTTCAAATCTAGTGTATGGAAACGGGAGACAGGGGGGAAAATTGACCTATTGCTGAGATAGGTTTGTTTTGAGGTTAGAACGAATGTTTTTCTCGATGAACCCTAGAAAATGAATTTTTCACCATTATCAGAAGTGTAAAAGAGGGAAAATCACACTGAATAACTCATAATTTGAAAACAGATTGACCAATCAAAACAAAAATTGATAGGTCTCTTCCTTGTGTGGGAGTTACTGTTTGTATCAAATTTCGTGACTATTGAAAAAGAATTGCAACTTTTATTGAAATAACAGAAAAAATTAGCACCTCCAACAGCCTTAAGGAATGAACCATGATATCAATAGGAACCAAATTTCGAAGCATGTTAGATATACTTTAAATCAATTTTTTTACCAAATTTTGTGACTATAGCTTGAAAATTATTTATTTTAGAGCCATTAATCTGCCAAAAATGCAACAAAATCGCCCCCACCAGACGTACCGTAAGGCCTATCCGCACCAAAATTGATAGGTGTTGTTATTGACGTAAAGAACATGTGTATACTAAATTTTAGCCTTATCGTTTGAAAATTTCGACCTGTACGCTGATCAATAACTGACTTATCAGATGGACTATGCGCTCGATCCGGACCAAAAACAATAGGGTTCTTCCTTAGGTGGATCTGAATATATGTTCGAAACCATCCGATCAAAATTACGCCTGGAAATTGACTCAACGCAAAAGGAGGTACATATAAAAAAGCAATGAATTCTCAAAAATAGTGCCAAAATGTTCAGAAGATCATGAAACGAAAAAAGTACCCACTCCCACCCCTGGGTCCGAATACTCAAACAATTTTAATAATTAAATTTTTTTCAAAAATCTACTTAAAAATCGAAAACACAAACGCTCAATTTCGAATGTATCGCATTTTTTTAGATAGAACACGAAGCAGAAAAAAAAAATCAAATCTATGCATTTTCAAAATCACTATATGTGTACCTTGAAACAAGAAAAAACAATTATTATGGCTCGTTTCTATTTAAACTTTCACGTTACGTATACCCTTCATTGTGCATTCATCATAGACGAGTGAAAAATACGTTTTGAATATTAAATGAAATATATATTACCGGAAACTGAAATCCGTATTGTCTTTGTTCCTGTGCAAGGGCTCGATAAATAAATTTAATTAGTTTGAAAATATTCAGATAACGATATTACTCTGTTATAAATAAGATAACAAGTGTCCGCACTGCGAAATCTCTGTACTACCAAAGTGACCAGAATTTTGCCCTGTAAATAGAGTCGAGGAAAAAAAAACATTACTTACACTTATAGTAACTGATGAAAACCTAATGTTCAAGCGAGAGAAACATAAAAGAAAATAGAAAAATCATTTCAATTTTAAATACTTCAAAAAATTATTAACTATGAATGTCAAAAAATCCTTCAGCTTTAGAGTTTTGAGGGACAGATGAGTTGGGGAGATTAATCCTGCCAGCAAAGAATTTAGCTTTATTCCATATACGAGTATGATCGCTGCTACTATTGGTTATACGCCTAGAGCTACCTCTAATAACTAAGGAATTTTCAAAAAACCTTTTTCACTGGCCACTTTGCATAAAGTCTTGTAAACTCATCCTTTTTTAGCCTAATACGAAGTAAATTCGTTACTGTGCTCAACTATCAAGGCCAGTGGCAAACATTTTTATTGGGGGGATTTTCAACTTTGTCAAACCTTAGTCAAATATTATTGTCACACCCCTTCTCATCTTCCCAGCCATCAAAAAAAATGATGATAACGTTTTAGATTAGGAAATGATTTGATTACTGTTTTTTTTTTTGTTTTTTTTTTTCGTTTGGTCAAAAGGGTGATTATCGCATGTATTTTCTCCCCCATATCATCGGTACTGACTAACTTGAAAGCTACGTGATTTTCAAACAACCCTATCATTTTTCATGACTAAACATTATTTTCACTGATTTGCGAAAAAACTGGAGTGAAAGGCTTACAGCGCAGTTACAAATTTTCTCAAACATTTAAGGTTTTATGCCCAGAGAGAATTTATCCCAAATGTAGCTAGATGGCAGCCTTGCAGCCTTTTATGTAGTTGTTTTAGTGACGTGAATAACGTGGTTTGAAAAAAATTACGTGCTTTTTCCTTTGAAAAAAAATTTTTGTTATATAATGTGTAGGATACTTTTGTAGAAGAAGAAGCTATTGTAAGTCATATTTTATTTCAAGAGACTGTGCGTGTTGCACGATTTGAAAATAATTGAGAACCAAACAATAGACTGGTCCACTAAAATATGACCTGTGTCATGTACCTTCAAAGTTGAATTTTTTGCTTGGAAGTTTGTCTGTTTCCTGATTTTTGAACCTAAAATTCAAATTTCTGGAACGCTTCGCTGAAAAAATTAAACGTAGATACGAAACTACTAATCAAAAAACTAAGTGATTTTCATTTCGTCAAATTTATTATATCAAAGTACTAAAGAATCGGAGTTTTTATTTTGGTCGAATTGAATTGATGAAATAATTTTTGCCCGAACTTTCTCGACAAATTTCATGTTGACTTGTACGTTTTCACGACAGCGTTTCTGATTTTGAACCCCGTAATTTTTTTTTTAATCATTCTGTGGGTGTCAGATTGCATTTCAATTAATCACGTTCTTTTATACCACAATCTGCTATCAATGAGATAAATACAATCATGAATACACGTACAAAGATGCACGTAGTCGTACCATATTTCAAGGTGAGAAAAAAAAAATCTTGCTCCTTTACATGAAATTGAACACGTTTCCTTTTGCGTGGTAATCGGTTCGCTCGCCCACCTATCTACCAAAGGTTCATTCGAAACCGCAACTTATGGACTCGTAAATTAATAATAACGTTCATTATTACCCGTAATTATTCGATCGTAATTTACGCTGCCATGTATTTCAGTATAAGTAGTCAAAAAAAAAACAAAAAAAAAAAAACAACCACAACAAAACTGACGAACTTCCTTCAAGAAAACCGGTTGTTTACAACCTCAGCCTTCCGTCGATGCCATAAAATGGTACTCCACGTGTTGGGCCTCTTGTTGAGCCACGCACCAAATCATCACCATAAGTTCGACTTCTTGCAGTGAAAAACTTGATGAAATTTGTTGTAGTCTTCGTAGCGATTTTAGATTGCAAGCTGAAAAATTTTATTATCTTTTGGCAACGTTGGCACTTGACAAACACGAAAATCCGAAAAACACGATGACGTAATTTTATTACGCAAAAATGACTACAACGATCGATTTGCTGATCAAAAGGCTAAAGAATTTCCAACTGGCGAGAAAAAATTCTTCGCATTTATGTCACGATTAGCGTATGACCTGGAATGAAAATATTGTTTTATGTTTATCGTCTCGTTAGTTGCTTGTGGTGTAAATGTAAAATTAAGTTGATGAAAAATAAGAGGAAACGAGGAATGCAGTAATATCTTGGATGCAAAATTTATCGATATTTAATTGGACAACGCGACGCGATGGTTTTTTTTTTTCCTCGTAAATAAAAGATTGATTTTGCGAAATTGTCAGCAGTCTAAACAACCAGTGGCGGAGAGATCTGGTTGAATGAAATAGTTTAAATAAATTCGTACTTTTTGAAGAAATGACGATGAACGCCGCCTAATAAATAATTATTGTGGCTGAAACTGGTTGAGCACTTGTTTCAAAAAAAATTGTTCGATAATGAATAGTTAGGGCAGGGTTTGACGAGGTTCGTGTGAGATAGAATTAGATACCTACCTTGAGAATCGTCTTCATCCCATAGTTCTTAAGTATTACGAAAAAATCGATTTATTTTTTCCGTCCATTAGTCATAAACTTGGGGTTGGTACCTGGCAATAAATTTTAATCGGTTAAGTCGTTTCAGATTCGTAAAATGATGTCAGAAATTCTAGTTTTTTACTATAATTTCAAATTTACGTACCTCGATAAATTGTGAGAATTTTATTTGCATTCTTCTTTCTACCACGAAATATAAAATTTATATAAATTTTTCGAAAGATTTTGTCGAACGCGTTAAACCCAAATGTTGAATTGGTATCCGACAACTTTTGCTCGTAATTCTTTGACTACAGACAATTGTGCAGCAGTAACCCTTGGTTATTGCTTCAGAAACTTCAAAAAAATATTATTAGAAATTACCGAGTCCGATTATTTATTTATGAGTAGCCTATCTATAGAAAAATAAATTTTTTCTTTAAATTGAAAAGAATATGTATTGAATCATTTTTCATTTTTCAATTTTTGGAATCTGAAAACAAAATATTCATATTCCAGGGAAACGAAAAGAAAAGAAAATTAAATTTCTTGATTATTATATAACCTTTTATTCTACTCACTTCTGCGATTTTAAAATATGCCAATACTACAGCCAACCTTTCGCAACAAAATAATGTTTATTTCGTATGAAGTTAAAGCCAAAAAAAAAATAAAAGCCTATCTTTTAAAAATCTGTTGTTAACTTACCTAAACTTATTTTACTAAATAAAATCACTAACTAATGTTCGATGTTTCTGTTGCGACAACAGTATGTTATTAATATTATTTGTTTAAAATTTACCTTTGTTAAAATTGGATTTCTATTTCTTCATTGGTAGATTGTTTTCGGGTCTTTCAGTAGCGTAGTCAAAAAAGGTTTGGGTAACTGAGGAGCTTTCAAGCGCTCAAACATTACGTTTAGAAAATCATTTTAATAATGTCGGTTAAATTTTTGTAATCTTTGTTCTCGAAAAAATAGTTTTTGTCTAATTTATCTCAAGGAAGTGGAGTACTTATTGCGAGACGTTTGTTGCTTTCAATAAAATTGTGGATTTTTGTTTTGGTTCTGGTTTTGCTGAAGAATGCTATTTTAAAATTAAAATTATTCTTTTCTCTGCAGTTATCGAACTTATTCAAAAAAAATTCGGTGAATTTATTCTTCCGTGTAGCTCAAAATATGATAAATACAAATTTATTAAATTAAAGAAACAAGAAGGGGAAAAATTTTTGGCTTATAAGTGAAGGAGATGAGAGTGCAATGAAATTTTGTTGCTAATTAGTGAAAATGTTCGAAATTCCGAACGATCGAAAGTGCAGTCAACGCTTAAAACTAATTTGTCGGGTACCAGCAAAAATTTGTATCAAAAAAAGTTGAACCAGCGGTGAATGTTTGTGTTTCCGTTCAATTTCCTTCCGTCAAGGTCACCATTTACCAACAAACCCTTTGCTACGCAATCTCCTAAAACGCTGGAAAATTATATGGAAATGAAATTCAGGCACGAAACCGTATTTCCGACATTTTAAGTGACACCTGAATAGAATAAATGAGTACCTATCTGACGAGTGATGGAAGGATGCAGGTACAAATAACATAAAAAATATACGCATTTAACAAAAAAATCAGTTTGACTGCGTGAGAATTTTTCAATTATTTTAAATCTAAATAGATGTTGGTCTATTACACCTTACATGTGAGCCAGTTTTCGAGAAAACTTGTTTTCAAAATTTATTTCAGTATTTTACGATATGCTTGTGAACGAAAAGACGGTGTCCTTGTTTTCGAAAATAGACGTAAAAGTTTGGTGCCCTTATGTATGCTCAATTAATGTATTTACGCATCAATACGAAACTGAATCTTAAGAGTACCTACATAATTATGATTCTATATAACCTGCCGTATATAATATCTTGAAATGTGTCGGTACAATGTGTAAAGAATTTTCCATTTTGAAGTTGAAAATTTTGTTCAAAACTGGATGACTAGCCAGTGTTTACCTTATTTTTTGAGTATTTTGGTGATTTTTGAGATGTTCTGTTCAACTGTAATTCATTCAAGCGTTTTCATTCAGTTCACTTCTGTGCTGTTATGGTGGACCAGAATATATAAGATTCCATTATAAGGTAAATTTTGACATTTCGCGTATTCAAAAATTTTTATGAAAACAATATTTGTCTAATCGTCATGTAGGCCTGTGTCAATACGATAAGGTCACAGCATCTACAACGTATACCTAATCAGATTTTAATCAATGGAAAGGCTTTCAGCGCGTGATACCGGAATGCCATTAATATTTTCAAAAATTATGGTGGGAAATAATTATTACTTAGGGTAATGGTAGAAGCTTTTACGGGCTACACATTCGTCTTAAAATTTTAGAAATTCATTCTCTAGTTTCGGTGGAAGAGGTTCTCAGAGTATTGCAAACCCACCATGTTGTCATCACGATAATTCCCATAAATTAAAAGATTTTGACTCGAATTTTTATTGAATTTGAGTGAAATCAGTCAGCTGGTTTTCGAATGGCAGCCATTACAAAATTCGACATTTTTGGAAAATACACACTTACCGGGGTTAATGCGCGGCAGAGATATTTTTTAATTATGGATTTTGGCTAACTGGCCATTTTATCCAGCATCTAGATGATAATATATGTATATTCGATGTGGGATGGAGCGTATTATTAGAATCTAGTGGACAATGGTCGACCAGTATGAATTTCTCAATCATGTACCTACTAGAGCCCCAATAGAGCCAAATCTAAAACTCGACCATTTTAGGTTGGGAATGTGATGGCACTCGGTCTTAAACTCACAATCTTTCGATTACAAACCCAAACAACTAACCATTTCGCCAGATGGACCACAAATACCATATTGATCATACATAAGTATTAATTTTCATCATTAAAATGCGTTAGATAGGAGTGTTTTTGTGATTGTTAATTTTTCAGATAATAAAGGAATTATGGTTTTATCTCTGCTAAAATTAATATAACTTCTCATAAATAGTGTTCATGGTGGCTACGAGGGACAGCCCTCTACTGTATTTCTTTCATTAGGAAACCGCCACATTTCTCAAGTTAGATAATCACCTCCTCCCACCAACATAATAATTGATGGTAGCCTCACTGGCATGAAGGAAAGTGGATTAGGGGTTCTGCTGTTTATTGTTTGTATAACCATAACTTAAATAATAATAACCTACGTATAAGTGATAAATTATTTATCTTAAATTTGATAAAATTTCTCGATTATTCCATCTCAACTTAGGTTGTAGCTTCAGTACCCTTTTCCAATGATGATGTAGCCTTAATATTACCATTATTATACGCTTTTATGAAGTTACTAACATTAAGACTCTTTACTTCCAGATATGCACATGAGGGTGATCAGAGATGAATCTCTATTTTATGTTATTTTTTTATGATGTATCATGTAAAAAATGTATGTGTTGTGACATCCGAAAATAAACGTACATCCCGAGTATAGGGGTTTGATATCACGATTCGAAGTATATCAGAGAGTCTCGAGAAGTCGTAGAGTCGAGACCACAAGTCAGCTCAAACAGTTAGGCCACCAGCCTACCAGCAAAAGCTCCAAAGGCCTACGAAGTATGTTGGGAAATTTCGAGTAAATGGTTTAAATAAGTTGGCCAACCTATAGAACAATTCACATTTTTATTACAGTAAAAAGATTACTTACAGTAAGATGTAAAAATATCTGGTTGTGCAGGTATCACAAAATGGTATTGCCTCGTGGTCATCGATGTCTGGTGAACCAACAGATTCCAATCAAGTATGTTTGTTTTTGGAATCAAAAATGGTGTAAATGGACTGGTACAGTTCTGCTAATGGTGTTCACATTTCTTATAGTTTTGGTAAAAACAACTTGAAAAAAGGCAACTAGTTGTCGGAACAAAAGCTGTAGTATGTCGTGAATAATTCATATTCACAACGAACGGATTTCATCACGTACAAAAGGAGACTGACTGTTTACAGTTGAACCAAAATTGTGAACAGTCAAGAGAGATAAGGTGTTGGTTCACTGATGATCGAATTCTAAGATACACGTCACCACATAGTATATAAAGTAATCGATTAACGTTTCATATTATCTCGTAGAATGGGAAGTTATTTTCATGTTGACTCGATGTATTTGTCTGTGAACTTACCATTAATATAATCTTATGATTTGTGAGCTGTTCCCTATTGTAAAATATATATAGTAATCAAAAATCGGTGGTGATGTGAAGGGAAGGCCGTGGGTTTTTCAGATGTCACAGTATATACAATAAAAATGGAATAGCAATAAATAAACTAATATTAAATTTTTTTCAAATGTTAGCGCAATATGAAAATAATTGCAATTAGCTTAGGCCACAGAAATATTCACGTAGGACAAATGTATTAATTATACAGTTCTCGGCTAGTTTCTAACGTAATATTTTAAAGATTTGTATCCATATATGCACCTTAATATGGCTTACTGATTTGTAGTTTTTATTTAACCACCCATATTTTATAATAAAATTACGTGTTACTGTAATTTTCCGAGCTTCCTTTTCTTTCTGTAGCCGAGAATTGTTTTGTTTCATTAGAAAGAATTAGTCCGTGTTCCTTATCCCCACCACAAATTACTTATTTCGTAATGAAGAATGTACTCGATTACGTTTTTTCTCTTGCCGCCGATATATTTTTATTTTTAAACATTAACCTGTTCTGTTTTTCGATTAGGCTTTAATTATAGATAAAGTCGTTACGCGAACGAAAAGCGTGTTAATTAAACCAGACGTGAACGTTTCAATGGTACTTTTATCATCGCTGTGAAAAAAAAATTGCCTTGTTGTAGTTGTGGGTGGTTTTTGAGAATAACGAGACTTTAAAATAAAAGAAAGAAAAAATTGCTCTTTTAACCCTTCCCATTGTAATATTTGCGTGATAAATTGAGAATAAAAACGTCTCTAAGTTGGCTCATTTGGGTAAAAGCTGAAAAGATGTTAAAAAGTCAAGCAGAATGAGGGAAAAAAAAAGATCTGCTGAGAAAAAATAAAAGGAAAAGGAACAGAAACGACAAAATTACAATTGTTAAAACAGCCTTTTTCTCTGCTTCTGCATACGATGAATTTACAAGAAATAGAGCGTAAATGATGAACACTTTTGGATGAATTGTACCAGTTTTTTTTTCTTTTTCTTATTCAGAATGATCCCCCACGGACAAAGTTGATTTTTTTTTTTTTTTCGTTTTTATCAATTATTTTTTGATGAGAGGAAAAAGTGCGAAAAGTCGAAGGAAAATTCCTACTTTTACGCCCATTTCGAGTGAATCGTAAATGAACGAGGCGTGTAAATGATGTCTAAAAAGCTGGAGAGAAACTGTTTTTATTGATGGAGTGGTAAATTCTAATATAGTTGCTTTCAGTATGGAAGTATAACCATTAGTGTTTATATAGCAGGAATTCGTTACTTTTTAATGTAACCAATAGGCTCGAAATCAGTGTTACTACCGTATAAGTTAGATAGTACTTAATACTTTTTATGTTCTTACAATATTTGAGATTGATGAAGTTGTGCCAATGGTGATATCTCTTTGCGTTCTTCTTCAAAAATTATTATGCCATAAATATTTTCCTTTGAACATTTTTGTTGTAATATTTTTGATTGAGATCTTTGACGTCAGAACTAAAGTACTTGTTTTCCAGTTTAAGTAAATAATTACAAAATAAGTAAAATTTTCGAGATTTAATCTCAAATTTATTCCATTGGGTGACTTTTTCCCTTTCATGTGGTTAAGTGGTCTCAAGTTGTATAAGAACTTTCGAAATATTGATCTCAGTTACGTAACTGCCAAAACTGAAAGACTAGAACCGAAATTTTTCTTGAATTTCTCATGATTTCTAACGTTAAACTGCTTCTTTTATTATAAATTTTGACTAAAAAATTATAACAATCATTTTTATCATGTTTTGGCTGAAATTTTTATCAGTTTCCAGGAAGCATAATAATCATTTAAAATTGTATGAAATATGTAAAAATTTATGGTGCTTCTGTAACAGGTGTAAATTGGCTCTCTTTAGGCTGCTTTCAGTTTTTTATTTTTCGTGTGGTTTAGATTTAGACAATCGATTTTTTTAGGTTCTGCTATTTAAAAATATCCGTCAAGTTTATTTATACACCCGTTGAGTGAAAGAGAAAAATTAAGAGCTAGGTAACCGGAAGTAAATACAAATGGGCCATTCAGAAAAAACATAGGCAAGTTGTTATGCTTCTTGTAATTTGTATAGTACAATTCCTTGTATAAGTTCAAAATGCAAGTTTATTCTCGTTATTAGCTGTTTTCTATCAGACAAAAAAATTTTTCGTTCAAGTTATCTTCCCGATAAATTTGGGTAGAAGCATCGACGAATGTAAATTTTTAATTGTACTTCGATTCTATCTTCCAAACATGTATCCTATAGGTCCTTTAGCAAATCACCAAAAAGGTTTTATGTAGGAATGACAACTTGCCGCGATGCCGCGACGGAAGCGAGCAAAAATTTTTTGGACCTTTGGGAGGCTAAAATACCCTCATCCTCCAAAACGTTTCTAAAACGAATCCCATTCCCACAAAAAATTATGCTTTTTCAGGGTTTTCTTGCTAAGTATATTACTTACCTCTGCCTCTTCTGTACAATGTTTTTTAGAAAAATTCTTCAGGGGAGGTAAGTTTCTGTTCTGAGGAGGCTTAACCTCCCCAACACCCCTCTTAAATCCGCCTATGGTTGGAAGTGAGTTCTCATTTCAGCGTCAAGATTTTAGTTTTCTGCGTATTCTGTGAAATGACGAAAACTCAAAAAATTTGATATCTCCTAGCACAGTAATTTTTTTGGTAACGAGAAAATCACTGGACAGTTATACGTACAGGACATATATGTAATAAAAACACAGGCAGCTACAAAACTCGACGTCTAACGATTTTTGGTTTTGTTATTGGTATATGTCATTATTTAAATTTTTTCTCCTGGTGGCTGGCCTCTAAAGTATGTTGATTTCAGCTGACGATAATGGACCTTCATTTGCGCAAAAATTTGTAGAATCTCCATGTGGTGTTCGCAAAGGAACCGTATGATGAAGTAGTGACTTAATTTAAATTATTTGGTGCACCTGGTAGAAAATTCACAATTACATTCAAATTTCAGTGGAATTAGGTGAAGAACTAGTAATTCCAATTTTGTTAATATTGAGCCTCTGAGGTGTTGGAACGTTTTTTCGACCTATCTTACCTTACTGAACCAAGTTTCCGTATGATAAAAAGCATTCTCATCATTCATCTAATTACTCTTCGTAAATCAGTTACAAGGTTTTGTGTTCGCAATTAATTTGTATCATGCTGCGTTGCTATTGAATTAGTAAATTTGTAACGAATCACCCCGATTATATAATGAACGCATCGATAAATTCAACCAATTTATCACAATCATAAACCAGTCAAAATGTGCGACTGTTTCGATGACGAATACTTGTCTTATGATGCCACTTCCACTTTCATTTCCATTTCTTATTGCTTCCTCATCCTGTTATTGTTTCGTCCGTTATTTTATCTGAATCCAATGAATCTTCGCAAAAAAAAAAAAAAAAAAAAAAGTTCCAGCAGGACGATGAATACTAATCGATTTTAGTCGTTTGACTTTTCAACTGTCGTTGAACGCACAGAGCAGCCACAACTCTTCTGCTTTTAGCGATCAACAAGCAACCGGTTGCACGCGTTTCATTTGCATTTACATAAACACAATATTATTAGGCTACGGCGGAGCTGCGTAATTAGATATCACTTTTTTAAAAACCGGTAATTAATTTTGAACTTCCGAAAGTCGATGCGCCTTTAGTGTGCGTTTATGACGTTTATACGTCTGTGTGTTTTCGTCTTTTCTCAGTGCTTTGTGTTATGACCGGTGATGTGCGTTGTGAAAAAGCTTAGCCGCTTCATTTTGGTAGGCGGCTCAACTAACGGTGTCAGAGGTCGGCGCCTGCCGCATTAAACTGCTAACAGACATTCGCTCACTTGCCACTTAATCTTGTGCAGTTGTGCTGTTGCTCATTGACCGTGGTCTGCCTGTCTAATGCTTTTCTCGACTTGATTCGAGGTCACGAGTCCGCTGCCAGCCAGTACGAATCAAGATTTTGTCAGCACTGGCCATCCGTAGAAATTAAATGTGAATTCAGAAAAGGTAGCTGATTGAAATGGTGGAAGCACTTTCAGAGTAATACCTGAGAATTTTCCGTACAACTGTCACAAATCTTCAACGCATAACTCATCACTATTAATTTTTCTTTCTTCAGTGTAGGACTAAACCGGCCAACCAAATTAATTTTCTATCTTCAACTTGTTAACAGGTGCACTCCTTTTTATCAGAAGTACGTTGGTTTTTATTCAACGGGAAACTTATTCATCTCCGTATTTCAGCATTGTATGGACCCCGTTTTGAGTATAACTGTTGCCCCTGACATCTCTATCGCATTGGGGTATTAACCCCAGGAAAATGTGTACTTATTATTCGAAAACCTACACGTTGGTGGTAAATAGCACTTCGTATTAGAGTTACTAGAGCGCTGAACTTTACGTCGTTGTTTTTTTTAAGTGGGGATGGATTTCTTGAACAACAGTTGTATCCAGGTCCTGGGCGCCGAATTTTTCTCTGAAGTCCAATCGTTGAAATAAATTGGTCTCCGTTGGCAATAGACCCTTCATCCTCCCTATTTATCCTGACAATTAGTTGAAGTCTCCACTAACCTCAAAAATTCCCGATTGAGTTGGTACATCCTGCGAAAAACTACAGCTTATGAAAAATATTTTACCTTCAGAACGTTTAGGTATCTATGTACATTTATAGTTGCGTGCAAAGTAATGCAGCATCGACAGAACCAATCAACGTTTTGGGTATCAAATGTCGAAACTGGACATTTAATTAGCGAGATAATGTTTGATGATTGTTTTTTGGTTAAAAAAATTAGTCGTACTGATAAACGCTACATTTTTATCGTTTGTATTAGTTAAATGAGATTTTCACTAAACTCTATTTTGACTCCTCTCTGCGACCACGAGTTTAAGGATACCGAAATTTTCGCCCATAAACTAGCATACAGAAAACAATGTAGTCTGCGTGATTTTTCACGTGCTAATATTGCCAATTTTCTTTCACCCTCATGTTTTGATCCAAATCTTGTTCCGAAAGTGTCAAAGGAAGTAGTTCACCATCCATACGCATAGGTTTGCTCAGTTTGTCTGGTGGTAAATATTTTTTGCCATAATTCCCAATATGTAAAATAATATTACAATAATTCGGTTATATTTGACGACCTATGCAGGTAATCGATATATTTGTCCAAAATCGTTACATGTTATCGCTCCGTAAGTGCGTTCAGATATTTTGCTTGTAACTTGAAGCTAGATGTGCATATGGTGGTCAATACCTCTTTGTTTACGCTTTTTTTTTTTTTTTTTTTTTTGCGAATACGAAACGTTATGAATTTTTTACTTTAATTTTTATGAAGAGCCATCGTACACATTACCAAGTTTTGTTTCCCAGTTGAATGAATCATTTCACAAAATAATGCTCTACCATTATCTTGCATTACGCAACAATCAACGACCGGAAAATGGCCAGAATTTTTGACCTTCGTCGCTACGTGTTTGTAAATTAGTCGTGAAAACTTTTACAAAAAAAAACAAAAACGAAAACGAAATGACACAAAGATAAAAATAAATTATCTTTTCTTTTTGACTGAAAAATTTTTGAATTCCGTTTGCACTGCTGCGCGTCTCTTTCCCGTTCTCGTCAACACGATGATGTCTGTCCTCGATGTTGAAAGGTTTCTCTCCTCTTTTCTGCATTCCCCCATCGAACACACCCTTAAAATGTGGTCGAAGTTCGGAGCACCCGAAAAATGTTGTTATTAATCGGATTTTTCGCTCTTGCTTGCTCTGGTTCTCGTACATTTTCTTCTTTCATTTTGCTGGCAGAAAGGGAACGTGAAAAGCTCGACGTATTTCCAACAATCTGCGACTTCGTGTTTCCATGGCGACCGGTGTTGTACCCATTCGCTCATCCCTGAGACCAGTATCGAAAATTCAATTTCCCCAGTATAATGCTCTCTCTTGTTTATATCTTTCTTTTTTGCCTTTTTAAGTAGGTTTTCTTCAGAAAATCTACTTATTACGTTTGGTACGGTATTAGCCCCATGGTTGGGATGGGTACGTTTTTCGTTTTATGACCTCTAGAAGATTTTGGCACCAATAAATAAAATTCATATATATATATTATAAGTCCATTTCTTGTTCCCACGGTACAGGTCGCAATTTTTATCAGATAATCACGAAATTTGGTACGATCATTTGTACTAAGCCAAGAACGAGACCTATCGATTTTGGTACGGATCGGCTGGACGGTTCTTCCGATACCACCATTGTTGTTTTTATTTTGTTTATAAAATGCTCAATTTTGCATCAATAGCTACGAAATTGGGAACAAATATTTATTATAATTTATTTTGGTACACTACCAATTTTGGCTTGGATCGGCCGGATAGTACTTCCGGAATCGCTATTTTTTGTTAATATTGGTTATAAAATGCGGAATTTTGGAACAATATGTACGAAATTTGAAACAAATATTTATTATAATTTATTGTAGCGTACTATCAGTTTTGGTGCGGATTGACCGGATGGCATTTCCGGTAAGATATTTCTTTTAGTGTTTAGTCTGGCTATAAAATGCTTAATTTTGAACAAATATTTATTATAATTGATCGTAACATTCTACTAGTTTTCGTGTAGATCGATAAGATGGTATTTCCGTAAAGTCCGTTTTTGTTTTCATTTTGAAAGAGGTAATGGTTTCAAACTATGTATTATAATTTATTGTAGTTTGTTATGAACTTTGGTGGGGATCAGCCGGATGGTCCTTCAGATACCGCTATTTTTTGAATGTGGTTTTTTGATCTTTTTTGTTATCATTTCTGTCATAAAATTCCGAATCATAGCATACTATCAATTTTGTTACGGATTGTCCGGGCCGTACTTCCCCGTAAAGCTTTTTTCAAAAGTATTTTCGCATTATTTTGAACAAATAGCTCTGAAATTAACATGCTACCAATTTTCGTGTAGTTCAACAGGACGGTATTTTTTTAGTGTTTCAATTTTGAAGGAGATAATATTTTTAAACTACAATTTTAGTTGAGAAGTCATTTGTTTTTTAAGTATTTTTTATTTAAATTCATTAACTGTTTTTTATGATTTTTGCGAAAGAGAATTTGAAACCGTTAATTTTTCATCAATATGCTATCAGTTTGATATCCAACGTTCAAGATTGTCGCAAATCGGTTTTGAGGATGGCTTGGTGGCGTATTACGTCATCACGAGGCTAATCATTCCAACTATCCAACTGTTTTTATCACGTTTTCTCATTCCTAATTTTGGTGTGAATCAGCCGGATGATACCTACTTCCGGTACCCCCATTTTTGTTTTTATTTTGGCTATAAAATACTCCATTTGGACCAATAGCCACGAAATTCGGAGTAAATACTTATTTTGATTCATTGTAGTACGCTTCTAATTTTGGCGCGGATCAGCCAGGCCGTACTTCCGGTACTGCTATTTTTGTTTTTTTATTGATAATAAAATGCGGAATTTTTGAACCATTTGTACGAAGTTTGAAATAAATATTCATTAAAATTTATTGTAGCATGCTACCAATTTTGGTACGGATCGACCGGACGGTACTTCCGGTAAAGCTGTTTTTTCCTATTTTTTCTAATTTGCAAGAACTTTTCTTTTCACAAAAATTAACCGCATGTTCATGTTTTCTTTTTTTCTATTTCATAACTTTATTATATTTCTTTGGTTTTATTTTAAATTATATGATGATTTACCATACCTTATCGTCCAAATTAATTTTTAATTTTTTCAAGAAATAATGCTTTTAAATATCACGTTGTCTAATATTTCGTCAACAGCTAGCGCATTTCATACAATTATAATAAATATATCTACTATTTAAAACAGACAATTAATGTGACCATTAAAATTCATAATTCTTTTTCTCGAAAACCTTCTTTTTCTAGCGAGAGCTACGCTAGAGTTTCTTCTTTTTTTTTAACTACTTCTTTGGCGACGAGAGAAATGTTTTACACTACAGTTCCTTTTTCTTCTTCTACAATTTTCTTTTCCTTCACGTGAGACGATTGTATACGCCATAAAAGTTCTGACTGACTCTACTCGACCAGTTCCCCATCATTACGAATACATACGCGTAGCCTATCTCAGTAGACTGACTAACTTTTTTCACTCGCGTTTTTCCGATTTTTCCTTCTTTTTTCCCTGTAATTTTCTCTTTTCCTCTGTTTTTTTATTTTTTATTTTTCGGTTTCTCGTTCGGCGTGGTGTTCTTATTACCTAAATTTTGGGAAAGTTGTCCGTTACCATGGCTGCCGGCTTCGTCGTTGAATTGTTGTACAGCCCGGTACATTATATATATATGTACGTATAGCCTACGTACCTACTCAGCCTCTATAAAAAGAGATGTGTTGGGTTGGGCGAGGGTGCGCTCAATGCGTGCACATTTATCTCCATTGACCTTACAGACAAAACATATTTGTGATTCAGGCGCGTTGTGTCTGTTGCGTTTCGTAAACACCGATGATAAAGATACTTTTCAGCTCCGTAGTCGGAATTGAAAATATATTTACCGCAATTTTCGCATCATAATGATGTGTTCGAAGTTTGTCGTCGTCATTTTCGCAATTTCCGTCTATTGATGGTTGGTTTTGTGAACGGCGAATTCCTGCGCCGAACCTACCCCAACGTCTCTGTCCGAAAGTACGACGCTCTATGTGACGAATTTATGACCACTTTTTTTTTCCTCATAGTTGGTACATGAAAAGTTTGAAGGTTTTTTCGATACTGTAAATATTAGAAAACTGAATTATCAAAAATTATTTGATCTAGAGGAAATTTAGTCGATGTATCTATTTTTTTATTCATTTTAGCATTATTTAATTTTTTTTCCATAGATGTTTTCTATAGCCGTTAAATGAAACCAAGCTTCTTTATTGGTCTTTCGAGTTTCCTGTCATTGCGTCTTATAAAAATAATAAGGAAAAATGTTGTACGTAAAATTACGAGTAATAAATAAATTTATTTCTTCTGTTCAGTTGTTTTATGGTGAATAATGAATGGAAAAATACTTTTTCACTCGAAAAGGTACTTTCTCTTGCCAAAAAGTGTTTACTTTAGGTCGGGAATTTTTTGACGTATTTTAGGCAATTACTCAATATAAAGCTTCACTGAGATATTACGAAACGTACAGATCATAATCCATGAAGGTTCAACAAAATTTGTTTGATTTTATATTGAAAAAGGTGCTGAAGTTTTTTCAAATTTTTCAAAAACCGTTATTTTTTACTGAGCTCGTTTTGGAAACAAACACCTCAATTATGAAATTTGGTTGCTGAAAATCTCACAGAAATAAGTGAACCAGAGACTATCGAAAATAACATTTTTTGTCAGGTACCGATTTTTCGAAAATACCTTATACCTTTTCAATTATCTTTATTTTAAAAGTTGTAATTCATCAAATTAATGGAATAGAAGAAAGTTAAAAAATCAAAATATCCCTCTCAATGCGCAAATTAACCAACATTTAAGAGGATAAGTCACCATTTTCATTTGAATTATTTCCAATTATTTGAAACTCTGTTCGATAAAGCTTAAGATTTACAAAAGTTCGTCAATCTCGGAAAAAGAAAGAGTCTGAATGGAATATTATGACTGTAAACTTAATGACTTCGTATGCGTGTTAATTCAATTGAATAATTTCTTGATTTTCGAGAAAATAAGCTCTGCGGATTTTTTTTTCTTTTCTTTCAAGAACTACATCTTTATTTCTTGATATTTATTTCTTTAAAGTATGATGTTTTGATATGTACTTAGAATGTGTTCGGGGAGGTGGAATGTTTGTTTTTATAGTCTGTATCCATCTTCTGCAAGTATAGGTACCTATTGGTAAACAAATAATATTTACCGGTACCAAATCACTTGTTACTGATCTCAGTTTTCTTGAATTCTCGTATGTAAATTTTTGCTCATTAACGTTGCTGAAGGTCTATTAAAACAAACAGTTTAAAATGCTACTTCTTCAAAGTTTTTACCGTATATTGTACTTCCTAATTAGATGTTTCAAATTATCGAAACGACAAAGATTTGTCGTATTGTCTGGTTTGTGAAACGTTGGTTCGTAAACACATAATTATAAGTTCTAAGCGATTTAGAAACTGGATATCGTATAGATTGAAAAATTCAAAAAAGAAAATCTGTGAAAGTATCTACCCATAGTTAAATGTGTAGGTAAGTTTTTCCGGAGGGTTCGCCATAAATATTAAAATGCGGTGGATTCTCTATTGAACAGAAATAGACCACTCTTTTGAATGAAACGAATTGTGCGCTGGATGATTAATTATATTTTTATACTATTATTCGTCATTTCCATCTAACTATCGATGAGAAATTTGAATGAGGTTAAAAGAAGTGGGGGGCGTGATTGAACTTTTGTATTTGCCATAGTATAAATATCAACGAAAATTAGAAGAATTTAGGTTTTACATTTTAAACGATGCCTCTTTAAAAATTTATTACCTATTCTTTATAGATAATTAGTATCGAATCGACACATATATTAAAAATACCGCCAACTATATACACTTTATTTTAAGCAGAAATATGAAAGTGTTTCGATATTTTCCTTTTTCTTTATCCTTCATTTCTATCTTTGTTCATAAAATTTTTCATCAATTCTGAATTTCTGGAAAAATTGAATTGCAGAAATTTCGATTTGATAGATCACTTAATTCGTGTTTGATTAAACATCTCAATTATTTACCTACCTGGGTACTTTATTTACCAATACGTTGAGAGCGTGAACTAAAATGAGCTTGACATTCTTTTAACCTCCGACAAATGTATATTCTGGTATTTTCTGGTATTAATATGTTCGAATAAACTGAATAAAATTAATTTTCTGCAGTATTTACCAGTTGAAATAATTATCTGACATCTTCGCATCCGTTTCTATTAAAATACGAATATTTCATTATCGCACCTTTCATGCGTAACTATCGTCCTTGAAATGTTGGAAAATTCGTCAAAAAAGTTTCATGGAAACGATATAACGTGACTCTTTGCCGATGGTGGCTGATAGAGAAATGAAGGATGTGCTTTGAAGCATGCCTAAACCGCATTTTTGGTGCTGTATTTGAAAACGAAAAATTAATCGTTTTTCCAGTTGCTGAGGTCGTATTCATCCTTAGTTAGGCACGTAGTGATGCCTTGAAATGGTAACTCACAAACTTCTTCAGTACGTCGACGCGCTGGTATTTTTTTTCTCGAATTTCGTATTAAATTTTCAGTCTGCTTTCCTTAGTGATTTTCTGGAAAAAGTAATACCTATTTCACAACAAACGTCTTAAATTTACTTGGTTTTAGGTGAAAAATTAGAAGCGAAGTTACAACGCAAGTTCACTGTATGTTCGACTTTCGAAAAAATAATTTTCGTAGATAGGTACTCTGTTCCTGCATATTTTGGTTCCATTGCTTCTATCTAGTTTACGTTTATCTGAAAGAAAAAAAGAGAGAAACGCGAAGAACTATGTGGGTTGGGACAAAGTTACCGTAATTATTATGATGGGAATATATTTTGATTTTAAAGAGTGAAAAGGGAGAATGGAGATCTCTGTGAAAAATTACGTTATTCTTTTCGTTTTTGAAAACTCTATCGATCTGAGAACGCTCGAATTGCGTAGGATAACGACTTGTTTTCAGTCAGCTAAACTTTGGAGCACGTGCTTAATCATATGAAAAAGAATCCTACTTAAAGGCCACACTCTTGCTCGACCGAATTTATGTGTAAAGTTGTCTGGTGATTTGAACCCTTGTCTTTTCTCATCTCATCACTTCAAAATAGTTGTTGCGCATTCTCTCGACTTATTTCCTCCCACCATCTGTTCTTTGTACCTTTTTTTTTTAACCCTTTTTCGTACAGTTTTTCTTTTTTCTGGCGCAGTTTCATTCTGTTGCCCGTAAAGCTCACAAACGATTTGGCTAAAACTATGCTGTGCCCAGAAATTACACATAATCTTTCTGTGCGGAAGCTATAGTAAAGGGACTATTGTAAATGAGATTCATTTTTGGCCTATGGTGCAATTATCTTTTTTTTTATCCCTCTGTAGAGCACGGTGAGTATTACTTTAGTAAATTCAGGATGCCACCTTTTCGGTTCCATAATTAGTATTATTTTATTAATACTTAGTGCTAGATTGGTTTATATAACCTTATATACTTGAGTTGTTTCGCAGTTTACTTTCAATTTGGTAATATTTTTACATTTCTTGCCATTATTCATGTTTGGCCAACTTCTATTACTCGAAATAAATTTTTTTACCTACAGCTTTTGTAGGTATTTTATTTTTATTATTTATGTTTTTTAATGAGAGACCAACAGCTCTTAGATCAATTATAGGCTCCTTCTAATAAACTTATTAAAAAAAAAAAAAACTAGCCACTACTCTATTAGAAAAAGTAGAATTTCAAAAAGTAAAAAAATACGAAAATCGGGGAAAAGAAAAATGTGTAATTTATAAGAAAGTGAAAAGCACCACAGATACAGTTACTCTACATGGAAAACAAATTTTGTATGAGCCCCCATTTGGAGTATTAATTATCAATTAATTAATCCAGCATGTCGAAATTTAGCCAAAATTATGAAAAAAGAGTTGTTCAAACAGCTGAAAAACTGCGGAACGACGTAATTTTGTTTGTTTATAGACTAAATTTACTTTAGCTGTGTTCAGCGCGTTACAGGTTCTTGTGAAATATACTAACTTATACGCTTTAATTGTGATTTTGTTAATTATTTCCTGTAAAAATATTAAAATGAGAGTAAAACCTGAATTATGGTATACTTATGATTGATAACCATTCAAAAGTGCATTACGCAGTTGGTAAAAAAAATAAAAATTATCTCTTCCGCGCATCAGCCGCGGTAAGTTTAAGTATTTTCCAAAAGTTTCAAATTTTTTAATGGCTGTCATTCGAAAACCAGTTGACTGATTTCGCTCAAATTCAATATTAAACCAGTCTCTTATAATCTCCAATTTTCATAAAAATTTCAAGCCAAAATCTTGTAATTTACGGTAGTTATCGTGATGACAACATGGTAGCTTTGCAAAACTTTTAAATCCCCTCCCTTCGAAACTACTGAATGAATTTGTAAAATTTTGACACAAATGTGTAGCCCATGAAAGCTTCTAACAGTACAATAAGTTTCATTGCCATAGATCAAACAGCAGAGGCTTCACAAACTCCCAAAAAGTGCCAAAATGAACAAGAAATGGAAATATATATATATATATATATCTCCATATATTGTGTACAGAAGAATTTGAGTGACCTATATATTCGTGATCTAAGACTCGGGATCGGGGCTTTTTCACAGGTCCCGCCATTGCACTAAATGCAATAGTTGTATTTTATTTGAAAAATACATTAAAAAAATACAAGTGTGAGTATCCTGAATTTGTTAAAATAATATCAACAGTCTTCTTAAAGAAGTAAATATAATACGTTGACCGTACAAGTAGACCAAAAATGGATCTTGTTTACCTTTTAGTCCTTTTCATGGGTGTGTTTGTTACACGCGAAATATTAGCCACTAATGCGTTACCTATTTGAATAGGCACATACGTAACGTAATTTAATAGAGTGTATAATTGAATGTACTGTGCATACCGTTAATTCTTATTTTTCTTTTTGTTCTTATTTGCATTATAGGATATCACGTGCGCGGAGAAAATGACACCGTAGGCCCAACGTTCATCAAGGAGCCTCCAAATAAAATCGATTTCTCGAACAGCACAGGTGCGACGCTCGAATGTACGGCTAGAGGAAATCCAGCACCGGAAATCATATGGCTACGATCCGATGGTACTGCTGTCGGTGATGTGCCCGGCCTCAGACAGGTGTGTACTGCGAGGGTATTGTTTACAGGTTATGGTTATGCTTATGACGTAAGTGGGGCGCTGTTCGTGTCTGTCGACCGATTACAATCTTCTAGCACCGATTAATCTGTATTGTGTTTGAAGTATGGTTGGTATATAAGGTGATGCCTTGCGAGTGAACACGTATTATATTAGGTACAGTCAGAGTCATGTAGCCAGAGAGATGTCAGATGTCCAATGCCCGATCAAAAACATGACAAAGATAGAATGTCATAAAACGTTTCGAAGTCCGGTATTTGTTACTGCGCATGTCGTAGCTTGATAGTGTGTGTGTATTGGTATAGAGATGTCTATTTTCGCTACAAAATATGGGCTACGCAAAATGTTAAACTAAGTTGACTTTTTGTTGATGATGATTATGTTCAAAAATATTTATCACATTTTTGTATCATAGCGCATATAGTGAGTTAGACATCTCTTCAGCTACCTATATGTCTCTGGGTACAGTATACAGAGTATTTCTGGAGTGGATGATATTATTTTGAGAAATTATGCGCTGATGAGGTAGTCTGTATGCTGGTCACCTTATGGGTGCACCTTCGATCATTTAGTATTGGATACCCAGTAGCCATATCTCACCAATGTTAACTAAATGTGCCATCATTCTAAAACCCTCAAGTTGATATAGGTTTTCTGAGCATAAGCAGTAGTTCTTTTTTCATCTGTGTTCAGTCTCTTAGTTCTGTGAATTTAACGTTATATAAATACGTTACTGTGAATCCATTGAAATTGAGTGAAACTCGTGTCCATTTTAGGGCTTTAGGTGTTATTGATGGTACGGATTTTCGTGGTTATTTGTGTATCCATAACTAAATGATCCAAGGGCTACACACGCAATATTAGTATGAGTCTTGTCTTTTTGGTACGTAAGAAATGATGTTCAATTTTCCGAATTCAATCTTGCGACAAATTTGTTTGCGTTTTCGCTTGAAACTTTTTCAAAATAAAAAAATAATTTTTTTTTTCAGTCTCATCTAGTACAAAAGCGAAAGAACAACTGAATTTTCTATTTTGATGACACTCTATATATAGGCTGCGTAGCGATGGACGAAACTGGTCTTTGTATTGCACTTTTTAATGGATCAAAACTGAGATCAAACGTAAAACTAGAGAAATAATATGAGCAAACTGTAAAATTTTCGGAATCTGCGCATTTGAATAATTTACAATATTTTTGTTTTTCCTTGTTTCGTCATTTATTTTTTGAAATAATAAATTGAATTTAATTATCGATTTAACAGTGAAAATTTTGTAATCAAAATCGATACTAAATACGTAGACTTGTCTATGCAAACCCAAAACTAAAACCAAAATCGTGAAAGTCTTGGTTTTGCCTAGTCAGTTCTTGATTATGATTCTCTTCAAAAATTTTTTACTTCTATGGATGGCTAAATTGAACTTACTATTCGTAGAAATAAAAAAAATCGAATATTAAATACCTACTACAATTGTTTTAACTGCTGATATCGTTATTTTTTTTAATGTAAATTTGTTAGGCTTTGGCAGCGTAGCTATTTTATTCAGCGTCTGTAGGTTATTGTTGATATTGATGTGAGGGGAGCAGTGGCTAATAGTCGCATGAAGTTTTGAATCACTAGTATAACCGAACTAAGTACACAGCCATTTTGAATCGGGAATGCGACGGGGGTCGGTACCCATTTCACAACCTTTCAATTGCAAAGCCGAGCACATACCCATTACGCCACGCAGACTCCCTAATTGAAGTCTTCAAAAATATATTTACTGAATGGAATTAGAAATAACTTAATTGGAGGTTTTGTGTGGTCAGATCATGTTTGATTTAATTATCCATCTACTAATTTAGACTTTTCAGCAGTCAACCTAACGTAACAGACACCTGCTTCGGTTTTTGTAATTTTTCTGACGATCAGTGATTTTGAACCGACCATATTTCAGTTGAAAAATCAATAAATCTATTGTGCTGCCTAGCTGATAGATCTCATAACTGTATGCGCGCGTTTTATTATACGAAATAGATTTTTGGAATTCGAAAGTTTAATTCATTAACTATTTGTACCGAAGAGTTTCATTGATTTTGACTGATGTATGAAGTAAGAGATATTGTAAATCTATTCTGATTTATCACTTGGAATAAAAATTCTCAAGTTAAAACGTATAGATATATCTTCTCTAGTATTATCTGATTATGGGACACCAGGATTAGTCGAAGGTGGTCATCGAGTGTGAGTGGGTTCCATGATTTGATAGTTGAGCGGCGTGTGGTGAATGGTGGTCGGTTGCTGGTATGGATGCCAAACGGTGTCGTCCTGTTTTTTTTTTCTATCTTGAGAATCTTTAATCTCCTATTTAGTTTCGAATGACATTCGAGGATTTGTAATACCAGAGGACTTATATTCAAACTGTTGCTGTGCGGAAGAGCATACGTTGTATATAGCCTAGATTCACACACCTGCCACATTAGATAATTTTATACGTGTTGTACTGCTGGATTTTTCCAGAGTTTCGATTATTTTTTCGTTGTTCCGAAATCATAATAATTTTTTGGGAAGAATTCTGTTGTACAGTGTATTTACAGTGCTGAACCCATTATATTAAATTATTATAAATATGTAGTCAAAATCCAACAGTAAAATTCTACATTGATTATTGAATGAAACGATAAATTTTAAAGAAACATGCTTGAATTAACGATTATCTATTGTAAAATCATTAACGTCTTTGGGCTCCATCCTACAGTAACTTATTTTTAGAAATTTTGTTGAATTTAATAGGCCTGTGTGTTAATTGTGGTGTCTGGCTGTGCGTTAGTTTCTTAAGCCTGAAATTAAGCTGATGGTGTTAATATACGACTCTACGACAACCTTCCTATTTTTCATTGTTTGAAAATTTGTCTGTCTGTCTTATCTATTTGCTCACTCGTTTTATCAAATTTAATGTAAAAACGGCTGAAGATTTTTCTTGGAACTTTTTGATATAGAAATATTTAGCGAAAATGTCCAAGGCGAAGGTAAGGGAACATAAAAGGTAACTTTCAGAATTACCATGCGTTTTGTTTCATCCGAATCCATTCTGTAGAACTAGAAAAAACGTGATTTTCGTTTCAAAAGGATGTTGATTTTTTTTTTCCATTCTCATTGTTCTATTATTCGGGGATCCAGCTGTTTGGCCAATTTGATCGATTTTAACCTTTAATTTTTTCTTCCATCGTCGAATTGAAAGTGACCTACGGCCAATACACCAGTTGGACAACATTTGTTAGGAACACTCAGATCATCTAAGAATGAAAAAAAAAAAAAAAATGGAAGTGACTCATTTGACCGAGTCTAAAGTATATATGTTCTGATGACCCTATAAAATGACTGACTGTCACGTCCTGTCACCTTCATTGTGGAATGATTTGCTTTTGCTGCTTACGCGAACATGTCAAAAAAATTTATTCTGTTGTTTCATTTTACCAAGGATGATACTTTTATCTTTTATTTTTTTTGGGTTGATTCTTTACCTCATAGCATATGTAAAAAAATATTTTGCATGTCTTTCAGAAGAACAAAGCCTCGGCAGAAGTAATGAAAGGTCTCAGTGAAAAGCATAGAACTTGTTGTGCAGCTAGATGTGATAAATTTCATATGTACCTGCAAATCCTCGAAAATTCTAATTATACATCATCAAAGGCAATTTAAAAAATAAAAACTCGGCAGCTTGAGACAAAACAGCAGGACCTAGGAAGTGGAAAGGCATAAGGTAAACGTGTGCAAAAATAGATGAAATTAGGAGGGGTGGGTGAGAGAGACCCCCTAATGAGATATTCAGAAAAAATTATATTTGTAAGTGATTTTTATAGTTGTTTTACATTCAACCCAAACTTGTCTGCTCTGTGTGTCTGTACCCATCTGAGAAATGTGTAAATATGAAGAGTGTTAGACTTGTAGAAAATTTAATTTTCTAAAAATGTTTGGTAATTATGTTTTCCCTAAAATAAGCTGAAAATGAGATATTTTTGAATACAACAAAATTTATTGGTATTTTCCACCAGTTTTTTCAGAACGGCGTGGGGTGCATAAGCAGCCCAAGGTTGAAAACTTGTACTTTTCATCAAGGTCCAAGTTATAAAACATATTAAATAACTGGAATTAACCAATCTTTTACGTGATAAAAGTCCATTTCTACTGGACTATGTCCAAGTTTATGTTTTTTACCATTTTTCATTGTTCTCTGTTTCGGTGATTTGGGGAGAAAGAATGGAAATTTGATTAACTTAGTATTAAATGAATCTTAGATACGTTTAAAACAGAGAAAAAAAATTTTTTTTTTTAATTTTTTGTTTTTTATTAATTTTTTTTCATATAGAAGATGATATATTTATTTAAGTATAATTAACGTAGTTACCTACTTCATAATTTATATTAATTTAATTTTTTATCAAGTTTAGTTGTTTGTCTCACAGTATTATTCTTGATTGAATTAATTTGTCTTCCTTTTGATTTTTATGAAGGTTAGTCTGAATTAATTTCTGGTTTTAATATTGAATTTGATTTAACTTATGTAAAATGCAAAAAAATAGCGTTCACCCTAATTTTCAACATGATGCACCCTGTGGGGACTCTCCCGTATGAGGTAAAGGGGCGCAGACCCCTTGATAACAGTTGCTGCTCCAAAGGGCAGGCAAATAATAGTCCTTGCAATGTTAAACAACACAAAATACGTTCGATTGTAATTACCTGTATGTACTTGCAGGTAATATATGAGTACTGAATCGTGACACAATAAGATGATGTCACAATTCGTACACGAACTAGCCAGCCATCTCTTATCTCGATAAGGAATGATGCAACCTGACCGTTCTCACCAACGTACGTATTATCCTACGTATGTGTGTTTGTGTGAGTGCAAATAAGCCGTATATAAACCACCCAAACCAGCTCTAAAATTGCCAGTGTTTGGTCTGGTTCTGGCTTACCCATACTTATGTACGAAGTGGCTGAACACACTTAAATTCTATAGAATTTCCTTCTGGTGAGAATATCTCTCACAACAAGGTATTCCACAGTGATGACCTCGACGTGATTTTTTGGCCATGTCTTGAGGCGCGTTGCACTTTTACAAAAATTTGGCGCAGTGAGCTGGCGAGAAACTCGCTTGCTCAGCAAATAAAAATATTTTTTTGCAGACTAAGATATCTTTTAGGTTGTTGAAGTAGAGTCTGCTGAAGTGGGAATTTACACTCCTCTTTTCAAAATATATAAACGAAGAGAAACCAGACAGTAGACCTGGAGGAAGAAGGTTGGACTCATCCCCAACCCCCCTGACTTTGACACGACACTAAGAATTTACCAAATCTGGAAGAAGGCCCTCAACACCCAGAATTAGCACGACTGGGAACTGCAATAAATAGAGAACAATTATCAGTAAAAACGTTGAGAAGTGGTCGAACTTTAAGCCAAAGTTCTGACCCAAAAACACCTGTCCTACAAACACAGGAGCCAGTGTTTTCGACTAGCAAGGAAGGAAGTAGTTCTGTGGAATATGCTTGTCATCAGAAAGACACAGCAATGGTTCCACCACCAACCAAAAACCTACAACCATCGCAGGGAGGTAGTAGTCAGCCACAGCTGACACTGGAAGTCTTGGCACAGATTATGCAACTTTTGCAATTACAGCCAGGGCAGAATCCCAACTTCTACAGACAAAGGATAGAGATCCCGGAATTTCTGCCCAAGGAGGTAGACTTAAATTCACCCTTTTTAGAGCTGTCCTATAATACAGACGTGTCTTCTAATACATTTTTGGTTCCTTTTCTCCTGCAAACTTATTTCCAATGTCGCTGCCAACCACCATTCTAAAGTCCGCCACCTCCCAGACTTCTCAAAAAACTGCTGAGCTCTCACAAACTCAGTGGAAAATTGAGCAGAAAACAGAGCTGGACCTGATAGAGGAGGAGCTCCTCATGGATACAGCTACTCCAGTAGAGAACGTCCTAGCGGAGATGACGACTCCGCTTCCCGCAATAATCTCTCCTCCCTGGTCACAGCTGAAACCGACATTGATTCCAGAAACCTTGAAACCAAAGTGAAAACCTGAGGAGACCTGGGAACCCATGAAGTTCCTCTTCACGGCGGAGAGGGCAGCTAACAAAAAAGCAAAGATGGCTGCCCTAGCATCGGAGAATTCAAACTCCCCGATGCTGAGAAAGCCACTCTTCAGACAACCACTGCCCCCTAACTCCTGCCATCACCCTTACACCTATACCAAAAATTGACCACCTAGGCAAAGGGGAGAGGACATCCGGGCAAACTACCTGGTCCAAATACGCTCGCAAGGAGTCTTACGAGTGTGTCAGGGCTGCAGTAAGCAGTGCCCTGGCAAAGTGGGAAGCTGACTAAAAACGGCATTAAACCCGCACATCCCCCCAGGCCTTGCGCATTTTTGATCATTTTTGCGGCGCAAAAACTTGGGGGAGTGACTGTGGGGACTCTCCCATATGAGGTAAAGGGGCTCAGACCCCTTGATGACAGTTGCTGCCCTGAAGGGCAGGCAAATAATCGTCCTTGCGACGTTAAACAACACAAAATACGTTCGATTGTAATTACCTGTATGTACTTGCAGGTAATGTACGAGTACTGAATCGTGAAACAATAAGATGATGTCACAATTCATACACGAACCAGTCAGCCATCTCTTATCTCGTTAGGGGATGATGCGACCTGGCCATTCTCACCAACGTACGTATTATCCTACGTACGTGTGTTTGTGTGCGTGCAAATAAACCTTATATAAACCACCCAAACTGGCTCTAAAATCGCCAGTGTTTGGTCTGGTTCTGGCTTACCCGTACTTATGTACGAAGTGGCTGAACACGCTTAAATTCTGTAGAATTTCCTCCTGGTGAGAATATCTCTCACAACAAGGTATTCCACACACCCCTTCTAAAAATCTGTAAAAATTTTCTTAAAATCTAAATTAATTTTCTAAATTTTTTCATAATTTTTCTAAAGGTGAGAGTAAAACGCCATTTTGAATACTTTAAATCACGTAATCTGATGGAGGAAATTCAAAAAATTTCGTAAATTCCTCTCCGCATAGTCTACTACTCACCCTAATATCTAACATTTTCATTCATTTGGGCTTAATTAGTGAACTTTTGTTTAAAATTTGAATTAAAAAAAAGGCCTTTATCTTCCCTTAGGAAGGATTGCAGGGGCTCGAACTTGGTATAGGCAGTTCTTCTATTCAGGAGTACCTTTCGGCTAAGTTAGGAGAAAATCTGAGTCGGGGTTGAAAATAACATGCATACCCAGTGTGGGGACATTACTCGTATGAGGTTTTAGGGGCTCGCACCCCTCGACGACAGTTGCCGCACAAAGGCTGGCAATATTCGTCTCTATGACATTAAACTAATACACACGAATGTGTTTGTATGTTCGTACCTGTACGTACGTACAGGTAAGATACATCGTACGAGTCGAGATCAATTACCTGATAACGATCTCGGTAATGTCACAACTTGGTACCAAACGCACTGCGTCGTTTCTTATCATCTCGACGGAGACAAGAAACGACGCAACGTATGACATAATTACGTATACATACGTACGTATGTGTGTCCGTGTGCGTGTGCCAAATTCGGTATATAAACTCTCAGAACCGGCTCAAAAATCGCCAGTGTTCGCCGAGGATTTGGCTCTCCCATACTTATTTGTATGAAGTGGCAGAACACGCAAAATACTGTTGAAGACCTTCTAGTGTGAATATCTCTCACGACAAGGTATTCCACAGTGGTGACCCTGACGTGATTTTTTGGCTACGTCGTGGGTGTCTAGAGGCGCGTTGCGCTATACTAAAAAGAGGCGCGGTGCGCTGGCGAGTTACTCGCTTGTGATACAAATAATTTTTACAAGATCTAGACACCTTTGGCTGTCGAAGCAGAGGTCTTGACTTTGAAAGTGGGAAATTACACCCCCCCTTCCAAATATATTTGCCGGAAGGGAACCAAGACAAGTAGACCTGGAGGAACAAAGTTGTCCTCATCCGCCAACTCCTCCAGCTTCGACCAGAGACTCAGAAGTCTTTGAGACTCCGGAGAAACAAAAAAGGATCCGGAGGCCAGAAGCCTTGCGTTTGGGAGCTGTAGTAAACCCGAACGAAACTACAGCTCGAACACTAAGAAGCGGTCGTCTATTGAGCCAAGACTCCAACCCTTCAACCCCAGACCGACAAACCACGGAGTCTGGAAGACTCTTCGCAGAAAAAACAAGTAAAGAAGTCCAGCACACGATGCCCAACGGAAACACAAACCCGAACCCATCATCAAACCAACCAGGAGCAGGCGGAAGTAGTCAGCCACAGCTGACCCCCGAAGTACTTGCACAGTTGTTACAGCTGTTGCAACTGCAAACATTGCAGAACCCTGCTATCCAAAGACGGAGGATAGAGATTCCGGAGTTCCTACCCAATGAAGTTGAATTATGGTTAACTCTCCTCGAGGGTCGTTTTAAGACAGAAAACCTGCAAAACGACCAAAAGTATTCACACATTTGCAACGGCATGCCCGCAGAAATCATACGCCGCATTCCGGATATCATGGAATGCCCTCCGGCGGAAGCAGATAAATACAGTTGGTTCTGCAGAAAAAATAAGAAATGTGTTTGGTAAGACTCAGAACCAAATCATTGATGATGTAATGGGCGGAATGAAGATCGGAGACGACAAACCCTCCACCTTCATGGCCAAACTCAGACAAAAGGCCGATAACATAGTGTCACCGTCAGTTATTGGAAACCAGTTCTGCAAGCAACTTCCTCAACATGTTGTGCAGTGTCTGGCAGCCATAGGTACCACTGTAATCAACAATTCCGAGGACCTAGACTTCCTAGCGAAGAGTGCAGATAGTGCACTGGAACATTCGAGATCAACATCCTCGATCAGTGCAGTATCCACCGAGACCGGAGAACTAGCTCAGCTTCGAGCCCAGATAGCTCAGCTGACTAGCGAAATTAAGAAGAAAAGTAATAATAATAGTCCAAGACACGGTAGAAACAACAACCGCTCGAAAAGCAGGAGCAACAATAGAAGCAATGACAGAAAATCCAGGTCCAGAGACCGCAAGAGCAATTCTACCAGGGGTCAGAGTCCAACTCCCCCAAGAAGAACATCGTCCCCCAAACCCCGGTCTCAAAACTGGGACGATAAATCCTGCTTCTTTCATAATCGGTTTGGCGCAGAGGCCACCAAGTGCAACAACAGATGCCAATGGTGGGGTAAATCATATAATAAGTCGTCAAACTAGAAAGAGGGGTCGTCTATGCGGCCGATGATCCCTCGAAAAAGTACTCACGCCGCCTGTTCATCAAGGACAGGACAAATAGGAGACGTTACCTAATTGACTCAGGTGCTGACTTGAGCATTTTGCCAGTAGATAAAAACCAAAAGGCATTTCCTCCGAAATACTACCTCCGAACTGTGAATGGTCAAAACCTTCCAGCTTACGGAATAGAAGCCAGCAAAGTAAGCATCGGTTTGCGAAGAGACATGACGTGGTCCTTCACAATTGCGGACGTTCCAACTCCGATCCTGGGTGCGGATTTCCTCGCGCACTACGGTCTGGTCATCGACCTCAAAAATGGAAAAATCATAGACAACAACACAGGTCTATGGGTGGAAGGCAAAACGCTAGCGTACCAACTGGACACCAACATATCCAGTTGCACGAAAGTCGACGAACAATTCCTACGGATTCTGTCAGACTATCCTGGAGTTACTCAACCATCGATTCGCAGGCATCCTACCTATAAACATGATACCATGCAGGTTACTGCCTGATAAACTCACAGCAGCACGGGAATACTATGATCGCATAATAGGAGAAGGCATATGCCGCCCCTCAAAAAGTTCATGGAGTTCCCCGATCCACATGACCAAAAAAGCCAGTGGAGAGTGGCGAATCGTTGGAGACTACAGGGCCTTAAATGCCAAAAGAGTTCCTGATCGCTATCCAGTCCCAAATATAATGGACTTCAACGCGAATATGAAGGGTAAAACGATGTTCACAAAAATCGACATCAACTGGGCATTCCACCAAATTCCAATGGCCGAACAGGACATCCCAAAGACAGCGGTCATAACCCCCTTTGGGTTATTCGAATACCTTCGAATGCCGTTTGGACTCCGTAATTCTGCACAAACTTTCCAAAGATTCATCAATGGACTGTTTATGGATTTGCCGTTTGCCTGTGCATATTTGGATGACATATGCATTTGCTCAGAAGGCGGTGAGCAACAGCACGAGAAGAATGTAAGAACCATCGTACAACGTATACACGCTGCTGGACTTACTATCAATGTTGGAAAAAGTTTATACAAACAATCCAGGATTGACTTTCTCGGCTATCAAGTCTCGACCGAAGGCATTTCCCCTCTGAAGACCAAGGTAGAGCCCATATTGAAATTCCCGAAACCCTCCAACGTAGCAGAACTCAGACGCTTCTTGGGGATGGTGAATTTCTACAGACGTTGCATTAAGAATGCTGCAGCCGAACAAAGGAAGCTGTTTGCATTAATAAAAACAAACAAAAAGAAAGATAAAACTCCACTCGATTGGACGGAAGAAGCTGAAAAAGCCTTCGAAAACATAAAAGAAACACTGGCAAATGCAACTCTACTAGCTCACCCAGACGAAAGTCTGCCGTTATGTGTCGCGACTGATGCGTCCGACTTTGCTATTGGTGCAACACTGTACCAAAAGGACAATGACAAGAAGTTACCGCTCGCTTTCTTCTCCAGAAAGCTATCAAAAACCGAGAAGAACTACAGCACACACAACAGGGAGTTACTGGGAATATTCGCTGCGTTGAAGCATTTCAGGCACCAATTATAGGGTAGATGTTTCACTGTGTATACAGATCATAAACCCCTAACACATGCCTTCACGCAAAAGACAGAACCAGCTTCCCCGAGAAGAGCTCGACAATTGGACTACATAGGACAGTTGACTACGGACATCCAGTATATAAGTGGAGAACTCAACACTCCAGCTGATGCTCTTAGTAGGATCGAAGCTATCTCGGCACCGTCTCAATTACCTTACGCTGAAATAGCTAAAGAACAGTTAAGGGATGCAGAATTGCAGGAACTGTTGTCGAACGATGACACAGCTCTCAAATTGAGACAAAGGAAAATCCCTGGTACTAATGTTTTACTAACATGCGACATTAGTACAGGCAAGAATAGGCCATTCCTGCCGACAAAGTATCGCAAATTGGCATTCAGTAGTGTGCATAATCTATCGCACCCTGGACCAAGATGCACTGCTGGATTAGTATCATCAAGATTTGTTTGGCCTCGGATGAAGTCCGACTACAACAAATGGGCTCGCAGTTGCCTGAATTGCCAAGAGTCCAAAGTAGGAAGACATACTCGGTCGCCTCTCAAATCTTTTAAACAAACGGAGCGGTTTAAAACGATACATATAGATTTGGTGGGTCCATTACCCCCATCCCAAGGACACAGATACCTGTTAACGATGATCGATAGAGCAACTCGATGGCCAGAGGCAGTTCCTCTCCATGAGATGACAGCTCCCACGGTAGCTGCCAGGTTATATGATACCTGGATTGCCCGCTATGGCGTACCTGAAGTCATCATCACGGACCAGGGTCGTCAATTCGAAAGCTCGCTCTTTCAAGAGCTGTCTAAGAAGCTTGGTGTACAACACAATCACACCACAGCTTACCATCCTCAAGCAAACGGAAAAGTTGAGCGATGGCACAGAGCTTTGAAAGCCTCCATTATGGCTTGCGACACCAAGAGATGGGTTGACATACTACCAACCATCCTCTTGGGCCTTCGATCTGCTCTTCAAACGGACACGGGTCACTCTGCAGCGCAGTTAGCGCTCGGCGAAGAGCTACGCCTACCAGGGGACTTTTTACACATTCGAAAGAAATTAGCCCCGAAACGCTCGTCCAAGACATACGGACTGATGCCAACAACTTTTTAAACCAGGCAGCTCGTCATGGCCAACCAAAGATTTATGTCTCCAAACACTTGGCCACAACATCTCATGTGTTTGTCAGAGACGAAAAAATAAGATCTTCGTTGGAGAAACCATACGCCGGTCCTTATAAGGTTGTATCACGAGATGACAAGAATTTCGTGATACTAATCGCAGGTGAACAGAAAACGATTTCAATTGACAGATTGAAACCTGCGTACCTTATAAACGACGACAAGAAATTGCTCCAAAGAGCAAAAAGGAAGATGACACACAAGGAAACAATAAAGGAAGAACAGACTGAACAGTCCGAAACAACACAACCACAGAAAGTTGAGGACAATCCAGTCGAAAAAGGTGATAAATCACAAAAATCACCAGAAAGAAAAATAAAAATAAAGAAAACGGTGAAGTTCAATGACGAGATCGTCAAAATACAATACGATCCGTCGGCCCCCTTGTGCCCACGAAAAAGAGGCAGGCCCCTTGGCAGCAGAAAACAGAAAAACCAAATTCCAACTCGAAAATCCGAGAGATTGGCACGGAGAAACTGAAAATATTCACGAAAGTTAATATCCGTAGCGGAAAATACAAACCCGCACAAAAAGACGTACGAGAATCTGGGAATATTCGCAACAATAGAAATTCTTCAGATAAGCAGAGAAAAAGTGCGTACAATAAAAATACGACACGAATAAACAAACCCACGTGCAATACGGAAGAAAAACATTGCAACGTGTTTCTATTGACAAACAATACCGATAACAAAATAGTCAATAGATCGTGACGTCACAAACGAAGAGTGCATTCCTTTGTGAAATACAAAATTCGAAGTACGAAAATTCAAACACGCTTAACTCTGCTTGTACTTAACCAAATTTAACCGGAAAACTTTTAAGCTAAAGAATATTGAATGCACTATCCCCTCTGAACAAATCCGAAAAAGATAACGACTTGGAATAAAACTGTGATCGAAATTATTCTCGCAAAGTTTTTCATTCGCTTTTCGACTGTCGAACTAAACTAGCCGAAAACAATTTCTACCATTTTTTCTTCTTTTTCTTCCTTTTTATATAAAACTTGTATTCCTTCCTCATGTCGTCTTCAACCGGTACCCCGTTTTCAGCTCAACCGTTCCAATTCGTAGTACCACCTGCCCCTCAGCCTATAAAGACAAAGGAGCAGTTGGAACACGAAAAGGAAGCTGAAAGACTGGAAAACGAGTTACTGATGGACACGTCGGCGGCGGACATAGTAAAGATAATGTCCGCCCCCCTTCCTCCGTTGATTTCGCCGCCAAAATCGCCGGAAAGAGCACCGGAAGTGGCAAACCCACCTCCGGAGCCCTTAGCCTTAGCAAGGATGGAGACGAGACAACTCCAGGTGGAAGAGGTGCGAACTCCACACCCTCCCCTCACCACTAGCCTGGCCTACAAACCATCTGGGAGCTCTAACTCCCCGATGTACAGAAGACCAAGGCCCTTGACTTTGACTGATCCCCGCCTGTCTCACCGCTCCCATCCTTACCATCCGGCTCCACATCAGCGACCGTTGAGAAGAAGGGGACAGACGAGTAGGGACGCCTACCAGGCCCGGTTAGACGCTAGGAAACAGTCCTACGAATGCGTCGGGGCTGCGGTAGGGTCAGCCCTCGCAAAGTGGGATAAGGATCAACAACAGTAGACTCGATAAGTCCCCCCAGGCACGCGACTTATCATTTTCGCGGCGCGAAAACTGGGGGGGAGTAGCTGTGGGGACATTACTCGTATGAGGTTTTAGGGGCTCGCACCCCTCGACAACAGTCGCCGCCCAAAGGCTGGCAATATTCGTCTCTATGACGTTAAACTAATACACACGAATGCGTTTGTATGTTCGTACCTGTACGTACGTACAGGTAAGATACATCGTACGAGTCGAGATCAATTACCTGATAACGATCTCGGTAATGTCACAACTCGGTACCAAACGCACTGCGTCGTTTCTTATCATCTCGACGGAGACAGGAAACGACGCAACGTATGACATAATTACGTATACATACGTACGTATGTGTGTCCGTGTGCGTGTGCCAAATTCGGTATATAAACTCTCAGAACCGGCTCAAAAATCGCCAGTGTTCGCCGAGGATTTGGCTCTCCCATACTTATTTGTATGAAGTGGCAGAACACGCAAAATACTGTTGAAGACCTTCTAGTGTGAATATCTCTCACGACAAGGTATTCCACACCCAGCTAAACCCTTTAATTCTAAATTTAAGTATCCTCATCCTTACTTCTGTAGTGCATGCAACAATTTCACAAATACCCCACCTTTGACGTGATCATGTGGCTATACTTACGTAATATAGTATACCAAATTCGAAACAAATCGGTGGTCTACGAGTCATACACTGCGGTTATTCAATAATCACTTAGTTTCTTTAACCTCCTAAGTATTTGTCAACACATAAGCAAAAAAGACACTCGTTTTGTGTGTAATAATGTATTTAGTTTTTCTACAAAAAATTCTTCGGAAAATTCCACAATTTTAAGCTAATAAGTTCTACAAACAATGAAGGGTACATGAAATCTTTAGCTTATCTTTAAATCAAATATTTTTCTTGTAACTGAGGTGGAAATCTTATTTATTTATTAATTTTTTAATTCACCATAGGTAATAGTTTTAAATAAGGAGACTTTTTGGAATTTTCTTCATTTTTAGTATTTGGTCAGTTCGAATATTGTTCAATTTTGGTGAAAAAAATTAAATTACTTAATGACAGTAATTTCACGATCGATAATGTGGGTGTGAATTAGTGGCATTTTCATTAATTTCTAAAGAAAATGTCGATCGGGTTGGCCTGGATCTCCAAGATTTCTGGGGAGGAATATCTCCAACTAGTCGATCAGTAAAGGTTAAATCTCTGTGATGGCTCACATTTCTTTGTAACTTCAGCATTTCGTAAGTTTTCATACAATATTATGTATTTTTATACTTTCAGGTCTTGCCAAATGGAAATTTGGTATTTCCACCGTTTCGAGCTGAAGACTATCGACAGGAAGTGCACGCTCAAGTTTACATCTGCATGGCTCGCAATTCGGTCGGCTCAATTCATTCGCGAGATGTCAACGTGAGAGCAGGTAATCGAATCGCTACGTTAACTCGATATAACGGAAATATCAATAATTAACCTAAAGTGTCTGGACGAAGAGAATCTTGTTAAGCGTTTGAAATTGGTTTGTCTATCAGCGCCGGATTAATCCTCGACCTGATGAAAAAATAACTTTTATTCGAGTGGTTGTAACTCCCGAGTGCGTTTTTTCGCCCGAATCTGTTCCCCAAAACTTCGAGGTGTTTTTCCTCACCGTTCTCAGCTTTGCCAAGACCTCGGACCTCGTAGCATTTTAGTCGTGTATGAAACGAGCAGGTGTATGCAAATGCTGTTTTTCAAAATCCAGAATTCTTCGCCTATATAGTGTCACCGAAACTGGTTCCGAAGCCACGCTAAAATAACCGGATTCTGTGAGCTGGTCCGTCAGTGAGTAATTCATGCCGTTCGTATTTGTGAACTGATTAACGCGTGGCTCCATTGAAATGACGTATTTTTGGGAAGCGTTCCTCCACAACCTTTTTGTATTCCAGTGTACCCTTCCTTCCGTGACGTTCGCATGATTTTCTTTTTTTCCTTCAACAATGAGGCAAAAACGCACTGTTCATTAGCACCACAATTCAGTCCGGCGCTGATATGGTTTGTGCGATAGTGTTATTTTAGTGCGTGTATTGTAATCTGCTAAAAATGACTTGTTTTATTTTTTATTTATATTTTTTAGCGTAATTATTTATAGATTTTTTATTGGGATTAGGTTTGGAAACAGACAAAAGGAGTGAGAGAGAGAAAGAAAGAAAGAGGGTGATATGGAGGGAAGAGGAATTTATGTATCGAACGAGTGTTGTTATACACTGAGACTAACTTCATTTACATTTGTGCGGCTTGTAGCGGTGCAGTAAATGTGGTTAAATAATATATTGTTCTCTTGGTCTGTTTGTGTCTGAAATTATAATATTGTAAGAGACGTACAGCGCGTGTATAATTTTTTTCTTCTGACTACAGTGTGAGCTTGCTGCGGTATTTGTACCGATGATGTGATTATTATGTTTTGGGTTGTTGGTGTAAAAAACTGGGTGGTAATGGCGAATTTTCAATTTATTTGAGTTGGTGTGCAGAATGGGATCGTCTTCACTTCGGAAAGACAAGTTTCCTTGAACCTTGAACGAATCTAAAAATTTTATGTGACGATGGACTACGTTTTTTATTCTTTATTCATTGCATAATAGTCGTTCCCATTTAATCAACTCAATGAATAACACTCGGAATACATTTATTTCTATATTATTCTTGAATGGGATGTTACGAATATTATTTTGAAGAACACGTATATTTGTGGGCGATTTTTTATGCGAATGTAGAGTGTTGCATTGTTTTAGTTGTGCTTATTTTCTTGTTTTATGTTGATTCTGTCAGGATTTATTCAAATAGGTAATAAAAAAGAATCGCCAAATGTCTAAGAATGTACTTGCAATTTTTGTGTTCTTAAAAGTGACGCACAAAACCGTTTGCTGAGTAAACAAAATTTCAGTAGGTAATCAGTTGTGTAAAGAAACTATTTGGCCCTCAAAAACACTAAGGGCCGAATGCAAGAACGATACTTTAATTAGCACTGACTTACGAATCACTCACCTGAATGGAGTTATACATGTTTATATGTAAGTAGGTATATGTTGATGCATATTTAAATTATATAAAGTTGATAATGTAGGAAAATGTAAGAACGACTTGAGTGTTGGTTTTGCATTCAGCTCTGAGAATTCGTTGCTGAAACCTTTGTTAGGCTATGAATATTGGCGAAACGGAACAATTGGAGTCTAGTTAGTTGATGATATAAGTACTAGCAGATAATTCAAAATTGAAGTGAAAAGTTAGAAAAGTGTTTAGATAGGTACCTTACAAAAGCGTATATAGTGGATCATGGTGGTCTGAAGCCCCTTTAGTCAAGACACAAAAAGCTTAAATTGTAAAAATTGTATATTTTTATTAGCTCTGGTTATTTTTTGTTGCGGAGGGGGGTTTCAGAAGAGATGACTGAAAATATGTGGATCCCCCGTACAACAGAGCTATATACGCCATTGGTTTCTTAAAGTCCTTTATAATATATTATTTAACTGAATGACTAGTTTGTAATTAGAAGAAATTAATCTTTAATCATTGAGTGCATATTACTTAGTGTCCAGTGGTAATTTTGTGATGACAGAGAGCTTTGGTTTGGATCCGGAATTAATTTTACAATCAGTGGTGGAAGCACGTAATATACCAAATCACAAATACTCAATGTCGGTCAAAATATGGCCGAGACTGATTTAAAGATTACAACCTTACAATCGTAAGATTAAGCACACCTCACCATTTACGCTACGCATTCGCCTTAATTCTTTGTTTTCACTTTCAAATATAATGTTTAGCTGATTTTCAAAAAAAACTCGGCGTTTCGCGCCTCGGGAGGGGGCTCCGCCCCCTCCACCCCCCGGGATGTTATTACTTTGAGCCTGACGGCTAAAATGTAAAATACCTGACCCTTCAACAATCAGTGTCTTTATTATAATGTGTGGTCTTATATACGCGCTTATTATAATGTGTGGTCTTATATACGCGCTACTTTTGGGTCGCTCTTTCCTGTCGTTTTTTGGCTGGGGACCCATCGCTAAAACCTGAAGGGTCAGGTTAAAAAAAAAAGTATAATTTTTGCTTGTGGAAGGCGAATACAAAACCATATTTTCTTGGATTGAGTAGGTTAACGTTGACGTAAATTTTGAATGATTTCCCAAAATAACTGGGAAATAATAAGTATTTCTAATTATATTTTAACCGTTGGAAAATTTTGGGGAAATTTTGTCGTAACCTTCGCTTTCCCTTTCTTCAGCGAGTGAAGCCTACGTGTGATAACTAAATCAAGCCCAAAACTTGAATAGAACAAGGCGACTGTAGGGCGCAATCTAATCATCATTATAAAGTCTAAATTCTGTTCCCGAACGAAGTTAAATAAAACCGTTTATAAACGAAACAATGCAACATGGTTATGAGTCAGATATGTTTCAAACTGCGATTATTTCATCAAAAATAAATAAAAATAGAACATGATTCTGTCTGCTGAAATTAAATTTTTTTTATGCTTATTTATAAGTGGTGATTTTGCAGTCATGTTCAAAATTTTATCTGTTTATTGACCGGATAAAGAGAGACTGTTTTTGAAAATTGAAAGAACTCTAACTGGTAAATTCTTCAATATTTAGGAATGATTACGAATATTCTTTCTCCAAGAGCTAAAGCGGCTTCGATAGTTTGAAGATTCAAGAATAGAATGCCGGTTAGTTTTAAATATATTCAATCGCTATTGAGAATCTGGAGAGGTATCCCAATTTTAAATTTATGCTTTTAGCTAAGTTCATTGGTGGTTCGAGATTTTTTTTTATTTGGGGTGTACCAAAGTGGACCACAGATTTTTAAAGGTGACCTTCGTTTCTATGCAATTTTGGGCGTCAGTTCGGAAATCGTGATTGCATTGCTAAACCGTATTTTCGAGTCATTTTTAACAACAAATACAATTTCTGCATTTTTGGCAATTTTTTTAAGTATTCTGGCCTCACCTGT
This sequence comes from Ericerus pela, assembly GCA_011428145.1. Classification (NCBI taxonomy): domain Eukaryota; kingdom Metazoa; phylum Arthropoda; class Insecta; order Hemiptera; family Coccidae; genus Ericerus; species Ericerus pela. The sequence continues at coordinate 487,286 of WOFM01000210.1, forward strand.
GGAACGGCTACCAGCTACATTTGTATTATCATTTGTTTTTTTAATTTCCTGTCAATATTAATCGCATAGTTTCGTCAATAAAATCAGTTTTATTCAAAAAATATTTTTATCTCAGGTCTTGAAATGTTACCCCACCGTGTCTTAATTTTTTTTTTTTCACAACTTCAGTTATAAAAAAATTTCTTTCGTTATCTAATTTTTGCTTACTTGCAAAAAAATCACGCTCTTCGACGTTTTTCGTGCAGATAAGATATGTAGATGCTGATTAATTGGACCGTATATACTTACCATCATTACTCGCTGATTTAGATTTATTAAATTAATTTCTAAAAAATCTCAGAACTCCCTTGTTGGCTCTACTCCCGTTTAATCGGTTGTCGAGTCACCTTGCTTCTGTAAAATCAGTCATGCCTACTCCGTCTAATTCAGAATCGATATTCAGTTGTAATTCAGCCTTACGACACGGATGTGAACAAGGAGTACACAATCCGCGGCAACGCCGCCATCCTCAAGTGCCAGGTGCCATCCTACGTAGCTGATTTTCTTAGTGTGATTTCGTGGCACACCGACAAAGGAGACGATTTCCTTCCTGGCACCGATTTTGGTAATTATCACCTGTAGCGCCGTGTGTACGATTGTGTGACGAATGTGCGAGAATTTATCCACGTCCCCCTCTGTCAAATAGTCCTCAAAATCGTGCGTCTGTCCATATTTTCTCGTTTACAAAGTGGAGGAAAAAAAATAAATAAATTATAATGTTTCTTATTATAAATCCCGCCACTGACGAGCTCTTAATCATTTTAAATTGGACTTTAGTCGTAATTCAACCGTACGAGACCGACGTGATTAAGGAATTCGCGATTCGTGGTAATGCGGCCATTTTAAAGTGTCAAGTCCCATCATATGTTGCTGATTTCGTGGCTGTCATTTCTTGGCACACCGATAAAGGAGAGGAATTTCGTCTGCTGGGAAACGATTATGGTAAATGAAATTTAACGTGGCCATGCGGCCGCGCGTCAGTGTGGTGGATGCGTGCGCGTGTGTGACGATTGTATGCGAAAATTTTCAAATTCCACTTCCGAACTCTTTTTCCTGAAATCGTCTTTCAATGAGAAGCCACTGACCTGTTCCTTTTTCAGCCTTTTCAAACGCAGACGTTGTAACGCTTTCTGAAAACTGGGGTTTCACACCCGAAATCTGAAGAAGACGTGAACTTTGAGTCGTGCTGTATAACGAGTTGAGACTCCGAGAGCTAGAGTTGTAGAAGTGGAAGCGTAGTTTTGACAATTTTTTTATAAATGAACCGTTTGATTTTCATAGGTCATATTACCTTCAACCAATTAGGGGATGTTGATTTTAAATATTTCGAATTAACTGAAAAACTGGTTTGTAACATGAAATATTGTCAGCTCGAGCCAAAATATGTAATTCTTGATTGCCATGTCCGCAATGTGGTTAACAGTTGATCAAAAAAAGTGCAAAAATTCACTGCACCTGTAGCATTTTTATAGTAGGTACTTATCGGTCGAATGAGACAAAGATTTTACTACGCAAGACCCAGATAAAGACCAAGATGACCACGATCCTGGTTTTGGTTTTGCTTTTGGTCATTGCTAATTTTCTTAGATATCTCAGAAGAGATTATATCGTTGAGTTTATGGTAAGCTTTTGCTTTATTCCCTGAAATTTTTGAAATAACTCTTCATATTGTCGGAGTGCTGAGGAATTTTTATTCAAAAAAATTGACCCACCATTTTTTTCTTCATAAATTGGTAAGGTAAACTCTGATATAAGATTCTAAAATTTTCATTACCATCTCGCTCTTCAATATGAAAAATTTGCCTCAAAAATTTGTTCTTCGCGCGTGATAGGTACCTGTCTGAGTTAGTAAGTAATATTTTATCGCAGAAATAACCTTGTGAATAAATATTCAAATTCAACCCTCATTTCCTGTGAAAAAGAGTAAGTTATTATCAATATTTTTGTGAAATACACCAATAGTTTTGAAACGATCAAACAAATGTGAAAAATTTTGCTTTTTATGATGTCGAATTTTCTTAACAAATTGTCGCTATTAAAAACTGCGAAATAAAAAATTGACAAAAAGGAATGGTTTAATTTTAATGACCATTTTCTCAGTTTTAAATGCGTGGTTTGTGAAATTTATAACTTCCTTCATTTAAAATTGAATTTCAAACATTTTTTACTGATTTATTTTTGCAGTAAAAGTAAAATTGATTCAGATAATATATACTGGAGAAAAACAAATTTGAGGGCATATTTTCTACATTTTTGACGACGACAAACGTGATGAGTGTCGAAACTTTTTGTACCTGTTTGTGTTTTTATGTTTATCCAGCCTATTTATAAAAAGGGACATTCTTTGAAAATTGGAATGAAACAACACCAATGTTTTTTTGTTTCTGTTTTTTTTTTTTTCATTTTTCTTCCTCCGAAAATTTGTTTTCCAGTAACTTGTTATGTGTAACCACTGAGGGCCTGCATGGCTGTAGCAATTTTAAATATCAATCATTTTTAATTTTCTGATCTCATGCAGTTGTCGAACAGGACTATCGAACTGGAGTGAATGATGAATACGTGATTCGAGGTAACTCAGCTATCCTTAAGTGCAGTATTCCGTCGTTTTTGTCCGACTTTGTGGCCGTCATAGCGTGGCTTGATGACGCGAACAATGTTTACGAGGCGAAAAGTAACGAGTTAAATACCGGAGTCGACAATTACAGTAATTGAAATCAACAAAAGAATATTATGCACCGCATTTGGTTGGAGTGTTACGTGGTTTCCTTTTCTCTGTTCTGATAATTCCTCGAATATCTAGTTTCTTTTGAAACGAAAAGAGCAGAATAGGTACTTGAATTAAATTTTAAATTTTATTCGTTTTCCTTCAAAAAGGGAATGACAAAAAAAAAAAATTAATTTCAGTTGAAAAAACTGTTGTAGCAAGATTTGAAAGGAAATAATTCGTGTCTATTTGAAACAAAAAAAATATACTTACACGGCCTTAAAATATAATATGTAAATATATATTGCGTCGAAATAACACTAGGCTAACTTTTTTTATTTTAATTGCGTTGATAAAATGTGTAGGTCGTTCGTAGTAGAATGATAGTAACCCCTATAAGACTAAACCTTGAAACTTTTCTGTCAATTCTCGATTACCTGTTTTGTGTCATTCCACAATGCGACTATTTTCACAAATCGTTATAGTACCCATGTTATGCATTTACAAATAATTTCAAAATTTATCATTTTCAAATTAATGTAGTCGAGTAACCACTGTGAGATAGGGAAATAATGAATTATGGTTCACTCCGTGAGTCAGTTCACTTGTTGTCTGCTCAAAAATCCAACTCCTATAATTTAGCCAAAAAATGATGAATTAGGTGCAGATTTAGATGTCATTCCTTTACAGCTCTGGTGCAAACTTCCGTTTTGATTTCACCGTGAACCATAAATTTTTCCTTCAGCACCATTACAAAAGTTTTCTAGAAAATCTGTACCTTGAATTTAGTCATTTTTGTTTAACATGAAAAGCTGCTCGCTCGATTAAAAATGTATAAGTTATTGGAAAATTTGTGAGAGTGAATGATTAAGAGAAAGCTCAAGTGTAGGCAAGGTGATTTTTGAGTAAGGCGAACTAACTACCCACGTTAAATGATACATACGATTTAAAATTCATTGTGGTCTGCGTTGCGCAGTGGTTAAGTGCTCGCCTTTGCAACCAAAAAATTGTAAGTTCAAGACTGGCCGCTGCCACGTTCCGGACCCAAATTGGCGGTGTCTTCGTTTGGATTCTGTTGGTGCTCTAGTATGTGACTGAAAAATTCATGCTGATAAATCATTGGTCTCCGGATCCCGACCATCCCCTCCCCCACTGTAACATCAAATATATTCTCCTATCGCTTGTTAAAATGACCACGTAGCAAAAGTTAATTAAGGTAATAAAAAATTAAAAAGCAAGTTATTCTTTTTGTTTTTTGCTGCTCGAAGTATGTTGTGTAACCAAACTCCATAAGGTGGCTGCTCGTCACAACATATTCACAAATCCCTTCGGATTGAGTATTTGAAAACTTTGGAATTGAAGAGAAGAAGTATCACTTGGTACGAAGATTAATTAACTTTAGGGTAAAAAGAAGTAGAATAATATCAAGGTTAATCTTCAAGTTTGAGGAAACTGAAAGTTTGGCGAACGAAAAAATTAAAAAGTGGAGGGGAGTTAAGAAAATTAATTGAAAGATTAATCGAATGGTCATAATATTGATCACCGCCGCAACTACGACAAAATTTTTTGTGTATTTGACTTTGATCCGCTTGTTCGAACCACCGTCTGTTTTGTAACAGTGTTTTCTACAAACAGTAGTGGAATTCTGAATTGATTTTCTGCTTCACTCGGTTTCCCGTAGTAAGTCTTTGAGTTTGCCATCGGTTTCTAATCCTAAAAGAAACGTAGTTTTGAACTGGATTCGGTAAAAATCGTGTAGTGAACGAAAGAAATAGAATTTGTAGTATCAAATTCTGTACACTTTTTGCAGTTTAAGGAATATATGTATTATCCAGGCAAACCGGAAGATTCCAGTTGTTTTGTTTTTGTTTATTGAGGAATTTAAAGTTATATTATCCGAAAAGTATAGAAATTAGTGGAAACATGAGATAGAATTGGTAAAGTGTCACTAAACTTTTTACTTTTTATACAGAAGTTTGTACGGTACCTATTTGTTTTGGAAGCGGTGGTTGGACGAGTGGGAATAAGAGTCGAGGTTTAAATGGTCGTGTATTTGTACGGTAATATGGGAGCGACATTGTTATTAAAAACGTTTCTAAGTTTATATCGCTATATTTGTCTAGCCGCCTGCATCGATGCATGTAAAAAAATGAGATGGTAATTCGCGTAATATTCTCAACAAATTTTTGTGATCAAAATATGCTTCAAATTTGGACATCCGCGGCGTTGAAAGTGAATAAAAAAAGATACTATGAAATGATGACTTGTGGAGCCATTTGCTCGTCAAGTTTGACTTTAATTTAACGCTATAGTTTAGCTGCGTGGTGGATTTCAAGTACTCATCAACTTTCCAGCGTTAAGAAACCCTATGCTGCATCATCCTCTAAAAGATAAATTATGTTTTCGATGAGTAGTTTTTATAAAATCATGCCATGAGGATGTAGTCTCGAAAACTGAAATTTCTCCCTGAGGAAATATGTTCATTTTTTCAGTTGTGTAACAAAACAATCAACTCTTTATGCAGGGTTCCTCGACCAAGAATAGAAAAGTTCATGGTGTTCATGCATGCATTTTGTTTGTCTCTACCAAAATACCACCACTATTCTCGTCCCTTGTGCTGCGTTCTGAATCAATACCGTTTTTTTGACCGCCGCGTTTAGTTGTCACCCAAGACTACCTCATCGAAGTAAACAATGAGCACGTCATCAGAGGTAACACAGCCATTGTGAAGTGTTTCATTCCGTCCTTTGTGGCAGATTTTGTATACGTTCACTCGTGGTCCGACGACAAAGGAAATGAGTACATCCATTCGGCGTCCAATAATGGTATGATTGTATAAGGAAGTAGCGCCGAGTGCCTATTTGAATGCTGTCTGCGCAGTGTGTCTTTGTTCTGTTTGCTCCCAACTCCTTGTCCTTTTATTACCGCAAATAATTTTGAAATGAAGTACCTACCATACCTGAAACTTTGAAAAAATGATAAAATTTGTGCAGTACTTTTCAAGTACCTGGGATAATACAGTCGTGTTTGGTTTTTTCATTTGTGCCCCTCTATCAGTTGTTATCCAATTTTACGACGCAGAGGTAGTGTCCGAGTACGTGATCCGTGGTAATACAGCCATTTTAAAGTGTAACATACCGTCGTTTGTGGCCGATTTCGTATTTGTGGATGCGTGGATTGGAACAGACGGTTTACAGTACACTGCGACTAACGATTTTGGTATTTGCAACGATTTTGTTGTTGTTTTTTTTTTTTTTTTTTTTTTTTTTTGTAGAATGTGTGGTCGTATATTACTCCTGCTAGTCTGAAGTCAATCCCTGCTGAATTCCTTCCCTGACAGTTTCCTAGGCATTATCCTGTTTGAATACTGATATGTATTACCTGCGTTACTACGTGTAAGTCCCTTGCTGAGAAGAGAGCATTTGCAGAAAATTTGTGCAATAGAAATCAACTGCGAATAAATTTTATGGGGATTCCGGTGAACGAAGATACATAATGAATTATTGAATTCAGTTCGACATGCATAACTTCGTCGTTGATTATGCGATAATTTCGAAAAGTTTCGCGACGAGAATACGAGTAAGAGGGCTGTTTTGCTGCTATCTTAGGTTGAGATTGATGAAGTGTACCGACTTGGTTGAAGTTGTGGCGTTTTTTCGGTTATTTATCGCCGTCAATTTTGCATATTTCACCCATCAATCTTATGAGAGTCATGCGTAAAAGAAGATCGCATCAGTTGTTTGTAAGGGGTATTTTCTTCGATCGGTAAAGTTTTAGGTGGGAGTCCAAAATATTAAAAAATTACTACAAAACTTTAGCTATTTTTGTAAAGTGCATTGTCTGTGTTATGGGACAAGACTATGAGTGACTGGAAATTCGAATGTTTGAGTGAAAGCTTTACCACCTCAAGCGTATACGGATGCAAGTATTCTAAATGAAGGAGACGAATTTGATAAAAGAAAATCTGAGTTTGGGGTGTGCAAATGTGTCTTACAAACGGGGAAGGGTTGATCGTACCCTTCGCTCCTTTTTCTGTATTCCTTCATGATATCTAGTTCAGACTCTTGCAGCAACATCGTACAACGTTAATATTACTTACACCACATATAGAAGCCTTTTGCATTATAATCCATTGTCATCAGTGAAAATTATTTTTGTTTTTTGAAAAAAATTTTTGAATGAAACTGAAGGAATCATTTTAATTAGGTAGGGCGCTAAAGTGTGTTTAGTACTACTGCGATACAGTGTTGAAAAGCTTGTTAAAACACAGCTCGTGAGTCTTCAACTGCCACGAATGATTTTTTTTGCGTAATTTTGTCTATATTTATTGAATCTTGTTGCCATAAAGTGACCTCTGCAGTATCTAGGATGTTTTTAGGGATGTAATTATTCCATCAAACTAATTTGAAATAATATATACTGATGAGAAAACACTATACTGTTGGAAGTTCTCCAAGCCCTTCAAAATGAATCACTAATTAGGGAATACTAGTGTCATCTAATCCATTTCAGAAATATTTAATTCGTTCTATAATTTTGGTGTACAGTTGTCAATCAAGTATATGAGGCGGATATTCTAAAAGAGTTTGTGATCAAAGGTAATACTGGCATACTGAAGTGCAGTATTCCTTCGTTCGTGGCCGATTTTGTGTTCGTCGACGCGTGGATATCGGATGCCAATGATGTTTACGAGCCCACAATGAAAAATTTTGGTAGTACATTGATGAGTTTTACTGCATATATGTGGTGTGTATCGTATATGTGAGAAATACCCTCCTTATTTTATCGATTCTCCTCTATGTGAAGGTTACCCTCTCAAGTTTCCTCGCAGATTCAAAAAAAACCTCCTCTACATTTCACTCTTTAAACGTAAATGTCCAGCAGTGCGCGAAGGAATGAAGATGAGAACATTTTCGTGTAGGTTGCGCTCGTCAAATTCTCCAGCAGTCGTAATTTTCGAAAATGTTTGGTCGTAAAAACGCTCATAAGTTCCCACCCTCTGCTTGTCGTAAAAGACATTGAGATACGTTATCGTTACCATTTCTATTGAAAACGATGTTATTTTGTTCGTTTATCGATTTCTATAATAAAAGTACAAGCACAACGGTATAATCGTAAAAAATTATGTCCTTTACGGAATGCTTTTTGATAATTTTCTTTTTTTGATTTTCCTTTTTTGTTTTTTCCTCCTGCTTCTGCTCACGTTTTCTGACTTTAGTTGTTAATCAAAAGTACGAAGCTGAGATATTGACAGAATACGTAATCAACGGTAATGTGGGTATACTGAAGTGCAACATACCATCGTTTGTGGCTGATTTTGTGCAAGTGGAATCGTGGATTCGTGACGATGGCATTGTGTATAAGACGACAGAGAAAGATGATTACAGTAGAGTTAATCGTGTAAAATTTTGCTATTATAGCTGCGTTCGATATAGCAAAAAAGAGTTGCATTAAATGTTTTAGTTCTGGAACAGTTCGGTTTTTACTCAGTTTTTCATTACGGTGTTAGTTCTGTGTTGGTTCCGTGCGAAGTGGACAAACTGAAAACTGATGTTTCAAACAAGAAACTGAACGAATTTGAGAATAAGAAAATGATAAAACACTCAAGGCATGTGTGATGCAAACACCTTCATATCTTTGGAAGAGAACTTTTTTAACTCGAACTTGCTCGCAGAATTCGGCAATTTTTGAGAGAAAAAAAACTTTTTTCCAGTTTTACGCTGGTTAAATGAACAAGGTCTTCAGAGTTTTATTACCACACTTTTTCGAATTATACAGCCAGTTTTGAAAAAAAAAAAAAAAAATAGTCAAAATAGCTGCGCACTTTTTGCTATATCGAACCAATTGTGGTGAGAATGTGTTGAATGTATCTAACTTATCTTCGGTACACTTCCTTATCCTGTTGGCCTTGTTATGAAAATTGTCTCCAATATCCTGATTGGACGTTGACTATCTTTCTAGCCGCGTCGGAAAAAACGTTCATGTAACTGAGACGCATTAGTCACCTTAATTTAACATATACCATTGATCCGAGTGTGTATTGATCGTTTTTATGTTGACCCCTTTCTCTATGCCTAACTTTATATCCGTGACTTGTCAATTAACAACTTTTAAATTCAGTTTAAAATTCTTGACCGTTTGAATAATCGTCAATATTTCAATATCTTGTAGATAGGTAGTACACTGGGGCCTGTAGGAGGAAAAGGAAAGTAAAAAATTTCATAATTCATAAATACGTAGGGATTTAATATACGTCATTTTATTTGAAATTATCATTCTTTTTCATGCTGATATACTTAATTACCTGCATGTGCTCAGAATTTTCATTTTTCCCATTTTTCATTTTTTCTCCGATATACTCTACATTTCTGAATAAGTTATTATATTTTTAATTTACTTTTTCCCCTGTCCTTTCACTTTGATACCTACGGGTACATAAAACTACTTAAAACGTTTTTTCTATCGTCTACGATTTATGCCCAAGTTATGCTCGAGTTCAAATGTCTTTCGAATGTACTATGCGAAGATTTTTACCCTCCAGTGCCCAAAAAGACGAACGTATTTCTTTTTTTACGTTGGTTTGGCAGGATTTGGTAAAATTTACCACCGCATCGATTCTTATTAACTTTTCAAAAGATGCTGCGATTGCAATGTTGTTGGCATTTTTCCGAACTTCTTTCGCGTTTGAAAAAATAAATCATTCACAAAAATTCGTTGAAGTTTTGATGTCGCTAGAATCCTACGGAAATCGCTTATCAACGTTGGAATTTGGTGGTTTAATCAGTCATTTCGAGACGTATCTTCTCTACGGCATGTAAAAACGATATAAAAATCTCTTCATTTCCCAATGTTCGATTAGTTCCATGGTAACGAAAAGAATTTTGAAGTATGATGAAGAGTTCGACCTGTTGAGCGATTCTGAAGTTATTGGTGAACAAACAAACCTAGGTACTTACTTTGAGTTTTATTAATACGTATCTAAATAGACAGACAGATAGATAGATAGATAGACGGAAGATAGATTTCTTGTGGTTTGTACGTTCCTACAATTTATGCCAAAATTGTAATATTTGAGCGAATGTGTGGGAAAACGTGCCACGTCAATGTTTTCGATCGTCCTAAAGTTGAATGCAAATTTTACGAACATTCTTTTTTGTAGAAAGAAGGCTGTAGGATGAGGTGATGAAGAGGAAACAAGATAAATTTTGAAAAAAGTGTGTGTGGTAATTATCTTCTCGAAGTTCTCTTGTTTTTTACGCGTAAGTCCTGAATAGGTTGATGAGTTACTTTTTTATAATTTGAAATTCGGCACTTTTGCAGTATCGGTTTGCTCAGATTCAGAGCTTCCATACACTCGTTTAGTTTAGCTCGCTAGAAACTTGAAATTGCCCCTCATTAAATGCTATGACTTCTTTCAAAAATTTATCTTGATTTGAAGATTTTTCTGTAGATGTTCACTTTACAGTTGAAAACACTCCCAGACTTTCGAATAGTCTACCGTTAGCGCCTGTGTACCTTCAATAACCATCGATTGCAGAATGATGTCTTTACAGAAAATATTTTTCATAATTTTCACCAAATATGATGATTGAATGCAAAATACCACAACGACTTTGGGCTACAAATGAAAACAGTTGTGCTTTTTTAGAGTTTCAGTTTTTTTTTGCCTTCATTTTTCATCTATGTGGAATGAAGGAACTTAGTCAATGATATTATTTGAAAATTTTTGTGTATGTTCCCTAATCGAGCAGACAGACGTTTTCCTGTCGTAATTAGATTTCTTCGCGAGTGCGGTATTTTATATTCATTCAAGTTTTTTTAGGGTGTCTCAATTTTTCAACTAGTAGGCTACGATATATCCTTCTAACGTTCTTTGAAAAACTTCATTTTGTTCTATTTGGAACGATATGACGAAAAATTAATTTACCATGAGTGGATTTTATATTTTTTCCTTCAAGTTTTTCTTTCAGTTCGTCCATGCCGACTACATTCGGGAAAATTGCCTTACTTATAGCTTTAAGTTCTTTTTGTGCCCTAAAAAACTGGAGGCAAATGAATGCAGTTGTTCGAACGAAAGTATCGAGCGTTCCTTTTTTCTAATTTCTACTTACAAAAAATTCGATTTTTTTTTTCCAATTTTGTTTTTTTCATACATTAAGTGGTTTCGCAAGATTACATAACCGAGGCGGAGAACGAATACATCATCCATGGAAACAGTGCCATCATGAAATGTAAAATTCCTAGTTATGTTAGCGATTTCGTATCCGTCGAAGCATGGATGAACGATAAGGGAGAAACCTATAATACGATCTTGGCTACCAAAAATATGAGTAATTTTTTTTACCAAAAAACGAATGTGTGAATGTTGTGATGTTGTGCCTTTCCATTTTCCAGTCATTGGAGAAAAGAGAAAAATTATGGGAGATACAGTCCTTCCTCATTCCATTGCGTGTATTCCTAGCCTTTCCTGTTATTTTTCTTGTGGGATGAGAATATAAAATTTGCAGACGTTATTACAAATGTGCGGGAAAAAAAAACCTTGAAAAGAGACAAGTGAATGGAGTCTATAAAAAAATTACTTTGTAGAATGTGATGTTGATAACCCTTGGCAAAAATATTAGGCTACTTTATTCTTGGAACGAATTGCAAACGTTTTTTACTCTGTTCTTTTCATAAGCCGAACTTTTTTTTCTATTTATGTGTGTTTGACATGACATGTGCTGTGTTAAAAAACAACAACAAAAATTTTATTTAAATAGTTGCTGAAATTAACAACAACAACAACAACAACAACAACAACAACAACAACAACAACAGAAACAATAACAACAGTTGCAGTAGTGGCGACGATATTAATTAATTTCGAACTTTTTTTTTATTTCTGTTCGCCGCAGTTGTTAGTCAAGAATTTGAAGTTGAAGCCGATAACGAGTATGTGATACGTGGGAACAGTGCAATTATGAAGTGCGAAATACCTAGCTTTGTAGCAGATTTTGTGACCGTCACCATATGGTCGGATTCTGCAGGAAACGAGTACCATCCGAACTCAAATGATTATGGTACCCAAAGCATCCATACATGGAAGATATGTTTGTGTTTTTGGTGGTGTGAGTGTATAGTGCGAGTTCTTTCTCTCTTCTGTTTATTTTTTTTCTTTCCTCGTTATTCCATTCATCATAGAGAGTATAGTCGATTTATTGTTAGTCCAATTTATGGCTACTTTCGCCTTGGCATTAACTAAAATATTTTGTCAGTGCTGTGGTTTCATTTGGTTTCTGCATCGTCCTGTGATTTCAGGTCATATTATAAAATCTATAAAAAGGTTAGTTTTGAATAGGATGTATTTTATCGTGATTTTTGAATTATAGAAATGTCTGAGTTTAGGTGCCTGTTACCTGGTGAAAATTGAGAATTGACGATCAGAACAAACTGGTGTTACCAATTGTCTTAAATTGTTGAGGGATTAAGATCTCACGACCAAGTTGTTTTGTTAAAAATTTTGAAAAGTGGTTTAACACTTGCGGGTAATTGCATAACTGATATCCCATCGAATGAAATTTACTTTTTGAGGAAAACCGTGACATGAAAGATTGAAAAGGCTTTCTCAGAGATTTGATGGCGAACGACTGTGCACTCAGTGGTAAGAAAAGAGTAGGAAGCAATAGAAACGTTGTTTAATCCATCTATAAGGGAGAGACGGTTATCATTGCGCAGGATCATGAAAGTGAAGTGATGAATTTTGTCAGTGGATTATGGAATTGATAAATGACTCCAGGAATGTCAAAATATGAATAAACACAGTATGTCGATGACATATTATTTTAGATTAAAAAGTATGCATCATACATAGCTAAAATTTACAACCAGTCTAGTTCAGTTTTAGCAGCTATATTGAGAATGTTTTACGAATCAGAAGATGGGTCTGAGGGGAAATGAAATTGAAGAATAAAACGAAAATTCGATTTTGTGTTTCTATTTATGATTTTCAATAACAGCATCGAAGCTGAAATGGAAGTTAGATTACCGATCGCTGATTATTAATCACTAAAATATCTAGATCAGATCTTTAAATCAATCTGAACAATTTTTGGAACATGAAAGATTTCAATTTTGAACTATAATCTGATCATAAAAATGGTCAGTGTAATTTTCGTTTTTGCCCTCAACCTGAGGAACTGTTTTTATTTCCATAAGAACACTTCAACTTCAAATGTCTTCAGCTGCAAATGTAGCTAGCAGTATGCATGCAAGAAATAGATGCTTAAGCCGGCCCAATTTTTGTCGTTAGTCATCCCAAAAAATTGATTCGCTTTACCCTTCCAGATCTAATGTTGTCGGTGATTTCCGGATCTCGTCTAAATCTTTTCAATTTGTCTAATTCCCATTTGTGCCCTTGCGTGTAGAACCATTCTTTTTGTATGAAAATTTGCCTATTCTTAATTTTCAGTGGTCGAACAGTCGTACCAGACCAGAGTCACTGACGAGTTCGTACTGCTAGGAAATACTGGTATTCTCAAGTGCTTGATCCCCAGCTATGTGAGTGATTTCGTGTCTGTGGTCGAGTGGAAATCCGACGACGACACTTCGTATCCGGCACATGAGAACAAATTTGGTACCTACCTGTTGTGTTTTCTTCGATGTGTCAGAGTATGTGTGTCGCATATGATTGTACTGTGTCAGCGTGCATTTTCCTCAATATCTACTTCCTCAATTGAATGTTGAATGTGTGAGGTGACCAGTTTACGTGTTCGACCGTAGGGTTACCTATTCCCCGATGCGGTCAAGGTAGGCCTGGGTATACTTCGGCTTGTTGTTCTCCTTTTTACGCAAAATTTCTAACGCCCACCGTTGAATTATTATTTTGTTGCAGTTGTTAGCCAGGATTACGAGGCCCAAGTGTACGATTTGTTCGTTATTAAAGGAAATTCAGCAATTTTTAAATGTAACGTGCCGTCGTACGTGTCTGATCACATCGACGTTGTTTCTTGGCACGATACTAAAGGAAACGTATATTCGTTACCCAGTGAACAACAAAATTTCGGTATATGCAAACGATAGAGGCGAAAAAAATAAACACACTAAATCTAATGGTTATTTGTTTTCTAAGTGAATGTTCGTGTATTCCAAATTCCTGTTCTTCTAATCCGCCAAGTCTTTTTTTCATCGTTTATTGATGATTGTTTGCGTTGGAAAAATGTTTTAGTCGGTTGCGTATAGACCCTTTGGAAAGAAGTGCATCTGGTAATCTGTGTTTGCTGTACCCGTCGTAAGATCAGCCTGGTAATTAAATTTGAAAGCTAATTTCGTTTCCACAACGTGGGGGAAGTTTTTTAAATCACTATTCTGATGGTTTGTTGCTGTTTGTACGAAGACTTAGAGGCAAACCATTGGTGGGCGATGAGTGCGATGATGTATAAAGGTTGTAGTAGGCAAGGAATTTGGATTTATGCAAAATATTCGGAGTCAATGGTATTTTTTCATCTGGAAGCTGGGCTTGGAAGATAGATGATTTTTCAGCTTCGATTTCTTTAGCTTCGAGCCTAGAAAATGAAGCTCTAGAGGAGTCTATTTCATCTTTCATAAATTCTTTTCATTCACTTCTTAGCTCTTTTGGAACAAGTTAGTCCTTTGATTTCGAGTTTTGAGCTTCGAGCACTCAACTCATTTCACTCCTTGACTCTATATGTGAAAATATTGATTTAAACATAAACAGATTCTAAAAACTGTGACGTCTCGAAATTGTGCATTATGTCTCGATACAAATTTAAAAGAGTTGTTTTGATTTCATGTTTCAATCGTTGTAAACATGTGAAATGAGTGGTTTTTTTTTGCTGATATATATGACATAATTTATTTTTTATTTTTTATGAGGGTTTGAGGTTTGAGGTTTTTGTTTAGAAAGTCTTAATGTATTTTGATGGTCTTTTTTTTTGTTGAAAATTTAATTTTCTGTTCTTTGAAAAAATTATGTTTGTATTTCATGATCAGCTTGACTTAACTTAAATTTTTTTGTCAAAAAATTCGAGAGAATTCATTATTTGAAAATTGTATCGAAGTGTAGTGTAACCTGTGGCCTAAGAATAAATTTCATTTTAAAGTACCATAGGAGTAGGAAAATTAATTCTTTGTTTCAATTTAGTGGTAGATACCTATCATCATTAAGTTCTCTGCTCTCAGTTTTTTCTCCTTAAAAATGTATCGGTTTCACTCGCAGTTCATCTCCAATTTTGATTTTTGAGAAGGTTCATTTTCAATCACTCGATCAGATCATACACATTCCCTAACGCCTCAATAAGAATTTAATTCGTGAATAAAATTAGATTGATATTTGAAATAATGAGAAAAATTGGTATTGCGAATATACTGATGCCGTTAATAAAAATTGCATGAAAAAATGAAAATTTTAATTATATCGTATTTTTTTTTTTTTAAATTGGGTTCTAGCATCATAGTAATTTTCCCTGCACCTGGAGATTGTTTGTCGTCCATCTCAGAGGAAAAGGATGGTCGCTATCCACTCTTAAAATGAATTTTCCAATCACATGTGGGAGCACCAACTGAACCGAACCGAAAACATCTTCATTTTAAATCGAGAATTTGACATTTGCTTTCCTCGAACCTTTAAACTTTCTGATTGTTAATTCGAAGACCTAACGACTATGACACGCTGACGTTTTAATTTTATCTCAGTTACATACCTTAGCATTTTAAAAAACGAAAATATTTTGTTAAGTAGCTATTAATATTAGGAGGTGATATTAATTATATGTACCTACTACTCAAAAATATGTCAGTTAATTTCGAGGAAATTTATGTCCTAATCAAATTGTTTTGATTAAGGTCGAAAAATTTTTTAATTTTTGCTGACCAGGAAATGTATTTGTTTTTTGTTTTTTTTCTGCGTTATGTTCTTGTACCTACTTAGTACCTTCGTTACTTTTCCATGGCATCGTTGGAAAACTGACTTTAAAGATGGATGATTGTTAATCATTCTTTCAATTGGCTCGATAGCAAAAATTTTATCCATAAAACAGCTGTGTATTAATCTGAAATTAATTTCTCAATGGCAACTCAAGGAATTAGTAAATGAATTTATCTAATTGATTTTTTAAATTAATTTCGTAAACAGGGCCTAAGTCCGGAGTTGATTGATTTGAAACTGACTGTGCTGAAGCTATGAAATAACTCACAGATAACGTTCCCAATCGTAAATTCACTTCAATGGTTTAAAAATTATATTTTTGAAATGTTGAGCATTCAAGAAAAAGTACTGAATACAGTATAGGTGTATCTTGTTCCAAGAGCTCGGAGTGACTCAGCCTAGGAGGATTCAATGTCTTCTTTGAGAGCATTTTGTCCCCATTTTTCTTGACTTCAGGATGAAGAACCATAATATCCTTTAGATAATTTCATGTAATTCTCCGACATTCATTCGTTTTTGGCGAATTTTAAGTAAAATAATTTCAATTAAAAAGTATCAAAAGAAAATAATTTTCTTGAGAAAAAGTTCAAAAATCTGTATTTTTTTATCTGAAATGAATCGTGTTGCGTAAAAAAATCTTGTTAGTTCATGTAGAATGTGTGATTTTTTTTAGGTGTTGTTAAATTATTACATCATCCTTATTCTATTAGTACTAAACTAGGATGAAATATGTTTGCTTTTGGGTCCATTCGTGACGATTTTTTGATTGAGCCATTGCTATATCTCCTAGTAAACTGCAACAGTGCATTTAATTCATTAAGATTGTATTGAAATGCGTTCGTGGTAACTGGTGGTCTGCGTGGCGCAGCGGCTTGGTGATCAACCGTACAATCGAAAGATCGTAGGTTCGAATCCAACGGCCATCACATTCCTGACTTAAAATGGCGTTGTAATCGGTTTGATTCAATCGATGCTCCCTTACGTGATTGAAAAATTCATGGTGGGAGACAGTTAACCACCGTTTCCGGACCACTTCCCCTTTAAATCGATATCAATAGTCTGTGGACCCTGGGTAAAATGGCCACGTTGCCATAGTCTAAGAACAATATAACTATTTAAAAGTATTTTGTTTGTTCTCTTTCGATATTATGAGCGTTGAAAGAAAAATTGTTTGCGAGAAGAGTCTTTTTAAATAATTGTCAATATAGACAACTGTAGGTTTTGTCGGTTCGGGGAATTGAACCGGGGACCTACATATTTGTCAGCTAAGAGCGGTGAACTTTACCACACAGCCATCTCACCGCCGACCATTCCTGGCGAATGTATTATGTATTAGGCAGAAGTATGGCGGTTCCCACAACAACTAAGTAAATAAGATTTAGAAAAAAATAAAATTGACTCTAGCTTAGACAAAAGTTTGTAGATAGATCTGATTTTTTGATAGGATCCGCGTTATGCAACAACATATGCTTTAAAGGAAGAACATAATGTGAAAAAATGGCGCTTACGACGTTTTTCTATTGAAGGGTCAATGATATGGTCGCCAACATTCTAGTGATTAAGTGTGAAAAGAACCAAACCTATTAGCAGACTCGAACTCTACATTTTCATCGCTAAGTCTAGGAAATTAAAAAAGTCGATGCGTAAACTGTATGTGAAGTTTGACTGCAAAACTACGGTGTATTACTTTTTTTTGTTAACCCCGCTTCGAAACTGACCCAGTTTCATACTTCCTTTTTTTACTTTTAACTTCACCCTGCCACAGCCAGCTTACATATTTTAAAACGTATGTTAGTCAAGGTTTCAATAATTTTTAACTGGAGGTTGGTATTGTTTTTTTTTTTTTTTGTTTTTATCGTATCGCAGTTGTTAGTCAAGTTTACGCCGTAAACGTTTTGGATGAATACGTTTTACGTGGTAATCCTGGATTACTAAAATGTCATATACCGAGTTTTGTCGCCGATTACGTATACGTGGAGGCGTGGATTCAAAACGAAAAAGTCGAATTTACCTTCGAAAATAGTCACGATTCTGGTACAAAAAAATTTCGCATAAATAATTTTATTGTTGGTTTTTCTTTTCCTTTTGGTCACATAAGCATTGACACACATAATAATCAATCGGGAGAAGGAGGATTGTGGTTTAGTCTGCACTCAATCCAGGAGTTGGTGAGATAAGCACGACTGACAACCATCGCGTAATGATATTCTAACCGAAAATGTGGGAAAGAAAATTTTCACAAACTATAAAACGTCTAATAAAAGAGTTTGAATAAAAAAAAAACCATCTAAATTAACATGAAATTGAAAATTCTAAAAATGAATAAATAAAAAGTTCCTAATTCAAAACGAAACTAACTAATTATTTTTCTTTAATTTAAAAAAGCTCATTTAATAAATAAAATTTGTTATCCTTATGTTCTCCGCAACCTTAAGACACCTCGTGTATTCCGTCTACGTTTCTCCTAATGCTTTATCCTTTCCCAAGTATGTGTGGGAGAAATGAATGTGGATAACGTAATTATAAGTTTAATATTTAATCCTGGTGATGTGTTCTTTTCTAAAACGCAGGAAACTTTACATGTCATGATAATTGTATGCTTCAATTTTGACATTTGAAGTTAATTATGTATAATTGAATTTATTTGGATTTAGGAGGAAAAATCGTACTTGTTTGTTTCATCGTGAGAAACATGAACTAGGGTTCTATAAAAGTATTTCTGATCAATAAGTAAGGTGGGATTGTTATATAAGCTGCATTGTTAAGATCTCTGATTATGTTCAAACGAGGAAGTTGTTGGTTGACATGGCTGGGCAAAGAGGACATCAAAATCTCGCCAACTTGAAATACAATTTCCAAAAACAAGGCTCATATGACAGAACGCAGCTCAGTTCGACCAACCGATGTTTTGCTCATCACTCGTACGTTTTGAGTGAACTACCTTTTATCTGCTGGTAGATCTCAATAGCTTTAAATGTAAAAATTTTAGATTTTTTTGTAATATATTTTTTTGATGTTTCAAGTATTTTCACGACTTAAAATTTTCCCTCACTACATTCGATCTAAAAACCTTTTAACTGACAAAAGTCATCCGTATGATACATCAAAGTTTTTTGTTTGGTATAATGAATTCTATCAGGTCGGTGAAAGGTGTGCATGTTCAGATTGAACATTTCGAAGAGCTGCGAAGAGTGAAAAATTAGTTTGTATTTTGGTCCTTCCGTGATGCTACGAAATTTTTCTCATATTCCAAAGCTTTATTTGCATTAAGAACTATTTTCGATTGAATTCAGTGTCATTCTGTCCTTCATCGTTGTAAAAAGTAATACCAGCGCATTATCATACTCGTACGTCGCCTCGAATGTAAAATTCAGTAATCTTGTAGTCGTCGCGGCCTAGGCTACTTGTAATTTTCAGTAATCTCCTGCGAGAAAAGAACACATTTCTACAGTAGTTCATAAGTATCATAATGGCTTGCTTTGCTCGCTTCAAATGTACCTACACATTACACATGCATGAAGAACAGATGGCTGTTAATGACTTGCACTACATCCAACTGGTAATGGGGAATTCTGCGTATTGTTTTAAAAAATTTTTATTTCTGTCCTTAACTCGGTAGGCAAGTCTTGTCAGTCATCTGCGCTTGACGTACCTACCTAAACACATACAAATACATAGGTTCAATTAACGTTAAAACGATGTGAAATGTTTCGACTCTTGTAAAAACGTATTTTTCTCCAAAACACCCTCACATTTTGACTGTGAGTAATTATTAACTCTTTCGTCTAAAATTTGGATCTGTAATAATTTGATAAAGCTGCGTTGATCTTGCACTTTTTAGGTATAGCTTTTATGGTGGAAATTTAGTAATTTGCTCTATTGAATTTTTGTTTGCGACGTAAGGAATAGGTACATGTTGGTTTAGCTGAGCCCTGATGGGTTACAAAATTTGTCATATTTCAAGAGTTTTTATTCTCGCGGTAATTTTGTGATTTTTTAAATCGTTAAATGTAGCGTAAACCCTTACAAAAGGCCTCAGGCACGTTGCTGACGTGGGAAATAAAGTTTCTCGCGTTCTGTTTGGCAATATCTGTTGGGGGAATGCTAAATGCAACCATGCATGGACATACATTAACCAAAAATAGTTTCTTACGGATATATTTGCCACTTTCTGGTTATCGACATGTTTAATGTCTCATAAGAAATCATGTGTACCCCAACACGAGTTATTTTATTGGTCTTTTATTTAAAGTAACGAAAAATATTTCATCAACCGATGATAAATCTTCCAAGTTAAAACGACGATGACTTTGTAAAAGTTTTGGAATTGTGTGAGGTATTCTCTGCCGATTTTTTCTCCTTTTCTTTTACACAAACTGTGTAGAGGAAAAAACGGAGTTTTGAAAAAAATTACCTATAATTTTCGCATTGCTCGTGATTAGGAATGAAGAAACTTTAGGAATTCATAACGTCTAGAAATTTACAACTTCCATACTGAAGATAGGCTGAAGATAGGCTATTAATAATGCTGATTTTTGTTGTCTATTTAAAAATTTTGCCTATTCTCTCTAAAATGATCTTTGAAGTGAAATTTAGTCTATTGAGTTTCGATTGGAAATTATTGTACGTACAATTTTTAAATTTTTCTAAAAGTAAAATCATTTTGATGAAATGAGTTTAGACGTTTTCGTCCTGCCAAACGTTGTTCATCATAGTTCTGTATCAGATTTGTTGTATCATGAGATGGTTGTTAGGCTTCTTGTGGTGATAATATAAGGAGTCTGCCCACTTACTGATGCGAAGTCTCTTCCAAACCTCCTTGTTGAAGTACTCCTGGAGAATTTAACGCGTCCAGAAAAAATTAGTGATTTTTTACCTCTCTTTGTATGAATTTTTCCCAAGGTGAGTACATATACATACTTTAGGAGGTCAAAAAACAACAAATTGAGCTGAAAATTTCATATTCTATTATTTCTTTGGATATTAATTAACAGGGAACATCGGCACTCAACTGAATTTCCATCATTTTTGTCTCCGACGTACTTTGGCTTCCATGTCTTTTCACTAGTAAAATGAGTTATGACCCTTGGAATACTTGTGGTTTTTCGGTATTTGTTGGTTACAGAGTTGGCATAAATTGACGTAGAGCTGACATAATTTTTTGGCTCTTTAAAGTAAGGAAATTTCCTCAAAAGTTGATACTATTAATAACGGCGAATTCAGAGGGGAAATGACAAAAAATTTTATAGAGTCAAGAGTTTTTTCTATCTTTTTTCTTTTTTTGCCCCTCAACAAATTTTTGACAGTTTTCATCTGCATTCTGTAGCCGTACTTTAATATTTTTTTAAATTTTTATATTTTTTATTTTATTTTAGCGTTTGGGGGGAATTTCCCCGTTTCTTCTTGATTCCGCCACTGGCTATCAAAATTTATCCATTAATATTCACAAACTAAGCGCTCCTTATAAGTTACTTAATCATAAGTGAGAATATTTTTCATTATTTTTTGAAAAGTGCGCTTTACAATAATTTTACGAATTTATCACCACTAGGACGAACCAAAGGCCTACTGTCTTATACCAAATTTGAAGAAAATCGTTGTTTCAGGGGTCATGCACTCCCCTTGTAAATGTTTTTCACCCGATTAACTAACTTCTTTCGTATTTTGGTGTCAAAAATTAGCCCGACAAAGTAATACTTTTACACTTTCCAATATTATAAATGAGGTGTTAGCACAAGAAGCCAATGATATTCTATATCCTAATCACCGTCATGTAGTTACAACATCGGTCTTATTTCTGTTGCTTTGTTCAAGCGCCTCAAAGTCACCCTACATTTTTAAAGAAGGAAAAAGTAAACGAGGTCACAAGTTAATCTTTCAAATTACGAGCACTGTGTATAAATGAAAGTACACCGACGGTGTCACTTTTTTCTCAGTCGGTAGGTATTGTTTTTACGTACAGTATTTAGGCTAGAGCATGCGCTGCTCTTCGCTGTAAGCAAGTTCTCAAGTATTTTACGTGTAGGTACCCACCTTTATTCTGTATTGTTGAAATGAACGCAGTAGGTACTTCAACTAAAAAGGCAAAAAAAAAAAAAAGTCATCAAATACCACAACGAGCACTTTCGGTTATTCGTATTTTACCGTATTTTATACGTACGTGGTACACGCACCAAAAAGGCAAACATACCCATCATATGGTTTATGGATATGCTAATTTTAGTAATAAACGACGCGTGTGGGTACATTCAGAACTTATGAGAAGAGTCGAAACATTTTAAAATCGTTTTTGGTCGATACTGTTTCCGAAGTCGATTCCACGCCTAGCAATGAAAAAAATTATTTCAATATTGTTTTGTGTTATTTTTCTTTTTAATTTCACGTTTTGATAATGAAGTCAGTCTGATATTTACATTACGTATGCTTGGGATGGATCAACTTCGATGAAATGAAATGAGGCATTCGAATTGTAAGGCTGGACAAAAAATCAAGTATTTAATTTTCTGGCGAAAATGTTCGAATTCTGTTTAAAAAAAAAAAAAATTGAATATTTTGTTCAGTTTTAATGCTGAATTTTGGCCCAAAAATAAAATATGGTTTTAAATCAATACCTTTGTCAGAATAAAGACTTCGTTAAGGTAAATGTGGCTAATATGTATTACAGATTTTAGCCTGAATCAAAGAGTATTGTTCACAATGCTACCTGCCGTATCAATATGTACCTAGGTAATAGGAATAATAATTTTAATTTAAAATTCTCGTTGAGAACCGAAAACTTTTTGGAAACAGGATTTTAGCAGTTTTTAATCCTGGACATTAATTAATTTTTTTATAAAGTAATTCTTTTTTCACATTTTTAATGATTTGAACCAACCCATCTTTGGTTGAAATCGTGGATGAAGTCCCATCGTCAGTGGCGGTTTGTTTCTCATAAGCACTTGAATGATTCAAAACGACGAAGCACTATTAGATAATCCAATTTTAAAAATTATTATTTTCTATCTATTGCTCGAACGTCCGCTGTTTGTCAAAACTGAAGTGATTTGTTACCTATCCTAAAATGGTACACAGGTTAGAAATTAATTTCGCTAAATAGAATTTGCGTGAAAATTCTGCCTTCACCAGTCATAAATTCTGAGTAGTGGCTATTTATGAAATTATGGAATAAATAATTTTTTCTATTTTCAGATAAGTATTAATTTGGTAAATGTTAATTATTGAAAATATTGCTCTTGCAGGAAAAAATGTTGTGAGAGAATAATTCATAATACTCTGGGGAAAAAACTATCAAAATTACATTAATTCCTTTGATTCCTCGACCTTCAACAGGATATTATGAATTTTTTTTTCAAATTTTGAAAATACAAAGTTTGTAAACTGTAGATCTGTAGGCCTATGCTGAAAATTATCTCAACATTTTTCTTAAAATTTTACGTAAAAATTAGTCAAAAGTAACATAAATTCATAAAAACCTATAATTTATTATTTTCTCTCAGTGCTGAAAAATGAAATCTTGTCAAATTTTGTCTGACTTCTTTCAACATTGCCTATTTTCATGATATTCGTTTTCGCTCTGTTTTTTAGATATTTATGCCCTTCTCCCTGTGATTAATGACCTTATATGAACGATTAATATGTTCTTGATTTAAAATTTTTATATGATTAAGTGAAGTTCTATTTGCAATATTCAGGGTTATTGAAAGCATAATTAGATCAAAATTATCTGTTTCCATAATTTGCAAAAAAATTTTGAGACACAATAGAGAGTAATTATTCGTACTTAATACATCTGCTTCGTTTTAAACAAAACCATAAATTTTAAATACCTAAGATACTTGTACGTGAGTTGATAATTTCGTTACCTACATGATTGTTTTACAATTGCATTCGAAGTACATAGGTACCAACAAAGGTAATTAGATGAATAGTAGGTTTCTTTTAATATTACACGCAGTAGATACGTTCTGGAATTAATATTTTGACGTTTATGCTGGGAAATTAAAAAGACTGAAGATATTGTAGGTATTTCTCGTTTATTTTTAGTTGAATACTTACTATAACTTTTCATTTTTCGTAATATTATAAGATAATTAGAGAAGTCCAGCACTGTTTATACCCTATACAGTAAGCCTATATCTTTCATGAAGTTAATTTTTTTGATTTTACTTTGTGCTTTTAAAGTTTAAATGTCTTAAATTATCTGCAAAAAACAACTTGTTTTACATACCTACTTCTTATAATAATGCATCAATTGATTATTCTGATTAAATAATTTCCAATAAAAAAGTCTCTTTCAAAAAAAAAACTTGTAATACTTATTCACTAAAAATAGTTTCGTAGCCAACCAATTTGTGAAACCGACTTCGAACTGAAGATCATTTCTTGATGATCCCTAAATTGAACTTTTTTTTATATGTATTTCATTTAACAAAGCCACTATCCAGCCAGCTGTATTGAAAATCAAAAATTTTAGTTTATTTTCCATCGTGTGTAGCATCTACGAGGGTGCAACACCATATGACTAGCATCGTAAGATTATTACTGACTGCTACTCTATTCTGGTAAAATTGTTTTCGAAAAAACTTCACTTTTCGAATGCCTCTTCAACAGTTGCTTTTGCTTAAGATGATCGCCAGGAGACAAAGGTACTCGTAGCTTATGGAAGTTGAAAAATTTTCCATAGGCAATGCCTCTGTCTGAAGTTAATGTTCGATTGTCTTCTGGCGTTGTCGATTTCTGCTATTCGGTCGTAGATACCTCATAATTTTCGTTCTCCACTATCAAGTACTTACACCAATTTTTTGTTTTTTTTATTCAGATAGTAGATTTTTAGTCTTACCCTCTGGCGAATTGCACATTAGAGATGTGGTTCCTGAGGATGGTTTCAAATCGTATCAGTGTCGCACGAAACACAAGCTCACTGGTGAGACTCGACTCAGTGCCACCAAAGGACGTCTCGTAATTACAGGTAAATATCTTCAATTTTTTCAGTATTTTTTTTCGAGTATTTTCTAAAGTTTTTCTTTCCATCTCTCCTAAATCCTTGAGTTTTCTTCACATTCCATCTAATTTTTAACTTCATCGTTCTCATATTTACGTCATAATTTTCCACGATTTTCTGCGAGTGCGTTTTGGTTATTGGTTACCCTTGAACATATTCGTGAATTTATTCATTTTTTATTTTTATTTTTTCTTCAATGATTGTTCCTAATATGACCGGTCACAAGCAGTTTCCATTTAATTAAGGCTCATCTCTTTCACTATTATTATTATTATTATTATTATTATTTTTTGTCGTCGATTATTTTTCACGATGGAATGTCGTTTGTGTACGCCTTCTTCATCCGCCTTTTTCCTTCTCGTTTTTCTTCTCAATGAAGACACCATAGGTATAGTTGATGAAAAAAATATAGTGGGCGTTAATTCTACGTGTTCAGTTTTCGTGACTGGTTGATTTAAGACTGTCAGTACGATTTGTGCGGCAGTTGTGATTTATCTTATATTTTTGCAATTCTCTCGAGCAGAATTGGGAGTCGATGATAGTCGTTCTGTAATTATTATAACGTCTTGTTTCGTTACCTGCGACACGTGTATAATTCTTCTTAGTGATCCCCGATTATTGGAGATATTGTCATTATATGGAATCGATATCTTATCGTATACTTTCGCTTAATGTGCTTAAAATTCCTTAATAATTTTTATAATTTATTTTTTTGATGTTATAATATTAAACAGTTTTTAATATTAGCCTCTGAGACCCCCCAAACTTGACAGTAAATAACACACCTCAAGACGAATAAATAATGTTAAATGCACGTGTATCATGTTCTCAATGTGAAAAAAGTCATTTGCTCTTTCACATTATTCATATTGTTCAAGAAAGGTGCCATAAAAGTTGTCAGTATGGTGCTAGAAAACCCAAAATATTGGCTCCGTTCTTCAAATTGGTTGTAAAGTTAATAAAAGTGAAGCGTACCTTTTTTTATGAAAGGGGGAAGCATTAATGGTCTGGTCTACGTTGTCAAATAACAGTTTATTTTAAAGTTAATTTCTTAATCCCATACTTTTAGTATACCTTTCTCCTTAATCACTGAGAACCGAACACGTACTTACCTACTCATGAAAGCATTTTCATTATTTTGAATTGTTATATCTACTATTTGTACTCGGGGAGAGGATTTTCTTAAAACGTGTTCCCACCGAATCTGAACCATTGAAAAATATGCTGACGGTTAAAAAAAAGTGACCAATTCATCAATTTTTGTTTGAAATAAATCTGTTTTTTCATAGTATGTACACCTATATATACTATATCGCTAGTTAACGAGTGAATTTTCTCAAAGTTCGATTTATAAAATGAATGTAAATTCTTTACAATGGGCCCTCACTATTGTCGCAGAATCTGAAGCTAAACTTAACGATTTTGGTTGAATTGACTGTGCTCACCGACTGACACCTGTTACGAAATTTTGCAATCTAATTAGCTGGCTGACAGTACTTTATCAAAAAATTTCTCATTTGGCTTAAACTTTAACGTTTGTGTTATTGTGTAAAAATGTTTCATTCTCTTCCGCCACTCTCGCTCATAATTTTATAGGAGGAAAGTTCGTCTTGAAATGGTTCTTATTAGAAAGTTATTTTCGACTTTAATTTTATGAACTTCTTATATGTGAGCCTTTTGAATAATATATATTTCAAATCTATAATTCGCAACTTTATTTGCTGTAATTTTTTTCCAGCGTGCTAATGGTAGTGCGATCTGAATTAGAAAACGTATGTTTTTCAATGTTCCAAATTTTGTAACTCCATTGAGGCCCTTCATTTAATCGTTGAATTGTATTTATATTGTATTTTAAGATTCTAGTGTGCTTCATAAAAGCATTCTACTGTGTAACAGTTGGAATTAGTTTTATTCATGTCTGAAGGTTTACAAAAATGATGCATTTGGGGGCTAAAAACAACAGCATTTCCATTTCTGAAGTATACGAACTTCATTCAATTCAAAATGTGACTAAAATTGAGGCACAAATAACAAATTGCTAGAAATAGTATGGTACCTAGTTGTTTGATCCTTTGTTGCATCGGTTATCCTTCTACTTTGTAGCTTGTCTGATTTGATGTCCAGTGCTGCATTTACCTTTTTGCCGCTTGTGGGCAAAATTTCTTTTTCCTAATTTTCCATTTCATTTATGAAAGAAAGCAGAGGCATAACTTTTGGAGAGGGGTTGTCTTTAAATACAAAAAAGCGAGAGAAAATATTGTAAGACGGTATATACAAATAGTAATGAGGGTAATGGAAAATTCGGCAATGTTGTTCAGAGAAGTATTCACTTAATAATTCAACGAAAACATGAAAATTTTGTGATCCATCATTTTTGGTAATCATTTCCTGCTTTCCATTTGCTTTCCATAACTCATCATTAGATGCCCCATTATTCTTTTTCTTTCTTTTGCTGACTTGCTTTCTATATTAGTTTATTTATTGATTGTCTGCGTCAGTGATTTAAAAATATTGAATTATTTTTTCTGCTGTGATAATTAATCGGTGGAACTATAAAAAAAGCTTTCACAAAATTTGATATAATTTTCGTTTGTTGACTACTTTTTCAGAATTTGGCTTATTATAGTCTGCAGTTACTCGAATTACCCAACGAACGGATGTAAAGAAGGTTTAGATTTTATGGAAAGCATTTAATTTAAAGAAAGTACCCCGACAGAGTTTTTCCTATATGAAGGCATTAGATAGATGGCAGTCGGTGGTTTGTTTTGAAAGGTAGTCAATCGCACTCATTTTAAAATTTGTGAGTTCAGTTAATTCGTAAAATTCTTGTGCGAATACATATTTAAATGAACTTGTTCCAATCAGTTTTAAAACAACGAGAACCTCCTACTCGTATCCCCTCTCTCTTCTTCCTATGATAAAATTTTCCTTCCATGGTTCTAAATAATTAACTGTTATCTGAAACAATTGATAATAGACTTTTAATGAAATATTTACGCTTTTCCATTGCAATGTCGTCTTTGTACCGTTCATATTTTCTTCCGTGTAAACCGGAAACTTTTTTCTGTTACTTATCGGTTTTATTTCTATTTTTCGTTCTTTCGTTTCTCTGAGTCTGAAGGCAAACTCCGATTCCGATGATCGTAAAAACTATTTTCCGGCGATAAATATGCAATAACATTTTCATTTGTGGCAGAAATTGCATATTCACACGCCGTTTTATAAACTCGCCGGTGCATTATAGGTTTACGGCAGTAGCACGCTTTGGTCGCCAGATGAAGTTCATTTTCTTTCTTTCTTGTTTTTTATTTAATACGCGTTTTCAAAGGTTTTCTGTTTTTTCTTATTATGATTCTGGGATGTTCTAGTCATCTTGTTATATTTTTCTGTTATTTGTAACTTATTCGACTTCCTAATGGCGCTTTGGGACATGTTCTCTTTTACCGCTTTGTTTGTTTTATATTTTGCCAACAATTTTGGTAACTAAAATGAAAGTTTTTTTTTTTTTTTTCATTCTTTTTCACGGGTAACTTCCTCGCACTCTTTTTGTTCGTTCCCGTGTTTACAATCATTCTTTTGTCTATATCCTTTTCTATTTATGCTCTTTTTCTTGTTTTGTTTTTTCATTTATTTAATTTGTAATTTTATATTTATTCTTATAATTTTTTTTAAATCATTGCACGGTGTTTGGTAGGTATTGATAAACCGTTCAGTAGTGTGCATAATTACGTTTTCTCTTTCAACCCACCAAATTCGATCAAACTTCAAACACCAACTCTCTAGATTCATAATAAATTATATCCTCGCGATAGCGAACCAAGGGTTGCATTGCATTGCATTTTGTAACTATTTTTAAACATTTTTAACAAAATGGTGACTTCGTATTTACTAACAAAACAAAAAGTCCAAAATTGGTAGAATTTACCCCATATTTTGAACCCAAAACGTCTTTTATTTCCTATTTTGACCTCAGTTAAAATTCCGGATTAGGATGCATTATCAATTCCAGTAAACATATTTTCAAAAGCGAACTGGTTCGAACACTTTGCAATGATTTTTACGAAAGCCTGAATGTTGGGATGGGTACTCCAGAGCTCATGCGAATCTAAGAAAATCATTAATTTTCTGTTATTTCTCGAAAGATGAAATTTCGGTTGACTGTTTATCATGTTGCTATATTTTTATTTTTTTTATGAGTAAGTTGTCTGCAACGGCATTTAAACATTGTGTAGGCCAATAAGGAAAACGAAATTTGTCGGTTCAAAAAATTTTTTTTTCATAATTGAATCCTCTCTTTCTCGATCCATAATTTTCTTTTTTAGGACTACATGTACGTATTTTTTCCGTAAATTGTGGGGGTCGATCTTGTAAGGTGTAGGTTTCTGATTAATCAAATCCTTTTTCCTGATGTCGGTAAACTGATTGGTAGTATGTTGTATAACCGTTCGCGATGGTGGAAAAAATAAATTTTATTTGACCCTCAAAATTAATTAACCACCTAATACCAAACTTTCTTATCAAGTTGGTCGCATATTTATTATCCTTTATCGTCCATTAATAAAAAGTTGAGAAAAAATGTCTTAATATTACAAGAAGCCAAGAGTTTTATTTTGCGAAGTCTCTAATAAGAATACTTTTACTTACCTTTTTTGTTTAAATGTGATTATTACTAGATTTACTTTGTAGATTGTATGTTCGACAGTTACGGATTTTGTAAATTATCTAAAATCGTTACCTAGGTATTCGTCGAAGACAATCTTTGATGAGTGTTTTTCAAAGCCTATGTGTAATGGTTATCTTGGGATACTTTTCCATGACGGAGGCGAATTAGAAGCTTCATTTAGAAATGCGAATATGTGATGTGCCATTAATCTTGTTGGTTAATCGATGAGTAGGTTATTTGCCTGTAGAAATTCTTTGTTTGCGACCATTTTTGTCTATCGAAGTGCATCTAAAAATTTTTTAAGTGGTGGCAGATGTGGTAGGTGATCATTCAATCGTGTTTTCAGTTTTAGCCTAATTAGAAATGCTCGATTTTCGTTTCCATGCTTATTACAGATACAGAATCCTCTAGTTCAGTAGGCCCCTAAAAAATCTACAGATGTTTATTTTCGGTTTGAATAAATTAAATTAAATAAAAAAATTGCCTCCGATGATCAGAAATTTGAAAATTGAAGATACTTACCTCACTTTCTATTCTTGCTTTTACAAAAATAATTTTTTTCAAAAACTTTAAAATCATATTACGAGTTTAAATGTTCGTAAGAAGACATTTAATAAGCTTTACTCGTATGTATGATTATAATCTCTTGGTAGAGCTGGAAATCTAAATGTGAAAATGTGGTTTTCAACGGAGCTTTCTATTAACTTTTTCTTCATTGTTTTTTCAATACTAAAATATTGTTATTTCTATGCTGAACTCAAAATGTTCGGGAAGAAATATTTCACTTTTTGGTCGTATAAGCGCGACTCGGTGAACTGAAAACAATAATTTTTCAAATATGTTACAATAATATTTTTCCTATCACGATTTGAAGTGGTTGAAATTCCATATTTTTTGCGTTCGATCGAATATCTCTAAAATTTGGTTTCATATTGACAATTTTTTCATGTTTTAAACTCCGCAGAGGTACATATCTATAACCTCTTCAGTGGAAGTTATAATCTGTTGGATTACCAAAAAGCCGTTCCCCATTGTATCCAAGATTGACCACTGACGGTATTTTTAATCTGACTCTGCTTAGTTATATTCAAGTTTTGTTCCGTTTTCACTTCTCAGTGAGGCTAGTTATTTTATGCGAAGAAATGAAATTGATTTGTTTAAGTACCTAGTGGAAAACAATTTCTCGTTTTTTCTATCCCATATAAAATATTCTGCAATCGTTAACGTTCATTTTTAACTGCAGCCGTTTTCTCAGGGTTACTGGTTACTCGGGATTGTCAGCGTAAGCTTTTCCATAAATGTCTTCTCTCAGTTTTCGTTCTTATCTCCGTACAACTTTCTGCCCCCTAAAATTCTGAATATTCCTCCTCGTTGTTGCTTCGTTCATGAACTTTGAATGAATAGGAATCAACTCAGTTTCCGCTCTCATCATATTATACGTTTGATTTGTTTATTTAACACACCATCTGAATTTTCTTCACTATTAATTGGCTGACAGGATTTGATTGAATTCTGCAGTTTCCTTGTACGGCGGGGTAGCAGGTAGTAATGGAAATTTTTTTTTCGTAAAATACGAGTGGGTATTTGACATGTTTTTCATGAAATATAACGTTTAGTGAGGTGGAAGTTTAAAAATAAAACACCCAACCACGACTATTCATCCAAGGAAACAGTTATCGCCGATGATTCCCCAACTACATTAATATATCATGTCGAGTATTTCCGCTGTTATTCTCATGTAACGATCCACTGAAAAACCTTAAATAATGATTGAAATATTATTTCTTCGGTGTTTTGGGTGAAGAACCGATCGGTAGTGCAGCTCCTAAATTTCCAACCACCGAAAATATCCACGGCTTCGTAATAATGGTGGGCGTTCGGTTCACATTGTTATGTCCTGCTCAGGGGTACCCTGTACCAGCGTACAGGTAAGTAACCATCATCCTTATGGTTTTTCTCGTATTTCTCACGTCGTATCGTCCATCCACGCTTTACACGTATTATTCAACTGAAAAAAACGGCGTATAAATGCTTGGGTTCTAGGCCTACCTATTAGTAAAAAAATCCAGTCGTAAAAAGGCCAGTCTTCCTTCCGATCAAGTGCTTTCATTGTTTTCCCATTCGTATTAAATAATTTATTTTGATTATTTTTCTCCACAAGAACCGGTCGGAGCGATTTCGCCAAAATTTCCATTGCAAAAGGATATCACCGGGTTGAAAATTTCTGCCGAATGCGGGAGCGATTTACCGTTAATTTGTCCAGCTCAGGGATATCCTGTGCCGGCTTTTAGGTAAGAATCCGTTCACGAAATGTGCAAAAATATTCTTCAAAAGCCTAAAATTTCCAAATTATTTCGTCTAAAAGCTCAACAATATGAGTATAGCCTACTTTGGAGACTATCATGAATTGCTTTATTCAGTTTTTGATTAATTTTCTCGAACAACTTCATTCATCTTCGAGTTCCCGAAATAAATATTAAGTGGTTTACTTAAGTAATAATATCTACGATGAAATTCGTTATCATTACCAAGATTTCTTTCAGTAGATGAGGAAGGTTAGAATAGGAGGAAGCTAAAGTTTTTGTCTTGCAAAATACTCTAGCTATACGTTAGCCTATTCTACTGGAGAAAGTAATGGTATTGTCCATGTGTAAAGAGGAGGTTGATAAGATTCTTGTAATCTGTAGTCTCCTAACATAAATGTTCCAATCGCTTACCGATGGAAGCACCAAATTGGTTTGGGTTGGAATATTAAGGAAGTTCATCCTGAAGCTACGACCTTGAAATTACGTGATTAACTGCATTATTACAATGCATTAACGCGCTGACCCGAGGTTGACATTTCTGCCACACAGGAATATTCAATAGTCCTATCTCACCAATGTGAACGGAGCGTGTCATCATTCTAAAACCCTAAAATGGACATAAGTAGGTTTTCTGAACATGCGCAATAGGTCTTTTTCGCCTGTTTTCAATCCTTTGGTCCTGTGAATCTAAAGCTATTTAAAGACTTTATCATGAATCCAATGAACTCGTGTGAAATCTTTGTCCACTTTAGAGTCTTGGTATTATTGCTGGCACAAATTTTCGTATAGCTGTGTATCCATACACCTACATGATCAAAGGGTTGACATTTTAAAAATTTGAGAGAGAAAAGTAAAAAATAAAAGAAAGGGAAAATTTTGGTTTAAACATGAAATTGATCCAATTTAATTTTAACGTTGTTTTTTAAGCTCCGGAGGTGATTTAAACCCAAAATCATTTTCTGACGATCTAAAATATTCCTGAAAATAGAGGGGGAAACGGATAAATATGAAAAATATTACAAATGGCCAAATTATTATTTTTCAAAAAATTTGAAAATGGCGGTGAAGAAAATGATAAAATATATAAGATATGTATTTAAAATCGAAATATAGGACTAAGTTCGTATTCCCTGACGTATGTAACTCATAGTGAACGACCCCCCGCCGTTTGGCCAAAATACTGATATTGTGTATAAGTACGAACGAATGCGTAAAATATACCAGCTAATATAAATCGTATTTTATACTATAGTTTATCAAAAAATGAGACAGTTCTAAGTTATTTTTCGTATGTTTCAAATCAGTTGAATCATCACTGAAACACGTTCGCTTCCTTAATTATTTCCTGAATATATCGCCTTTCTCCTATACCTTTTTTTATTTCATTTGTTCGAAATTTTTTGGATTAACGGTTGGTATACGATTTCTTATTACGCTTTTTTATTTTTGTCTGCTTATGAAGAACCTGTGGGAAGTGTACCTCCTAAATTTCCAACTACGGATAATTCCAGAGGATTTAATACGCGAAAAAACGATTACCTGGCTTTGATGTGCCCCGCACAAGCATATCCTGTTCCATCTTTTCGGTACGAATCGTCTTTTACTCTTTTTTATTTATTTTTCACTTGTGCATGTTTTAGTAGGCCTACTGCATACTAGCCTACGTTGAAATAATCGCACGACCAATAGACACTGTACATACATATTATAATTGAGGTAATGTTTGACTCGTAAACGCTTCGAAGAAACTGTCAACATTTTTTCATGTTGAAGTGGGTGGGAGTCAAAGGGCAGGAAGTCTTATCGTAATTCAAGCTCCGGATTACCCATTTTCGGCATTAAGGTTTGATTATCTTCTGAAAAAGTGCATGTCGCGTTGAACTTTTTATATTTTAGAACCTGTCGGTTTAAAATCACCCGCCTTTTCTTCCGAGTCGAAGTCCAGTACTTTCGTGAAAAAGCAGAATCAAGGAATTGCTTTACTGTGCTCGGCCCAGGGTTATCCGGCTCCAGCTTACAAGTACTTATTTTTATTTTGTCTGACATTCATTAGGCTAGATATTTTATTGTTTACCTACGAAGCAGGCCAACCGTTTGATCGTTGGTAATTGAGATTTTGCAGCCTTGGGCTACGATAATTTACAATTAGTCCACTGGTTATATTTTTCGAGTGACATATTGCAATCGAGAATTCATCATTGAGATTTGGGCTACTCCAGCTGTTTGATTCTCATAATTTGTCATTTATTAGCCTGACATCCTTGACCTTTCTACGTATGTTTTAAATTTTCGCCAATTTTGCTCTTGTTTCAATAAAATGTTCATTTTTACATATAATATCTTGAACTTTATTGTGACATTCGTAACTTTTGCATTTGAGCTGCAGTAATACCTACTTACAGTATAATAGAGGAAAAATCTCCAAAAGTAGACCACAGTATTTTTTTTGGTTGGTAAATAAGTGTCTTATGTCCTTCCTGTTATGGTTTGACGTTTGCTGATCGCCAAAAATTCTTCTGTTAAAGTCTTCATTATTCTCATTTATCTCCATGCTTCGTCGTGTCACTTCATTCGATGATATTTTCGTTGCATATTTTCTTTTTATTATTCGCTGTTTTCCAGAATTTTTTCATTCTTTTTGATGATAAGTTTAATGGAATTCATTTTGATCTAGGAAAAGAAAAACTTTGGAATCGTCGATTTTTATACTTTCTTTTGAGACGACTTGATTCAAAGATTTTAGTAAGTTCGCAGCATTTTTTAATGGGCCTTCATCTGTCGTACAGATATTTGTCTAACGTTCTGGTTTTAGCCCAATACTGTGACAACTGATGACTAACCCAAGCTCCCTCAGCAATGGTAACCTTATGTTAGTTCAGAATGCATCAAATCTTGTAATCACCTCTATCCACGTCACTTCTAAATTAAGGTTTAATTTGACTGAAAATTAACTATTTTTTTTCTTTCTTTAGTCAAGATACACGATCTAAATTATCAAGGAACTTTTCTTCAACATCTCAGATAGAAGAGAGATATTTTTATGATCAAATACTATATAGAAATAATCGCTACATTCAGTGCAGTGGCGAGTCCTTGGGATGGGACCTGTGGAAAAGCGCTGATTCTGAGTCGTAGATCACGAATAAATAGGTCACTCAAATTCTTCTGTGCTTGCACAATATATTATATGCTCGTATTTCCACTTTTTACTCATTTTGAAAATTTCTGGCAGTCTGTAGAAGCTATCCGCTAGTTTTGAAAGGAGGGTTTCTCGAAGTTTTTCAAACCCACTATGTTTTCATACCGATAGCTCCCATAAATTGAAAGATTTTAGCCTGAAATTCTTATACTAGTTAAAGATTATTAAATACTAGTTTAGTATTGAATTTGAACAAAATCAGTTCGCTGGTTTTCGAATGGAAGCTATTACAAAATTTAACATTTTTGGAAAATATATATTTATACCTCGGTTGATGAGCGGAAGAGATATTTTTTTGGTTGAGAGGAGCGAGGTCACGTCCACCCTCAAAAAACGAAAATTGGTCGAAGTTTATTTGAATTACTGGTTTTCATGCCAGTCGTCATTATTTGTCCTGAAATGAGAAACTGGGTATAATAATCTCACATTGTGAAATCCCGTTTAAAAAAAAATGGGAAGGGACCATTCATCCTGCTGATCCGTTTCCCCAGATACTTCGCTGCTCAAACTCGCAATCTTTCGATCGAAAATCTGAGCAACTAACCCCTACGCCAAATAGACCCTCTTATTATGTTCTGTTCTTGGGCTTCATGCCTGTAATCGAAATGGAAATGATTCGAATAATTACGTGACATGAATGCGTGTGAGTGGCTACAAAAATTGTCATTAAATTTTTTGAAAGACACTTTGTATTACTGGTATCAATATTGAAGTTCCGTTCTCAAAATTTCCACCTTTTGTATGCGAGTACTACCTAAATGAAAATTTTCGATGTTGAGAACACATATTGCTCTAATGTGCAAACCTTTTTCGAACATTTCCTGGAAGGCTTGTCCCAGTAAACTTTATTTTTGTGTAGTTTAGGAAAAAATCTAACTTTAAACTTGTTTTCTAAACTTGAAAGAAATTTTCTTTTTTCTGTCAATGTTTTGTATATTTGTCATATTCTAGGTTTAATTCCAAACCCGCAAGTCTCACCTAGCCTGCTTGATTGTAAATGTCTTCATTTTATATTTTTATGATTATGATATGAGCCATAAAATTACCCTTAATCCTTCCAATATCGGTTCTTATTCACCTCTGCCTGTATGTTTGGTCAAATTTTGTAATCCAAGAAACATAAAGCTTTAAAAAACTTGAATAATTTTTCTTCCTTTTCTGTTTGCTAACAAAAGTTTAATTATTACTACTCAGTGCCCAACTGGTTCCTACCAAACATTCTTACAATTTCCGAATAACGTTTTGATTAGGTTATGTTGTGCATTCGCACCTCAACGAAATCAATTTTCCACTTCAGTGCTTAGCTCTGGAGTGCCTCAACCGGTATTTAGATTTTCTTTTCCCTCTTTTGACGTCCACTGTAATAAGCTTTTTGTATACCTAATGTGGCATATTACGTGTAGAACCGGTTGGAGTAAAAGCTCCAGCTTTCGCGTCTGATCTGCGTAGTGGTGCCTTCTTCAGACAATCGAATCAGCCAATCGCTTTGTTATGTCAAGCTCAAGGTTTCCCTGTTCCGGCCTTCAGGTGGGTGGTTTCTTCATGTATCCTAAAATGTGATCGCTTTTGATTATTTCGCATCTCTTGCTTGGAGTTCTTCGTCCTTCAGTTTCTCAACATACAGGCTTTTTGTGGTAGAATAAATGTACCTATACTCAAGAGAAATGTTGTGGTTCTTTTGGTTGTTTAAAGTAGTCTGCGTGGATCAGTTGATAGGATGTAGTCGTTTTTAGCACTTACAGTCGATGTTGGAATTATTATCATACTTTGTTGTACCACTGATTACGTTTGGTTGTATTACCTCTCGTATAGGTATAGCCTGGTATTGTTCTAAAATTACTATAATTAGTAGTCAAAACCACCACTCATTTCTCTCCATCCTCACGAATACGAAATTGTATAACTCGATGATTAATTTCGGTAATGTTAGAACCGGTGGGAAGTAAAGCTCCAGCACTTAGCTCGGAAGCGGAAAAAATATGGCTTCGAAGACGCAGCGGCGGTGATATCGAACTGACGTGTCACGCCCAAGCATTTCCAGTGCCGAGCTTTAGGTGAGACGTTACAGAGTAACGAACCTGATTGGAATTTTACTGTATGTACGAACGCATTTAAATTTACTGTTCATGACTCAAAGTACTATCTTGAGTAGCATCTGCTCCTGCATAGGTTTGGTTTTAATCCCTTGTCTGCGAACAACGTGGTACACAATTATTCTTTTGGTCGCGTCAAAATAGTCTGAGCTTTTGAGAGAACCTGTCCCAACATTTTCAGTATTCATTCGTTCTTCAGCGTGAGCTTCGTCGAACTGTTTGTTTCTGTCTCACTTTTTGTGTTCCCCACCAGAACCAGTGACGTCGAAACCCCCAACCTTTTCATCCGATTCGGAAATATCACGTTTTAAGAAAAAGTCTGGTCATACTTTAGCTCTGCTGTGCCAAGCGCAGGGGTTTCCTGTGCCCTCATTTAGGTAAGTCTTTCGATTTTCGTTCGTTCGATGATTTTTATCTCGTATGCATGGTTCACTTGCGATTTTTACTTTGTCTTGTTTTAAATCAATGCCTAGTTTAACTTTCACTCTCTAAACGTTATAATGGATCATTTTGAATGCGTGTAAGTCACAGATAAGTTTCATAGAGAGTTTTTCTGAAGATAATTAATTATTTCAGAGTTCTCAATGGAATTTTTATCTTTTATGCTCAGTATGCTTTCCCTTCTTCCCATCGGTTTTCTGAATTGAACGATTTCGTGAATATTGAATGCAGTTTTCGCGAAATGTACTCTGATAAATGGGAATCATATTGTAGGATTGGATAGGTATCTTCATTTTCACTTTTTCTAGGATTGTAGACCTATGAGAAAATGTTCTGCACGGATGAATTAAATTTTTAAGCTGTACCACCGCTAGGAGTTTTGGTTCCAGAACAGTCGCCTCGTTGAGGAATCAGTCTCGTTCTGCCTCCTGATTCATTATTATTTTTTGACGTCGTAAACATAAAACGTGATTTTTTTATGGGTTTCTAATTTATACACAGTTGTCATAAATTTTTATGCGTACCATCCCATTTTATACATCCACTTTATTATCATTTTTCTCTCAAAATCGTCGATTTGTTTGGTGCGAATCTCTTCGGTGAGATTTTTTCGTTGGCAACCTGAAATCGAAACTACTATACATCAGCTACTGTCTGTTAGGTAACGTCATATTGTCTTTCTGTGCAATGCAGTGGGATCTCGTGTCTTCTATTAATTCATTAAAAAATTAGATTAGTCTTTACCGGACGTCTCTTGCTCTGCTTCACCTTCCTGTCTCATTTCGTGCCATTTCCTCTCCTGCTTTTAATTTGTATTTCCTATTAACCGATGGAATCCTTTTCACAATGTTCAATATCAAGTCATACTGTCTACCTGTGCGAACAGTTTACGAATTACGTGTACATTTTGTGTACAGAACCGCTAGGAACTAAGCCACCAACTCTACCTGCGGGGCTTAAACATAATTGGGTCGAGAAGGAAATAAACTTTGAACTTGCTCTGCTCTGCCAAGCACAGGCCTTCCCGGTACCATCCGTTCGGTAAGTGCGTTCACATTTTTATTCGGATCGGAACGTAGATCTAAATTCTAACCCAGCCTCATTCCATCTGGTGGCTTCAGTCACGAATACAGTAGCAGAAAAATGAATAACTGATCTTGGCCTATCGTACCTCAAGAAATAATTTTTCATTTTGATGTGTCTGACGATGACGTGAGTTATTGTGTCTTCACTACGCTGGAAAAAACCTTCGTCTTTTCCCCCTTTCGTAACCGTTTGACATCGAACGACGATGAAGCTTCGTTTATGAATTTTTTATGACCGTCAATTATATGTTTCGAACTTATGGCGAGGATTTTTTGTCTTCATTCTGTCGTCATTTCAAGTTGAAAAGAAGTTTTTTTTTTTTTTTTTTTCGTAAACGCCTAGATAGAATAACCGAATTCTGATTGAGATACCCACTCTCGATGGGTTTAAGATGGTACTTATGAGGTGGGCCGATTTTTTAACCTAATCTCTTCGAATCTGTAATTTTAATTGCTCATTTGAAAATTAGAGTGGCGAACAATCTGTTGTTTTTAATGAATTTCGCAATCGATGAATGAGCCCACGTTCTTAGCGTGTTCTGGTAGGCTCAATTTTCTCATTTAAACGTTAACCTACTAAATTTTCGTTGTCTCTTTGGTTTTTTCATGTGGTTTTTCTATATCTCTTTGATTCTTTCGTGTGTTTTTAGGAGTGGAGGTGAGTTAAGAAAATATTAAACTGAAAATATCACACGTGATACCGACGAACAGACCACGTTGTTTTTGTACATTAGTGTTATGAGAAAATTTAATTTTTTTTTTACAATTGTCGGAAAGAAGACAACTGGAGAACTTGTGGGCTAAATTACATCAGTAGAACATTTTTGTCGCCAGTATGTTATAGGAAAAAAAAAAAAAAAAAAAAGAAATTGTAAATTTATTGGTGTCAATTAACGTCAGAAGATTCTCATTTCCAACATTCAGCCTACTTACGATGATCTTTGTTTTTATGATTTTGGAATGAAATGCGTTTGAAACGAGCCAGGGCACGAATATTCGTCGCTTTCAGAATTGCGTTAACTTTTGAACAATTTTTTTATCTTTCTTCTAGAAGAGAAAGGAAAAAAAATTTTATTTACTTCCGTAGCCAATATTCTACTCAATTCCTTTAAAATATCGTCGTTTTAAATTCAAAATCCCATTAAATCTGATTATTCTATTGTGGATCGAATTTTAAGGGTGTACAGATACTAATATAATATTGGAAAACATGACCATTCTAAGGGAATATTTACATAGGTACCCACCCCATTTTTGTTTGTGCTAATTGTTAAAAATGGTTTTTTCCTCACGATGGTTTTCGTTTTCATAATGGTACTCTGGGTAATCGTACCTCCTAGTGCAGCCATTATGTGGAAGCTGTGGTCCTTTGGTTGAGTGCCTTTAGTGAAAATTAATTTTAAATTAAGTAAAATCGAAAGTAACTTGTAATGAGTGGTCCATGCAACTGAAAGGTATTAAGATAAAGTGATGCATTGGGTCGGAGTAATTGTAGCTGTGAGTAAATTACGTAATCAGTGATTAAAATGAAGTCGCCTAATATTGAGTAAGTGATAAGTTCATAACAGGCTCTGATGTTTTTTATAAGGAAAAATCGAAATTTATGATTTTGAAAAATTAAAAAGAAATTCTAAAATTCCATTTTTTTTTTTGGTCAAGAAATTATAGTAAATTGTACATTTACTTTAATTTTAATGCAAAATTTATTCATTTAGTGCAGTGTGTCGTACAGCTAGTGAAACAAAAAAAAAATGTTTCTGATGAATCGTGTGAATGAGGAACAGAGCTTTGCCTTCTTTTTTAAATTTGCCACTACATGAGATTCATCATTTTTCGTTCAAATAGTGTCCTAGTCGGTTTTTTGTATCCAATCATTTTACTTGGAAAGAAAATAAATTTTTTAACTCTGAGAATATCACAGTTTTATATTTGAACCGCTTTTGGCTACTTTAATTTTGGAGTACCTTTTCATGATGAATAACATGCAGTGAATTTTATCTTACTCTTGGATGCTGTTTGTTTTCTTACAAGAATGTTACGAATTTTGAAGCGGGTTGAGTGGGTATATTGCGTGGATCAACCAATGAAGATTGTATGTCGGATTTATTAACGATCATCTTTGTGGAGTATGTATGTGAAAAATTGGGAAACTCACAGCAAATTTCAGCTACTAAGGGAGTACCGTAATTGCTTAATTTTATGAGAGTAGAAGAAAAGAATAATTTCCGTTATCTATTTAAGACGCCAAGAACGCCTCTTTAAACATTCTTCTGTAGACTCATGACTAAAACAATGGCTTAGGGTTTGAGATGTTACATTTTGTAAAAATACTCGGTTTCAGCGGAAACGTAAAAAGTAATTATTTTTTCGAATTTTTTTTTAACTAAACATCGAAAATAATATTCACGAGTTGCAGGATTGGGTTGGAAGAAGTAATTTTTTAGTTACATTAAGGTTGCAGTACAACTGCTCGTTTTATGTTTGGGATTTCGAGAATTTGGCTCACACCTATGCTTCTTACTTTGACATTTTGTTTTATTACCTTCAGTCAGCAAAAGAATCGCAAACCATTCCAAAATCGTTAAAACTTTGTCTTTGAACATTGTGTAATGAGTTCTTTCTATCAAATATGTAGAACCAGTTGGTGTAAAAGCACCGTCGATATCATCAGACGATAAAAATCGTGTGATTACGCGTCCTTCGACCCATAATTTGGCAATTTTGTGCCAGTTGCAGGGATTTCCAGTGCCATCATTCAGGTGAGTAAAATGAAGGTGTTCGATGAAATTTTTCGATTACGCCACCCAGGTGTGCATTTCAAATCATGGCCTGCTTGCTAGCAAGATAGGTAGGTTCTGACTTCTGTATTGAATATTTCTGGCGGTTCGACAATTTAACGCGTTGTTTGGAAAAATGTTGGTTCGTTTTTGGAGCTCTGGAGCGCCCTCTCGACTCTTCTTGAACAACGATAATTTAATTGGTGAATCATTTTTTGACAGAACCAGTTGGCTCTAAAGCGCCGACAACTATCGACGACAAAAGTCGAAGTATTTTCCGCAGCGCAAATCAAAATGTGGTGCTTTGGTGTCAGTCGCAAGCTTTCCCAGTGCCATCTTTCAGGTTTATTCTATTTTATTTTATCGATTATCGATAGTTTTTTGCCGGCTTAGGTTATGGGTTGTTGCGCATATTCATCATCTTCAAAATTCGCATCAGAAGATTTTACCCATTTTCACTCAGTCCAATACAAGGGCGTATATAGCTCTATCGTAAGGGAATGTTTACATATTCTCCACCATCTCTCCACCTCCCCTTCCCTTGGAACATTATCACCACTACCACCAAAAAAATATTATTTTCTTGCGTTGAGATTGTTTTTTGTTGCTAATGGAGGTCCAAATCCTACGGATCCTCATCTTATTTACGCCCCTAGTCCAATAAGCGATAATGAAATAATGAACATTTTTTCTGGCAGCAATTGAGGTCATTTCAATTTGTTTGTGTTTTGTTGGTTTTGAATTTCGCCGTATCACTTGATTTTTTCCATTCACCACGAGCCATTGTGGTCTTCAATCTGCTGGAAGGAATAAAATTTTATCAGTTGCATTCTGCAATGGGCTCATAAATTCAAATGCACTGGGGAGCAACACAGAAAATTGTGCCTTATTTTAGATCAATTTTTATCTTTTTATATTCGATTTTTTTAATTCTTTTGTTGGAAAAAGTGTGCAATCACTCCACTAGAGTTCGTTAGTTCTCAGCAATTTTTTTTTAACCACCTCAATTTTTGTGTTTGTGTGTGTGTGTGTGTGTTGTAAATCATTTTAATTTGTCGTTTTTAGGTTGTTAAATTGAGATATTATTACTTTTATATCACAAAATCCTAACTAGGTCGTTTATACCGGTGCAAACTTTATGATTTATATTCTAAAATATT
Source organism: Ericerus pela (assembly GCA_011428145.1). Lineage (NCBI taxonomy): Eukaryota > Metazoa > Arthropoda > Insecta > Hemiptera > Coccidae > Ericerus > Ericerus pela. The sequence continues at coordinate 529,676 of WOFM01000210.1, forward strand.
TGAAATGACAATGACAACGTTTTATTTGGTACTTATTCTTAGCTTTATTTTAAAAATGTTTTTAGATAGTCATTTGAAGATCAAAACGACCACTGACGTGGTGTCTTTTGCTCTTAAGTTGAATAATCCAGTTTCGTTGGTATCTTCCTTAGTTCGGTTTGGCCTTATAGAGCTTAAAAGATCTAATACCCCGTATAGCAGTATGAAAAACTGATTTTTGATTTCTTTATTAGGTCTACTGTACCAAATGTGATTATGAATAGCAGTCTTTTATATGCATATAGAAAATAAAATTTTTGGCCAGAAAAATGAGTATCTATTACAAGATTTTGTGTAAATATTGTTTTCTTACTCGATTTGCTCAATTTTCGAGGATAATATTTCATTATCTTTCCTGAATTTTGATAGGATGCTCAGTGTGTTGGAAGCTTGGAAATGTGACAGACCTCAGCTGCAGTGAACATTTTCTCATACCAATTCAAATTTTAAGGAAGAGGCGTAGTACCTTGTTCTATTTTTCCGTCTCAAATTAAAGTTGAAGAATTTGAATAAAGAGCAATGTATATGGCCTTGTTGGAACTTGAATTTTGACTCTAAAATGATTTTGTTGTCTCCGAATGGACGTGAAAACATAAGTCTATGGCCTATATTGTGCAGTCTATTTTCGCGGCAACAGTATATGTTAACGAAGATTAAACGTAATAACACTTTTGAAACTCTTAACTAATACAGTTGACTTTATTTGCGACGAAAGTCAATGCACAAGTCGTTCGAATTAGTTAATTAGTTCATCAAGGTTCGCCTCTAACATTCGCATTTCTCGCCTTTGGTATCGTCATCCTTGCATTAATCCATCCGCTTCCTCCACTACATACCTGATCCAGCACGTATCTAGTTTAGTGAGTTAAACTCCGGGTACTTTATTTCTAACAGAACCTGTTGGTGTTAAAGTACCGTCTTTCTCATCCGACGACATAAGTCGAACTTTCCAACGCAAACGTGGCTCAAGCGCTGTGCTCACGTGCCAAGCGCAAGGGTTCCCAGTTCCAGCATTCAGGTTTGTGTTTGTTAAAAAAGTGCTGTTGCTTTTGTATTGACTTTTTTTTTTGTCTCTCCTCCTCTCTTATTAACGTACAAACGATCAGAACCTGTGGGGTCAAAGGGGCCGGTATTCACCAACGACGACAAAGTGAATTCATTTTCAAGACCAGTCAATAAAACTATGAGCATTTTGTGTCCGGCCCAAGGTTACCCGGTACCGTCGTTTAGGTCAGATTTTTTTATTTCATTAATTTAAACGTCGTTATTTAATTTTACATATCTAACCTATATTGTAGAGTAGATAAATGATGCTGCTGGTCGTATGCGAGTTTTCGAACGAGTGTTAAAAGTACACGTTTACGGTAGCTTTGAAATGGTAATTAAATTTTCGAATCCACGGTTATTAGTTTAGCATTAAATACAATTTCTGAAGTGTATAATGGAATCCGATTGGATAATGTTTAGTCGTAGCGAGGTTAAAAGTGTAAATGGTGGTTCGTTTATGAAGATTGGAAGGTGCAGCCTTTTCATTGATTGTTCAATATTCGTAGCGGTTTTTCAAAAAGTATTTTTATTGAAGCTGTTGGTATTGATTGAATTAGTTTAGTGTGCGTTAAGAATGTGGGTGATTTATTTCGTAACTGGTGGGCTATTGCGGAAATTCGAGGGCATTGTCACATTTTCGCAGGAAACAATCATTAGCTGTTGTGAAAAATCTTCATCTTGATGCTTCCTTAGAGGGTCTGAGAAAATTTCAATTTATTGTTGTCTTTTGCAATCGAGATCAGTAGTGTTTAGAGTAGGTGATGCTGCTCCCTGGGAGTGTTAGAGTAATTCACGGGACAGTATTGTGATACGCCTCTGCATCTTTCTGTTTGTTTGCCAATTGAAAGTAGATTTTCGCGGGGGCAAAGGGTAATTATTTTTTTCAAGGAGTGGTGGGTCGAATCGGTTTGGAAATCTCTGGTTCAGATAATAAAACATGTCTGTTCTGTACATTTGAATATAGTCTACTCGCTGGTCGGTTATTATTTGGTTCTTAATCGTGTTGTTCTTCGAAAAATTTACATCTTGCCTATAGTGTTTCTATAATTAAACCATTTGACTTGAAATTTCATTCCCAGTATCTAAACTGTCAGCAAATTTTTTCCTTTTCTATATTAGCGGTGCAGAATAAGACTATTTTTATTTGTATGAAATACATAAAAAAAAATTTATAGCGTATCACACTGGCCAATGAAAATTGCACCCATAAACTAAGAAAAATAATTCTTCTAATTAGTGGCTCCTAGATCGCCTCCGTGGGTGGTTTCCGTGATTTAGGTTTTCAAAAACGTCAAAACAGTGTAGGACAATAAAGTGGAAAAAATTTTAAAAAAATAAAAAAACTGCGAAAAATCGATTAAAAAGTTTATTATCTAAAATGTTACCCACGTTTCATCGACATTTTGTGAAAGAGATAGAGAAAAAACAAGTCTACTCGAAAATTCTCAACTATTTTCTGTTTATTAAAATGTGACCTGAAAAATCTTCATTTCACACATTCGCCATGTCTGGTGCATTCCTCATTTTCGTTGCGGATGACGTGCATCTTTTCATATTCAAGTATTTTGCCCTAATTTCTCATTGTATTCATGCCTTATGTAAACAGTCAACTGAAGGCTTTTTCTCCTTTGCAGTTACCCTAAATCCTTTAAAAAAAAAAAGAAAAAGTGTTTTCACCCTTTGAAAAACGCACTCTAAACGATTATGTTCTTGTGAACCAATTTCTGGTTTGCGTATTTCACAGATTATTTCTCTCGAGTTGTGTGTGAAATCTGATCCATTGATAGCTTGATCGAAATGTAGTCTATTATCCAATGTTAGTTATGAAAACCTAATTTTTTTCCATAAGTTTTTGTTTGGAGGTTTGTTTTCTGGCTTGGCAATAGATATCAATCTAAACAATAACGATGACATGCATTTACTCGATGGATTCGGCCTAAATTGAAGAAGTAACACAAAATTTGAAAGTTTGTGTAACAAAACTGAAATAAAAAAAAATTGACGTGAAATACTTATTTAAAGTAAGGAATTCGGTGATTTGGATCAAGATGTATCTTGAGAAGTTTCCTAAACTTCAGTAGAAATAGTACACCTTGAAATAAGTTTAAAATGTTTAATAAACATGTGTCTGATTCTCAACGGTTAAGAATCTAATTTTACTTTCAACACGACATTAACAAATTTATTTTAAAAAATTATTTGTCTATGTAGAGCCATATTAATCACCACAATGAACAAAAATCTTGGATTTTTTATTACAATTTTGAAAACTCCCCAGCACTTTGCTACGCAAGATAGGGCAAAAATGAAAAGAACATTTTTTGTTCCTCGTGGCGAGTACTGTAGTTTGAAATGAACAATAATTTAAGTCAATTTTTTAATGTAATGCTTTTAGTATACTCAGCTCCTTAAACGTTAGATACTAGATACATGTTTATTAATCATTTTCTATATGTATGTATTTTTAAGGTGAAGTTTGGGTTATTCTCAAGTTCTCAGGAGACGACGCCCTGTATTTTTATTGTATTTTCAAAAAGCTGAACACTGTTTGTTCTTCGAAAGATTAAGTTTTTAGAATTAATTACCAATATTTAATTTAGGGTTTTGAAATGTTATTCTAATCTTCATATCATTTAGACATGTTTGCGCGTATGTCATTACCTAAGAAAAGTTAACGCTAATTATAAAATGAAAATTTATGGATTTTTACGGTTAAATTCATATCGAAATGATAATTTGAAGTGTAATATTGTATCCTTCGAATTGCTATACAGTTTAAGCTCAAAGTCAAAATACCAAAATATACTTTATTGAAGCAAGTTGGACAAACATTTTCGAATTAAATTTGATACTTGGTAGTTTTTCCACAGCTCTTGCATTACTTTTTGAAAATACAGCCTTACTATTTATTAGCTGGTAAATATCTACTTTTTTTATTCCTTCATTATTGGGTATGCTACAGATCAAAATGTGTTTTTAAATTTCATAACTAGAATCGCTCCTTCATGATACTTCGGCAGGTTATTTTGTTGTATTTTCGCCTCCCATTCTACTGCCAGCCACCGTTGAATAAAAATTATTTTATTGAATATTTATCAAAATTTTCAATTTTCATTACTTGACCAGTTTTCAACTCTTCCAGTTTTTGGAGATGACTACGTATTGATTTAAAATTCACAAATTACGAATATTTATTCTATTTAGCTATCACAATTGGTTAGATTTCGCCGATGATCCTTTTAATCAGAATCAGTGTTTATGTATTTTCCTTACCTCACATCATCATTATCATCATCATCCTTAGATCGCGCTATTCATTCGTTCATGAAGATAACATTGGTTTCATAGTACATGTATTCATTCTATATTTTCTTTATTGGTAGAACCTGTTGGCATGAAAGCACCAACGTTTTCGTCGGATACGAAAATTTCTGCGTTCGTACGAAACGAAGGTCAAAACTGCAACCTCCTTTGTCAAGCGCAGGGGTACCCAGTCCCAAATTTTCGGTAAAGTACTTTTATACGCGTATATTACGTACCGTCCCACGAGCCCAAAATCTCATTTTCTAGAGCCCGTTGGGTACGTGCGTCCAAAATTTTCCAAACTCTCCAAATCCAATCAATTCGAGTTTGTGGAGAATGAAAAATTCGCTTTGTTGTGCGAAGCCCAGTCTCATCCCGTGCCAATGTTCAGGTTTGTTTTTGACTTCGCAAGCTGTAGGTACGCCTAATTAATCGTGCGTTGTTGGTTTAAAAAACCAACCAAAATACAAAATATAGAACCGGTTGGCTCTGTACCGCCTAAGTTACCGAAATTCGCCGAAGGAGACGTATTCGAGGCTCGTCAGATGCAAACGTTTAATTTGTTATGCGAAGCTCAAGCTTTTCCATCACCTTCCTACAGGTAAATGTGTTTTCCAGTTTTGAATGTGGAAATACTCCAGCTCGCGCGGTACGTGTGCATGTTATTTGCTAATATTGTGGCTTGTAATGATGATGACTTCGGCCAAACTACGTTACATGACAGCGGAATTTCATACGTGTCTGAATAGACAGGTCTTCTTTACCTAGCCTTCTTTTGCGTTCAAGCTGCATGAGGTTGACACCTTTTATGGTGGTTTTTTTTTTTTTTATTTTGCAGCTGCAATAAGATGATTTGTATCTGTGACAAGATGGCAAATCTCTCTTCTAATCTATAGTTATTTTTATTTTTCAACATTCCATTGATTGAAGTTTTCATTATTGTTACCCTCAAGTCCGGACTTAGTACAAGAGATAAAGAAATAGGAAGCATGTTAAGATCTAGCGTACGCATTCAGGACCGTGATTCAACTATAAAAATGAAATTTTTAGAATTTTAAATACGTTACTCAATCTTTGATTTTATTACATTGTGGAAGAACAGCTGGAGATCGAAATTATTTAACCACGATTTCACGATTCAGGTTGTGTTTGTGGAAGTATTGTGATTCTGGTTGTATGGTTTGTTGGTGGTTGTGAAAAGTTTGCGTTAGTATCTTAATTGCTTTTAGTGGTGTTTCTACTGTTGTAGGTAATTGGATCAAATGTATTTTTGTTTCTGTATGACCTTAGGGGTTCATTTGTCTGCTTTGAATTATTGCGAAATTTGAGGATAAATAGACAGTCAACCGAAAATCATTTTTCTGAATTCAGTTGTTACTCTCTTTGCCTTATTCCAATATCTATCAAAATTTCACTAGTGGCCATTCAAACCAGACGTATGTTTCATCCTACCTAGAGCAGAACGAGTCATGGCCAAAATCTCTGTATTTATTTTTTAAAGAAATTATTTGACTGTAATTTTTGGTGTAATTTGTTACAAACTAATGAAAACGTTTAAAGCAATGAATTAACAATATTATCGATTTAATTATTAGATAATTCCTATAGAGATTTATACGGAAAGCTAACGAAAATATCAATCATTTGTGAGTATTTGCTGTTCTTGATTGAGAATTACATAGACTCACGATGAGGCAGTGCTGCAAACTTTTTTTATGGTTCTTTTTAATCTGAAAGTAACAATCTTTCTCGTTTTGTAGTTTATGAAGTCCTTCAATAAAATGAAAAATGTGCGAAAAAAAAATGAGAATTTTTTGTGAAATTTGATAAATACTTGAGAACCGGAACTTAAAGATATTCCAATTTTCATTTTTCATGTGTTCAGTTTGGAGTTAATCGTTAAAGTTTGCCCCCACGCGAGGTAGTTTTCGTGTAAGTAGTCCTAGCTTTCGTAAAATGTAAACCGCTAAAAATGGTATTTGGCTGTTATATCTTAGGCACCTACAGAATTTTGAGAATGGCGTTAATATGTTCTGGAGAAAGGAGGAACTGAGTTGGGTAATGTATTTTATGTAGATTTGATTCATTTAAAATCAGAGTACCCTCATTTAGGGGTAGGTCAAAACTTTGTGTGAAAGAGACTAGTTTTAAATCTAGTCGTGTGAAATCTTTTTCTAAAAGTTATAATATTAATTTTTTTTTTTTTTTTTTTTTTTTTTTTTTGTTATTCTTTGACAAATAGGTTATTTGATAACGTTATTTTATGAAAACTTCTATCATTTTACACTTCAGTCGCATTTAGTAGGCGCCTCATCAAGCTATTTGACTTTTTTCTTTTTTTTTTTTACTAATAGAAATACAAATTTTGATTCAAAATACTTAGTTCTGCTGTAGGTTCCTGTATGCTGTTATTTTGTATTGACTTACATATGCGAGTAACAAAAACATTCATGAAAATTATGTATTTTTAACAGAACCGCAAACCAGTATCAAACCGAAATTACGGGACGAGGATTTGATCCGAAGGAAATTTATGGTGGGCTCTGCATTTTCTTTGTTGTGCTCCGCCCAAGGATCTCCCGTTCCTGTATTTAGGTACCAAAATGCACTATTTTTTTCTCGATTTTACGCCATTCGCTTTTGCACGATCTTCCTTGTACTTTACATGTTGTTTTTGTTGTTGTTAATTTTTTTTTCGATTTACGTATATCAAATTTTCATCTGAGAGTGTACACATCTTTTTCGTGTTTTAACAATGCTCTCATTTTAAATGTCTCAACATTCGGGCTTCTTTCATATTGCAAAGCAATTAGTTTATAGCCTATCATCGCAGTGTGATTGTATAAGCTCATTACCTTGCGGAAGGTTTTCATTTCGTTGACATTACATGGAAATAATGTTTACAGAGCCAACCAATAGCATTCCTCCGAAAATACCGGGTAAAAAGTACGAAGGTGGAGAAATACGTTCGATTTACGAGGGTGTGACTGCTTTCTTTCTCTGTCAAGTGTCCGGTTTTCCAGCTCCAATTTTTCGGTACATTTACATCGTAGTTTACACTGTACCGGTTGAAATAGTATATTACACACCAAGGTTCAAAAGTGAGTGTTTACATGCAAATGGTAGTTTGCGAAACGAGCGCCGGGAGTGAGCCAACCCCGAGTCATGTAAATTCACTTTTGAACCTTGTTGAAGAAAATATTTTTTGTAGTTTATGATCAGAAAGCAACAAAACGTTAATTAAATGCCTCATAAATATTTTGAATGATGAATGAAGTAAGAATATAACACACCACATCTAGCATTAGCGATTGCGGCGCTCTATGTAGGGATGCAGTCTGTTTTGCAGGAGGTTACAGGTTCAAATTCCTCTAAAGGTTTTGTTTTGTTTTTTTTTTGTTTGTTTTTGTTTTTTTTTTTTTAATATTATTTCCGTTAATAATTTTGATGAGGTGGGGGAGGTTCGGTAAATTTTTTAACGTACAAAAAAAAGTAAGGGTATAATATTACAATTATTGGTTGGAGTTTGTCACTTTAATTGCAGTCTTATAGATTAAAGTTGTGTCAGAAGGAAAGTTATCTTGTTATTTTGCAACCTTCATGTAAAAATTTTTACATAGAGACAGGTTTATTCTTTAATTTGAGGTTATAATTCAATCAATGAAAAGCGCTATTTTAGGCCTCCAAATTATCAGTGTGATTATTGCCTGTCTGATCACGTATTATAAAAAATACTTTTCGTGCATTCAAATGCGTAGGCTGCATACAAATGTTTCCAAGGAAAGCGCAGAAAAATCGTGATCCTTCCATACTACTAAAAAACTTCTTCCATCCTTCAATAAACGAATACTTCGTGTGTTCCCTTTCGGTTTGACTGTCATAATTTTTTTTGTGCTTTTTCTTTTGCACGTGTGTCCTTCGTCGAACGCACAGAACCAACAAATAATATAGCGCCACGTTATTTGGGAACCAAAATTCAGGGCAGTCTACAGCAGGATGTTGTTTGCAACGAAACTGTGGTCGTTAGATGTGATGTAACTGCGTACCCAGTACCTGTATTCAAGTAAGAAATATTGGACGCTGGTTGGGTCCCTGTATAATGTTGACTTAGTCATCTCGAGGTCGACTATGTGTAATTTTTCATTCTTGAATTATCTCATTCGAAGTACTCGATAGGTATGTTCAATATGTCAAAAAGTGTGTCATCTTTACCTTTTTCCTTTTTTTTTTGAAAACAAGTTGTTCAATATGGATAAGTGCAGCATTAGTTTTTTGAAGAAGCTGTTCGATTTTTAGCGTAGAACTCGAAAAAAACATTTTTTTTCAAAAAATGTCGAATTTCCTGACCCGACCGACTCGATGAGTAAGTTCAGATAAAATGTTTTCCTCTAAATATCCGTCGCTTATCAAAACGAATATTCTGTTTGAGTTATCTATTTTCTAAGTCTCCACTTTTTACAGAACTGAAACTTTGGGCTAGAACTTAGTTCTAACCTTCAATAGAAATTGTGTGGAACTAAAATCTTCAGTGTAGCTCTTTTTTATCGAATCGAACACAGCCTGTTTAAAATTATATTGCAAAGTTCTTCGATAATGCTTGTTATGTAGGCTTGCCTGGAACAACGACAAATTCGATCTCTTTTGATGGTTTTCAAAAATTAGCGAGTTTAGCTCATCGCAGATACTTTCTCTCAGATATTTTGTAATCTGATTGATATTATCAATATCATTACCTACTTTCGTCTCTGTAGGGTAAAACTTCAATTTGTTTGCATATTTTTTCGTGATTTAACGTGTGTATGAGTGACGGCTGTATGTCCAAGACAGATGAGTCGTATCAGTTACTTCACAAATGAGCCAGAAAGTTATAATTGCTACTTGGTAGGATTCTTCCAGATACCTATATAGCTTTGGCTTCTTGCCTTTTCTTATCCCCTGTTACAGTGTTGTTTTCCATGCAGTAATTTTATCCTTAAATTTCGGAAAAGTGCTCATACATTACCATTACCTAAGTCTTTTTCAATAACTTGTTCTCTGACAGAAAAAAAGTTTATCCGGTTCAGTTTTGTGTGTTCTTTATTATATTGTCCTTCAACGTAATTATTTATTGCCTTAACCAATAGAAAAGGATTTTTCACGTAAGTTGTCTTATGTATATGACTCATTGGATCGGTATTTTTTGCATATTTCGAAACTAGAAATTCCTGATATGTTTGGTCTTTAGACGTAGGCTAATCGTTGAAATCATTCAGGATTTTCGGTACATTCTTGGCTATCATCTTATATGATTTAAATCATTTAATTCCATCTCTATGTATGACTTTCATCGAGCCTCGAAAAAAACCAACCCCCGTAATCTTTTTACCCGGAAAATCGCAACCTAATCGTGAACATCGCATGCTAGTTTTGCTTCCAATCGGTTCTAACATTATTGAGGTTACTTCTGTTCGATTCGTATACCCGTTTAAATTGCATACCCATACTTTATGGAAGAGGTTCGATCGGTAAGTTTCATTATTTTGCAGAACCGACCAACGCCGTTCCACCTAGGGTAACCCATAAAAATATTGATATTAAAACGGTGGAACTCAATTCTGTATTTGTGGGCTTGTGTCCAAGCCAGGCATTTCCGGTTCCTGCCTACAGGTAAGTTGTGTAGTTGCTATTGGTTTTGTGGTGCTTTAGCTTTATTTTATTTGAATCACAGTAGTCATTGTTTTTCTGTCGAGGTAAGTAGTATTGTGGGAGAGATCAAAATTCGAGTAAATCTAATAATTCATGAAAAATGAAACAGATCTAACACGAGATCTCTTCCTTCTCCCAACGAGTACCTATTCATATTTATCGTTCCTATAATGAGAAAATTGTCATAATACTTCGCTGTAAAGGATGATTCTGGATTTCTGTTGCGAATTTAATTTTGAGGGACTGGAATTATGACAGCTGGCAGCTTCTAATCTTATTTGGATCAGGAATTGTATTTTGCGACAAAAAATTTTATTTTTCATTTTTTACTAAGATGCTGTTGGGTGTGCGATGTGGCCAAATCATATAGATATTTGTCATGTATAAGGGAATTGGAAATTACCTATTTTACTCACCCGAAATAATGACTGGAAACATTTATATGCCGATTTTACTTATAAGCATGCTTTTTTTGTGGATCAGAATCGTCGCATAACTCAACAATATTAACTGTATGGAACAAGATAGAAAAAAAGTTCTCAGAACGTCTGTTTCTCGTTTATTTGAATGGTTTCAGATCAAACATAGTTGCCTCCATTTCTTGGTCTCGTTCGATTTTTCGCAGAGAATATCATAGATTGAGGTTTTAATTTTCAATTCTTATTTCTCGCAAGTCTATGATTTAAAGAAAAAAAAAATAGTGACGTACTGTTTTAGGTTTATTAAAAGGTGATCTATTTTTCTTTTTTTCTTCAAATATTTATAGCTATTCCATGAAAAAAAAAGCGGTAATGCAGCATATATTGTTGCATGTAGTGTAGTCGTACAAAAATATAACTGAAGCCATGTTTTAAGAACTATTACCTTAAATGGACTCAAATTTTACGTGTCATTTTATCTCAACCCTAATTTTTTTTGACTGAATTATAAAGCTTATTTACTTTGATTTTTTTTTTCTTCATTAAAGAAACCCACCCTTTATGCAGCGATTCTGATCATTAATAATTTTTATATTCACAATTATAGGTACCGACATACAAATAATACTGGCGCATTGTACATTCGATACATTATCGTATAAAATAAATTTTTAAAGATTTAATTACCTTCTCGAGTCGTTATTTTTTTATTATATTTAAGAGAAGTTGAATTTACAAGACGAAGAAAAAATTGAGTTTTTTCACCTTTAGTGTTTCACCAAACGTTTCAAATATACTCAAATCTCTGTAAAGTATAGGTGCTAAAAGAATAAATATGTTTATTTCTAGAATGGATTTGGATTTTCAAAAAATCCTAGGCCGTATTTTTAATTTTTAATTTTGTCTTTCAAGAATATTCATTTTAGTGATTTACTTTTATTTTTCTTCTCTATGTAATTTTAAAATATCGTCAAAAATTGTTTCCTGTAACGTCTATATGTGTGGTTAGTTCAAGGTTCTCAAACAACAGAACTAATCGAAGATGTATATTTTACTGGAACATGCTGTCTTGATTCCTTAATAGTAATAGATAAAAAGTAGTGAAATATTACCTAAATTTTGTGAAATTAAATTTGTTTGAAAATCCTTTTCTGAACTCCCAAAGTGGGTACTGAAAAGAAAAATGTTTCTTGAAAAATATTGCAATTTTCTGAATGAATCAACCAAATTCTGATTCAATGTATTTTTAATTGTCTTTCTTTGAATTTTTATCGAGTCCAATGCGCCATTACTGTTCGTAACGAATCTTTGTTTTAATAAAGTTCAAGTTTGCAGTCAATTATATTGCGTTTAAATTGTACCATATTGATTTTTATAGCGACTTTGGCACTACTGAAATGAAAAAAATTAGTCGATGAAAAAATTTTTTGGTACGGTTATTTGTGTCATGTAGTAACCGGGATAAGTACTACGAGTAAGTATAACCGGTCTCTGCAAATGCAATCTACATTTTATTTCGCTGCTTCATTCTCAGAATTTCGTTCATTTGATGGAAAACTTATTCGTTCTTTATTTCGTCCAATGAGAGACGAAAGAAGTTAATTTTTTTAACATTTTATCTTATTTAATATTGAATCAGATTTAAAAATTTTTACCCTATAATCAATTTTGACGTTGGTATCACGAAAATTATCCATTTTAAAAAACTGGAATTCGGATAGGTTCCTATTTCATAGTCCTAAGTATCTTCTGGTTTTCTTTTGAAATTTGCTTATTTATTTGCCAGAATACTTTTTCGCGTTCCCGGTACCTCAGTTATATTCTTTCTGAGCCTCTATCCACCGATAATATTTTCTTTTCGATAATTTTGAAACCACTCATTTTTTTTCTTGAAATTACTGAAACAGTAAGAGCAGTTCCGTACCATTGAATTTCTGCAAACTTGTTCTTTAATTTGGATTTAATTCTTTTACCCGATTAAAAAGTTGAAAATTATCGATTTTTGTTTCTTATACTCGATTATCGTCTTACAGGTGGTACAAATTCATCGAAGGAACGAATCGAAAAATTACTGTTACACTGAACGATCGTGTAAAACAAGTATCCGGTACTCTCATCATTCAAGAAGCTAAGGTCGAAGACTCTGGAAAATACCTTTGCGTAGTGAACAATTCTGTAGGCGGAGAGAGCGTTGAAACAGTTTTGACTGTTACTGGTAAGTAATGTCAATATGACATGCCTATTCTATATTGCATTTTTAACATTGCAGAAATATTTGGTAGGTACCTATTTAACAATAACCGTAAATATGTAAATTTTTTGTGGCATGATATCAAACTATTATAAAATATTTCCTCAATAAATTTTGGCTTTTAAAATCGTAGCCCTGATGAGAAATTTTACTAAAGTCATTCCAAACTGTTGAGCATTAATTTATCACTAAACATACATCAACATTCTAGTTTTATCCTCTATTTATTTTTTTATCTTTAAAGTCAAATATGTTCAAGACCAAAGTAAATACATATATTGGCATTGTGTTGTGACTGGTGGGGTGTATTAAACTCCACCTTCTCTGTTTATGACGAACCTGCCTTGAACATTTGCAGAGTAAGGGTATAGAATATCTCTTAATATTGCCAATTTGTATCGTTGATTAAATCGCAACCAAAATTATTCGAATCACGTGTTGCTTTTGAACCAGTCAGTAAATGATTACACACAATCCCCCTTCATTCTCATTGTTTTCATTACCTACCTGATTTGTGATTCATTATTCTAATTCTCATGAATTTTTTTTTTTTTTTTGCTGTTTTTGACCTCGTTTGGTTGTTTCCCTATCCGCCTGTTATCGTTAGTCTCTTGAAAAAGTCGGCTTGCCAGGAGGTCTCTGCTCCTATTACAACTTACTGCATCCAGGAAAATTTATTTTACTCCAAAGTCAAAAATACAAAAACCGTTTTTGAATTTAACTATTATTCAATGTATAAACTTGCTCATTTGCGAGTGTTCCATTTTATGAAACAGCCTTGCTAATAACTTTTAACTGAGCCTTGAAAATTATGAAAATTTTGGGAGCCAGCCATTCAGGCATGAACCAGTTTTATTTATTCATTCTTTGTTTTATGCCATAACTTTATCATATTGCATATTCCTCTGTATTCCAATTGTTTTTTTGCCTTTTTTCTGTTGATTCTTTTCCCAATAAAAATTTTATGTGTTGTTTTCAGCTCCACTTTCAGCCACCGTGGAACCAATTGTACAAACCGTTGACTTCGGCAGACCAGCCTTATTGACGTGTAACTATGAAGGCAACCCTGTAAAAACGGTATCCTGGCTAAAAGATGGGAAACCCATATCCAGTAACGATGGTCGAACGTTAAAAATTGAGTCTGTTCGCAAAGAAGACAAAGGAATGTATCAGTGTTTTGTTCGTAACGAACAAGAAAGTGCTCAAGCAAGTGCGGAAGTAAAATTAGGTGGTCGATGTGAGTATTTTCTCTTCACTTTACTTAATAATTCGTCTTGGAGCTCAAGTTACGACTGTTATTTGGTTTTGATAATGTGTCTTTGTCTGTTGGAAATAGTCGATCCGCCACAAATTATGCAAGCATTTGCCGAGGAAGTGTTGAAACCTGGACCATCCGTGTATTTGAAATGTGTCGCGTCGGGTAATCCAACTCCTGAAATCACTTGGTTTCTAGACTCGAAAAAGGTTGAAAACAGTGATAAGTAAGTATTGCATAGCTTAGGCATATCGTAGGTTATGAATCCGAGTATGAAACTTATTTTTGTTTTGTCAAAGGTTTCGCATCGGCAATCAAGTCACGGCCACAGGAGATAAGATCTCGTATTTGAACATCACCGATGTACAAACAAACGATGGCGGTCTGTATCATTGTGAGGCTGTATCAAAAGTTGGAACTGCATCGCATTCAGCTCGATTAAACGTACATGGATTGCCTCACGTTCGTCCCATGGAGAAGAAGATGATCGTGGCTGGAGGAACTCTGGTGGTTACCTGCCCATTCGCTGGATATCCGATTGATTCAGTCACCTGGGAACGTGGTGAGTAGGCAGATTGGAATGTTTAATTGCACATTTATCACTATCCGATTGGTAGGTATAGCTGTTCATTCTTGATCTGCAGTTTTCTCGAAAATTTGGGTCCTATAATTCAGAGATTCCCAAAAAGTGATTTGCGGGATGTTAGGAGCTTTACGACGAATCCTCAATTCTGAAAACAAATTTAATATACACTGGGGAAAAGTGCTAGAGTTTCTTCATATATTTTAAAAATAGAGGGTCTTCAGAAAAATTATAGATTCACTTGGGTTCCATGATTGAAAGCTAATTGGGGCCAGTGCTATAATAACTTTATATCGTTCTTAAAACTCTCGCGATACCTTCAGTTTTATGTGTAGGCAAGAAATATTTTGATAAGTTTTTGTCTTATAAATTTTGATTTTGCCGATTGTTGGAATGTAAAAAACAGATCTTATGATTAATTCAAGCACATTAGTCTTTTTAGGGCGTTTTTTTTTTTAGATCGAAACAAAATTCTTTGGTAACCAATTTCAAAAATTAATCTCCATTGCTCTTCTGAAAATTCAGTTAAAAATAGCTGAGGCTGAGATTGTGGGAATAATTCGCTCAACCGTTCTAGCGCTATCAGTCTGGGTTCACCTTCACCCTTTTCACTCCAGTTTTGGAAAATGTTAGTGGCATGCCGGCGTTAAACGTACAAATTCCTTTCCGTTGATACCTTTTTCGTAAAAATCCGTCCCGCAGATGAGAGAAATAGGTACTGTGACCTTGCCGTATTAATATACCTTTGTATATGATGATGATAATAGGTATTTTGAAAGAATAATGAAAACTATATAAAGTTTATTTCTTGTCTATTTTCAATATAAATTGAATTTTCGAATCAATTTTATTTCTTGAGAAGCTTCTCCTGCAATAATTGTATTCTAGTAATCTATTCTAAATTTACGACATTAACAATTTCATATTTTCTAGATTCTCGAACTTTACCGATTAATCGTAAACAGAAAGTATTCCCCAACGGAACGCTCATTATCGAAAACGTAGAGAGACAATCCGATCAAGCTACCTACACATGTTTGGCAAAGAACTCGAATGGTTATAGCGCTCGAGGCAATTTAGAAGTTCAAGTTTTGGGTAAGTTTTTATGCTATTTATCCACTAGTTTTAAGATAGATGGAATTCGCGAACGGCATTTACCTTGGTCTTCGATTCACCGTCATACCACACTGGTGGTTATATAATGTTTTAAGAAAACATTCCAGTTGTACTGGAAGTGTAATATTATATCCTGGTTGCAAATCAACATCCGGACGCGTTTCCACGCAAATATTTCTGCTATAGGTTTACCAACAACTCGGTTCCATTAGCGGAAAATCTGATCAAAATGTAATTTTTTTAAATATTTTGCGTATTTCATTCTTGAAATTTTGTAAAAAAAATATATCACGAGTTCAATATCGAAGTGAATTATGGTTGTTGAATTTTCTGATTATTTTAATCTGTTGATAATAGGTACAGTATTTTCGATTGTCATTAGAAATTATCGTTGTAAGTTCCGATTCATTCAAAAAAAATGTACTATATTTCATAATTCTTATAAGTGTCGAGAGGTTTTACTTTTTGGGGACGAGGGTTTCACTTATGAAAAGAAAAACTGTTGTTAGTCATCCAACTTCGACTATTTTTTATTATGCAGTTTACTTCTTAGACTTGAAGGGCTTTCTTTTGTACTTTTCTAGGCGTATGCTGTGACTAATCTTTCTCTGAAATACGAGGTGCCATCGTTTTTTGTGATTAATTAATTTTTCTTCACTGAACAGATAGGCCATTGGAGGAGGAAATGGTAGGATTTTTGTAAAAATAAAAAATGACAGTGCCTCCGAGAGACGTTAATAACATAAAATGATACTATAGATTTTATTGGTTGAAAAACAAGCTCCATTTTCAGTTCGCTTCAGGCAAATGACAAGCTTTGGTTTCTTCACTCTGTGTCGTTTCATTCTGACCTGATGTCGTTTTCGTTTCGATATCTGCCACAATTTTACATTTCTGTCTCCATCGACTGTACAGGAACCAAATATCTGGTATCGGATCATTGAAGTAGTGTGAAATTGAAAGTTTTGCTGTCATAGGTAATCGACTTTGGAGATGTCTTACTAGAGATGAATATTGTGAACACCATTCGTGTCGAATTCGTTTCTACATTTTTTTGTCTCTCAGAAAATGCCGTTTGTGAATCCGTACGTTTGTTGAATATAAAAATTAACCCGCTCTCTTTCAGCGTAACGATTTTTTCCATTCGTCATTTGTTCTGGTGTGTTAATACTATAATCTTAAGTGCGTCAGTTGGTAGTCGTCCATAATTTTGTAGAATTTAAGCATTCGTTCGGAAATTCGTCCATCGCGCGTGTAAAAGGTTCTAATTTATTTTGTAATTGCTGTGAAATTTTCTTCATCTTGTTGGTCCCCCGTCGCAGAAATGATGCTACAAACTCCCTCAAGGTTGCGCGCACCTTACCCGGTGCGACCGTGCAGAGAATTCGATCGAGTCGTCGATGTTGCGTTCGATAAGAGTTTAACTAATGTTTTTTATTTCGTAGTATTTATTTTAACCGATCTGTTTGTGTGATATACATTTATATACGTATGCGTACAGTGCCTCCGCATATTACCCCATTCCATTTTGAGGGTCCGGTTAACGCTGGCGAAAGCGTTCAGCTTTCGTGCTACGTCTCCAAAGGGGATAGGCCGCTGAAAATCGGCTGGCATTATCGCGACGACGACCTAGACAATAGCAATAGCTCGTCGCCGGTCGAAATTCATACGGCCATGTTCGGCGAAAATGCTAACATTCTAACGATTAGTGCTGTGGCTCCGGAGCATCGTGGCCAGTACGTGTGCACCGCGATGAACATCGCCGGAATGGCCAATTACTCGGCTCGGCTAGACGTTTACGGTTGTTATCATTCAATTTTTGCGTATTGACTGCGTGTTGTTGTCCTTCTCCTTACGCGTATACTATACTGTATGGCCTGCTGCATGATCATTCGCACTAATACCTGTATCATGATCGGTTAAACATGTGTGCATTTTCAACCGTATTGGAATGTGCATTGAACGATGGCCAATCTTGTGAAAGCCGAAAACCGAGAGCTCACTCCCATCTCCCGTCCCCAGCTCCAAAATCAGGTCTCTTTGCATCCTTCTTCTTCGTCGATGTAGACTACATAGAATTTTATTTAAGTAATCACGTGACGAGTGAGATTCTTTTTCGAAATTTGTGTTCTAAAAAACCGATTCTCTGCGATTCTTACCGCATACACGACACGCCTATGGCTATAATCGTTACTACTGTATCTATCCCTCTGGTGCTTATTGTAGTACTTCCAGTTATTCTACCGTTCTCGTTCGAGGGTGAAACCAATTTCGGTGACAATGTGCAGGCTACGTGCCACGTTTCAAAAGGCGACTCGCCTTTGCAGCTGACGTGGAGTTTCCACGGCGTCCATACGAACGACTCGAGCCTATTGCTACAAAACAGCATTAAAACGCTTAGAGTGGGCGAGCGCATTAATCTGTTGGAAATACCAGAAGTGTTTCTTGCGCACAGTGGCAATTATACGTGCACAGCGCGGAATAAGGCGGGAAGCGCTAATTACACGGCTACGTTAATGGTTAACGGTAATTATTTTATATAGACATTGGAGAAAAAAAACTCAACCAACAAAACACCAAATCAAAAATGCGAGCTAAAAACATCAATAAAAGAACGACCAATACCACAACTACGCAACCATCCTAAAAATTAGAACCGCTTTATTTTATTCTCCATCGCATGACTATTTAGACTAATATTTCTAATATTGTTTCATAATTTCGCCCACTCATCGATTCCTCTTACTTTTTTTCATCCTCTTTCTCTTGTTCGACTAACATTGTGTAAGCCTATTCGGTTTTTTTGCCAGGTATGTGGCAGAAACTAACACTAGGTATTTTGGTTCTTATACAGTTCATGTATATACGTATGTACGAGTATGGTATTAAATCTTTTTGGGAGGAAATACGTGTGAAAGTGGATCGATAAGGCTTCAATAATAGTGTTATGTTTATTTCTTATTTTGAAAGAAAAAAAAAAGTTTAGCTCGGAAAAAAAATTAATCTATCATTAGTAATCTTCCCTGATCAAAGAGAAAAGTACTCAGGCCATTGGAAGTTTATTGATCTTAATTGTTTATCTTACGGCTATATTGTACAACGTTCACTCATGTTAGTTCAGTATGTTATGAATGTCAATTATGTTAAGCAGGGTTTAAACTCGCACCTCTATTCTCCAATCACTGTATTCTGTAAAGTTGGGAAATTTTAACTCTTAGAGAATACATTAAGAGAAAGTGTATAAACTAGACACATTGGTTCCCTTTAGTGAACTTTTTACTATTAGATCTTATAGAATAAATCAACGAGTACAAGTCGTCCTTTATTCAGTGCATTTGTTTATGGAATATTTTTCCTGTGACTTTACTGGTTTGGGCTACTGGGAATCTGTAAAAATTAATGCACAGCACAATACAGACATCTATCCTCAATACAGGAATCCTTCGAGTTGGAAGTTGAAAATTTCTGGAATAAAGGAAAAACATGCTGACCGCTCACTTGGCACAATAAGGGAATAATGCTCTCTTAGATTTCAATTTATACCCCAAAAAATTTATTTTTCATATGCGAAACCTTTTTTTCTTCCTATATGTGTAGTTTCTCAGACGAGAAATAGTATTTTCCTCTTTGTTGATCTTTACACTCGAGAAATTTTGCCTTACGGTTTCTGTAAAATTTTCTGGCCTTGTTATCGGGCTGAACCAATTAAATAACCATGAACCAACAAAAAAAAAAAAAATCTTTTCCGTATAAAATATTTGCAAAAATTGCACTCTTCTCGAGTTCATAGTTGGTTCTTCGTGATTTTCTATAAAAAACTAGATAGGCTTGATATTGTAACCGTAATTATTTCAAAATTCCTTACTTGGACAAAATCGATATTCAAAAAAGTGACTTGTACAATTTAGTACTAATTTTTGGTATTGCAATCCCATTTCTATGGCACAAAAATATTTATGTCTCGCTTACTGACTATACTTTTCCAACTCCGTCATCAAGAACACGTATTTTCTCTCAAATATATTTACTTATTGAAGAATTGTAAATCAGTGCGTCGTTTCTTGAAGAATCGACTGGAGTCAATATTTGATCCGTTTTGATGTATGCCCGTACAGTACTCTTGTCTCTTATCGTATAAATAAGCGTACCTACCTACGTAATATATTTTCTAAGAATTGATTTTTTTTTTAAAGAATTTTTTATCTTGTGCACATTTCCTTATCGCGATTACGCGCTCGTTTACATTTACGTGGTGACCCTTGCTGTTAAACTTTTGACCATCTTCTCAGTGCCACCGCATATATCGCCATTCGAATTCGAATCGTCCGTATACGCTGGAGAAAACGTTCAGGTAACGTGCCACGTGCCAAAGGGGGACCGACCTCTGAAAATTCACTGGCGTTTGGAAGAAAATCGGACCTCGGACGCCGATTTCTCCAGTGCGATGGTCGGTGACCGAGCCAATTTTCTCACCATCTCCGCGGCGGGCCCAGATAGTGCTGGAAACTATACGTGCATTGCTGAAAACGATGCTGGAATCGATTACTTTACGGCTTCGCTGGCCATTATCGGTAGAATTTTAGTTTTATTTTCGTCCAATGATCAAAATAATTATGAATAATGAAGAGAGCAAAAAAAAAAACGATGTAGATGGGCATGCATCCGTTTGGCCTTTTTTTTAAATATTAATGTTATAATTATTTTTTATCTTTGGTTCATTCGCACGCTCGGCCTTGCATGATCGAATCGTTCACCTTTCCTCGTCATCCTCATCGTCGTCGTTTAGTCCCATCAGACACAGATTTTTCTGACCATCGTTCGATTTGTAACGTCGAACCAATTGGATGAAACAATACAAGTACCATATTGTCGTTGGTGATACTGATTGTCGTTTAATCGAAATATGGCTGTCAATGGGTTGGTAGTACCGTTTTTCTCGATTAGACAATTCATTCCACCTTTGTGGATTCCCTTTGGCAAAGGTAAATCAAATAAATGATGACATAGGTCAATATTCATAGTTTACACGAACCCTGAGCCAAGTGTTTAAGTACTAACCTAAGAGCCAATTTCAAACTTGTAGCTCTCGGCTGTATTTCTCTACAAAAGTAAATTTTTTTCAAAGTTTTACTGTAGTTTGTCATACTACGTTTCTCAGCTGAACTATATTCTTTCATAGCTTCATTGTAGCTCAAAAACTAGCCCACAGGTTAGTGAACGCTTAGCTCAGGGTTATTGTCGACTGTAATTATCGCCCGTAGATTTTGAATCGATTGAAATCTTGTAATAATGAAAATTTATCAAAAATTATTTCTCACATCAGTAAAATAGTCGTAATACGAGTAAAGTTTCAGAAAATAAAACCTGCCTATAAAATGAACTATCATCCATGATAAATCTCTGCTTTTGTTTTACAAAAAATAGTTTTGACACCTCCATGGTTCATGGATGAGTCTAACCAACCACGTCCACATCCAATCGAATTAACAGATCCATAACACGATCTAGGGCATTACTTGAACCCTCTCCTTATGTAAGTTTGGCCATTAAGTGAGAAGAATTGAGATTTTACCCCCAATCCCTCAGAGTGGATGAATGGCTATTTGGATGATTTTATTCGATGTTTTTGGTCCATAGTGCATTCTTATTTGAGTTGGTTCTCAGCAAAAAAACATCATAAGTACATATTGTGATGCCATTTTTCATGTTCACCGATTCCAACCTACCTATCATTGAATGCCTTGTATGTGAATGTCTCACAAATCGCATTCACTCCCTGCCCATTTACAGCGCCCCCCGAGGTACAACCGTTCACATTTGGCGACAACCACCTCAACGATGGCGACACCCTCCAAGTGGCTTGTACCATCCCCAAAGGAGATCTGCCCATCACCGTGAACTGGTTCTTCAATGGACAACCGCTGCGGACAGATGACAATATGTCGGTGTCAAAAATCGGACCACGTGCCTCTTTCCTGTCGATCACATCTGTTGGTCCTGTGCACGGTGGTAACTACACCTGCCGAGCCGAGAACAGTGGAGGCTCCAATCAATTCACTGCTCCTCTGCGAGTCAATGGTACTGGCCATCGCCAATTTTTGCCTGCTAGCATTGTCATTTAGTGTAGTTTGCTGTTTAGTGGATGATTTTGACTGTATTATTTGCGTTTACTTTTTTCAAATCACAGTTTCTTTGTGGTCCGCTTCTTCTTTTCTTTGTCTTGGTTGGGTGGAGGTTTTTCTGTGTTGAAAACTATTGAATTGTTACACATTTTACCGTTAACCATTAACAAGGTTTGCTCAGCACATCTGAAGACCATTCAACTTTGTACCTGTCCATTGTCCGCATTCTTGCATTCCTCTGGCCTCTCCCCTCATCCCTGTTAACCCTTGGCTTACTGTATAAACGACGTGAACATTTTGTTGGCTAGTGTTGCCCCACATAAAACCGTTCCCCATGGACGAGGCTGTATCTTACGGTGACAGTATTCAGCTGAATTGCCACGTTTCAAAAGGCGACAAACCGTTCCAACTGAAGTGGATCGTAAATGGAAAACCAGTGGTGTCAGGTGCGGGTGTTGAAACGACCACTGTGGGGGATGACACATCATTGTTGACAGTGGCATTCGCCGATTTCATGAATTCTGGAAACTATACTTGCGTGGCATCTAACAGAGCTGGAAAAACATCGTTCTCTACTGAAGTCTTTGTAAATGGTACTGTCATCACGAACAAGAAATTTTTTCACTTTTTGTTCGTACCTCTTTATACTTTTTTATTTTGTGGTTTCTTACTTTGTATTTGTATCAGTGGAACTAACTTTTTTTTATCCATTTTTAAAATTCTTTCTCTATTCATTTTGTATTGCTTAAGTTTTTTTTTTGTTTTGTTTTGTTCCTTCTGATTTTTAAAACTCATTCAGTATTGCCTCATTCTCATGCAAAACAATACCTTTTTTGTTTGGTGAAAATTCATCATTCAGCTCGGTGCCTTGTGAGTAACGTGTGATTTAAGCTTTTATTTCATATATCGTGCCATTCCATTTTTTTTTGCATTTAATGTGAACCCATAACTTACGTATAGCATATTTTTTGATATTATTAGGCAGAGGGGAACGCTTTGGGAACACTTCTATATCTACTTATCCTGAATTTTTCTTCAATACTATTGCTATGTACGTTGCAAATATGATGTAATAAGTATTTTTTAAGATTTTATGTAACTATCGCACTTAAAATATAGTATCTGTTCATGGAATTTGCTAACCACGGTCTTTGTAAATTGAAAATATTTTTATAATACAAAAAGGAGTGAGTTTTTGTTATAGCCCTCTACACCTATCTAACATAAGTGTGTTTTGTGGCAGGTAATAGTAATACTTGATCTTATAATTCTAGTCCTGACAAATAAAGTTCTAAAAAGGAAACGAATTAAAACTGTAGTTACCATGAGTAAAGGAATTACGTCCGCCTATAACATCAGCCCCGTGGCACTGTGGATACAGTGGTCCAATTTTTTAGGAGGATGTAATATAAGTGACGCCAGTTCAAATCCCCAAGCTGGTGGAACCTGTAAGTGGTGACCCATATATGATATTTGGAGCATAGTAAAAACAGCGCTATCTTTTGGAACGTTGTGAACTCAGTGGTCACACACCCTTACCTCTTACCACTACTTCCTGGAAATGGGTTGAGTGGGGTGTGGACTCAAGCAGTGGCAACTGTGCACAATGTTTGGTGGTCCCTTCATGCATACTCCACAGCTGCTTGTCAGCAGTCCTCCTTTTTATACCATTAGTACTGGGGGGGGGGGGTTTAGTGACCATGCATACAGGCATTATGTCTGCTCTGTGATTCTGTGGATACGGTGGTCCAATTTTATAGGCGGATTTAATATAGGTGACGCTGGTTTGAATCTCCAAGCCGGTGGAACCTATAAAAACTATCTAAACATGCATTTTTAAAAATTATTAAAAAAATTACATCTTCTGTTTGAGAATATCTTTTTATCTTCCTTGAAACAAACATTTGAAATGTTTGTAGTGAAGACGTTGAGAATGAATGATTGGATGCAAATGCCGAAGGAGTTCCTTGCTGTCTATTCTCATAAGAATCTTTTCACTAGAGCGCTGGTATTAGATTACATAGTGTATTGTGCTAATTTATTCATTACTGTGAATCAATTTATGAATTCTGTTGCGGAACGCTCATACCTGTGGCTTTTGTTTCTGACCGAAACTTTAAACCTTAACTGTAGCAATTCTGCTCTATTGTCAGCTTCTACAATTAGTGCCAGTATTTTCATTTGCTCCGCTCCTACTTCAGTGATAATTGCCCTTGTTATTGCAAGTAGCATTTTCATTAGCTAGATCTCTTTTATGACTCATGCAGTGAATGAAACTTTCCTGGCACTGATATGAGGTGGACTCGCCTGTAACCTTCAATTCTTTCTTCACCTTTCCCTCTTTTCATCCCATTAAAAATGCAACTTCTCTCTTTTCGCTGGTCGTAATTACTCCAACCTTACCCAGTTTCTGATTTACACCACATTTACATTTTCTCCTTTTGATAAATTAGAAGTTGAAAACAAGAAAAATTAAATCGCATATTTCAGAGAACTAATAAAATGGTCACGTGCGTCATTTAACCCACTTTTTACTATTTTTGAACTTGAAGCAAGAAGAGGAACATATAACCAGAATTAGATTTCAGCATGAGCTGATGAAATTTAATGTCTGACGCACTAGGATTGATAAGGCATCGTTAGAATGCTGGAAATAGTATTAAAAATGGAAAAAAATTCTCATTAGATAGTTATTAAAAATACTTCGCGCAGGTTGGGTTGCTTGATGGTTGAAAATTTGGATATAAATCCAAATCTCTCAGGTCCCTCTGCTGCTACATTCCTAACCCCCTCCCCCCCCCAAAAAAAAAACGCGTAGCGAGCCACTCTAGAAAATGTACGTTTTCTTAAGATAAATAAATAAATAAATAAATAAATAAATAAATAAATAATTAAATAAATAAGTATATTGAAAAATTCAAAATATGAAAAGTATAATTGGTAGAATTCTGAGCAAAAATTACCTACGTATAAAATGTAGTGTCAAGGAAATTTGAAATTAAGTGTATCTATTGTGAAGTTATAAAAAACGCACGCAAGTTATTAAATTATTGCTTACCAAATTAAATGAAGACAAATCTGTTTTCGACCAGCTTCTTTGTTTAATCCAGATTTTGTATTTTTTTTCATAATAATAATTGATGATTTTTTCAAATCACCTCTACGTGTGAACCATTAAGCCGATTGAAATATATTAAATATTTGTACCAAATTTTGTGACTATTTGTTGAAAATTACATGTTTTAGAACCATTGAAGCGTAAAAATGATACATAATACGATATAATAGACGAAACATAAGGGCGATCTGGAACAAAAACAATATGGTTTGTCCTTGTGTTAATCCAAATAAGTATACCAAATTTCAAGACTGTTGGATAAAAATTATGACCTGTACTGTGTTCAACAGAAATGTGTATTTATACATATATAATTATATACCTATGTGAATTTCAGCTAATAGTGCCAAAATTTTCCTAGGGTTACGAAATAAAAAAGGGACATTCCTTCACCCATGGGTCTCAATACTAAATTAGTTTTAATATATAAACTTTCTTCGAAAATCTACATAAAAAAAAACGTGGTCCACTGATATACAACCTTACCACAGTGGTGAAAACCAACCCCAAAACCCACTTTGCCGATATATGGACTGAATACGGCTGTGATAACCAGTTTTTCTCTCCCCTGCATTGACACTCATTCAATTCCCAACTAATTGTATCTTCTAATGGTACTCATTCGTTGTTGCTCTTATTCCTCTAATATTAGCAGTTACACATTGTACACCCACCTCCTCCTTTCCCAGCATAAAATCCTCTATTAGGGGCATGCTTTATCTTTGTGTTAGGCACCCAAAGGTCTAAATCCAATACTGCGGAGTAATCCTTTATTTTCTTAGCTTTAAAAAAAAAATATATTGAAAAATAAAAAATTGAAATTTCTACAATTTTCAACACTTTTCAAAATGCCTTCTATGCAAAACTGTTGCACCTATAACCATGATTTGAAGTTTTTCTTATTTCTATGTTTGGGATTCCAAATTTGAAGTGTTTATTACCTTTTCCATAATTTTCAGTGAATTGTATTTACCATTGATACCTGCCACAGGACCACCAAATCATTTATCAGTTTTTACATCCCTCTGAATTCCGCATCTTCGTTCTAAAATTTTCCAATGTATTTAAATTCCTAATCGTGACTGCATGACATTTATTTGTTGTTGTAAACATGAACTTCTTCATTATTATAAGTTGTTTATAGCTGCTAATCAAAAAAAAATCCTAATTTTTATTACATTATATTGTCATTTCAAATGGTGTTATTTCATTATTTGTGTGAATATTTTCATCTTGACCATTTTTTCGCTCGCCCTCACAGTACCCCTGAAGTTTAAACCATTCGTCTTCGGCGAAGAACCGCTGAAAGAGGGCGAAACTGTTGCGGTGCAGTGCGTCATCTTGTCGGGTGATTTGCCCGCCAACATTTCGTGGGAGTTCAACGAGAAGCCTTTGGCTACCTCCGATAATGTCATCATCACAAAAACTGGTTCCAAAATCTCGTCGCTCACCATAGACTCCGTGTCTGATGAGGATGCAGGAAATTATTCCTGCGTTGGAGAGAACATCGTGGGAATCGTCACTTTTACCTCAACTCTATTCATTAATGGTTGGTTGGTTGGTCTCTTGCATCGTTGCATAGTCTGAGCATGTACCTGACAATGATTTTTGTTTGCTTGAACATCACATTGACGTATTAATGCTGTCCTTACTTGTATGTTTCTTTCTATATTGCCTTTCCATTTTTTTAACTTTTTTTTTCCAAGTTCGAATACCTACTGTACCAGAGAAAAACAATACAGGCTTCGAACGACGTGTCTTTGAAATTGATTACAAAGTGTGATTCGTATATATAATTTTGGCCAAAGATATGTACAGACAATGTATGTATATGTATTCTCCTACAGTACCACCTAAAATTGTTCCATTTACCTTTGGCGAGGAGTCGTTCCATGCTGGACAACCAGCGACGTTGCAGTGCACCGTGGCCGAAGGTGACCAACCATTGAATATCGTATGGTTGAAAGGAGACAAGGAGTTGTCAAATTCGATGTACAACGTCACCATTACAAAAATCAGCCGACACCTTAGCGTTTTGAACATCGAGGAGGTATCCGCCAGTCATATTGGAAATTATACGTGCTCGGCTAGAAATGGTGTTGGCACCAGCAATTATACCGCAGCGTTATTCGTTAATGGTTTGTGTTGAAGATCCACATTTTGCCGCTGCAATCATCTAGTCGTTAATTGCCTGCGTCCATTTTTTAGTTAACTTCTTCTGGTGTCTGTCTCACAAGTAACTCCGCTCATCCTTTTCCTGCGTGTATCCTCTGGTTTTTCGTATGGCAATCTTAAAAGTGGGATGAAAAATTTCAGTCAATCCATTTGAGGGTACAATAAGATGTATTGGTGTGTTATTAAATTGTTATTGTCTATTGTGATACTATTTGCACTGTCATTAGTTCGTTTGTAAGTCAACTTCAAAGCTCATTATGTCTTCCACATAGATAAGTAAAGAGTCCTATTTGATTGGTTTGGTACAATTTTATGTGTAGTTTGCATATGATTGTGTACATTTTTGGGAGATCTCCGAAGTCCAAACCCATGACCTGTTCATTTCTCAAATTCTCTAATAGGTGTCCAACTTAAAATATTCTTATGTATATTTATGATTAATAATTTAGAACCACTGATGCTTCAGAAATATTTACTATAAGAGTTGAATAACATTAGTCAAGTACTAATTTTTCTTCTTCTACAAATAGAAGAGTTAACAGCTGGATGTCCATATATTCCGGTTTAATGATGAACTGACTGATTAAATGTTATGCAAATAGTTTCCTCTTACTTGCTTCACTCCCTGCAAAATATCTGCTGTGTCCAACCAGGATGTTTATGTATTAATTATCTAGTTGAACCACGAACCATTGCTGACTGGGCACTCCATTTTAATGCTTCGACCTAGTTATAGCCATTCACCTGTTAGTATAGTATAAAACAAGATTGTATTTGAGGTAATATGGAAAGGTATGAGTGATCTGAGATTTATAGAAGGTTATGAAAAATATCTGTAAGTATTGGCTCAAATTAAGAGGACTGATGTAGGTTTATTCTGTTGGGTCAATTGGCTTTTGAACTCTTCTTTTTTGGGAAATGGTTAAAAAGATTGTTAATCTTCCTACTCTAGGAGCAATTGTTTCGGGTATTTTTTTTGGCAAAAACAAGTGAAATTAATTTGTGAAAATCTGTAATTGAAGCAGATATAGGTACTTGGAAGCATTGTTGTATCCATTGTTCAGCATTTGCCTTCCCAACTGTTCTCAAGCTCTTTGTGATACCTTAAGAACCTGATTCAGGTATTTGACAAATTTTTTGAACTGTTCCGTTGAATCTCTTATTAATCGGCGAATATTTCTGTGATTAATCAGTCCATTCGCTAAAATTCGGCCGTACTAATTTTTGAGGGATTTTCATTACTCACCTGCAATGTTGATGTCATAACCTATTCAATGTCGCGAATTCGTTGCTCAGTTCAATTCCGTTATCGCTAGCGTTTAGATGTCATCATCTATTCCTGGTTGTAAACCCCGGCACTCCGGCACCATTGTAATCAGTGGTTTCAGTAATGCTTTGTTTTGCAGTGCGGCCATCAATTGCGCCATTCTCCTTCGGTGACAGCGCCGTTAACGCTGGAGAGGTGGCGCAAACCACGTGCATAGCCGTCAAAGGTGACGCTCCGCTAAACATTACGTGGCATTTTCTGGCGTCAAATGCAAACATGACGAATAGCCTGCCAAACGGCGTTTTGGTGAGCCCGGTAGGTGACCGCGGAAATCTGCTGCTCGTAAATCCGGTCAATTTTATCCATCAAGGAAATTACACTTGTCGAATAGAAAACGCTGCTGGCTTTGCTGTACATTCGGCGTTTCTATACGTCAATGGCACGTATCACAAATTCTAGTAATACCTACGCATAAATAACGTCAAATCGACATTTTGTTGGTGTTTTTTTTTTTTTGGTTTTTTCTTGCTCTTGTTACTTCTCTCTCGGGTAGTTTAGATTTCTGCTTACTTCTTTCTTTGGGTTTTCCCTATTTCTGTCTGCTAATCTTATCCTGTCTCTATGCTCGTAGGTATCTAATGAAAATATGTATCCACTAGGTACGTTGGGTAGAAAATTGCTACTTTAACTCCCCAACAATGGGTGGGTCTCTGTAACTATAATTACGTGTAGGTAACTTACATAAAATAAGTGATCCTTTGTTATTATAATGTAAGCCTTTTATATCTATCAATTATTTCATATCTAGAAGAAAAAACCTGTGTTGAAAAACTGAAAACTTCGACCTCTTTCAGTGTGTAAACCATGTCCGACACTATGTGTACATGAGTTCTGCTTCACTGTTATTGTAATTTAGTCCTACCGTTTGTACCCTGTGTTGAGTCATGACTGTGAAGTCAGGACCCGTGTAGTTTCATTCTGCTCGACAATACAATAATTGTTTTTGATAAACCAGTGCCACCTCGACTGATGCCGTTCTCCTTCAGCTCGTCACCGATATACTCGGGCCAGTCGGTACAGGCAACGTGTCTGGTATCTGAGGGTGACCTACCACTGGAGGTATTTTGGGACTACAACGGTACATCGACGGGGGTAACCACTCATAAGTTGGGAAGACAAGGCAGTTCGTTGCTGATTGACGACGTAGGCTTCGAGCATCGTGGAAATTACACGTGCTTCGCCAAAAATGCGGCTGGAATCGTGTCGTACAGTGCCATCCTTAATGTACATGGTAAATGGTAGCCATCGCTCTCGGTGCACGTGTTTCAATCGGTTGTCTCCAGCATTTTATAACGCTTGTTACGTTGATTTTCTTTTTCCCTTATTTTTTTTTGTGGTTTTTCCTTTTGGTGTGGTCCAAATAGGTTACTTTGAAGCCGCAAATATTACCTTACCTACTCTTTGGAGTTTTCGAAATCCTATTACTCCCCAATCCCACCGCAAGTACCATTCCAAATTGTCGTATAATCAACTTTTTTTCATAAAATAAAACCCGAGCTAGTTTCTATCTTGATTGCTTGTAATCTAAAGTCGTCATTTTTTTGATCAGTTTCCCTGTGCAGTCATCATCATATTTTAAGATTATATGTATGTATTTCTTAGTAATTTATAATATAAGTTCGTCACTCTGTATTTGTGTAAATACATCCGTACTCAACTTATTATCTAAACGTCGACTTTATGAGTTTGATTTATAAATTATAACGGACCCTTCTTTTTTTTATTAAACATTGCCTGTACATAGTTAAGCCGTTTATTGTGCCATTTGAATTTAAAACGCCAATATTCGCCGGTCAGTCCACCCAAGCGACCTGTCTGGTGTCAGAAGGTGACGTACCCATTAATATATGGTGGAATTTCACTAATCCGCTCTCGTTCGCTGAGATCGGTGTGTCGACCCATAAATTTGGGCACCAAGGAAGCGTATTACTGATCGCCGATACAAATGCCCACCATCAGGGCTGGTACACTTGCTCTGCAAAAAACTATGCCGGAGCCACCAATTACTCAGCTCTGCTCGAGATACATGGTAAATGAAGATGAGAGTCATCGAAGAATTTTTTGCTCTTTGCATGTTCGCTCGCACGACATTTAGCTGGAAAATTTTTTACGAATTTTAAACACGTTTTTGACTTTTTAAATGCAGAGCATTTATATGGCGCTTTGTTTACTTATTTTTTTCATAAATTTTTTTCTTTTTTTTTTCGAAATTGCGTTTACCGTAAGCCTAAATATATTTGCAATTTTTGTGCGAATATCAGAAATATATTTTTTGTTTATAATTTGTAAGATTTATTATGGCTGAGGACGTTGAAGAACTATGTGATTCGTTTTTGTTAATAGTATCTTGTAAGCTGTGATTCCCACCAAACAATCTAAATTTTCCTCTAAATTCACTTTTCATGTATTAATTACGAATTGATACGTTGATAAGTTTGAATGAGAATGGCAGTTAACAAAAATATCAAAAGGAGGAACATATTCTTAATTTAAATAAAATATGATCTCTATACACGGGGTATAAAGTTCAAAATTTGTTGTATTATAAACATCGTATGAAAAATTGAAAATGTTTCATATTTTGTATCGATTTTCTGTATCCATTGTAAACGAATGAAAAGAGTAAGAAATAAACTAAGCCTTATTTACTGCGTACCTCCACCGGTATATGAATGGCAAAGTTATTACCTTGATGATAGCTACATTTTTTTTATTTTATGTTTCTTTCCTTTTTATATTTATTTTTTGTAACAATTAAAAGAAAAAAGAAACTGTACAGGGGGATGCGTGCGTACCGTAATTATCTAAATAGATAAATGCAGACTGTACCACCCTCATTCGAATTTCTTTCACAGCTAAAAAAACTTTTCATTTTGGCATACATAATAATTAATGTAGGCTTTGTATAAATTGTTTTCAGTTTTTTTTTTTTTTTTTTTTTTTTTTTTTTTAATTATCCTTTAGTTGTTTTTTGTAGGTACTTGTTTGAATATCGAAGATAGATTATCATTTATTTTTGAAAGTAGATAGGTAGTGTAATTCTTTAGGATTTGGTATCTGAATTTATATCTTGAAAATAACGAAATGTTCCCTATTTGCATTAGATACCCATGAACCTGATAATTATAGTATCTCTGTGAACTCAGTATGATACAGAAGTGGACGAATGTGTTAATACCTTTGAATAATCTATGTTGAAAAGTATGTAGAACTAATAGCAGCATGAGCACAGGATCGGTGGATTCACCTACAAAGGAGTATACCTGTAAGAAAATGTGGTGAAGAAACGGTTCCTTTCCATGCACTACTTCTTTTTTTTTACTTTTGGGTCCCCCTTCTTCACTGATCATTCTTAAACTAAGGATAGTGAAAATGTAATTTCTTAGAACCACCTCATGGTATCCGTACTGGATCACCCTTTAGAATGTCTTGAGCGCTGCAAACAGTTTGTTTGGGCTATGAATTAAAGTCTATAGTGTAGACTCAGTTACTAAGTGATATCTTTCAAATATAAGGACTGAGTAAAAACAATGACGGCCATACGTATGCGCCCTGTCACTGATGATGCTTTCAAATGTAAACTATAAATGGCAATATTCTCTTTTTCGATCACTCCTATGATCAAATGTTCGAAGTATCTGACCTGTGAGTGTGACTATTGGATTAGGGTGGATTTTATAATATATGATCTTTTGATGGCACCCTCTCTACAGTGCGGCCACACATTCACGATTGTACTGACACATTGTGAATTTTGGTTAGCGAATTTCCGAGGGCTCTTTCTGGTTCTGTGTTTTCATTTCGGGTGGACCAAAGTTCAAACCCTGTTATACACAATTTATTATGATTAACCTAGCACTGTATTCAATATTGTAAATGATCTGGTAGCTGGTATCTGTGCATCGTGTTCGAGTTTACTGTAAAATACTTGTACATCGCATTCGAGATTTTCGCATTGTGACGTCACTCATTAGAAAACGATTTTCATAAATATATATATGCCTATGTGTGTGTATATTTCTAGTTCTACCCCGGATTGTTCCATTCTATTTCGAGAAAACGATATACGCTGGCGTTACCACGCAAGTCTCTTGCACGGTAGCCGAGGGTGACTCGCCCGTAGACATTACATGGAGTTTACATGGGTCCGAAAATCTGACCGCTTTAGGAATTACGACCAGTATAGTTAGTTCTAAGGTGAGCGTCTTAGTGATAGACACGACGGCGCTTCACCATCGCGGCAATTATACTTGTACGGCAAGAAATCGAGCTGGCTCTGCCAATTATTCGGCGACGCTGAACATTAACGGTAATATTTTCCAAAAGAAAGTACCTCTTCCTCAAAAGTTATTCTAAAATCAATACTTAAAAACGTTATAGCCTATGCGCACATACGCACCACACGCTGCTCTCTGTTAAACAAACAAAAATATTATGGGTTGTGGAATGCAATTGGTATCTGTATATAATAGTGATAATTAGGTGTGTTCTATTGGGAAAAAAGTACGAAATTCCGCACCTTTTTGATGGTACAATGTTCTGTTCAAAAAAGTGAGAGACTGGTTCTCTCAAGAGACTAGTCTGTTGTTAGAAGTTTGCTTTTCAAAAGCGTCGAATTTTCCAATCAGAATCAACGTGTAAGTTGTGATGAAAATGTTGTAATTGTACTTGTATCGCATGCCCTATAATATTTTATCATATATTTTGTATCGCATGCCCCGTATGCCATAATTTCCTTAGTTTCAAAAAATGTCCTTTAATTGATCATTCTATTTGAATACCTATCTCAATTTTTTTGAGTTCTCATTCCGCAGAACTCACCCGGAATCAATTGGGAACTCACTTTTCACAGAACTTATCGGGAACCTAGAATTTTTGTGCGGCACTTTTTTGCCATATAGAATACAGCTATTGTTTCCAAAATATCATACCATACAAGTTTAATTTTTTTGTGCACATTTCATTCTATATCATCTATCTATTTTTTTATCTATCCTTACCTCTTATACCTTGCATTAAAACAAAAAAATTGGTCCCTTTTTGACTAACTGAACAAAATTACCTTATCGAACACGATATTAACAAATCCTACCTTTACACCCTAATAGCCTAGCTTTTTCACTTGTCAACAACTGATTAACTTTTACCCCACATACACATAGCCTATTATATAATATATAGCCTGTTTAACATATTAATGAACTCCGTTTTAACCACCTTCCGTATTTTATTTTAAGACTTATAAAAATAGGCGTAACATCGCTTTTTCTTACATACCCTGGAGATCTGGAAGATCTAATTATGTCTGATGAAACGGTCGATTCCAGTTTCCGTATAGGTACGATGGGCTCGTGATAATCACCCAACTAATTATGTATACCTATTTGTAAATAATAATTTATTACGGTTGTACTCCGTTATGTTGTCCATATTTGGTTTAGTCGAACGAATAATAATATCTCGTAAGGTGTATAATTTTCAACTTAGTTTTAAGTAAGAACTTATTGTCGTATAAGATGACTGTTAAAAATGACTTGACTGTTTACATGATTTGTAATGCGTTCACTTGGACAGTTTAGATTTCCTCCATGCTGCAGTCGTAAATCACCTAATCTGAATTTTCACTTGAGGCTAAATGTCTGCTCTCTGGTTATGGATTCGGAGGTATTAGTTAATTATCACTTACATGGACAACGAAAATCCTGTAAGTGCCTTTTACTCCGTTATTGATGAGTGCCTAACTTGTTCTAAAGTGGCTCATTACCAACAATTCGGCAATAAATGTCCAATGGTTTCAGTATGTTCCGTAGCATATTTCTCACTGCTGGAGTGTATCTATTGAAGATAAAATTCTTTGAACCGCGGCGTGAGATCGATCACCTCCATAGGTATGTCCCCGTATTTCGTAATTATTTTCCTAACTTGTATACTCTAAAGTGCAGACATAAAATATGATGAGTTTTGGTGCGTCGCGATGGATTGTTCAACTTGTCTCTCGGATTTCGGGCATCTCGATACAAAATTTTCACTTCACCTATCGTCGCCTCGTACAATTGAACGCAGTGTGTGTCGATCTGTGGCCTATATGTTGTATTAAGCGGTATAATATTAGTAAATCTGTCGTCTTTGAATGTTCCAACTGTATTTATACATAGTACCTCGAAATCTACGTCGCGTGATCGCTTTGCAATTTTTCGTTCACATTAATTGCGTACCTATGCATTTTATACACAGTACCACCGCGTATCACTCCATTCGCGTTCGAGGAGCCCATCTTTGCCGGACAAGCGGCGCAGATAACGTGCCTGGTGTCCGAAGGTGATCCACCGCTGGACATAACATGGACGTTTAACGGCTCCAGTGACGAGTCGATGGCCGAGTTAGGTATCTCGACCAGTCGGTTTGGCCAAAAGAGCAGCATGTTGCTCATCGAATCGACCAACGCCGAGCACCGAGGAAACTATACGTGCGTCGTACACAGTCGTTCTTCTTGGCATCTGACCAGCCAGTTCACAGCCGAGCTAAATATTCACGGTAAAAAAAAAAAGGGCCAGAAAAGACGGGACGGGACGCGACGCGGCGTGCCGACGTAGAGCGTGCTCGGCGCCAGTATTTACTCCTCTAATGTGCTGTATACCTTGTAGACTGTTTAGTGTTGGCGCATGTAAAAAATAGGTGGAGCATTTTGACGACAACGCTTTACCTTCGTGAAAGGCTGGCTGTAATTGCGTTTATTTGTTTATTTATTTATCTTTTATATTTTTTATTTTTGCATGACTTCTATGTCAGAAGGGGGCTGTCAGGATCCTTTCTACTTCAATATTTGCCGTGAACCTCCGACATAGTGTGCAGTATGTACGTGATGAAGATTCACTCAACCTTCGATATGTCACTGAGTTGCTGTTTTTTTTTTGTTTTTTTTTTTCTGTTCCTTTCGTGTTCCAGTCGAACCACAAATCGAACCTTTCAATTTTAATGACCTAAATGAGCGTAAATCGTTGAAGGTTTTCTGCACCGTAACCGGAGATCTACCTTTGAACATAACCTGGCTGAAGGATAAGGAAATTCTGACCACTGACCACAATCGTCGCATACAGCAGTGGGACGAGTACTCGGTGGTCTTGTCATTGTCCACCATTTCGGTTAACGATTCGGGCAATTATACGTGCGAGGCACGAAACGTAGCTGGAAGTGCATCTTACACGTCCGCGTTGCACATAAAGGGTCAGTGCGTTCTGATGTGCGTGTGTCTATTTTGGTTAGCTACTGCAGCTGCTTTACACCATTGTATTTTTTTTTATTTTGTTTTGTTGGTGTGTTGCATACGATAATACACCGCGTGGTTTACCTGTATAGGTTTTGGGGTAGGCCTAGTTCAGCTTCTACCATTTATTTCATCAATGCCTCCGTCCAAAGTCCTCAATTCCTTTTCTGTACGAAGGAATATATCGCCTTTCCCCCTCTACAATGGTTTTGAATACCACTTGCATATTGTTATTAATTGTCGTCGAATGAATTGGGACACCGTCTGAACACTCGTATTTGCATTTTGTTTCTGGTTTTAGTATCGCCTCGCATTAAACCGTTTTCTTTTGAAGAACCGATTTTCGCCAGCCAGACTGCTCAGGTTACGTGTCTAGTGTCCGAGGGTGATCTACCCCTAAACATTACGTGGTCCTTTAACGGGCGCTCGCTAATGTCGCTACCCGATTTTGGCGTATCGACCAGTATGTTCGGCCAAAAAACCAACGTATTGCTAATCGACTCAGTTGGTCCTCGTCACCGAGGCAATTATACCTGTACTGTGTACAGCATTCCTAGTGCCACTACTGCTCTGTATACGACCGAGTTGAATATACGCGGTAATTTTCTGGAAAATTTTCCCAAATTCAAATTTGTAGGTCGATTTTGCATTTTTGTATATGGTTCACTTTCTTTTTATTTATTTTTTTGTTTTTGTTTTTATATTCCTTATTTTCCTTCTTCATTTTTTCTGTGCTTCTTTGGATGCTGATTGTTTATATTGATATAGATTTTTCGATCAGTCTAGCGTACTGTTATTAGGGTGACCGAAAGGAACCGCTCATACCCCCACTGGTTTTTGTCAAAATGTTTATCTGTGGAGCTTTGTTCGTTTTTTTATTCTTTTATTTATAGTACATATTTTTTATCGATTACGTTTAGCGGCAAGTGTACGAATATAATGTATAGTAATTTTAAGAAATTATTTATTGTAAAATGTTATTTACGCAGTTAAAAATGTATTTATATGTATATTTTAAATTAGAATTCATGTAAAAATGGAATATTCTGTGTCTAAGCTGCCGTTTTTCGTGGTTCAGTTGATTTTTTGATATTCTCTCATTTGTGCTGCTTCTTCGTTATGAAATTCTTTCTATGTGCTATTATTTCGTACTACTGAGTCGATAAAATTAACGACTTCTCTTGCCTATTCGACTCAATAGATCGTATCTTTGGCCATCTTTCGACTTTCATAAACACTGGCGGCTCAAAGAAGAAAGGGAAAGTCGGAATATAGAAGAAAAAAAGAGCAAGTTACTGTTTTAAAATCCTGCTAAAGAAAAAAGAGAAAAATAAAGAAATTTCTACCGTATTTTTGTGCAAACAACGTTTTTCTCGTTTGTCAGCTCAAATTATGTATCTTTTCATTTACTATGTATGATTCCTTTCGAATAATTTCTTTTTCCCCTCCTCTCTTAATTTACATCTCTAGGTCCACAAATGTGTCGATAAAAATCGGTGAAATTTAATTAATCATATCTGTTCTCGTTTTATGAGGCTCTCACCTTCTCTAAACCCCCTCCTCCTTCAATTTATTGCCGTTTATCTTGCTTCTCGAGCAAGAAAATGGGTCCCATAATTTCGCCCTAATGAGTTTATCCTGCATTTTATTATGACTGCTACACAAAGGGAGACCTGTTTCGAATATAAATATTTCCTTAATCTGAGAAAATCGTTGAAAATATACTCGTTTTACTAATCTTTACTATGAAATTCCCCCTTTCACGCTTTGATGAAATTCTATGAAAGATACTGCCTAGAGTCGATGTCTCTCCGTATAAATTCTTTTAATTTAAACTAAACTTCGGTGTAAGAAATGGAAATAAAGTATGAAGTATAAAAAAAATTGTTCAGGTTTTGTTTGGTTGTGGATATTTCGGGGTTAGGGCCGTCAGGCTGGTATTTTGAATAATTACAGTACACTTTGAAAGTTAAATTTCAGTTCTTCAATTTGAAAACAAGTGATTTGCGTTTTTGTAGTGTCCCCTACGTTAGTGACTCGAAGAACTTTCGGGAGTGATTCTAAATTTCTGTAAAATAAAACTAAAATAAATAACATGACTGCACAAATTCATGTCCTTAAACAGTAAGAGTTGTATTTGTCCACTATCCAGTCCAGTAAGACTGCATAGGCGTTCTTAACTAGCCTACTTGTCTTTTTTTATTCTGCCTGACTCTCAGTGGCTACCCTATATTCAATTCTGATCTGATGAAATTGCAAAGTAAAGCTACGGGCTAATTGAATTTACCTAATACTATTTTTGAATTATTCTCAACCCTATCTGAAAAAAATTGAAAAATTTGCGCGATAAAAAATATTCTCAATTTATCACATTTACAACTTTGTTTCTGTGTATTTTTGTTTTCGCTAAGATATTGAAAGTATACTTACTCTACCGTCAGCATACCATTTATTTTAAGTTTGTAAACAATTTTTTCTCCTGGAAAAATTGATGTAACGTTCTTGATGCCCAGTGTGTACTACATGAAGACACTGTATCATTCTGCCTTCTCATTTCCAGTAAAACCGCAAATCGAACCGTTTGCATTCAACATGAACTCGATAAATGGTTTAAATTCGGCGAAGGTACTGTGCACCATAATGGCGGGTGACTTACCCCTAGACATTCAGTGGCTGAAAAATGGAAATTTAGTGTCGTCGAAAAAAAATACACGAATCATTCAAGTGGATGACACCTCGGTCATGCTAACCATATCTGCTCTCACTGTGGATGATTCTGGAAATTATACATGCTCTGCGAATAATTCTGCTGGTTTAGCCACCTACACCACTCCACTTTTCGTTAAGGGTGTGTGTGATATGCAGTATATTTTCATCTTAGTTAAATCGTTTCTCTTCTGTTTCTTCTTCCAAAAGATTTTGCTTATTTTAGTTATGCAGTTATGCTTTTTCTTTTTTCTTTTTTTTTTCTTTTAAATTCGTTCAAACTGGATAAACGGAGTTCATTAATCGTCTTTCTTATATTTCCTACTATATTCTCTTCATTCGACATATTTTCCTAAATTTACTCTAGCACGAGTATCAAAGGTGAGGGTATAATGATTGTCTTTTTTGAAGATAAGTCAGTTTTTCTTCGAAATTTTTCAAAAATGTGTCTTTTATTGCGACGTGATGGACAAAATTGATATTAAAAATTCTCTTAAACTCACCCCCCCCCCCGATTTAATTGTCAAATAAAATTATTATTGGCCTGTTTTTTTATGTTTTTGCGCAAGAAACATTCGATTAAACTTACGATGGAAATACGTTTTCTATTTTAGCACTTTTTCAATTAAGTATGTCTGTAAACTTTTGCTTTTCATATTTTCTATATGATATCTACTTATTAATCAACCGATTGTTGGATTCTATAGAATGAAGTTCGTCTAATGTTAAAAAAAATAATCGTTTCGAAGAAAAATTCGAGTCGAAATCAATCAATTTGGATGCGTCATAAATCAGACGGACAGGTATACTGTAGTAATTTCATTGTAAAAACCCATCTAGCAAAAAAAAATAATAATAATTTTTTTGCTGAATAAACTATGGGAATGAAAAGAAAAGAAAATATTTGTAAAGAGTGGATTGGTGCATAGGATTATTATCACTTTGTATTACCTACAAATGCAGTTGCGAAAATTTAATATGTATAAAGAAAAAACCATTTAGTTGATTCAAAGTTGCAGTTCTTCGTCTTTCACGCTTGACGCTTCAACCTTCTTACTCAGTTGAATACATCCCATTTAGTACTTACACTAATCTTCTCTTGCTTTAATTGGTGCATAACTGATAAAATCTATCAGAAAGATTGATTTTTTCTGCCCGAATTTTTTTTTCCATCTCCGAGCCTCCAAAAGCTCTCATTGACTTCTCAGTTATTTTATAATATAATTTTCGAGATTTTTCTTGGTCCGCCTTTCTCTCTCCCTCCGACCCTTGCATAAGAAAAGTATAGGCCACGCTATTGACGTAAAACCTTTGAACTATTGAGAATGAGGAAGTTCAATGTCTTACGATTCCTGTATCGCAAGGAGAACATGAAAAAGTACAACTGTAGCCTACCCATAGCAGTTGAGTCAGTTGTGTATTGTGGGTTGCATTTTTATAAATTCGGAAAGATTTCACGATGAATTCACCATGAACACCACTTCATATTCATGATTATTCGTTATTGTTTTGACATTTCATTAATTAGCCTTCATAATATTTCATCAACTTCTCAAAATGTCTATATTCGCTGAGATGTAGTGTTTTTAATGTGGAACCTCTTTTAACGAAATTCAATACGAATTTTGTATACATCGAAATTGTAGGACATCGTAGCCTAAGTGAAAAACTGCACGACGTAACGGACATTTCATCCGTTGACTCTTACCCTTATCAGTTACTCAATTAATTACCTATCTTATTCGATTTAATAAATGGAAATTTCTTGTGGGTTACCTACGTCTGCACTTCTGATTATTTGATCATTCAATTATTTTATCTTATTTTTAATAAAAACAACCGTTCATTCTCAATTGATGGTCAATGATTGAAGTTTGTTTTCGTTTTCAACTTATTGTCGTGGACACACTCTGCAGCATATAGAAACCGATGCCGGTAATACGTCGATACACTCATGAAATGGATTTTAATTCTGCCGCAGTGGACTTGAATGTTGGTTTCCGTTTTTTAAACTCGATTTTTACGGGTCCAACTTTATCGCGAAGAAGCTAGCGGATATATTGATTTTTGCATCGAGAGAACATATCTTCGCTCCGCTACGGATTTCTCGACAGATTCACCCGAACTGGTGCAAACATGCTGATGACGCAGTTTTATCGTCATCTTACATGGCGTCTACTCGATACCTATGTGGTTCTTCCTAGTGCCAAATTATGGGACACTCTTTTACCGTATTATTATAGAAGAAAATCTTGTTAGACTTAATTTGTACCTACTATTTTTAAGCGAAAAACCTAATTCGTAAGCGTATTAGCGTACGTCTCAAGTCCTTCTGTCCTTCCTGTGTTTCTCATTAGTCTTGTCTTGTCGAATCATGGTTACTGAGCTCAGCCTATCTGTACCGTTATTATAGAATTACCCGTCATCCAACCGTTTTCATTCGACCAGCACGGGCTAAACGGTGGAAAATCGGCGAAAATCGTATGCACCATCACCGGCGGCGACCTACCACTGCTCATTTCCTGGCACAAGGACGACAAACCGCTGCTCGAGACAGATAAACGTAAAATTATCCTTCTGGACGACATCACGTCTATGCTGTCGCTGACGAAGCTTGACCTAGAAGATGCTGGAACATATACGTGCCGAGCGAATAACACAGCCGGCTCCGCCGACTACTCAGCAGATCTACGAGTCAAGGGTACCTACTCCAAAACGAGAACATGATCATATTATA
Organism: Ericerus pela; assembly: GCA_011428145.1. Taxonomy (NCBI): domain Eukaryota; kingdom Metazoa; phylum Arthropoda; class Insecta; order Hemiptera; family Coccidae; genus Ericerus; species Ericerus pela. The sequence goes on from WOFM01000210.1 coordinate 570,823, forward strand.
CATACCTACTGTACCTAACCTCTATGAGTGTGTGATTTTCGATGTGCGTTCAACTTCACACGTTCTTCGATAAGCTCATTTTTATTCGATTAGTTTCATTTTTTGGTGAGGGGGAAAATTGTACCTATTTTATTTACGACGATTGATTATTGTATCTGTGCGCCGTTTCTGTGTCTCATAAATCGAAAAACCTGCTACCTGCCACGTCGTCGTTGGAAGCTTGTATTTGGAACCTTGAATTCGAAATTTTTTTGTACGGAATCGATTGATTTAGTTGGAGGGGCAGCCGGGGGAGGAAAATCGGTGGAATTTATTCGGATCTCGATAAGTACAAAAATTGACGGGGATGAAAATTAATGTCAAAAGTTTTTATCTCGTCCATTTCCTTCCTTTACCTCTCTATAATACGAGTGTGCTCCTGAACAGAAGAGAAATCTGTGTTATATACATATACCTATCCAACTTAATCCTTCTCATTGACATTTACTGCATTTATTTGGCGTTTAGTGTTGTATGCACTTCGTTTGTTGCACGTGTACTTTATTTTTTATTTCGGTTACCTATTACTATTTTATCATGGTTTAATTTGTACAAGTATCTATGCATGTAAACGCGGACATATTATAATTTTTTTTTTTTTTTTTTTTTTTGGTACAATAGTCTTGCAACCTTCTGTATCATTCTTTTCTTTTGCGTTCGTTTGTTGGTAAGTAGAAAGTTTGAAGCTTCTTTCGTTTCACGAAGGTAAAATCAGCCTGTTAAAAACGCTGGAACTACCTGGCTGTTTATGTTTAAAAATTTGATTTTTTTTTTTTTTTTTTTTTCATTTCAGATTTTGATTTTGCATGTACCTGCCTCTACATTATTAGACTGTATATTATGCATGCATTTTTTAATTGCTTCACTACGTTTGCATGATGAGCTAACTTAGTTTGTGCGTTTTGATTTATCTTTAATATTGTTTAGTTGTGCGGATTCTTGGCACGTAGTTTTGGCTGTGTTCTTTTGCTTCGTAGTTAGTTTCGTATGAATTTTGTCTGCGAAATAGGAATAGTTTTTAACGCTCAGTTTCCAATTACATACGTTTTTCTTAGCGTATTTGGCTGGAAAAGTTATTTTATAGTAGAAAATGACCGAAAATTTTTCGAATATCGCATAAAAACTGCCATTCTAGAGCTGCACTTAATTAATGGCCTAAAATTTTAAAATATTCAATTTAATGGTGCTTTTGTTCTGTTTTATTTTTTCTTTTCTATTGAAAAATGATTGGAAAATTCTAATGTTGATTCGTTCGATTTTGATACCACTATAAATATTATTATTCGGTCACTTTCTTGTAATTTAGGAATTGCTGGCTGGAACAAACTAAGGTTATTGAAACAGAAATTAAGTTCAAGGATTAGTATACCTACACGCGATGCTTTATTCATAATAGTACTCTCTTTCTAAGTAACAAGTCGGTGGCTTGTTAGAAGAAAGTGAAAAAAGATTGAAGGCAAATCTATTTGACTAATCAAGGCGTTATAAAATTTTCTTCATGCTAAGAGCACATTCATCTAGTGAATCTTCATGTTTACGTAGGCTTAAAATTTTTCGCTGAAGGACATACCTAATTACTATCTAGGTACCGGATACTTTTATAACATCTCAAATTACTGCTGTCACTTAGGAATACTATTCATCCCTAAAGCACCACGCATCAATGCTACATCACGCATGAATACAATTATCTCTCCCAGTTAGAAATTGACGGAAAAAATAATGTAAAGCCATATTCTGGTATTACATAATTCTGTTCGAAAATATACCAGCAGTTGAAGATTCAAAAAATTTTATTGAAACTTCAGACTATCTTTCTATTGTATCTTAATCTGAGGGTTTTCAGTATTTGCTTTCATAAAATAAAACAGCGATCGAATTTGGCAGTAATAATTGAAGTTTTTCTTATGTTTTTAATTACATCTTGGTAATTATCACAGATTACAGATGTTTTATTTTTGAAACCCCGAACCAGACTTATATCAATTTCCTACATGTACCTCAGCATGTAGTTATTTTTAAACTATATCCTAATTGGGAGTTTCCTCACGGATTATTTTCAATTCATTTTCTTCCAATATGAAAAATTACCTCCCAAAAAAAACTGGTACCTGCTATTTCTCTATATGATAGGCCTTGAAGTGTTCCTGCCAGCATGTCCTCAAGTAGTTTTTAATCAATTAAAAATAAAAACTTAACGTAAAGTAAAAAGTTTTTTTCTGAAAAAATTAAGATTTTATTGTAAATTTCCAATTTTAATGTAATTTTTTTTCTCTATTACATAGTGCCTCCACGTTGGATCCTTGAGCCGACTGACAAAGCATTTGCTCAGGGTAGTAACGCAAAATTGGAGTGCAAAGCTGATGGCTTCCCTCGTCCTCAAGTGACATGGAAAAAGGCGACGGGTAAGATAACATAAATTTTTGTCATTCGATTTTTCTGGTTCAATGAATGCATTTCGAAAGAAAATCAATTCTGGGCAAATGGTGTGTTTTTTTTATCTCAGACGTTTGAAGATAGAAGATTTATTTTTAGCTATTGTTTGATGGTTTTGTTCTGTCCTCTTAAAAAATAATGTCCTTATATTTGCTGTATCAGGAACCTAAATTTAACTCTTAGTTATCTGCTACTATATCATTCTGTTATTTAAATTATTATATTACAATATAGACTGTATCATGCTGGTTATACCTAGGTATTTGCAAATTTAAAACCTAAAAGATGAAGACACCTCATTTATTGTTGGCAGTTGCGTTTTCATTTACCCAACAATTTGGGGTTAACGTTTTCTATGAGACATATTTAAGCTGTTTTTTAATTCAGTGTGTTTTCGGCAGGGCAAGGCGATTATAGAGATTTGAAGAATAATTCAGATACCAAAGTTGAAGACGGAACGTTGACCATAAATAACATTCAAAAGAGCAACGAAGGTCGATATTTGTGCGAAGCAGTAAACGGAATCGGTGCTGGCTTATCTGCTGTCATCACTGTCAATGTTCAAGGTATCTTTCCATTTTCGGGTCATACTGTCATATCAATTGACTCAGTTATTTCGCTGCATTTCAAAATTTTCTTGTTTTGTCTTTAGCTCCTCCCCAATTTGAGGTTAAACTACGCAACCAAACTGCTCGGAAAGATGATCCATCTGTTCTGCAGTGTGAAGCTAAAGGCGAAAAACCCATTGGCATCGTTTGGAATATGAACAATAAACGACTCGATCCGAAAGGCGACAACAGGTATTGTACTTGAAAAATGATGATGAGAATTTCGAAATTCAAAATCATAGTGATCAGGATGAATATCTTTAAGTTGGCCTAATGATATTTCAACTACGAGTATAACTGACGTAATCCTGCGCTGGTTCGATTATTTTTGAATAGGCCTACTGGCCTATACTGGCAAAATTTTAAAATATTGCTCATGTTGATAATAAAAAAAAAATCTTAACTATGCATACCTAATAGGCAGCAGGATCGCTGAAGTTGAAACTTAACAATATAGATTGTACCGTATGTTTCATAATGCAACCGTAAAGCTAGAAGGAGTTTAATATGAATTTTCAGTGAAAAGATCTTAGAAATTATTCGAAATTATACCTGTGACTTCAAGTCTGTGTTGTTTTCAGTCTTCTTATTGTTGCATCATTAATTTAAAAAATTCAAATTATTATATTATGTTTCAAATTCCTTTTTGGTTTCAATTTTGGAATGGCTGCAGATTCATAATCGAATTAATGATTTGAGCGTTTTGATTTGAAACCACTCTGTAACTTCTTCAATACTGACTTCAGAAAATTGAAATTAAAATATTCACTTCATTTATCTGTGGAAGTAGGTCTATGCAATCAGTGTTGGTCCTTGTTATCTGACTACCTATGAAGATTCGAGTATGTTAAAATATTTTATTAGAATAATTGATTGTTTTCCAGGCGTTTGGGTAGTTTCCTTTGTTTTCCTTGAAAAAAATTACTAAATGTTACTATTCATGAACCATCTAGAGAGGCTTCCATAATCATTAGTATACGTACCTGCTCAAATCGTATTACCCTCTGATTGACCGCTGCCTAAATCACTGTTATCGTTCAATATTTGTTGAGCAGTCCATATAATTTTTTTTTCCTTCAGATACACAATTCGCGAAGAAATAAAAGTGGATGGCGTACTGTCGGACTTAAGTATTAAACGAACTGAAAGAAGTGACTCAGCCTTGTTCACTTGCATAGCTACTAACTCTTTCGGAAGCGATGATAGTAGTATTAATTTAATAATTCAAGGTATGTTCATATTTAGATTTCGCCAGTGGAGATTTGTATCAGGTTGATAATTATACTTCGACATTCGTCTTTTAATGATTGCAGAGGTTCCTGAAGCACCATATGGTTTGAAAGTTCTGAATAAGTCAGGACGGTCAGTACAGATGTCTTGGATTGCACCGTACAATGGAAATTCGCCTATCAAAAATTACAATGTTGAGTATAAAGTCACCAAAGGTTCGTACTTAATTTTAATGGGTTTCTGCGAAAATGGGAGAAGTTGTGGTTGACAAAATTTTCCGTTATGCAGGAACCTGGGAACATGACATTGAAAGAGTTCTGGTTGCTGGCCACGAAACTCTCGTATCGGTAATGACCTTACGACCAGCGACCACTTATCATTTTCGTATAGTAGCCGAAAACGATTTAGGAACATCAGATCCATCGGATGTTGTGACTATCATCAGTGCTGAAGAAGGTGAAAGCAAACAAACTGTTATCTTGTCCCGGCAGTGTTGGCCTATAATTGCCAAGCTATGGCAGTTTTAAATAAAATTTCAATTCGTTACAGTACCGAGTGGTGCTCCAACTGATGTGCGAGTGGAACCAGTCGACCAGAAAACGTTGAAAGTATTCTGGAAGGCGCCTGAACGTTCAGAATGGAATGGTGAAATCCAAGGATACTATGTAGGCTACAAACCATCGTCTTCTGGCCCGGATAAGCGTTACGTATTCGAGACTGTCGAATTCAGCAAAGAAGATGAAAAGGAACATCATTTAGAAATTCATAACCTGAAGTGAGCTGATCGTCTTCCGCATGAACCCATATCACCCTGTTGGCATTCATACTATATATGATTCATCTTTTCTGTGCAGAACGTATACTCAGTACTCGATTGTCGTGCAAGCTTTCAACAAGCTTGGAGCAGGGCCGCTGTCAAATGAAACCAAACAGTATACTGCCGAAGGTATACCCGAGCAACCTCCTCATGATACTACGTGCACGACTCTTACCTCGCAGACCATTCGTGTGTCGTGGGTGTCCCCGCCTCTGATTTCCGCAAACGGAATTATCAAAGGATATAAAGTCATTTTTGGACCTAGTGAAACGTGGTTTGGTAAGTAGGTATTGTGGCCTATGATTCAATGTTTTAATGTCCCAGTGAACAGTTGGTGATTTTGAATGTTCTAAAGTATGAAATTTTGGTTGAATTCAACTTTATAACTTATCACACAGTATGACTATGTTAGCTCTCAACTTTTGATTTATATAAAAATTTAGGTCCTTAAACTATGAGTTTTTGAGCTTTGAGCTCCCTGTTCAGCGTGAATTATCCGTAATTTGTCGAAAAATTTTGATAATTTTCATAAACGAACTTATTCCATGACCTAGAACACGATTAAGCTGCCAGGGCTAATGTTCAAACTATCTTGAATGGAGATCTTAATTGAAGACATAGGTATCTTGCAATTAAATGAAAGCTCAAAAATGTCAGGCCCTATAGCATCTCCTAAAAAAGTCAAGCCTCTTAAGAAAAATTTTATTCTTGTCTTCAGTTTTTTGTAAAGTCCTCGTTTTCTTCTTACGAATTTTAGTGCCCCCATGCTGTCATCAGCTGGCTATATTTGAAATAATCATAAGCTAATTCATGAGCTGATTAATACACGTTGACACTAAGAGATGTCTGTATTCGACAAAAAATGAATTTTTGCAATAAAATTGGCACGAAACATTTTATCCTCACCTTTCGATTTTTTCTAAATGAGTTTTTATAGTTGTGTAGTGATTGAAGTCATTTAATCGTTAAATTAATAAGCTAGTTTTTACAACTTTGCTTTCAAGCAGTGCCGAAAAGGCTGAAAAAATGAAGCTTTGGACTTGAATTTTCTGGCCATAAACGTATAATCCTGAGATTTTGGTTCCTCTATAATTAAGTCCCCAATTATCCGTTCAAAATTTAAATATCGTAAATCGTAAACACCAATTAATTCGCATTCGACTGAAGAATGGAATGAAATTAGGAAAAATAATACTTTTGGTGCGGCGTTCAATTCCTCAAGTTCGTATTTCTCAATTTTTGTTTCTCTTAAAATGAAGTTTCTACGTAGCCTTCTTGGTTCTCGGTGTCAGCCTCTCGTTTAGTCCGTAAAAACTTGCGTATCGTTTTAAAATTTATTTCGTTCATATTGTAAAATGTACCTTGATTTTCATTATTTAATTTGATATTATTCTTTGTTCGACAGATGAAAGCACCAAAGACACGATGATTACACCCTCAAGTGAGACCATATTGCACGGCTTGAAAAAGTACACAAATTACTGTATGGAAATACTGGCGTACACTAGCGGTGGAGACGGTGTTCGTAGTAACATAATTCATTGTCAAACCGATCAAGATGGTAATGTTTCTTTGTTAACTTGGTTTTTTATACTGATTAACCCGATTTTCATGGTTAATTGTGCGTCATGTTGCAGTTCCTGAGGCACCCTCCTCGATCAAGGCTCTAGTTATGTCCGCAGAATCGATACTGGTTAGCTGGAAAGAACCATCGCAACCAAATGGAGTTATTACGCAGTACACTGTGTATTTCAAAGAACACTCAAAAGAAGTAAGTTCATTTCTTTATCGTAATGCAAATTCATAAGCTCTATAGATACTTATTTTGGTTACTACATACTTCAAAATATATTATATTTACTTAGTTACTTTTTCTCTGTTTTATCAGTTTGATTGTAGCGGGCTGTCAGTTATCATTTTTCTCTAAGTGAGCCCTTCATTTCCTACCTTCAGTCGAAAATATTTTTTTATTCCTGTTCGCCATATTTATATTTAATTTCAATCTCTTGGATAAAACGTGAAATCTGCCACGGAATCAATTAAAATGTATTTTCATCGTTGTATTTCAGTGTTCAGACCCCATCATCCTCCTCACTACCTCTTTTTTCTGTTTAATTTTGTTCTGAACCTTGCCAGCCCCTTTTAACTTCTATAAATTTCTTATAGCTACTCACCTTGTTTTTTTTTTAACCACAGATTCTCACCGTAAAATTTTGAGACAATTTCTTTTGTTTCATATGGCCGTATGCAAGAATGATACTCAAGTAATTCTTACATTTTTTCCATTATCAGTTATATTATATAACTCTATTACCATAAGTAAGAAATTTTTACGTCACTGTTGATATTTCGGTATCGTTCTTGCATTCGTGCCATACTTATACCTCCAATTTGGGTATGTTTTAGTTTTTGAGTGGAATGAACAACGTTCACAACGTTGTATGTTTCAGTATTTTTAATCTAGTATTTTTATTTTCAGTCTGAGCTGAAAAGTGAAAAAGTACCTCCTCTGCAGATGAACTACGAAGCCAAAAATTTGAAGAAACAGGAACCGTACGAATTCTGGGTGACAGCTTCAACAAATGTCGGAGAAGGTCAGCCATCTAAAACGATTACCGTTTCACCTAACGGCCGAGGTGAGAATTGTGATCTACGCCTAAAAATTCTTATTACATATATTGCTCTGCTTTTATTGTACATGCACTTTGTTTGGTCTCACACTCCCACTCATTTTGATTTACCAAAACGTAGACTTGTCAATCGATTATGAATATTACTTTCTCGTCGGATTTTTAGCTTGAATACTCCTGCAAATATAACCTTTCATTATTCTATTAAATGTGGTACGCCACCCAGGGTACTAGAATGACATGACCATAAACAAAACATCCTAACCAAACACAAACTATGTTACGTTAATCACCTTAGATGGTCAGCCAGGTATCAGTTTTCTATTTATATTTAGATCTAGCATGATTTTGATTTAAGATCACAAAAATTTAAACCTGTGTTGCTTTATGAGCAGCAAAATTTAGACAACTTTAACCGAAAAAATATGAACAACATGGTACAGAAACAGTTGGTTTACCAAGAGAAAAACGAAAGAAATAAGGAGAAAGTAGGAGAAATAAAAAACAAGTTTTGGATGAGCACAATACAGTGCGCCTCGGCGTCCAGAGATTAAATTTTTGTGGTCGTGGTCAGTGCAGACGCACAGCTAATGGGGAAGGGAAAAGAAGAAAAAAAGCTGACGTGGGACTGGATAATCTGGCATTTTCAGTGGAAAAACATATTTTTAAAGCTACTATTATTAGAAAAAGAAACAAAAAAGTTGAAAATAATTATGGGGGAAGGGGTGAATATTACTAGGACTGCCGAATGCGTCATAGACAATCAAAAATTTCAAATAAATGAAGTGCCTAAATCATGGTTCTATTCAGCTTATTACACAGACCTATCACTGTCCTTTGTATTTGTCATTTTGTATGGTTAGTTTTTAAAGATTTTTAAAAGTTTAAACTGAGAAAATTCGAGAAAAAAAATTACGTATTTTAGCTGTTAACCTAACTTTTTTTCTACACCTTGAAATCTTCAATTTTTGGAATTATGCGATTTGTAGCAGTTGTGTTAATTTCACGAATATACAGCCCTTATTATGATTAAAATCGTTAGGTAAATTTGACTGAAATTTCTTTTATGAAAACGTTTTAACGTTCCGAATACACTCATGAAGTGTAAGTCTGGTTTTTTATTTTAGAAGTTAGGCTATTACTTACCTATTTCTGTGAAATTAATTCGTGCTATATTCTATGTTGACAGTTCCTGCTCGAATCGCCTCGTTCAGCGATAATTTCACGGCCACTTATCGAGAGGATTTGAGACTACCCTGCCTTACTGTAGGTCTTCCAGCTCCGGACATTTTGTGGAAGGTGAAAGGCAGACCTTTTGATAATAATGAACGAATGCGACAGTTTGTCGACGGTTCATTGTTGATAAAGAGCGTTACCCGAACCGATGCTGGCGAATATTCGTGCTCAGTAGAAAATTCGTTTGGAAAGGATCAAATCAGTCATCGACTAATCATTCACGGTACACATCCACATTGACTATATATTATACCATCTCCTGGGCTAACCCACTTTAGGGACCAACTTACCGATCCAAAAAACGTAGTATTTCAACTAAATTAATGAATTTAAAACAATTAGTAGAAGTACTAGTGAAGGATTATTACAATATTTTCGTTCATGAAATAGCTAGGTATCTATTAACCGTAATTAATAACCGTGTTGTTTGTTCACAGCTCCTCCTCATCAGCCTGAAGTGAAAGTGGAGTCGACGACAAATAGCTCTATTTCGATCTTATTGAAACCAAACCCTGGCGAAACGGAACCAATTCATGGCTACACTGTCCGATACAAACCCGATTTTGGCGAAGCCGAAAATGTACAAGTGGCGCCGAACGTTGAAAAATTCACCATCGAAAATTTGTGGTGCGGTTCACGGTATCAGATTTCGGCTGTTGCCTACAACGGGTAAGCCTTTTGGTATTTTTTTTTTTTTTTTTTGGTAACGTGCTTTTCTTGTCAATTGGCCATTTTTGTTTAATTCATTGCTCTCTTTGGAATAGCATTGGCACTGGTGATCAGTCTGTGTCGCAGCAAGCGAAAACTTCTGGTTCTAAACCGATATATCCAGATGTGAGTGAGTTCATCGTCGTATCGACACACACGGTCACTCTGAAGCTGACTGCTTGGAAAGATGGAGGATGTCCAATGTTGTACTTTGTGATCGAGTACAAAAAGAAGTACGTACCTACTTATGCGAAATAACAAGGTACTCTCAAAGCCGAAGTGATAATTTGATCTCGACGACGCTTCAAATAGTATTTGTATTGTAGTATATGGGTGTATAAGAAATCTAATACTTTCAATTGAGTTCTTAATTGTCAATGTAAAATGTGTGAGGGGTGAAACTTGATGATTTCATATTCTCTTGTCGCTGGTGTCTTGAACTGTATCATCGTATAGCCAATCGATTAATGAAAATTCCGAAGGAACTAATCACCAAAAAATTCTGGGTGAGGATTTTCATATCGGTTGAAATTATTTGTTTAATTAAGCTAGTACACAGACAACTGGACCAAGTGCTTCAATCACTTTTATCAAATGTTAGAATGGGCTACAGATAGCATTTTCTTTATTCATATTGACTACCTAAATAAAAACTTTTTGAAGGTCTTAGCGCGTAGTTTGTTTGGCGTTTTCAATCGTCTCCTTATGTTGTTATAGGCGTAGAAAATTTCAAAATTTATTTCTTAGGGCACCGGTAGCTTACTAATTGCAGATTGTTTTAATACAAGATGTTATACATCGTCCTAATTTCATCCTGTAATAATATTAAGCGAATTTAGCGCTCTTGTGGAGCCTCCACTTCCCAATATGTAATAGAATTTGAAGAGCCAATTTTAAAACATTCCTTGTCTTAAAAAAATGGTTCTTGAGTTAGAAATATCATCTAGAAGGCTGAAGCCGCTTCTCTCAAATATCTAGGTAGAACAGAATTCCAAAACTTGTTTAGTCAGGATTTCTTGATATAATTCAAGAGAAATTAAAAAAATAAAATTGTTACGGAGTGATGTAAATTGATACAAGTAAAAAAAATTGACGATTCTTTATACTTTCACAGTTACACAAAAATATATTTTGTGGGGACATTACCCATGTGAGGTAAAGCGGTTTGGACCCCCAACAATAGTTGCCACCAAAAGGCTGGCTAAAATTCGTCTCTATGATATAAAACCAAATTACATTTGATCGTAATTACTCATACAGTAGAACCTTGATATAACGAAATGCAAGGGACAAGAGAAATAATTCGTTATATTGAGTTTTTGTTATAATAAGGATTCTGTTATAACGAGTTTTTACAAAAAAAAATTTGTTAAATTGAGTTTAAAAAAAATTGTTAAATTGAGTTAAGAAAAATTTTTAAATTGAGTGTTTACCAAAAAAATTAGTCATCTGACTTTGTTTTAACACATTTTCAATCAGTGAGAGGGTATAATTTGTGTATTTTGACTTTATTATATCGAGGAATTTTTTTTCATTGTATTGAGGTTTTTCCAAGGGCCAGAATTTTTTTTCGTTATATCAAGGATTTCTTTATATCGAGATTCGTTATATCAAGGTTTAACTGTATATTCGTGCAGGTAATGTGAAAGTATCAAACTGTGACTAATCAAAAAATTATGGTGATGTCACAATTTGGTACACAAATTGGTCCGCCATTTCTTATCTCTACAAGAAATGACAAACAACCCTTATACACATATGGTGTATGTGTGTGTGTAAATAAGCCCCTATATAAACCATCCAAACTGGCTCTAAATTCGCCAGTATTCACCCAGGTTTTGGCTTACCCATATGTGTGTACATATGAAGTGGCAGAACACGCAATTATCTGTTGATTACCTTCTTGTGTGAATATTCTTTCATATTTATTTACAACTCGTTTTTTCTTTTATTTTTTTATTTTTTTTAATTGGGCCCCGGTAACGTAGCCAGTTTATCCAGTGTTTGGATGCCAATGTGAAGAAAGTGATTGGGACTTGCTGGTCTATAATTTCCCACCATGAATTTCCCAATCACATGTAGAAGCACCAATTGAACTGAATCATGGAATACACCGCTATTTTTGATCAAGAATAGACGGAGGCTAGTCTCGAACCTATAACCTTTCGATTAATGGCCGACCACTCAAACCCCTATGCCACATAAACCACTTTAATACCATCTCATAGCAATCTTTCACACTATCACATTCGATTTGTATTCGTTTCGTTGTATTTCTCGATCACCTCAGTGATTGAATGTTGTGCTCTGAATATAATGGTACTTAATACATATACTAGTTCGTTGCATTCACTATTCCGTGTGCCAATATTACAGTTTCTTTCAAATTTTTTGCATCGCCTAAAATCAAATTAATTCGATATTCTTATGGTCTTGTGTTCTCATGATCGGTATATGAACCACTAATTGGTTCATACCCGCATACCAAAAACATTAAACCTACCATTAATGGTGATCCCTGCAAAACATACCCTCCGAATACTGTCGTATAATACCGATTAATTTTAACCGTAGAACTGCCAAGGAATGGAATCAAATTGCGAACAACGTAAAACCGACCGGAAATTACCTGTTACTCGACTTGGAGCCGGCCAGCTGGTACCATTTACGTGTGACGGCTCACAATAACGCCGGCTTTGCCGTAACCGAATACGAATTCGCCACCCTAAGCTTGGACGGAAGTACGTATTCGACGTTCACGTTTGCCTTTCTTTATATCATCGCCCTCTAATCGTTCCCGATCCGCGTTTGATTTCCATCTCTCGACGCCCTTCTCTCATTTCACCCGCCCGCCAGCTCCCTACTTTCTATTTTTTTGGTCGCCGAAAACAAATCCACGTTAGATGCCACGAATACCTACCATTAGCCTTATCTAATGGTGAACTGGTGGATGTTACAGGTACAATCGCGCCTGCTCGCGAGCTAGGTGACTACTCACGCGATCGTGACTCTCATCTGTCAGGAGACGAAACCGTACGCATTCTGCTAGCGAATCTGAATCTACTTGTACCCGTAGCATCCGCCATTCTAGTCATAATTATCGCCTTCATCGTTATCTGCTTCATGCGCGGAAAGGGAAACGATCTAAAGGGTAAGTTCGTTCGCATTTGAGATATTAATTTTCTGTCATTTTTTTTCTCTGTTTTGTTTTGTTTTCGCGCTCCAACCTTAACGAAAAAAAAATAAAATAAAAAAAAAAAAAGGTACCATTGCGCCGCCTGAGAAGGAGCAGTCGTTGTACGCGCTTCTGCCGTGGTTGCCGGCGTGGGTCGACCTCAATGTGGTGGTTCCTGCGGCCGCGACCATCGTCGTCGTCGTCGTCGGCATCGTTGTGATATGCGTGGCGTGGTCGCGACGACACCATAACGGCCAGACTCGTTTACGAGGTTCATTCGATGCAATTTCCTATTTTTGTTAACTACCTATTCGTAGCTGCGGGTTTGGGTTGAATTATTCTTGGCAATTGGGTTAAAACTGTCCGACAAATGTAGATACGACTAGCTGAAATTAAATTTGAGAACTCTTCATTGGCAAATTTTGTGTGGCCACCTGATGGATTCAAATTCAAATCGCATTCTCAACACAATGGGTTTCCCAAAACAATTTTTTCCAAAAAAGTATGATTCTTAAAACAAAACAATGTTTTCCAACATAATTTTTGTCTGTGACTGGGTCAATTTTTTTTTTTTTTTTTTTTTTTAATGAAAGACTTGAAAAGAAGCGTTTCTTTATGCCTTTGTCGTAATGTGGGTGATTAGGTGAGATGGTTTTTTATTTCATTTTTTATTTTTTAAATAAATAAGACTAGAAAAAAGGCATATCTTTATAGTTTTCAGTGAACAATCGTAATGTATAAGACTACAAGTCCGTGCCGTTTTCAACTAGAGGATGATTATCATACCGGACTATTTGATTAATTTGTGTGAAAAATTTATTTGGGAATGGAATCGGTCGGCGGGAATGCGCAAAATTCAGCTTTTGCAGCATAGGTGTCTTAACCTTATATACATAATACACAAATACATAATTATAGGTTATTGTACACTCAAACTTGAACATTTTGGGCTTATTTGGTTCTTTTTGACTTATTCTTTAATTTAGTTTGCATTTCAACGGATTTGAACCATAATTAAATGAAGATGTTAATTTCTAAAATTCTTGCAAAATTATGAATTATATCACAATTTTCCCGTACCTAATCAAGTTTTCTCACAAATATTATCGCAGTTTACGGTAGATCTCGTGTAAACGATAGTATGACTCCTTGTGGAATCTTCTATCAACTACCAGTCACAAGTTATACTAATTTTACTGAGGTGGGGAATGCCTGCAGTTTCATAACAGAATGTCGGGTGCGAGCACCACCGTTAACGTATTTAAGGGTGCGCCAATATGCCACTGGCACCCCTATTGAATTTCCAAAAAAAAACTAGAAAGTTCGTCATAATTTAATTAATTTCAATAACGATAACCAAATTAAAAATATTTCTTCCGCGCATCAACCGCGATTAGTGTGTATTTTCCAAAAGTGTCAAATTTTGTATTAACTGCCATTCGAAAACCAGTTGAATGATTTCGCTCAAATTCAATACCAAACCAGTCCCCTCATAGTCTTCAACTGCCATAAAAATTTCAAGCAAAAATCTTCTAATTTACGGGAGTTGTCGTGGTGAAAACATGGTGGGTTTGCGAAATTTTGAGAACCCCTCCCTCCGAAACTAGTGAATGATTTTCAAAAATTTTAACACGAATTTGTAGCACATAAAAGTTTTTAACGCTATCCGAAGTTTCGTTGCCATAGATCTAACAGCGGGGGCTCTACAGACTCCCAAAAAGTGGAAATATCCAAATAACGGTATATATTATATACATATATATTGTGTACAAAAGAATTTGAGTAACTTATATATTCGTGATCTGCGACTCGAGATCGGCACTTTTCCACAGGTCCCGCCCTCAGGTCCAGCGATTGCACTGAATGCAATAGTTGTATTTTTCCTTTGAAAAATACACAAAAAAAAAAGAAAGTGCTGTATCTTCAACGTCTGGTACACATGTTAAAAATTTTTAGTTTCGCCCCAAGTGCGTTCGTTATTTCTTCTTATGATCTTGAACGATATTTCGTTGCATTTCTTGAACCTTCTTCTCTTCAACCTAGCTTCTTTTTTAGTTCTTCTGTATTATTTTAATTTACTTTCAAAAATTCTCACATAATTTCATAATTCCAATCAATTTTGTTTTTGCAGAAATCCTTACCGTTTTCCCTGGAAATTCCTATATTTTAAATGGTATGATGTCTTACTCCAACATTCCCCCACGATTGAGAATTCTCCTCCCTCCGCTCTCTTGGAAGGAGTTAATGTGTGAAACATAAATCAAGCTCAAACATAAAATTTTATCCTATTTTCGTACATTCTATCGAATCATTACCCTGATGACCTGTATCACGTACAGTTCTTCTCATATTAAGTTTTTTCGTTATTTAAGAAAATTATTGTTTGAAATGAGATGAATCTGAAACAGTCAGGGTCCTGGTTACAGTCTTATATGGAATTGATCTATGCGCGTTCATTCTATTAAAAAATGATCGTGTTCACTAAATATATCACTTTAGTTTATCCCTACTAGGTATAGGTAGGAACTCATTTTCCTTCACTTCTGTAAATTTTTGAATTAGTGAATGAAATAATGTTACTTGAGGAAGTATTTTACTCCTGTAGGTATGTATGTCAGATCAAACCTAACTCGAACGAAACACGTGTGTGATTTTTCAGATGATGTCGTTTACAACCAATCTATGGTTAATGGAAACACCATTGATAAACGTCGTCCAGACTTAAGAGACGAACTCGGATATATCGCTCCACCTAATCGTAAATTACCCCCAGTTCCTGGCTCGAATTACAATACCTGTGATCGCGTTAAACGAGGTTTGCCATTTAACAGTTTTTGTTTTAGCTGGTTGTTTTTTTTAAACTTATATCTCCCAAACTTTTTTTCTTGCTTCGAAAAATTCGTAGCTAGACAATATTTTGCCACTATCTTTATTGTTGGAATCGTCAGGTACTGATTTTAAATATGATCTTCAATATTTCATTATCCTACCGCTTATATTCTGGGTTTTATCTCTTTTCAATTTTCATATTTTTCATCAGCTTTATGTAGACGTGTTTGTTTTTTTGGACTTTATATCATACATTGTCGGCTAAATTTTGTGATATTTTGTCGTACAGTGTCCGTTGAATTCATTGTTGTAGAAATTTTCATTCGACACCGATGAACTTGATTATCTTGATCTGCGACTAAAAATGTACGAACAGTGCAGAGAAAGACTTGCCTTTGCAAAGTTTTCTTCCTCTGATTTTTATAAAAGAGCGTCTTACATACGGATAACAATTATTATTTCATTCTATTACATAAAGGGAAATGGTGTTTTTGGGTGTTACTTCATTACGGTATTAATTTGGCATGAATAAACTTCATATTTAGCATACAAACTCGCACGAATGGCTAGCTAGGTGCGTATTCATCTGGCAAACAGGCACGAAAAAACGCGTGAAAACAGTGAAAACAGGGAAAATTTGCTAAGGGAATACCTGATTGAAAACATGCACAAATGTATATGCGCTGTTTGCTGTTTCTCATCAGATGTCGGTAATTGGTGGGGTTACAAAATCATTCACAAAGCGGTTGCATTATTTGTGCTCATTTGTTGACAATTGATTGCATCATTTGTCAAGTGAATATGCACCTTAAGATAGCTTTGGATTCACAGGACCAACAGACGAAAAATGACCTACAGCGCATATGCAGAAAATCTATTCCCATCTATGAGTTTTTGTAATTATGAAACATTTGATAAACATTAGTGAGATACAGCTTCTGAGTATCCATACACCTACATGATCAAAGGATACGCCCATAAGACTTTAAAAAATAATTTGGCTTCAAACATTTGGAATGTTCAGCTCGTACTCTCTATGGTCTTCCGTGCGTGGGTTTGGCTTTTCTATTTTCCATATAGCATAAGTTTTCAATATTTTTTTCGTTTTCATTTTTTTCATTGTTTTACGCTTTTACTATAAACTTTGCTTGCCCGCACAATTAGGTTATGCAAACTCATTTAGAAATCATGGCACGTATGTTTATGAAGAACTGAACGGTCATGGCCCGTGTAGGGGTCATCTACCATCCTACCGTAGCTCGGACGAAGCTTTATATTCGAAATGTAGAGGTAATTATCCCATGTGTCTCTCATTCATAGACGTACCAATATTCGCATTGGCTACGAAAAAGTCTACGATATCCGCTTTAGTTTTTTTTTTTTTTTTCTATTTAATTTTAATTTGTTTTTACTTTCCGTCAATTTTTATTATATCTGCGTTCATTAAGTATTTGTTCCCACGCTCTAATACCCGGTTGACTCCGGAGTGCATCGTTGATCATGGTAACACAATTTTGTATTTGAAGTGTGTGCCTTCCCTCTATACGTTTGTGTAAATTTCTGCGCTATCGTGCGACCGAGAACGACGCCGTGAAGTGTTTAATGGTTGAATTTGCTGCCTTGTTCGCAGGTGTTGACGACGAAATTTGTCCGTACGCCACATTCCACTTGCTGGGCTTCCGCGAAGAAATGGATCCGTCGAAAGCGGCAGCAATGCAATTTCAAACATTCCCCCACCAAAACGGACATAGCGGCACGATCGGACCCACCACAATGAGCCAGCCAAACGGACACATTCACCAACGGTCCGGATCTCAGTCTATGGTACGGCTGGAAACGTGGACGTCGATATTTAGTTTACGCTCGTATTTGTGTTTACGTTCGCTTTTCTTCTTTTTGTTTTACTTCAGCCGCGGACCAACGGCCGGTACTCGCGTGTTGGCAGCATCGGTGGACCCAATTCCACATTCTCGCCGGAGTACGACGATCCGGCCAATTGTGGCGACGAAGAACCGTACGGTAGTCAGTATGGTTCTTACGGTGCTCCTTACGACCACTTCGGTAGCCGTAATTCTGTTGGACGTCGTAGTTTCGGTAAGTGTGCATAATGTGCATGTGAACTGGTTGGGAGGGAAGGGTAAAAATCATTCGGTTCAACTCGAAAGTTTTAGTTCTGCGTAAGTTCTGAAGAATAATGAAAACTCATAACTCAACTATTTCTCCCGGCAGAATATTATTAAAAGAGGTTTGTTGACAAGAAATGTGAAGGATGTAAACACAAATCATATTTTTAGAAGTGAACTTTTTATCAGACGCAACCAGTCAGGTCAGAAAGTTCTGTATTTTTTGAGAACTAAAATTATTTTCAAATTCTACCCCGAAAAATAAAACGACCACTTCAGAGAACTAGTTTCACATGTTTTTAATCAAAAATGCTTATTATCTAAAAAAAATAGAACCAAGTGTTTTTCCATTGTTTTCATACCGAACTGAGCTATGGCTCAATATTTTGAAGAGCTTTATGGGGGCTGAGCCCCACTGTAGCGGTGGAACATGTCTGTGAAGGATAAAGCCTATTTGCTTGAAAAATGAAATGAAAACTTCAACGTCGCAAATGTGGGACTTATTTATGGTTGTCGTAAAATTTTTCAAGTTGCATTTTAAATAGCCTATTTTAAAATTTCTTTCTAAAAGTGTATTTTGGAAAAAATGTAGAATCATCTGTCTTATTTTTTTCCGATTAAGATCAATGGAAAAGTGGAAATCGAATCCCCGACACTGTTGCATCTCCACTTTGTGACTTTACAAATGTATTTAGCTTTTACTGAGCCTAAAGAACTTTAACTTCAAGAATTTTAGTTCTGTTAAATATTTTGATCATACAGTAACAGGATATCAAATTACAGCAACTCCAAAATTAAAAGAAAAAATAATGTACACTGTACCTAGTTAATAAGAATGTAAAAATAAGTTGAAAATGAATTTTTTTAAATAAGCTTTCTGTAATGGCATAAAAGAAATTGTTATTGTACCTGACAGAACAATATTTATGGTTACACTTTACACGAGTATATTAGTCTCAGAAATGAGTACTAATACCTCTAAATGTTAATTATTAAAAACAGTTTATTGTCCACACTCATATGTTGGACCTTAACTTTCTGGAATCAGTCTTTAGATAAAATTATTCAAACACAAACAGTTAATTAATATAATCAAATTATACTTTAAACATATATAATATTCAACATTTTGAGAACAGTGTTACACAGTCTCAGTTATGAAAGTGGAATGCAATATATTCTGTGACAAACATGAGTTTATGTATTATTTTGGGAATACATTTTTACACTGTGGTTAATATGAAGTAGGGATATACGAAGTAGATGGACTCAAATATTCGAAGGGCCAGTATAAATGGCGTCATCAAATACCATTAGATATTGTCTGTATTTACAGTAATTTTTAAACAATAAAAAAGAAGAAAAAAATAAATTTGTAAAGGAAGAAGAATAAGAGTCTAAGGAATTTGTAATGAAATAATATCACCTATATACGAATATAATCGTCTATAATTTTTATGGCCGACTATGTACATTACACTTTTATAAGTGTAACACATGTGAAGTAGTGAAACCCAGAAAACTCTATTACAATCACATAAAAATATGTAGCCTAGCTTGCAATCATTGAAGTATTGGAATAAAACGAGCACTATGTTATGACAGTTGCAGGAACATTTTGTATCAAAGTATCGCTCTTTCTCTTTCACACATTGCCAATTTACCAGAATCAGATAAAATGCAGCAACAAAATAATTTATGTGGTTTTTGAAATTTCCTTTTATATGATTTTAATAAGTTTGACGAACATAATTATGAAAAAATAAAGAAAATCTGTAAAATTACAAAAATTACTAGGTAATAAATCTCTGTTTATGTCTGATTACATTTGCTGCAATGAGTGGAGGAGAGGCAACACTACCTTCTTCATAGCTCTTTGTCTTTTTAACAGGTTCCTGCCACTTTGTTTGCATTTGGCTTTAGGGTAGTGCTCGTTTCATTATCCCTATACTTCGATGCCCACAATTGGGATCCTAGCATCCTAGCACTTTCGTAATGCTCTAATGGCGAACTCTGTAACTATTCACAAATCTATCCATATATGAACCAAAAACAAAGTCTAAATTTAACACCCAAATGGAGTTAAATAAAAGCATATAATAAAATCAATTTGAAATAAAACTATAAAAAAATTTTCAAAATCTAAAAGTCTAAAAATGAAAATATCATTTAAAAAAATAATGTTTATCCGAGGTGTCATAATTTTCAAACTAAATCATTATGAGAAATTTTTTGCAAATGAGCAGAAAATTTTTTTTATGATAAATTATCAATCTTATTTATCGCTTGTTAATTCGAATTTTAGCATATTTTATCTCTTAGAACCCGCTGCGCATGAATGAAAAATTCGACCTATTTTTATGCTTTAATAATGGTGCCAAGGATTTTAGATCCCATCTGCATCTGGAAATCCAGATTTGGTTACTTTATCATCGAAAGTTAATTAACATAGTTTCATCAAATATAAAAGAATTTGGAGCATATATGACAGAATATATGTCATAGTAAAGTAAGTATAGTCATTAGTAGGGTAGGGCACTCATTATTATATTTTGTCTTTCTTATTTTACCCTGTTCCACCCCAGAAAAATAAATGAAATTCAAACATGGTGTAATTTTGGCACGGTCACATATTTTATAAGAAAAAGGTGACGGTCCTCTTTGTAAGAGATATTAAAAAAAAAAATTTCATCAGTAAGTTATATTAGTAGTAGACTGCTCTCAATTTTCAACTAATTATCACCCGAGAAAATCAATCGGTGGATCAGAAAAAATGAAAATAATTTAGGAATAGAATGGGCGTATCAACCCTTATAGGTTTTTCGTGGGGACGAAGCACTGTAATTTGATTCTCCTCTGTTGAATGCAACATTTGAGTACGGTGTCAATTTTTTAGCCACCAGTGCACTTTTCACTAGCTAATACTGCAATGACTTGTTGCGTCATCGAATAAGGTTCTAAAAACTGTTCTGTAATTGAAAACTGAGAGGACAACTACCCTGCCGCGAAATGACCATGCTCTTGACGTATTTTTTCCCCGCTCCATTTCAGGCTCTGCGCGTAATCTACCCGGTAACAATAGTCCTGAGCCACCTTTACCACCACCACGAAATCACGACCCAAATAACAGCAGCACCACCACAGCCAACGACTCGAAAGAAAGTAACGAAATTTCGGAGGCGGAATGTGATCGTGATATGGCCATGAACAATCGCGCTAGTTACGGTGGTAAGTGTCTGCGATTTTTTTTATTACGTACCTACTGCAACGTCCAAAGAGCTGTACAGTCCTAGTGCCTAAATGGGTGCTGTAGCCAACACGTCGTATTTGGGTTAAATTTTAAGCTTGGCTAGTTTTTCGCAGAAAACCTGCTGAACGAGCATTATGAATGGAAAAGAGACTCGTCACTAGTAAGGATAAGCGATTGGTTTGCGAGAATTCGATTTGCTGTGTTGTTGGTTTGTGTAGGAGTTGGAAACAATGATGATGATAATAATAATAATAATAATAATAATAATAATAATAATAATAATAATGTCTATTAATTAGGTTTAATACATACACAGCAGCGAAGGATTTTTAATGTTCTTTTTGACGTTGAATTGATACAATTGATACAATTTTCATGCTTGCATGTTGTTGTTTTTTTGTCACTTTTTCCTGTAGCATAATATTTCGACCGTATCATCGCATTTAGAAATTTTGGTTTTGTAACCACAAATGCATGTTGAAGGTAGTAAAATGTTTGATTAGAATCACTCATAAAAACCTTATATCCATTATCATATATTATTATGTAAATGTTTAAAATAGTGGCTTCCCATGAATGCATTCCTTTTTGTTTTTATTGAGTCGACTTACACGGTCTATGTTCACAGTTTCTTTGGTGATTTGATTGCATAAAGCTAAAGCCAAAAAAAAAATGAAAGCCTATATTTTAACAACTCGTTTTTAACCTAAATTTATTTTATTACATGTGTTACTGCTGTATTTTCGAGGCATCTAAGGCCAATTTCACAACTCTGCCCACTCTTTCATTTCTTTTTCTCACTCCGTAGGTAATCTCACGTCTCAATTTACTATCTCACGCTGAATGGGTTCCTTAGTTTCGCCTCACCTTTCAATGACTTATTGAAGCCATTTAATTTGAATTATTAATTTAATTTGTTTTCTTAAAAATTTTCTCACTCGCGATGTGTATTCCAACGCTCAAAGTTCTCACATGATATTGAAGGCATTGAAAAAAATATTTTATACATTATTAAACTTACCTATACAATTTTAGATTTCTCATGGTTAAATAAATAAATGATATTTCCTGTGAATTGGTTTGAAGTAATGGTCCATCAAAATATGAAAAATTTGTTTTTCAGCTGAACTAACATTAAATAAGAGCTCTGTGGAATACCTTGTCGTGAAAAAGTATTCTCCACAGGAAGGTAGCCAACAGCTATTTGCATGTTTTGCCACTTTGTACTTACGTATAAGGAAGCCAAAACCTAGGTGAACACTGGCAATTTTGTAGCCAGTTTCTTGAGTTCATATAGTAGATTTTGGCATATGCACACAGGTGCACATACATACATACAAATACGTATGATATTGCATCATCTAATTACGTCGTTTCTTATTGGTCACTGATAAGAAATGACATAAAGATGTTTTCTACTGTTTCATGACATCGCCGAGATTTTATCTGCCAATTAGTTACAGTGCGAACATTGTATCTTACCCATATGTACATATGGGTAAGAACATACAAACGTACAAGTGTGTACTGAATTTTTTTAATGTCATAGAGACGAATAATAAGCCAGTCTTTTGGCGATGACTGTCATCAAAGGGTACACGCCCCTATACCACATACAAGTCGGTAATCCCCACAAGCTCTATTTTAAAAAAAAATTTTAATCTTGTAAGAATACAGAACTTTTTTTTTTCATAGATTTTCTCATTTAGCATGTCTGTCTACATTATGTTTTTAATACAGTTTGGTAGAACTTTCGATCTGTTTCGTTTGTCAACTGATTTTTTGCATTTATAGGATATTTTAAAAAGTATGCTATTAAACTTTTTGATGTGTAAACATATTAGTGCTCTGTCTATGTCTACGGCAGGGGCTAAACGAGAATTACAAATGTAACTCATAGTTCTTACAGTAGTCTTACAATTGTCTCGTTTGTGTGTGTTACATTGCGCACTCACACAACCACACACCTACACAACGAGAATTACGTTCAGTATTTTTATGTTTACACATCAACCCTTCATAGAATAGCAGGCGGAACTAACGCCTTTTTTTTACTGTCTCTGTCTATTGCATGTTACGAAAAACCAAAACACTTAAGAGAGATTTTCACTGTATAATACCAGAATCATATTTTTTTCTCAATTCAGTGATGGATATAGGTTTTGACAGATCACAGAAATAATAATCAACAGAATTTTAGGTACTTATTCAGTCGCCTGACACTGTGAACATAGCCCTTGTGAATCGAACGAGCACATTTTATTAGCACTCTCATTATTTATGTACTTTGCATTTTTTGTTTTTTTTTGCTCATTTTGTTTTTTGTCTTCGTAACCATACAGGCCAGTGGAAGCTGAGATATCCGCCAGATAGAGGTGTTCTTGTATAAATTTTTTTTGGTCCCAAAGGTAACACGAACAGAAAAATTGAATATTGAAAAATTACCGCATTGCACACCCATTATCATTTATTTTGCACAATCAATTCTTGTTGTTTTGTTTTTTTTTGGTGCTAGTCTTATTTTCACTGCAAATTAGCTACTAACCAATTTTTTTCTGGCTCGAAAATATTTCTGGCGTTTCTGTCATCGTTTTTTTTTGGTCACTTCTATATGAAGGCTTACTTTTTTGGTGTCCGTCAAAAATATTTTATTCTGCATCAGTAGCATTTCATATCACTTATTTTTTCTTTTACGAATAAATGTTCTAAAATATTTCTAAATGTGTCGCTTTCATCTATGACTTTGTAAAGGATGACAGGTCTACCATTTGTTGGCCGAAATGAGTTTTTTTTAAATCTTTTTAATAAGCTGTTCTTTTTTTTCTCTATAGTTTTTTTTTATTATTTTGTGTTTTTCGTTTCCCTGTCAACGATTAGATATTAATTTTAGTTTCCTCTTCTTTCCAGTGAAAATTGTTTTTTATTTTTTATTTTTTCTTCAACTGTACTTTTAAATTTTGAAATTTTAGACTCTGCTCTATAGTCAAATTTTGTTTCATTCTCTCAAATTTTATTAGCCAAGTAAACCTGGAATAAATTTCACTTGTTCACTAGTTCCTCGAACTGTTAGGGAGAGTAACATTACTTTATCTGGTCATCGATATATATTAACTTTCCTAGATAAACAACTCAGCGGTGTGCGATTGAAGCAAGACATTGCCCAGCTGCATTTTATCAAGTTACCAAACAGATCGCTGTGTGTATATGTTTGTCCACAAAATTTCTTGAAACCTACTTGACCAATTTTTATGAACTTTTGAACTTTTTTTAAAATGATAAAAGGCGATCCCTTAATTATTATCATATTATTTTTTTCACAATCGACGATCGAGATAGTTTTTGAGTTATCTTCAAAAAACTCTTGTTTGTATGTGTAGGTTGTATGTTTATTGGTGAATTTCTGGAGAACTACTGAACTGATCTTAATGAAAAAAAATTTTTTTTTCATGATTGAAGATGACACCATAATAAATTATTGTCATATTATTTTTTTTTAACAATCAATGAGATAGTTTTTGAATTATCTTTAAAACGTTTGTTTTGAATCAAAACTTTTTTGTTCTAAAATTTTTATCAAAGCAGTAGGTATAGATCCTTTATTACGAGGAAAAAAAAAATCATACCTGTTAGTATTAGTCCAAAATAGTTTCTTTCTAAATTTTATGAAAAATATATAGGTATCTAGTTGCATTATAACAAGAAAATTTGATACAGAGATTGATGATGTTTTGTCCACTTGTCATATATATTTTTTTTTTACGAATTGTTACGAAAGAATTACTAGAAACTTTATCATAATGAAAACAAAGTTTATCATGAAAAAAAATCTTCCCGTTTCATAAGGATTTCATTCAAAAAAGAACAAAATTTTTGCTTCAAAAAATACCGTTTTTATATATAACTCAAAAATTATCTCATCAATTCTATAAAAAAATACATGATATTAATTATAGGATTACCTTCTATCAATTAAAAAAAGTTTTTTAAAATTGGTTTGGTAGTTATCCAGGAATTTGTCGACAAACATGCATACACACATACGAAGAAACAGTGTTATGAAGATAAGGCAAAAACTTTCGCATCGATTTTGAAACGGGACTTTAATGTCATTGCCCTCTACCATTTCAAAAAAGTTTATCAAATTTTTTCTTGTAGTTATACAGAAATTTGAGGAAAAACATATGTATACACATACATATGTTTGGCAACTTGGTGAGGGGATAATAGGCAGGCGTTCACCTTTAAATACACGAATGTGTTCTATGCGTTTTCAATGAGTAGTTTTTCGGAGTAAATTTAGTTGAAGTATCTATCAATGTATCAGGTAACACAAATTTATTTTCTGATTTCTCCCTTTTAGTTTCAGTGCTAGTTGGTTATATTCTTGTAAAGTAAAATGAGAATGTATTGTCACTTTTCTTGAAACGGCGTAAAGCATTATTTCTGTGGTTTCACTTGACATTTTTTTAGTCCAGAACACTGTCACTGATTAGCGTTGTCCCACATCACAACGTGCGGAATCGCGCTCCTGTATTTTATTCGTTAAATTTTTGTGCATCATTTGATTTTGCTTAATTTTTTCATGAATCTTACTTATTTGATATTCATATATTTCATCCAAGTTTGGATGCTATAACGTGATTCATTCGTTCGTGCATACATTCGAACTTTCATCCACATTTTGTGTTGCTGATTCATTTTTCATGCTGAGCCATTTATGCATTCCGTTGAATATTAGCTAAAGGTTAATGCTCCGTCGTATT
Source organism: Ericerus pela (assembly GCA_011428145.1). Classification (NCBI taxonomy): domain Eukaryota; kingdom Metazoa; phylum Arthropoda; class Insecta; order Hemiptera; family Coccidae; genus Ericerus; species Ericerus pela. Next base: position 596,667 of record WOFM01000210.1, read on the forward strand.
GTTGTCCATCGAAATTGCATTTTAGTTTCATTATAATCAATGAGAGAGTGCTTCAAAAAATTGTACCGCTGCTAAAATGCTACTGTGGATGCCAGTAATTCATTATTTGGTGAATGTTTGAAAAAAAAAAAAGGAAAAGGAAAAGAAAAAAGAAAAATGCAATAAAAGACATTTTGTATCGTTTGTCTTCATTCTTCAAATTTAGAAAACAAAGTTGTTGGTGGGTGTCTGTGTAGGAAATAAATGCAGTATAAATCCTGTTCAAATTCACAAAATGTGTATGGCATAGTGGTTTGAAGGTTGCGTGTTTGAGACTGGCCACCGCCACGTTCCCAACCCAAAGTGGCGGTGTGTTGGTTACAGGCTTTTGGTTCTATTGGTGCTGTATTATTTTAATGAAATACCATATAGTGTCCGTGCTCTAAAAAGAGCTTAATTCTCTCATGGCTCTAAAATCTGAAACAACTTTTTTGTTCCTTCGAGTTTTCGTTTTTTCCTTCCAAAACTTTTAATATTCCAGAGCTTTAACTAACCTACTATACATTTCCCTTATTAACCTCTTGTGCTAAAATATGAACCTACTAACAATTGATTCGTTTCATGTGCCTTGATAAGACGCGATAACGCGTATAGCTGTTTTAGGAACAAACGACAGGTTCATTTGTAGTATATAGGCGTGCAAGAAATTCGTATCGTATCCTGTGTTCAACCTGTTGAAAAAAAAATTGTAATTTTGCGCAATAGTGAGTTCTAAATGATTTAGTGTATTTCACATTTATGTATCGAAATAAACAGTGACTAACTGAAGACTAGTTTATGGAAACAATTCAGGTATAAAAATTAGTGACTTTTCTCTATACTGTTTTAAATAATTGATTTGAGCCGTTTGAACGAGTTACCTGCTTGTTTTTTTTTTTCTTTTTTCCTTTAAGGAAAATAATAACAAATTAAGATGTTGATAGTTTTTGAAAAAGTTTCAATTAATAAGTCTCAAAGGAGCCCTACATGACCATATAGATAATTCAAAACTAGTTTTTATTTTTTTTTACTCAAGTCATTCTCACTATCAGGTTTCCAATTGTTTGAAATAATTACGATGAAATTGTCTTATCGATGCCTCTTGTATGTGACAATTGGTAAAGTCTACTCCCCTTTAGTTACTGAATGCTGAAAGGAGCTCCATTATTCGATGATCTACAAGCCTGCAGCCTTTGTTTAAAACGGGGATTAGTTCCTAATAATGACTGGAAGTTTTGTAAGGAAATATGATGTTTGTTGTGATGATTTGTTGAAAAACAATTGTTAGCTGATAAGAAATCGATAAAAATAGCGCTATTAAAGGAGGTGGATTCTAATATTATTATTCTTAACATGTAGTTTTACTGCTGACAAGATGTAGAATTATAATAATTTAGTTTTTTTGAAGCCTATAGTATGTGCCTTTTTTTGGAGTGGTGAGGAAGTAAGATGGAGCCAAAGAAGGCTATATATACTTGATTTGAAGTGGTTTATTTGGTATTAAATTAGTGGCTCGTGTGAGTGGTGAATTTAAAAGTTAGAAGTCAAAAAGTTTAACTTAAAACCTTTAAAAAATAAACAGTTGTAATATTTAATGTTTTTGCCATAAATTTTTCGTTCGGTGTACCTATTTTCAATTGATTATACTAGAGCATTATTTTTGACATCTACTCATTTGATTATATAACACATAACCTTTTGAATAATTTAAAAAAAAAAAAGTATTTTCATCTTGAGATAGGCTACATCGCACTCGTTTTAATTCCTCTTACTTTTGGAAGCAATAAAATTCCATAAATTTTTGTGAAGTCAAAAATCGTCGATTGTGTTTCAAATTAGGCCCACTGGTCAAAAAAAGTGAACCTTTCTTCGACTAGGTGGCTATATTATATGGCTCACTGTTTTTTCCATCTTGGAATTTTAAAAAAATTATGCTTCTAAATTCTACCAATAAATTGTTTCCATATAATTTTTCGGTCATAAAAAAAGTGTAGTCTGACAAATATTCAAGTACGTATACCGAGTGGAAAACAGATCCGCAGTCTATTCATCTAACAGCAAGTGGTGTCTGGCTTGTACGGCATGGAAGTGAACGAATCAAATATGAGACATCTTGTATAATATGTCCATAGTTACTCGAATTTATATCTACAAAATAAATAAGTAAAGACCACCGGCGGTTCTGTATCCGTTTTTACATAACACCTACTTTATTATTTACAGTTGGTATAAGGGGAAACTCTAAGGATGGTTTGACCACCGAGGAGATGCGTAAATTGATCGACAGGTCAGTAATTATACATCCTAATTAACCCAATAGGCTACCTATATGAATAAATATACTAACCGAGATTAACCCCTTGCGTACCAAAAATGGTTTTTCGGTTTTTCATTCTTCTGTCTTCGAGGTTGGCTAATGGGTGAATGATGGAATTTCGAATTTATTTTCGCTCTTTTGGTCAGGAGAAGTGAATGTCCATCTTCATCATCATCATCAATATAATAATCGTTAAACCCCGTTGTTTCCGGCAAAACTAAAATAAATTACGTAGAGTAATTTTTTCTTAGAAAATTCCTGCGCATGCGCTAACTATTAAGCAACAAAAATGTTTCGTTGTTCCACCGAAATTAAGGCTCTACCTAACAGGTTCATATGGCCATGCTCATCCTTTATTTTCTTCCAAATCAGAAAGTAAACAATTAATACAATATAGGTACACTGAAATATTGTTGAAGTTTTTTGCATTATTGATTGTTTAAATTCTATAATTTTGGTATTTTTTATGAATTTACATTTTTTCCAGGGAAATCTCTTGGAAACTGAAAATTGTATCATTTATGATGATTATTCAAACTTGAATACGACGTACCTATTATACAAACGAGTTACGACAAAATTATCCAAAATTATTTATATGATCTTATAATTATAAAACAAATGGATATAATATTGATAAAATACGACTGGGAAGAAAATGGCGGATGTGCACGTTTGTGCGCGAGAGTGGGTAGGATTCGTGAAATAAACAGGATTCGAATCCTTTTTTGAGGCTGAAAAGGATTCGTGATTCGTAATTCGAATTCTTTTTGAAAAAGAAATGTAATTCGTGATTCGTGATTTGAATCACATTTGGGAGCAGAGAATTTGTAATTCGAATCATTTATTTGTAAACAGGGGAACAACAAATCACAATCCTATTCCTCAAATCAGGAAATTCCCCGAAAATTGTTAATTGTTGAAAAAAAAAATCATGAATTTCATCCTTGCAAAATTAAACAGCCTCTTCAGAGAACTTTTACCTCTGAATTTCCTAAATTTAACAGTTTTTTATCAAAAAGTACTTGAATGTTCAGAACGTTTTTCCCATATCAAGGTAAAAGAGAATTATTTAACATTCCAGACTTTGAGGATTCGTGATTCGTAGAAAAATTATTCGTGCTCCTTACTTTTAATCTCAGGACTGAAAGTATTCGTGATTTGTGATTTGAATCACTTTACTAAAAAGGATTTGTGATTCGTGATTCGAATAATTTTTTTGCGGATTTTGCTCTCCTGCTGTGCGTAGTTATCAGAGCCCTACCAAAATATCGAATTGAACTGATTAGTCATTTGTAACATGCGGAAAAAACCTGAATTTCCAACACTAGTTCCAGGGCAAGGCCAATTTGAGTCTTAATTTTCAGGGAGATAACCAAGAGCAGCTTTCTAGTGGTGTTTGAAAAGTACCTACTATCAAAATTTGTTATTTTTTGCTGATTAAAATCGTCTCAGTCCTAATAAAATATCTTGAAAATTTTAGATCAGAGGTTCTCAAACTTTTTCAGCCTATAAGGCTCCATTATCACCCTCTTAAATATTCATTGCTTCCAAACAATATTCTGTTTTATAAATGTTTCTGGAGCTTGACTAAATTTGGTTTGTTTATTTCTTTTTTGTTTTATTTTTTTTAAAACTTGAGTGAAACTTCTCTACGCATTTGGGGAGGGGTAAAATCGGTGGATGAAAATGTTACAAAAAAAGGTGTGAATTCCGCTGGGAGTTTATTCGTGAAAGATTGATGTGTAAACATAATAATAGTGTGGTTGTGTGTGTGAGCAACGTGTTGTGTTCATATACAACCACACACCCACCCATCATGCAAGAGAGTTACAATTGTAAAAGTTACAGTTACACAGATCTGATAATTGTAATTCTCATTTAGCCCCTACCATGAACTTCGAGCACTAAGATGTTTTACACATCAAAAATGAACAAATTTATGGAACGTTGTCAACAAAAAATCTAATGAGAGAGAGGAGAGTGGAGGGAAGTGAGGTAGTGTGTTGTGTGATAGTGTCATGCGCACATATACTGCAAGTCTACCATGGGGGAATTATTGAAATTTGAAAATTTAACTAAATGGGATGAGAGAAGAAAAAAAGTGATGAAAAACCAGTTTTGTTTGCTTTTATCCATATAAAAGAGGGCCTACAAAGGTTTTATTGGACTTCCAAAGTGTTGGTTTCAACAATCGCTGCCCAGAAATTTCTCTAATGGAGCATTATTATGAAAACAAATGTGCCATGGATGAGATAAAAGTGTCCCCGAAAATCAAATGTAGCATTATGAACGCACTGATATATGCTCAGGGGTCCATAATGTATGGTTGGGACTACCCACTAAGATCTACTGGCTTAGCCGTTTTTAGTAGATTTTAGTGCATTTTTTATGCTCTTGGAGTATGTAGGTTGATACACATTCATTTTTTTTTTCAAATCCTCAGAATTTACAGATCTGAAATTCCATTTTTATTATTATTGACTATGACAGACTTGAGTCATTCTTATTTTGAACACTCTGTGTGTTGTAATTTGTAGCCAGCTTCAAATAACTCAAAGCCTGACTGAAAAAAAAAAGATTCAACTGTAAGGCTACTTTTTAATTAATGACTGCAGTTGCAGTCTTAATCAGCTAAAATTTTAAATACATTTCCACTATATTATTTTAAAATTTAAGTTTAATTGTTCCCTGTCGGTCTAATATTATTCTTTAATATTATTTTTCATTCCAAATATTTGTTTGATAATTTTAATTCTCTGTTTTATTTTTTATTTTTTTCGAGGTAAATTATCGTTTTTACAGAATGACAAATCTACCAAATAACTATATACTTGATAAAATTCTAATGAAAACGCGTTGTTACCAAATAATTATTATTTTGTTGATGAGAATATTGTTTACAAATATATTAGGAAAAAATACAAAAAAACCTCCACATTACCTCCCGTTGTAAGATAAAGGCTTATAAAAATATGTTTTCATTTTGAAAAAACAACCCACCTCACCTTACCACCCCTTGTGAGATAAAGACCGAAACTTTCTATCAAACTTTTGATCTTTAAAACGTCTTTTAGTCCAATGGATTTAGAAAAATTATTTTAGAATAATGGTCATTTTTTTAAATGGTCCTTTGAAAAAACAGATTTGGAAAAACATCCGGATACCGTAATTTTTATTATTTCGTAGATTTGTGTCATTAAAATATTTATATCTACTATTAGCTCTGCTCTTTTTGGCTGTTTGTTGTGAAAGTTGTGCCAACTTTTGCACAACAGTTATAAAATGTTGTGACAGCTTTACAAGAATTATGAAAAGTTGTGACAACTTTATTGTTACCTTCTTGATTAGCACTCCAACTCCACACCATCCTCATGTAAAATTTTTATTGTATTCCTTTGAATGTTGATAACAAACTTTGCTAAAGACAAGCATCTGTGATCAGACAAAGAGGATTTCAGAAAAAATGTACGAGACAAGAGTAATAACTAATAAGATCTCCGCCTTTTTTGGCACTTTGTTTTTCTCTAATATAATAAACAATCTGGCTAATTCACCCTGGAAGATACAACGTGAAAATAAAACAAAAAAATAATTACCTATGACAAAATAAAATTACAAAAAAATATTTTTGTTAAAAAATAAAAATTCGAACATGGGTTGCTGAAGTGACAGTCCATGCCATATAGCAAGGAGCCGTGAAGAATTTTTTGAATTTCCCGACTTAATCATCACTGCATAAAACACCATCCTAAATACACCTATGATAACCTATAATAAAGCAAATAAAAATATCCTCTTTGACTGAATGTCGATGCTTATTTGTCAAAGTGACACTCGTCTTTCTTGATCTAAGGTGCTGATTCCTGTTAATCACCATCTGCCAACCTCGTATCATTCGTGTGACTTATTTTATGTGTATCATCTGGTCTCTTGAATGTTCTCTTATATGGGAATGCCAAAAAATTTCTGCATGTTTTCTGTCTTAATTTTCGTAGGTGGTTTTCTCTTGGTAGTCTTATTTATACTGTAAATTTTCCTTAGAATTTTTTGTAGACGTAATTCTTACTTAATCTTTGTTTTTATTATGCTTGCTTTCGAAAAATAAAAAAAGGAAATCGTAAGTTATACTCGACGTTCATTGTCCACTCGGCTGTGAATTATGTATTTTGTTTAATCTTCTAAATTCTAATTTAATTTTGGATTTTTCTTTCTTTTTCAGAAACGAAGCAGGATACCAACAACTCCAAAACGGAGGGTTCACAACCTACGATACTGTGGCAGTGTAATTTGTAAAATACGTGTTTTTTTTTTCTCTCTTTTCGTGGTGAACTTCTGTAGTACAGCCATCGTAGAATTTATCGACTAAAAAAAAAAACGAGAAATATCGCTAGTCGATATTTTTGATTTCATTTTCAAGACTTATAGATTCGAATTTTGAAACATGCCTCGAGAATGAACTTTTCGATGAAATTGTTTTTATTCTATCATCTTACATGTTCTAAGTTTCAAGGAAAATCTTGAGACTGATCGTTTGACACCTTAAATAGAATTTCTTCTATTTGAAAAAAAATTTTTGAGGAAGGTTTTGAAATACGAGCCGTTACGTCTCTTCTTACTTTTTTTTTTTTTTTTGTTTTAAACTATTATTTATTTTAATTTTTCCCTCCTCTCATTTTTACCAATATTTGTAAATTACCAAGCTTTAGTTTTGTATTTGTAAAAAATTATGAAAAAATTATCGAAATAAATAACCGAGTGGAGGTTTTCGCACAATTAAAAACAAGAGAAATAAATAAACCTCAATTTTTTTTATTCTAGTAATTTATTAAATTAAATTTTTTACTTAGTTTTTTTCGTATGAAAATTTTAGTTACATTGTTTTTTATTACCTATCATTATATTATTTTTTCTTTTTTTTTTTGTTTCGTTATGACAAAGCATGAATAAGGCTTTACGACGCATTTATTTATTTTTTTCATTTATTTTTTCTGGTTAGTCATTTTTATTAAGTTGAATTTATTTTACGATTGAATGAAAAAGAAAAAAAATAAGAAAAATTGCTTTCCTTAATTTTTAAGAATTTTTTTTTGATATGTAATTTCGTTTTTTTTTTTTTTTCTATTTTGTTTTGTTCTTGATGGAGAGATGTGAAAGAATCTAAACTATTTAATTATAGTAGTTTTGTTTTTCGTGTGTTTGTGTTGATTGAATGGACAATTTATTTTTCTATACTTTTTTTTTTGAATTTATTGCTCATTTGTTTACACACTCAAGTACATATTTTTCCAGGTGCTCGAGGTCGTTCGACGATGAAATTGAAATACTGACATGTGACTAAGTTGATGCGGGTTTTACAACTTTAGTTTAAGTCGAAATATGGGAATGAATTTTGTGAAGTTGTTGAATGGCGGACAATTGTATCGTTTTCCAGTGGGTTTTTTTTTTTTTTTTTTGTCTTTAGATGGATAATTTAGGAGAAACCAGCTTCCTTTCATTTTAAAATGTTTGTAGGTTTAGTCTCATTATTAAATGTTGATCTAGTTGGGTTAACATTACATTGGATTATCTAAATACTATTCGATGAATTTATAGGTAGCGAGACAAACTAAAAAACGTTTTCGCTGTCGGATATCAAAAAAGTTAATTTCTTTTGGCAACTTTTTCCATACTTGAAATGTCGAAGGTAATATTCGTATACTATTTTATGAATGAATATATACTGCTTTTCTTTTGATTCTTACTCAACAATCGTCCAAATTAACGCATTTACTAGGTACTTATAGTGTTTTACAGTATTTACCTAATATAATGATCTGATAATGCCTAAATTCCTGTTTCTAATTGAACAGCTCTCGTTAGTTTGAGTTTCCTAGTTGTACTTACTTTTGGCCATAATCTAAGTGTGAAGTAATTTTCCTGCGTATTTCTCAACAATAATCGAAGTTATCATGTATTTTAAACAATCGGAAAGAGCAGTTTTAACCATCTGATTCTGGTTTCATTTTCTATCTTGCATGTTTTTTGTCATTTCATCAAGTTTCGTTACCTATAGGCTTTTCATCTACTCTTGGCCAATTTTTTTTCTTTAGGTATATATCTTGCTTAGATATCTAAATCAGATGTATGTTTTTGTTTTTTTGTCTGAATTATATTCCCTTTTTGATGATTTTGTGATGTCGGAAGTGAGAGTATTAGTCAAAATTGATTTTACGAAGTTATAGCAAATTATGTTGGTTTCTTATGCCTCAAAGATAGCACCACCTAATGAAGTGAGAAGTATAAGTAAAATCAACGTTATTGACTCGATTTATTTTCTTAATTCCATCAGATAAAGCAATCTCGAGGACAGATAATTCGCTACAGCCTCGCAAAATGGCCATTTTTGATGTGTACTCTTCTTCCCGGGCACCGTAACGTAAACAAATTTCAGTCCAACTTTGAACTATTGATTTTGAGTTGGCCTTATTGGGTCATTTTTTGAATTTTTTCTTCCTCTACAGTATCAGACTGAGTTTGCGATGGACCAGACCCACTCGAGAGATACAGCCAAAGAGATCTCCGACGCCCTATATACGCGAGGGTAAAGCTACCTGAGTTACATTTTCTGGGCGCCTAAAACTGCGTACATTCCGCAAGCGTATGTGGACTATTAAAGAGGAAATTTTCTCGGGTGTTTTCTGGTGTTTTTTTGAACTGTAGTCTTGAAAATTTATTTAAATTCTTTAAAATTTTCAATGACCAACGATTTCTTCAATTGACTTATCATCGGCTACATTTTTATATTTCTAGAGAGAAGGGTAATCCCAACTCCATGAAATTCTTTGCATATCTGGAATTTCGTGAAGTTTTTTCTCTATATTGTCTTCCATCAATGTTGTACAGCAGTCTGTTGGCAGCCTATGTTCATTTTTTTTCGGTTGTATTTCATTGTGATTGAAGGTCCGCTGTCATCTCTTCCACATTAATTATTTCAAGATTTTAGTTTGGAATTTTAAAATGTTAGGGCGTAAGGGGAGGGGTCCGCATATTTTCTGCCATCTCTTTTGAGCCCCTCCCCGCGCTGCAACATCACCGTCACCGAAAAAACTTGCGGAACTTCTTGAAATCAATTTTTTATTTTTAAAGAGAGAAGGCTCCTCTGCTAAAATCACCAAGGACCGAGTAATGTCAGAACCAATGATATTTGGGTAGGATAGGTTGTAATTTTCTAAAACATAAAAAAAAAGGAAGAACAATCGACGACCTCGATGAAAATCTTTTCATTTTCATATTGTCGTTTTTCATTCGTGAACCTGTGTGTATATTTTTTTTTTTAATTAATTCTATTTTTTCATCTTTCTCAATTCACTCAAACACGCGAATAACAAGAACCAATGCGAATTCAATTTTTTTTCTTTATTTTTTTTCGTCTTACGTTTGTTTCGTTGTCTCTGAACTCTCTATCATCCGTATACATGAATATATTGTGAAATATTTGAGGTTGTACTACGTTATCCCCTTATATGTTGGTGTAAGCGTCTTAAAATCTAAGAATTTATTATTCGTGTTGTTTTTTTTCCCTCTATTTTTTTTTCTACAATTTTAATTTTGTATAACCTAGCGAATAAGTTTTATGGTTGATATAAATGCGACGTTTAAGAAGATGCTGGAGAGAAAAAAAAAAACTTCTGAAAAACGAAAGAAAAAGAAATCATCAAAATCATGGTGTACGTTGTCAATCCTCCGTGATTGTATACTGGTAGAGCTAGTCACTTTAGTTAATAAGTTATCGAATTATATTCGTTGATTACATTTGTATAAATATCTGGCATATATACATGTTTATATTTTATCTAACAGAATTTATTTTTCGAGTGTTACTTATTTACCATAGCTGAGTAACTGATCTGCAAAAAGTCTGAATGATTTTGGCCTTCGAAAAAAGAGACATATGGATACCTATACTGCTCGTCTATTCGTTGAAATTTTAAACTGATAATGAATTCTCAGCTGTGCCAGCGACTGAAAACTTAAATATCATACCAGCTTCCTTTTCTCTCAGTTCTACTGTTAGCCATTTTTTCCCCTTTAAATTTTCGTATTTATAATTTATTTCTATAACATACATATTTTTTAATTCATTTGTGAAACGAAAGTTGGCTCATTGCAAAGTTTTATTCGACTACAAGTTTTATTTTTTTCCTCCCCAAAAAATTTAAAAAAAAAAGCTCAAGTGTAATGTTAAGACTTGAAATTCGCGATTACGTGAATGATATAATTGAAGGGGCAAATTTTTGATGAAGGCTGCCGCCTTGAGAATTGATCAAATTATTTTTTCATAAATCTTCCTTATATTTTATCATTAATTATTTATAATTAATTATAGACTTTTTTTAAAATTAATTGTACAAAGTAATTTTTTTTTTTGTTTCTTCCTGTTAAAAAATAATTAAGCAAAAAAACGTAAAAAACATGATCGCTTTATACCCATTCATTGATATTCTATTTGCAAACTATTTTAAAGCATACCTACTCAACTGATTGCTTTTTATTGTAAAACTGTCCTCCCCTTCAATAAACCATGAACAGCAAAGAATATTATACCTCACTCATAAAAAACAAAAGTTGAATTAAAAAATAAGGTTAATTTTTCTTTAATAAAATTATGTTTGATTTGTTCTTATTTTTGTTGGCTTTTTTTTTTTTTTTTTATTTAATTTAATTTTGTTAAGTTATTTACCTATTACGCATGATTTTCGCGTGGAACTTTTTTTTTCTCCTTTTTGTACAGATATGAAATGAATACGAATATTATAATCTTACAATACCAAAAATTAGATAAAAAAACTTCTATTTAGTCATAGGCTATATCATTGTTTGGTTTTACTCTTTTCCTTTGTTTTAAGCTGTGATGTTTTAGTTATAATTACGATATAATTTTTTAAACTATTATATAAAGCTTTAGCTTGTATAAATAAAGTGTATCAGTGCTATTTAGTGGTGTTCATGTTTTTGGTACTCACAATTTAAAAGGTAATAACGCTTAAGCGTGAAAAAATTTGCTACTGCGAGTACTAGATATCAAAAGAAAATGTTGTTCAAAGTTTTAAACCTGTATTAAGTGCTATGGCATGCCAAATTGGTTTTCACCTATTACATAAAACTTGGTTTTTATCGACTCCCACAAGTTTTTAACCAATCACTTACCTGAATTGATTTACATAGTATGTAACGAGATACCATACACATGATATCTGAAGATGAAAACATTGAGAACATAGATGTTTTGCTGATGATAGAATGATGGTGAAATTGAAGCATTATCAAAATAAAAATATTAAAATAGAAAACAATCAGAAATTTTAAATACCAAATTAATAGTATCCCACAGTGATAAATTTTAAAATTCACTGTGGGGGAGAAAAACTGGAAAGGAGAGACCCAGGGTTTGTTCTCGCCAAACTCGTGTAATATTACATTTTAAAAAGGTTTACTAAAAGATAGAAAATTTACCCAAAATCATTTTAAATTTTACTCCTTTTTCTCTAATTTTTCCCTAGAAAATTAACCCATTGTGTTTTTATCATTTTTCCACTTAACCTGACAGCTAGCTGGACATTATCAAAAATAAATGACAAATTGAAAAACAAAACACCAATTATATTCAAGAAAATAAAACATACCAGTTCTTCAATATACAATCATGTTCACAATTAAACAAAAAAAAAAAAAAGATTAACTATTCGAAATAAAATGAAACATTTTATCCCGGTTTTGCAAAAATTTTATACAACTGTGAAAAATTGTTTTTTTCAAAAAAACGCTCATAACTCTCGAACCGTGAGAGTTAGAGCGCCGAAAATAGGCTCATTGGACTCGGGGTGAAAAAATAAATAATTTTCATACAAGTACTACAATAATTTATAATACATATTATTCCAAATTTCGTGGCTAATTGTGCAAAACTAAGAATTTTATATCCAAAATAATAACAAAAAATGGTGGTACCAGAAGTATTGTCCGGCCAACCTGCACCAAAATCAATAGGTCTGATCCTTGGCTTATTAAAAGTTTTCGTACCAAATTTCGTGGTTATCAGACAAAAATTGCGACCTGTACTGTGGGAACAAGAAATTTACTTATATCTATCTAATCTATCTATCTATCTATCTCTCTCTATATATTAATTTGAATTATTAGTGCTAAAATTTTTCTGAGGTCATGAAATTAAAAACGTACCAACCTCCAACCATGGGGGCTAATTCAGCACAAAGCGTGAAATAGATTTTCTAAAGAAAACCTACTTCAAAATTGTTTTCTCCATTAACTTCTTGAACTAAAGACTTTTTGGTTAGAACTTTAAAAGTTAGAACTAAATAAATGAAAGAAGGGCGGACTTGAAAGACGTGGCAGTTGGCAGAGTGTGATCGAGTGGAGAGAAAAAAGTATCGACTAACGATGCGCGTTGTTATACAATGATGAGTATCATTTTTTAGAGTAAACGAACATTGATATTTCAAACTTTCAAGCAGATGAGATAAGACAGTGTTGTGTGGGTTTCGGTGTAAAAACGCCCAAAACGTCAAACCAATAAAAACGAACAAAATTTAATAACTGAAGTCTGGAACAAACAGCATCAGCAACGAACATCCTGGGGAGCTATTTCACTTGCATTTTTCGTAGTTTTAACCACTACGCCCTTAACGCTTCCTTTTACGTGGTGTAAAGTCCAGTAAGAATCCCACCCAACTATATCCTCCCAGTAAAAGTTTTTCTTAACGGCAAGTAGCTGAAACGACACAAGTATTTAATGGAATAGCTCCCGTGTGCGCTATGCCCAATACCCAGTCAATGTAGTAAAAGATAGAACAAATAAGGAATACTCGTTAGGTATAAACGAGGCCTAACTCTTTGAAAGATGGGACAAGTCGGATAAATCACAAAAGACGAACTACTATCAGTTAAATAAAGGAATTTAAAAATAATAGAGAAAACTGGAAGAGTTTTGAAGAAAATATTCGGATGCTGGGATTAACAGAAGATGAAGAAAATTAATTATGTTATGGATATTACGGGTGGTGGATGGCGTTTCTTATTCTGATCCTGAATAGACTATAGTTAAGTTTACATGGAATTATTTGAGTAGATGCGAGGGGGGACCATGATATGCCATTTTGGTAGCGACAACAGCTGGGAGCTAAGCCCCAATCTTTGGAGACCACCCCCAAAGGTACGTTTGTTTATGGAGAAATGAGAACCACCACTAAATTGTTTCTAGGTCAAAATTTAAACGCTTGTTAAACTTGAAATACACAGCTGAAGCGTTCATATTTTTCTATACAATTATTTTTGTCCTTTACTCACTTTTTATTTATTTTTAAAAGTATTTTATTGATGTTTCTGTGGGTACATAATTCAATAATGTTTAAGTCAACGTTTGTTTTGTATAGGCAATAAAACAGCGACTTCGTGTTGATTTATAAACATACTTTTCAAGACTAACATTTTTGTGAGACACAGCTGTACCTACACTTGAATAAATATTTTGTTCCACTTTTGAATTTTTCTAATCTACTATTTCGTAAATCCATCTGAATTTTTATAATATACTAGCTGACCCATCCCGCGTTGCTGCGATCTCTGAAAACTAAGAATTCTTTTCGATTTGTCGCTGTTAAATTAATCAGGATTTGTCATTGTTAAATTAATTAGGATTCGGTGACAACTGGAAGAGAATTTGTAAATTCTCTTCTATTTGTAAATTCTCTTCCATTCATCGCTGAATCCTAATTAATTTAACGCGACGAATCGAAGAGAATTTGTGAAATTATTAATAACCATATTTCATAAGAAAACCTCACCCCGATATCCTTTAGTTGTCAGTTAAATATTGAATTAAAATATTACTATATCCTATGCAACAGAATTAGAAGCAAACTTACAGTCACTGTTATCGCATAGGCATACAACAAACATCGATATGTTTTGCGATGTATTGATGTTCTTCACTAGATCGATGCAATATTGTTTTTCGATATATCGATATTGAATAAAATACAATATATTTCGGGAATTTTTTGGGCAACTTTTTGAAATTTTTTTTTCGTATTCTGCCAGAAGCCTTCACCGGAGTATACTCAACAACTTTCAAAAGTTTCATGGCCATCGGATGAATGGTATAGTAATGCATAAAAGACAAAAGGACATACATTCTCTTTTATATATATAGATTATTTTGTAAATTCATAAAATTTACACATTAGGGTAATATAAAAATCAGGTAAAGTAAATATATGAGAGAGAAAATTTCATGCAATCGAAAGTCTCTATAATTTCAAAAATAACAAGTAAGTAATACGAATTAAATAATTTATTACGTTATTTACAAAATAAGATAAGATGACAATGGCAAATGATAATTATTTTGTTGAACCAGATTTTAATAATAATTTCCTCATTCTTTTCTCTACTTGCAAGGAACTTCGTTGGTTCATTTTCGATTGCGTAAAGATTAATGATTTTAATGTACCAGTGGTTTCTGAGAACAAAAACATATAGATATAATAAATATCAACACAAGTATAGTAAGTATGTACTACTTTTTAAATGACAATTTTCGATACAGTCCGAGTAGTGAATTATAAAAAACAAAAAATTAACAAATCAATCGGGAAAATGCAGTAGTAGACAAATACCAAATAGAGCAAGAATTAAATTGGCAATTGATAAGTATGAGAATGATGTAGCTTCAATTGAGGCAGTTCCAGAAGGCAGAAAAATTTAAGAGAGAATATATAAATTGAAGCTGAAGTCCTAATCGTATTCTTGGGACAAAAATTCAGGCCAGTCAATTATCCAATTACTTCCAAAAATATAGTACACCTACACGTATAATTTACAGTCTGTTAAACGACTAACGAGGGACTTCGGATGATTTTACCATTAAGATCGTGGTACATACTTATAATGAAAAAAATGTGGACTAATGAAACCAGAGAAATTAACCACAAAAAGACACAAGGTGGTCTATTGCAAACTGAAAGAAAGGGACAATAAATACGAAACGAAAGTGTTTTTACACTTACAGTCGAGGATCATTATTATTATTATTCGAGCCTATGTTCTTACTTGGTTATTATATAATAATAAATTCATTTATAAATCTGCATTGACAAAAACGTTGAGCGAAAATGCGGCGCTGGTTTCACCGTCTGAATCGGACGCGGACACCGTATATTGAGCAGTATCGTCGTGGGTTGTGTTCAAAATAGTCAGCTGGAATTTCTGGCTGGACTGAGTAAATTGGTATCGTACATCGTCATCCTTTATCGGCTGCAGGTCCCTCATCCATACAGCTACGAGCAAATATTCCGAGAGTAAATACCATATTATATTTTGCGAATCAATAATAACGGTGAGCCCTATACGAATAGCTGTAGGATAATTCTTAACGAAAAGTTCGACAAACCTTTCTTTGACGTTCTTTCAGTTTCACATTCGAATTTAACCATTTCGCCTTCCGATAATGTGACAGATTTTGGGAATGTTTTGAATACTGGACCAGCAGGTTTCACATTCGGCTCTGCGAACATACAGAAAACAAAAACTAATTTTATTGCAAAACAAAATACACGCGCAGGAAATAACATCATCCCAAAGATTCATTTAACACAACCTGACACCAGAGAATTTTCGAAACATTCAATTTTACATTCTCACTTCCGCCTCTTTAGTCTTTACCCTCATTCTCACTTCATATTTCCCCTCAGTTCCTCACAGTCTCATCTCTCTTTATCTCAGCGTCTCATTCACCTATAACAACATTTTCATTTGGAAACAACATTTTTATTTTGAAGAAAACTGTTGTCTTTCAATCGATGATTTGTCAGTTGCTATTTAAGATAGAAAGCTGAAGTTTGTTTTGTTGGAAAGAAGAGAAAATTTACTAAAATTTAGCACCAATATTTTTTTCATCATTACGAACTTTTTCATAATAAACAAATAAAAAATCAACAGTTAACAAAAAATCGCTATTTTTTCAAGTTGTTATTTATTTTAGAAACTAAAGGCCAAATGCAAGAAAGATACGTAAAAATTTCTCATTTGTTTTCCACGGTCAATTTTATTTGTATAATTCATACATAAATATTTTTAGTTATAACTTTGTTGAGATAAGTAATTCTCAAGTCACTGTTGAAATTTAAGTATCGTTCTTACATTTTGGCCAAATAGTTGTAGAAAAACATTTTTAGCCCATAAATTTTTCTACGCCTTTTTCATAAGCTCAACAGTAAGGTCGTCTTTGTATAAAGTAGTGTGAACATAAGGGGGAATGTTTTTTTTTGCTGAATTGTTTGCAATCCTTTTCTGCAGCTCGTTACACTCACCAAGGGCGGGTGTTGCAAAAATCAGACTTGAATAAAAAAGACAACTTATGCTCCCTACTTACACGATTTATTCTGGTTATCAGTAATGCGCAGCAGGCAGCACAGGGCGACCAGGTATGACATAACTGTGTCAGTTTTATTTGAAAGTGACTGTAATTATAATCAATCATTCACAGTTGCAAGGCTGGATATTTTTAGGTGGGGCATCGTGGAGACAATGAAAGTTCTTTCAGGGGCCATTATAGAAAAAGTTGAATCTTTTTGTTTTAGTTTATTATGGGAATTTATCACGGCATAAATTAATTAAATTTTTTTTATGCGGGTAACCGGCAGAGAGGGACTTAAAATTATTTCATAAGGCCATGGCCTTTGCATACACTTTGGACCAAGAAAATTTTAAGGAAGTTAGAGGTGAAAGGAGTTTATTCAGTACGGTGAATTTATAAAAAGTCAGAGTGTTAATATTGTATTGACATATTTCCCTATATAGGACTAGACCAGTAAAGAATAATGATTTTTGGTTAGATATTCTGGAGCTAAATAAGCAACCAATGCGTACCACTTAATGTACTTTAAACTACGTTTATGTACGCTAACCTTGTGAATTTAAGGGATGACCCTTATCAAAGGCATTCTAAATTGGTGAACTCAAGCAAAACATCAAAAGTATGCACCAAGTACATTCGGGTCGCTTTCTTTTACGCCGTCATGTCTTGACATTAAAAAGTACATTGAGCTTATGGAGCTTTACTGGTCCAGTATTACTGGGATTTAAGATCAAAGTAGCTCACATCTAGTCGAAATTTTCAGAAACAGCGAATAGGTGATCATGAACAAAAATGCATTTGATCCTCTGCAAATTCAAACCTGAAATTAAGGTATTTGCTGTACAATGATGGCAATTATTTTTCTCCAGATTTATGTAGATGTTATTTGCCTTCAAATTTATTAAAAATAAATAAATTATCTTCATTATTTAATTATTTAAGCCAAAATCAAATTATGGTATCTGTTATCACATTTTCAACCAATAGGTCATCTGGCTTTTATCTCCATAATTACCCATTCGCAGCATGTTTGCAGTATCATTCGGTTCCGTCTTAAATTCCAATATAGTCAAAGATTTACGCACATCATTTAAATAAATCAATAACTTTCAATGTTAATGCCACGGTGAAAAAAAATCTAACTTAAATCTTACTGTGGGTACGTTTCTCTCACCTCTTCCATACAGGGCTTGACTCTGCATTGACAGAAAGATCACGGACCAAAGTCCACAACCTAAATTATTAGTGCATTGCACTTTAAACAAAAATACGTCATCTGTATACACTCCTACAGACATTTTTCTGTAACTGGCAAATGGGAAAGTGAGTACGTAATTAGTATGTACTCACTGATACAGTGCATGTTGTGGTCCTTATAAGGTATCACAATGCCCGCGGACAATTGCCCTCAGCATTCAGTATGCTTTGTGTATGGTTAGGCACTAAACCAGCTGGCTACTGGTACCCAGATATGATTTGGTCACCCTATACGCAAACTATAATTTGGTCCTTTGAACCGAGTATAGGTACAGCTACCTAAACTTACTTTAATTTATGAGGCTTTACATTTTCAATGACTACTCATTGAAATTTGTAAATTTTCTTTTCTTGTTAGTAATTTTCCTATTTTGCGTATTTATTGGTTTGTTGCTAATAAAGGTCCATTAGAACCACTTCAATGTATTAAAAAACAAAATCTTAGAGGTAATGTTAGCACCAAATTTCATAACTAATGGGCAAGAATTAAGACCTTTGTTGATTTGACAACAAACAAACATTTAATATGAGTTATGATCTATTCTAACATGCTTCTAATTTCGATACCGACTGGCTAAACATTACTTAAGGAACAACTATTTTGGGTAGGTATTATTTGGGCTATAAAATATTTAATCTTGAATCAACGAAATTTGCAAAAAATGTTTACTATAATTTATTGTAACAAGTTACCAATTCTGGTGCTGATTGGCTGAAAGGTACTTCCAAAATATCTATTTTTATTTCGACTTTGAAAGAATAAATGGTTTCCAACTTGGTAATTTTAGGTCAACAGTTACAAAATTTATTACAATCATCAATTATGATCTATTATAAAATTTTTAGTAACTAATTTTCTACTTTTTCGACACAAATTTCATTCCACTTTAAAATCCGACACAATGACGTCATGATAGCAATGTGGTCGGATGTACAAAGTACTCCGTGTTAACATCCTATTAAGGAAGGGAATTTTTTGATAATTTTTGTGTTTTTTTTTCGAATTATAACAGCGTATTTTTTAAAAACTTATTTTTAACCTAAATTTATTAGTTATAATTAGTTTAGAAAAACTGAAAATATAAATTTTTTTGAAAAATTCTCGTTGTTCTCCCTATTTTTAGTTTTTCTAAAATCGGTAGCTAGGTATATAATCACCAATAACACGTATTTACGACTCTACCACCACTAAGAGTTTTGACATACACTGCGCTAACACCATGTATATATATACATGTACACATATAAATTTTAGCAAATAGTGTAAAAATTTCCTTTCTTCGGACACCTACTTAAAAATATTTATACATTGAATGAGTGGTTAGGCTATACATTTTTTTGAATCACAAGATTGTAAAAAATGAATCGTCAAATGTCAAGATCAAAAATTCAATAATATTACCACCCAAAATCAAATAACTGTCACGATGAATTCAAACTTTTGTTTTAAAGTTTCTTTGGTAGAAGACAAGAAAAAAAAAAAAAAAAACAGTACATCGCAGACTGAACGTCTGTATTTCTGCTTGACTCTTTTGAGAAACAACAGTTTAGATAATTCTCACAGAGGATTGTCCACAAAAAAAAGTGACTCGAGGTTAAATGGTCCAAAGACAAAATTCTACAATTTTACGGCTTAACTTAATTTGCATCGGTACCGCACGTGATTTTCTGAGCTCTTTTCAGGATGAATAAACATTTCCTTAGAGTAATTCTTATAGAGCAGTCGTGTGGTAAACAAAATAAATGCAAGAAATTAATTTTTGATATTTTTACATTTTATGGCTTTCGTACTTCAATATTTAAGCAAATCAACTGGAATTTCGTCTAAGTAATTTTGTAACAAATTTATTCGTGCAATTGTCCATCGGTAACGGACGAGGTCACAAAGGACACGATAAAATCGATTTTCATGATCATCGAAAACACTTTAAACCTAAAAACGCTTCACTATAATGAACGCGCGAGCCGGCCGAAATTAATTCGTTCATAAAAATTATTTCACAATATTATGCCGCTAAATTATATCTAATGAGTACACAGGGCGAGCATCGGCGGATACGTACCTTCTACAATTATAGTGCAACTGCTAAACGATTCTCCGGCATCGTTAAATGCTTCGCAGGTATACACTCCGGAGTCTTCGGGGAATATTTCGGCGATATTCAGTTTATAAATGTTGGCCACGTTACTGTATTCGAAGTCTTTGCTCGGCTTTATTTCTTTGTTGTTATGCAGCCAAATGACGTCAAATTTTTCGGCACCTGAAGAAACTCGGCAAGTTAGAATGGTAGAAGCGACAGCAGAAACAGAGAATTGGTAAATTTTATTCAGATAGTAAGCGACACATTTTCGCCCACAAAATTATAATTTTTGGGCGACTAAGAAAACTCATTTGGTTGATTTTGGCCCACGGAAACATATAGTACAGATATAGATAGAAAGAAAGGCGATTTTAGAAGAATAGTTCTCTGATAAATTACGAAACACATTCAGCAACCTCAGAAACAATTAACCAAACCATAAATTCCGGAACAGGCAAGGTTTCACATTTTTACAAACAAACATTTTCCTAACAAGGCAGAAAATTTATAGCGTTCAAAAGTATGTGAAAGCCATAGGAAAAAAGTCGTAAATTTTCTTGATGTTTATTCAAAGCCTATTTGGGCATCTCTAAAAATAAGGGGTGCTCGTTTCAATCTACGTTTAATTTTACAAACCGATACGAATCCTCAACGATTTTTGTTACAGCACTATTCACCGGCTACTCAAGATTTGGCGTGAAGGCATTTACACAGTTTTGACCTTAAATTCTGATGTTTTGGCATTTCGAATTCAAATTTTGAATTCATTTCATCACTAGACGTATTCTAAGTTTCCCGAGTAGAGAATTAAACTGAGAGTGTTATTATGCAAAGCCTGCGCCTTTGAAGTAAAATACGGATTTCTATGCTTTTTATAAACTTTTATTCTACTCACTACTGCGATTTAAAAATATACCAATACTGCAGCCAACCTTCAGCAAAGAAATAATATTTGTTTCGCATGAAGTTAAAGCCATAAAAAAATAAAAATAAAAGCTTATCTTTAAAAAACTCTTTTTTAACATAGACTTATTAATATTTCTGACCTCGAATTTTTCCAAGTTATATTTACAACATTTTCTGGGCTTACGGAAAACTTTCTTCTCACCCATTGAGATTTTAAATCATATAGATCCTTGAAAATTTTCAAGCTACATATAATGTCACGTATCAGCATATACATTTTTGACGTGTTTATCCCAAATTCTTCGCGAATTGGAATCATTCCCGAATCTTGAAAGTTAAACTCAAAAAAGGAAACGTTTCCCAATTCTAGCTCATTTTACGTGTTATAATCATCCAAATTTATGTTTTTTTCTCGGAAAATCGAATTAAGACTATTTTTTTTATTACACTTCTTCCTCAGCCACCCACAATCCTCAGCTCAATTTTTAATGATTATCAACCTATTTTCTACATTCGGTGTTTACTACGAGTTTCAAACAGGTTCTAAGGTCGAATTCAGCATTAATTACCTTTACCTCTCATTCGAGGGGCGATGGACCGTATAAGCATTTATTTGAACCGTGACTACGAATTTTAACTTTAATTTTTTATACCACGTGTTTGCTGAGACTCCCTCGAAATTTCAACAACTGTGATAACAGATAGTACACCACTACATCTTGAAACAAATAAAATTTTTTTTATAAATGTACGTCCTGTTCTCACTGTAGGAGAAACTCCTCAAGAAACACCTTCATGAACACTTCTTCGGTCTCGAATGGACCTAAATTTAGAAAATTCTTCAATGTTCCATCAAGTTGCAAACGTATACTCTCCAGATCCGAGAGCGAAAGGACAGTTAATCGAAAAACTATTCGGTTTAAAGCGTATCTAGTAAATTAGACTGCAGTTTCCAGTCGATACCTCGCACGAAGAGCCAAGATCGAATTAAAACTTACCGATAATACGACACTGCAACGTCACTGGTTCGCCATCTTTCACGTACATCGACGACAAATGGCTAACGATCTTTGGAATACCATCTCCACCAGGGCTGACACCATTAACATCGGATTTATCGTTCACTACGTATAATGAAGATTTTAGTCAATACGCGAATAGATCAAACGTGTGGCTGACAATTTCAGCCAAGAATTAGCACAATTCACTTACATTTAACGGACAATTTACACTTAGTTTCCGTGGAGCCTAAAGAATTTGTGGCTACGCAAACGTATTCGCCTTCGTCTTCGGGGAATATTTCGGCGATTTTAAGCGTTGCTACACCGTTTTTGTACTTCAAATCAACAGCCTCGGAAGAAGCTAAAGTCTGAAATGAAAGAAACCGAAATTACAGCACCATGTAAGCAAAAATTTGATACCCATTGGCGTCGGGTACGACATTTGCGTCAAATTTTTTCAATTTTTCAAATCTCCCTCCATATCCTCGAATACATACTTTTCCATTTTTGGTCCACGTCACGTGCGGTTCGGGATCACCCTTAATCGTACAACTGATCTCGAAACATTCACCATCTTTTACCGTCTTATCGGAAAGACTTCGTGAAAACTCAGGCGGCGTCATCGAATCGTCAGAAGCGCCTGCATAAAATAATCAATATTATTCGAGACAGGAATATAATCATATAATCCCGAAATTATTCAGGTTTCACGTCTGATTGTAAGATCCTATTGAGTACGACTTTTCAAATTCGTTTCTGCATCTTTCAATTTTCTTTTTATTTGAGATGTTATAAGTAGATAAGCATGGGTATTATGTAGATATTCTATTGGAATTTTTCTCTGCGTTCAATTTAGCAATTTTTCAAATTTCATTTCACGAAAGCAACCAATGACATAATTTTTGAAGGAAAAGGAAGCCAATTTCACGATGGTTTCATTTCTCGACTTTTATATTTCGTTCCTATAAGTAACATTTCCCGATATTAACTTCTCGAATGTAAAGAAATAATCGAATTGGAAGGCGAACGAATTTCTTAACTGAACAGGTTCTATAAAACCAAATTTAAGATTGAAATCAATAGAGGCTAATAACACTGATAATAAGATAGAATTGTAAAGAGCCACTTTGGGTTCACAGAAAAAGGAAAAAATTCCTACAAAAAAAAACTGTGCCAACTGATTTATGGGTACTATTTCGAAAACCAAAGAAATCTATGTTAAACAGTAATAAAAACAATTAGGAAATTTTTGTATACTCTCACTTTGAAAGCATTGGAAGAATGGAGAGAGAGTAATTGAAAAGGGATATTACAATAAAATCAATCGCGAAATTGAATTCGCCATTCAGAAGAAAAAAAAAACAAGAACAAAGACGCATACTTATGATTACTGAAAATATTAAATTAAACTTCGAACTTCACTCGCTCAAGTTGCATCGTAACACCAAAAAGAAACTTAAAATTGCTAAACATTCCAGTTTAGAACCATAAAGAGGGACGGAGAAGTCATATTTTCCGCAGCAGACGTAGAAAAATGAGAAAAAAACGAGAACCTCCTACGGAAAAAACCAAAAACATGAAAGAAAAATATATCAATCGGTTCGTTGGTTTTTGAAGAAAACTGACTTCCCCTTCCAAAAAAAACAACAAAAACCACAACGTACGATTGCTTTACTCACGCGTATTATAGATCCATTTCGAAAGTAGAAATTAACATCATCATGATCGGCCAAAGATCAAAATGATTAATTTCAAAAGCATGAATTGTGAGTTTTGGCACCACCGCATAATATCCAAATTTTTGAAATTTATTCATATTTTACAAGAGGCAAATAATTTAATCAAACCAGAAATGGAAGTTATTGTTGCAATGATATTTTAATGAACTTACGGGCCAGCTCCATGGTGGTACTTCTGGATCTGGAAGGACTCCCAGAGGCGCTCAATTTCATACCATATTTTTTGTCGCTTTTCTTCGGCGCTAAACTCTGACCACCTGAAGCAGTGGTACTTGACGATGAATACGTCTAACAAAATCAGAAGAAACAAGAAAGAGTTAGTCCACCGAAGGAACAACGAGTACGATAAAAGTGAAACTTTTTTAATTCATTTTATTTGGTTCAGTATATTCAAATACTCTCTTTCGCTGTCTCTCTTCTACTTTCATTTTTCATATTTTGGTTTTAACGGATTTCTGGTTACTTTTATCGAAATTTTGTCGCTTACAATTTTTGTTAAATTTCATTATGTTTCGTTTGTAGTGACTCTCGATAAAGCAATTTCACTTCAAAAAACATTGAAGTCGCTACACCCCTGAAACGATTGAAACAAGCGCGAATTATATATGAAACTGAACTGAAACGATACCTGGTCAATTGATTTTCTTGACGTAGTCACTCGGGTTCCGTCGGCAGATTTATACGTGCTGGAGTAGTCATCCTTGTACGATGACGATATGGTATGCGTAATAAGTGGTGTACGAGTGGTAATTACGAGGGGCGCTGGTCTGAGTGGTTGTTCAATGTATTTACGATCTGAATCAAAAAATTAAAAAGTATTTTCACAACACAGTTTCAACAAAATTTCCACGAAAAAAAAACACACAAAAAACTATAACAAACCTCCTGAATACATAAGGTTGTGGACCATTTGTGCTTGTTCGACACTTTCATGTTCGCCTGAAATAAATAAAATAAGTACGAATAAATTAGCCACGCTTCCAGCTAACCCAAGGGTTTAGAAGTAAGTAGCGTTTATTCCATGGGTGCGAAATTTCATCCAATTTAATGGTAAATTCTATCTAGCAGCCATGAAGTTAGTATTTAATCATATAAGAGATAAAAAATGTATTATTTAGAGATTACAGAAAAAATAAGAGTGAAATAGACTTTATAACAAAAAACAATCACAGAGATATTAAAATAATAAAATTCAGATCAGTTAGACCTAAATCCTTGAATAAAAATGAAGTATGGCTCTATTATCTAATTACTTCGTACGGGAAAAACTCGTTTGATCTTCTCGGATAGATCAACAATTACCAATAGGTATATTTAATACATATTTTAAACATAATAATGAAATCTGAAAAATCTGAATAAAAAAGCAACGAATAAAAGAAAGACTGAAACACAGGATCAGTAATAACAAAAAAACGTCAATTCTAAATATCAATGAAGCAAATTTGAAATATTAGCAAATACCCCTTAGTGACTTTTTCGATGAATCTATTGCTAACGAAAGTTTTTGAGTGTTTCAAAAAGACAACCATTCTTACGGAAAATCAACAGACGATTTATTTGACGGTTATAATTTTCTAGAAAACAAACATACAGTACCTACCGTACATGTTTCATCGAAATTCGTACTTTTGTTTTTCGCTTCGTCTGGTAAAAATAAACATTCCGTCTTAATAAACAAAAATTCCTCAACAATAACGCTAACTTGAACGAATGAATAAAGTGGAAGGTCAAAAAATATAGAGGAAGAAAATAAACATTTTTTCGAAGGTAATTTATGAAAAAATAATTTCTGCTGATACAATAGCTCTAATAATATTCTTTGACGACTCAATAATAGACGGCACCAACGTACATACTTGAGATACAGTAAAAAAAAATCGTTAAATAAATACGATGGCTACGTTACGCATTTACGGCGAAACGGTTAGGCAATAAGTGTGACAACTATCCAATCCATTTGTAGGATCGTTAGTTTTTGTTTGCCGAACTCTCGAGCCATAATCAGAATATCGATTTGAAAATTACGTCTGACATGTCGATACTATCTTCTAAAATAAATCCTTTAAACATCGAATTTCATTCATACGATTCTGCGCAACGAAGTTTTTACATTTTTATTTGGGTAGTCTTCGACTTCAAATAGTGTTAAGCCAGAACTCGATATTGATAAAAATTGTCAACGACCAGTCAGAAAATGTAATTTGTCAAAGAAAAACTAGAATAGAGGCTTGATTACGGACTACTACACATCCGAACTGGGGCGAACCCTTCAGGGGAAGTGTTAAAGCGCTTTTTAGAGGAAAAAAAATACTATGAAAATGAGAGAAAATTACGTGACGGTCGTATTGTATTCTTTAGGAGAATGAAAGAGCCTCAAAAAGGATAGAGAAAAAAAATTTCACGACCTTTTGAAGAAATTTCCCCCTTCCCCCATAAATCGGCACCTAGTATGAATTCGTGAGAAAAAAAGAGAAATAGAAATCACAAGTAAAACCCTTCACAAGGCACAATCTAACGCACGCAACAGCATCGAAATGACTCAACCATAAATTACTTATAAACAACGAGCCCGCAACACGTACCTTCGACAATAACCACACAACTAGTCTCGTCGGTTCCGTGTTTGTTCGTTGCCACACATCGATACTCGCCACTGTCATCGGGCTTACAGTCTACGATCTCTACAGTAACCACACCGTCTGTATGCGTCATCGGGTATTCGTGTTTCGACAATTCTTTACGTCCTTTGTACCATTTCACCTTCACGATAAAAACGCACGTCAAGATAATGAAAGTAATTCTTTCAGGCTAATATTCCACACTGTGACAAGAAACACCAAATACTTACCGTTGGCGGAGGTTTGCCCGAAACGCAGCACAACAGTTTGCACGTCTGGTGCGCCTGAATCACACGAGGACGCAACAAGAAGGTGAAGCTGGGTGACGATTCGTGTTCTTCTTGCCAGTAGTTGTACCGCAAAGGCTCTCGCCGGCGGATCTGTGGTAAATCTGGTTTGTACTGGGGTACGGTTCGTGGTATGGCTGAAAAAATAAAGAACATTCGTTGGAGTAACACATCGGTCCACGAAACGTAGGTACGAGAGACAGATTTAAATATTTTTGAAATAAAGGAGGCGAAGAATCAGGTACATGAATAATTCCAATTTTTAGATTTGGAAAACATACCTACGTATCAACAAAATTTCGGAAAAAAACAAAAAACAAAACAATAAATAAGTTGCACGATGCAAACGTTATCATTCACTGATCACGAGCACTCAGAAACGACTGAATTTTGACTCGGAAACAAGATAAACAATTCCTTAAAACAGCTAAAAGGATTCGAGTTGTCTTAGTTTTCCAAATTTATGGTTAAAAGAGATAATTTTTGTTCGTTTTTTCGCAGTATTCGCGTAGAAAATGTTTTTCAACAGGGCATCGTAATTCAAACGCACATTTGCAACCACAGTTAAACGGAATAAGTATTCTCGACCAGATAATTGGCAAAATATCCGAAGACGAGGCAGTAAATGCACACTTACGTTGCACATTTAGGAACACAACCTCCTCGCGGAATCCGTAATGATTCTCAGCTTTGATGACGTATTCGCCGCGATCTTCGAGTTTCACTCGATTTATGATGAACGTGTAGTCGTCGCCGGCATATCGTTTCATGAACTTGACACTCTGCTTCAGCTCCTCGTTGTTGTGGTACCAAGTGACCGTTGGCGTAGCGACGGCGATAACGCGACAATAGAATTTCACGCTCTGGCCTTCGTAGGCGAAAGCGCTCTGCGGTTTTATCACGAATCTGGGAGCCGCTTGTCGGCGATCTGTAAACAGATACAGTCTGATACATGACAGGAAGATTCACGAAAACCACAAATGTGGCTCATTCTATTAATAAAAAGTGAATTACCGAACGACGTATCCTGAATTCGATACTTCTCGATTAGCAGTTTACGCAAAGAACTGTATTCTGATAGGCGACCAATAGGCAGGATGAACGAATCCCAGTTGTCGTATTTGGTACGAATACTGTCACGGAAGTTGATGTATTTGGATGAGTCAATCTTGGCGAAGCGATTCGAGGTTTTCGTATGGTCACCAGTCAGCCACGGATGCAGTAGGCATTCGTGAGCGGTCATTCTCTTCCTGAAAGTGAAAGAACAAATAGGAGTTAGCTTGAAGTTACTCGACAAAATGATCTCATAAACCATTAATGGAGACCTTTTCTACTCATAATTTTGACTTAAATTTCTCATTCGACAGTCTTGTTCATGCAAAACGAGTCAAAATCGGATTAAGGATACGTGTTCGTCAAGCGTAATACGTTAAAAAAAATATACTGACTCAGTATTCATTCACAAAACTTGATTCACCGAAGTTCCTTTTTTTCTTTTTAATTAATTGGGCCTCGGTATTTTACCCGGCGTCTGGAGGATATGGGTGCAAAATAGAAATTTAATTCTTTAATACCTCCAAGGCAAGGTTACAAATTTTATTTACAACCATCAAAACCTCTAAGACGCCTACTCGAGCCGTGATAGTCTCATCCTTCGAAATTTTGTCGTCGACTTTAGAAACACTTTGTTTAATGAACTCTTTTTTAATACTTCACCAAAAACACTCAGGCCAATACGTGTAAATTCAATATTTTATTGAATTCACAGAGATAGTGCCTCCAGTCGGAATCAAACTTAGAATTTAAAAGAGGTCCATTCAAGAGAGCTCTGAAATTCGGAACTGTTTCGAATATTTGTTGCTCCACTCCCTCTCAATGACTACAACAACGTTCGCACTTACTCTTTGTTCTTGATCAGAAGTCGTCGAATGAAGTCTTTACCCTCATCAGAAATACTTGAGAATGCACTTTCGTCGAAGCTCCAGTCACAAGCTTTCACATTCTTCAGTGTTTCTAAGTCGTTTTCACCGGAGAATGGAGATAATCCACTTAGCCTGGACGATAAATACAGGTAAAATTTTAGACAACGAACATTTCTTCAAGGTTAAAGTAGAATAATGGAAGGTATTCACTTACAGGACGTAGGCGAGCACACCAACAGCCCACATGTCAGTGTAGAAGCCTACTGGCTCACGTTCTACAATTTCAGGAGCTGCGAATTCGGCAGTTCCAGTCGATATTTTGACCACTTCATTTGGATCTAGCTTGGTGGCCAATCCAAAGTCGATGAGCTTGACGTCGGTGCTGAATTTCGTACGACACATTATGTTCTCGGGTTTAACGTCTGCATGCAGGTAAATAACATATTAACCTGGGTTAATCCGAAGAAAAACTGGCCGACCGTTGATAGCCTTGAATTAAAAGTACACATTTCATACCCAAATGAATTATGTTTCTTTCGTGCATGTGTTTGATGGCTTCGCAGATCTGTCGCATGTAGTTGATTACTTCGGCTTCTGACATAACGTAACCGTCAGTGGTGATACGTTCGAAAAGTTCGCCACCAGATAAGCTGAAACGGCACACAACAATTATTACATTACCAAGAACATTTAAAAGTGGAATACAAGTTTTCAATTAATAGGTACGGCTTAAAATTATTTTATGAAGAAAATGAAGGAGTCGAGTATTGTATTTTCATTAAATGCAATCAAATTTTTAATTTAGTCAAAATGGTAAGTGATAGATACAGAATATTATGTGATTGAATTTCACATTTACAAAAAAACGACTGAAACATTAATACAAAATAACTTCCTAAAACCTAAAAAAATAATTTAATTTGAGAATAAGCCAAGAGGTGAGTTAAACAAATGAACTGATGTGAAATAATGTATGAGTATATTTCTTTAAACGAAGGGTATTATTGGGAGGGACAAAAAACAATACACAATATAAATTTATTGTGACATTCTTATTTTATTCAGTCAAGCATGAAAACTCTCGATGCCAAGTATAGAGAATTTATAAAATAAGTCTCAGAGAAGTTTGAATAAAGTCAAACTCCAGATAAAATTAACTCTTGACAGACAACTACCAAAACTAATGATGATAAAATTAATACAAGAATGATATATTCCAAAAATTAAGAGGAAATGTCGTAGCTCTCGATGTTCCCAGATTACAACCTTCTCACCAATATTACAGTCACGAAAAATTTTAACCACTTTCACAAAGTTTTGATTTCAACAAATGCTAATCTTTACATTTTTTCCACTTGACTTTTTGTAATTTTCAACATCAAACAGGGCTAACTATTCATAAAAAAATTCTGGATGCGATACTGAGAGGTATGACAAAGGCAAGAAATATATTCACAAATATTTGAGAAATTTTTCAATAAATTATTCTGTTATGAAGACGATAATCACAGAAAAACACTCTTCAAGTGGTATTTATTGCAAGAAAACTAATACTGCAGAAGAAAAATAATATTTTTTAGTTGAAATCAAGTAATTCTTTGCCACGTAAACTATTTTTTGTAAATAGTATATGAAATTTCAAAAAATAAGTATCGAATATCGGTATTTTTTATAATTTCTCGCGCATAAATAACAATTTTTGGAACGCTTTATCCAAAATGTTTGGTAAAATTTTACTACGAACAGCTGAACGTTGAAAGACCGCTCAGAAACTCAAGCCAGAATAAATTTTAACCATACGCATTTCGTTCAACATATTTCACCCACAAGTACTTTTTTCATCAAATAAAAAAGCACTTACAATTCAAATATGAGAACCATTTCATCTTCATCTTCAAACGCGTCGTGAAGATTAATGAGCTTCGGGTGATGTAACTGGTTCATGATATCGATTTCTTTGCGAATCAAATCACGTTCCACATCCTGCGAAACTGGAATAAATTTAGCAGCGAATATGTTTCCGGTCTTCTTCTCGCGACATCGATGCACCACTCCAAAAGCTCCGGTACCAATTTCCTCCAAAATGTCATAATAATCGTACACAGATTCGCGTTTAATGTCCACCGGCTGTGGAACGTATTTCGAGTAGATGTCAAAGACTGTAACAATCGTTGATAGGATTAATTATCAAAAGAAATTTAGCCCTAATTAACTCAGATTATATTAATATTATTTTTAAATATTAGGTAACTTATGGCTTCGAGGCACAGCAGCGAGGGGTAAGAAATGATTGACAGTTCAGTATTCAGTACAGAACTCGAATTTGACAAAAAAGAACACATTTTCAGCGTCATATCTTTTAAGAATTATTTCACAATTCGAAAATTTATCTAAATAACTAATTTCTTTTCCCTCTACTTTCATTTACCTCTCCACTCAAAATAAAATTAAAAAAAAATTATTTGGAAATAACATTTAAGGCGTTCTGAATGATACTTTAATATATATCTACTGTAAATAAAATTGATTTTTATAAGAAATTGAGAATAAATTAGAGTATTCCGGAATATTCTTCAAGATATTATAATTATTGTACAGGCATAACGTGATATTTAAACCATTAGTTGGACAATTTGCGCTTACAGAACAATAGCTTTTGTACTTTTGATTACAGTACTTTTTTTTTCATAATTTTCAGATTATTAGCGTTTTCGTATTCCACCGGAAATGAAACATTTCAACAAAAAAAAATTGTTTTCAGTTAGGTGCCATATTCTCGTAATCAATTATAAAACAAACATACATGGCTTTTTTAACAAATTGTGGTACCTATAAAAAATTGTTTTTTCCTGAAGAGAAAATGAATTCCTCGAAACGAGTCAATTTGTTAGTTTTAATGAATTAAAATTGATTTTGGAAAAAATAAATTTTAACATACAATGTTAAACTCTACGAGTATTTTTTATCATAAAAATCAATTTTCTTTTTCATATTTTTCAATTTGATCAGAAAAAGTAAATAAAAATTCATTTTTCGATTCACTTACCATATTGATCGTAGTCTTTGATTTTACCATCAGCACGTCCACGTATTTTCTTGCCACTCTCGTCGACTAGAATACATATGAAAATATATTAGATAACCAGTTTAACCCATAAAGAAACACATGCAGATAATGCCCAGCCCACAAAAAATAAATTTAAAAAAAATTCATAACACACCATCGTATTCGCGCACTTTAGGCACTTTCTTGATCGCGTCCTTGATTTTGTACAAGCCAGAAGGCTCACTCGGACCACTACGTCCATACACGTTTTCAGCATACACTCTGAACTCGTACTGATGACCAGCACTCAAATTGTTTACAGCCATAGAAGTGAATCTGCAAAATCATTAAAGTATACATGTATTTTGATATTTGCCTTCGATTCAACGTTAATATATGATGTCGATAAATACCTCGTGTTTCCAACTCTGATCCAGCTGGTGAGCGGATGTTCTCGTCTCTCGACCAAATAATTGGTGATATTCGAGCCTCCGTCCCATACAGGAGCACGCCACGAAAGTATCAATGAGTCTGACGTAATATCCTCGACGGTCAACAAACACGGTGGATCTGGATGATCTGTTAGAACATTATTTCAATTCAGTACTAAGGCTGTTTTACCCCAATTAATAAGAAACAGTTTCGAGAAAGAACAGAGGTGGAGTTGAGATTTCCATGAACAAGAAAGACCAAATTTGGGAAAAAATAGATGAGAGATTTGTAAACAATTTCTTTCTTTAGAAAGAAGTTTTTCGATGAACCGTTCAACTTTTTTGGATAATGTGGATGAATGTGAAATTTACGAAACGTAAATTTTATGATGAACCGAAAATAAATTTTACCAGCATAACTTACCACTAATCTGAATCTTTATAATAGCTGAATCTGTTCCGAGATCATTGTCAGCTACTACTCTGTATTGAGCGCTATCATCTTTGTTGACATCCCTAATGGTGAGTATGGCGTGTCGTTCCTGCAACAAATAATTTTCGAAACATCAAAAATCATTGAAACTGAATTCATACAATCATACAGTTTTCCTTGTACCCGTCTCTTTGAATGAAAGAAAATAAAATTAAATGAATTTTC
Source organism: Ericerus pela (assembly GCA_011428145.1). Taxonomy (NCBI): domain Eukaryota; kingdom Metazoa; phylum Arthropoda; class Insecta; order Hemiptera; family Coccidae; genus Ericerus; species Ericerus pela. The sequence goes on from WOFM01000210.1 coordinate 629,367, forward strand.
CCTTTCAACTCAGATTTAAAATTAGTCTGCTTTGAAAATAACAATGTGGCAATATAAACCTCAATCAACTATTCATTTATTTATTTATTTATTTATTTTGAATTCTGGCAACGTAGCCATTTTATCCAGTATCGCGAAATGCTTGATATTGATTCGAGGGAAGAGTATAATCGGGATCTGAAGATCAATGATTTCCCAGGAGAATTTTTCAATCGCATGAGAGAAAACCATTTGAACTAAACCGAAAACGCCGTAATTTTGGGTCGGAAATGTGACGGTAGACAAAGATGAGACATGACTACACTTTTCACACTTCTGGCAGTCTCACGAAGGTAAAACAAAAATTCTAACCTATTTAAGCACACATAAAAATTGAGTGAATATAATAAGACATACTTTTGTTTTTTTTGAATAATATTGTACCTGCTTCCATGTTTGCGCATTCAGCATAATTTTAAGGTTCACTCGCAAAATGTTTGGCTCTCAATTTCATACATCATTGGCATCAATTTCATACAGATCATTAGCATTTTCATAAGAAATTTCAAACGCTTTTCTCGAAATTTATTGGGAAATATTTTCAAACAACAACAATGATTATTAGTTTTTACAGTATTTTTACTATCTTTCATGAAATTCCTCATTTCGTAATTTAGCAGAAACTGTGCAAATACATATTTTTATAAAGTCTACCAAGTGCATTCGATCGTCTTGAGACGAATTGTGAATCTTTTTTCAACTATGAGTAAATACTCACCGTAACTTCAACGTGATAATGGCCTCCAGATTCAATAACCTCATTGCCTCGGTACCATGTGATCTTCGGTTTCGGATGACCAGTGAAAGGAATTTTCAGAACAGAATTTTCTCCCTTATCGAAGTAGGCAGTATCTCTAAATCTTGGTGGTACATTGAATTTAGGAGGTGCTAAATTTAAAGGGAAAGAACAAGAAAAAAAAATTTATGACATTTTTAGCAATAAATATACCTTATAAGCAAAAAAGGATAAATTTCTTACTCATGATAATCAGTTCAGCACGGGTGGATTTCGAACCTCCTTTATTGGTGGCTCGACACACGTACTCGTCAGCGTCTGCTCCATAAACGTTATTAATGATGAGGGTGTACGTTTCACCTTCAACGTACGTATAATGTCTGGCACTTGGAGTAATCTCTCTGGTTCCCTTATACCTGCGCAACAAATACATTACTCCGAGTTAAAGAGATCTATTCGCAAATAAGTTATGAAACGTACATAAACGAAAATACTTACCACGTAATAGTGGGTTTGGGTACACCAGAAATTGTACATTGGAACTGAGCATTGTGGTTTTGTATCACGTTGACGTTTCGCAAAGGTTTTACAATGATAGGTGGTGTCGCCGCTGCGGATCGAAATAATGACGTAATTATAACATATTTTGTGGAGGAAATGTCTCCAAAATACAGTGTATTGAGATGAAAATACAAGACTCACCCAAAGGATCTTTAATTTTGACCGGATTAGCGGCGTACGAGGGCAGACTGATGCCGGCCTCGTTTTGAGCAAATACTCTGAACTCGTACTGACGACTTTCAATCAAATTAGAAATATTGATCTGCGTTGGAATGCATGGTGAGGAATTCACACGTTGCCACGTGTCCGAACCAACTTCGTGTTTCTCGATCCAGTAACCCTGGATACGAGATCCGCCGTCGCTGTCCGGTTTCTCCCAGCTGAGGTTCACGAAATCGCCACCAACTTCGGTGATGACTGGTACGCCAGGTGGTGATGGTTTGTCTGGTATAAAGATTTTCATTATTACTTCTCGTCGTCGAGAATCAAAAAAGGCTGTACGCGGACAAACGAGAGCTGACTTACCGAAAGGTGATTTGGCCACGATCGGATTGGCGCCCTCCAGCGGAGAACTCATTCCATTTTCGTTAACCGCCATCACCCTGAACACGTATTCGTTTCCTTCGGTTAGCCCTTGGACCATGAAATTGGTGTCTTTGCAAGAGGTCGATATGCATATCCAGTGATTGGATTTCACGTCACGTCTTTCGACGACGTAGTGCGTGATCTTGAGACCTCCGTCGTATCTTGGAGGATGCCAGCTCAGAGCACACGTGTGTTTCGTAATTTCAGACACCTTTAGGGGGCCGACTGGTGGACCAGGTAAACCTGTAAAAATTCAAAAGGAAAGTCGTAAGAAACGGCGACCAAATATAACGTTTTCAACATGATTCTTACAGTTATAGGGATTTTATACAAATTTTCACCAACTGCGTACGGAGGAAGTTATATGTTTGGTATGTCTATCTCCGAAACTAACGGAATTTCGTTCGCTCAGAACAAGTATCATACTTTATAGATTTCAATGAAAGTAAATATAAAATGTTCCTGACCATCCATAGTATATCCTAGGCTATTTATATTGGAAAATTAAAAAATTAGAAGCGTGTAATTAAAGAAAATGAGAATTTAAATACTGAAAAAATTATTGTTATGAATTTAGTTACTTATTCAAATTAAAGCAGTTGGTTTTTTAAGTAGGTTTTCTTTAGAAAATTTACTTATTACGCTTGGTGTGGTATTAGCTCTCAGGTTTAGAGGTGGGTACGTTTTTCGATTCATGACTTCAGGAAAATTTTGGCATCAATAACTCAAATTAATACATATTATATATATATATAGATAGATATAAGTAAATTTCTTGTCCGATAATCACGAAATTCGGTACGAACATTTTTATTGAGCCGAGGACCTGACCTATTGATTTTAGTGAGAGTCGGCTGAACAGTACTTACTTCCGGTACCACAATTTTTGTTTTTATTTTGGCCATAAAATTCTTAACTTTGAACCAATAACCTCGAAATTTGGAATAAATATTTACTTCGATTCATTGTAGTACGCTATTAATTTTGGCGCGGATCGGCTAGACGGTACTTCCGGTACCGCTATTTTTGTTTTTATATTGGTCATAAAATACGGAATTTTGGAACCATATGTATGAAATTTAAAATAAATATTCATTATAATTTATTGTAGAATGCTACCAATTTTTGGTGTGGATCGACCCAGCGGTACTTCCAGTAAAGCTTTTTTCCCTCTTCTTTTTCTAATTTGCATCAACTTTTCTTTTTACAAAAATTAACCTTCATAACTTTATAATATTTCTTTGGTTTTATTTTAAATTATATGATTATATGTACCATACTTTAATATCATAATTAATTTTTAACTTTTTCAAGAAATAATGTTTTTAAATTTCACACTGTCTAATATTTTGTCAGCAGTTAACACATTTCATACAATCATAACATACCATTAACGCATATAAACTTACAGATAATTTATGTAACCATTAAAATTCGTAATTCTTTTTCTCTAAAACCTACTTTTCCTAGCAAGGCTTGCTGCGCTAGAGTTTTTTTGATTTTTGATTTATTTATTAATTAATTTTTTTTTTTTAAATAAAATTTGCTCGTTATCGTACAGATTAAACAAATGGACGACTTTACTTTTGAAGATAAAAAGTATGTCTACTAAACTAAATAATGAAAATCTAGCAACTATACAAAATGCACTAAAATAGTTCAAGGTCAGACACTTTCCACAGTTAGGCCAACTCTTTCATGATGGTTTTAGAAAACATTAGCTACAGTTCAATACTGGAAACTGAATTCTATTCATCTCAACGAAACGACAAATATTGGAGCAATATTTGATAAATAATTAGTAATTAAACCTTTGACGATAGGTTCTTAAAAGAAAAGATGTCCGGATAACTAGTTTCGACATCATAACGTATTGCTATTAGCTTACCTGTAACATTAATTGTGAACGTTCCAGATACCGATCCGCTCGGATTGCTAAGCTTCAATGTGTAAACGCCCTCGTCACTTTTCTTCACTTCTTTCATGAGTATAATTATATACTCATCGAATACTGTATAGCGTACATCGTCAGTTGGCGGAATGTTTTTGTCGCCTTTCGATAAATTTACCTCGATCGGTTGGTCGCCACCATAGAATACCTTAATCTTGTTATTGTCGCCTTCAGGAACATATAACAAGCTTGGCATACGATCAATACGCGGTGGAGCTGAAAAATCACCGCATTATAACAACAATATCATGCACAAGACCGCAAAGGCTCCACCGACATTTACTCACTTCCAATTTTAATTCGGCCGGACGTAGTCACGAAGCCGACTGGATTGAACGCCTCGCACGTGTACTCTCCCTCGTCAATGTCGACGACATCGTTAAAGTACAGCTTGAAGACGCCGTTATTCGCCTCGCATCTGTACCGGCCTCCAGGAGTGATCTCCTTACCGTTTCTCAACCATTTAGCATTTGGCGTCGGCTTACCAACGGCCTCGCACTGAAGCACCAGTTGCCTGCCGTAGGGCACCACCCGGTCCCGCAGGAATGAAATGAACTCCGGCTTCTCACCACCCTCGATCTCGCATATTTTAACCGGCGTCGTGCAAACGCTCGGTTCGCTACGACCGACCGCGTTCACCGCAAACACCCTGAACTCGTACATGGCTTGGTCGACCAAATTCAACGCCGTGAAGTTACAGTCCGGCACCGAGTAGTCGCTGCACTTGGACCACAGGGCACTGCCCGCTTCTTTCTTCTCGACAACGTAGCCGGTTATCTTGCTGCCGCCATCCGACGCCGGTGGCTCCCATTTTAGGTCAGCGTAGTACTTGCCCACTTTCAGCACCGTAGGTTTGCCCGGAGGCGAGGGCACCTTCGCCTTACCCTTCAACTTCAATTTGTTGCTAGCCACAGATGGCTTACTAAGGCCGGCTGCGTTTTGGGCACGCACTCGGAACTCATACTCGTGATTATTCTCCAGATTGTGCAGGTTGTAGGTGAGCTCGCGAACCAGGTAGTCGTTGGCTGTACGCCATGATCCGTCGTCACTAATATCCCTGGAAGATAATATTATTGATTACTTAGTCGGTAACTGGTTTGAGGAGACCAAAATCTGATAACAAAATTTGTCCCTTCATGAATGGATATTCTACCAAATTTAGGAAAAAAAAGGCAATGTCTCTAATTTTGTTATTCTACAGAATGTCCGGGAATTCTATACAATGACCTGCAAATTTGATCAATGTGTATAATTGTTTTGAATTAAAAAAATTGCCAAGTCATTTGTCAACATGCTCTTCTACTATTAGTCATTTTGTATAATTTCAATATTGTTTCTTGACTTTTATTATCGCACACGTATACAATATTACGTAGTTTAATGCATGCTGTAGGGATATTATCTCGTTCGTTTTACATTCAGTTTGTTCGTTCCATCGATACTGTTTTATCTTCACAACCAACTGGTACAATATCATTAAGAAAAGATGCATCTGGTAATAGTGTATTGGGCGTTCAAGGATAAAAACCGTCATTGTAAACAGAAATATATGACTAAAAGATGCGCTTGTAAAGCAGCAGGAAATTTGTGTAATTCGAAGTGCCATCCTCATTTCAATAGTTTAAATAATTAGATAATATTACGTTAAATACAGAATTTCATATATTGACCAAAATCTGTTAGTAATTTTATATAATGCCCGGTCATTCTATAGGTATAATGCCCACTCATTTTGACTCATCTTGGTCGCTGTATAGAATGACCGGGCATTCTATACAATAACTGGATTAGATATATTGCCCTAACATATATATATATATATATGTATATATAGCATTAATTTCTTTCTTCGACTTTAAGAAAAAAAGCGTAGGACTACGTCATACATATTGGGAAAGATGTCGGCACATTTTACAACACTTTTCAAGCGTTACTCTTGGTTAGTCGTTCCGCGTCTTCCAGTCAGCCAACAGTTTTCCACAAATACAGATTTACTAGTTACAACTTAACGTCAGAAAAAAAAATTAAACAGGCTCAGTTTTGACTAATCCAAATTTAACGTAGGAGTAAGAGGGAGGAAATGTGAACACATTTTTGGGTCCCTTTTCGTGTCTCAATTTTCGTATGTTGGCCAGTTAGCTAAAATTCGTGCCATAAACTCGATCTAATAGATGTAATCCGACGCCAAAATAATAATTGCTAATATCACTGAAAAATCTTTAAAATCATAATTTTTCAAAGTACTGAAGGATTCCAGAAATGATTTTGGCTCCAGACGCTGCGCAAAATAGCTTCGTAGCTAAAACTAAATAATAATTTTGAAAAAACGAAAAAAAATTCAACGTGTTTCGAATCTGAATTAATAACCAACTTCAATCGTTGCATATATCTGCATGCGATAATTCACTTTTCAATGCAATTATTCAATTTTAAATAAACAAGTCAAGAATTACATACCTAATTTCGATTTTGTATCCTTGTATCTTCGATCCACCATCGTGAACCGGTCTTTCCCATTGCAAGGTGGCGTTACTCGTGTCCCAGTCGATTACCTGTGGTCTACCAGGCGCATCAGGTACTGTGAATGGGAATTTGGCAGTGATCATGTTATCCAGTTCGACAGGCTCCGAAATACCGTATTGGTTTTCTGCTCTAATGCGGAAATTGTATTTACGGTTTGGTTCTATACCGAACACATCGTAGTGGCATGATCTAACGAAGCTGCTTAATTTCGTCCATAACTGCGGAATAAAAAATATCGAGTCATTACCTCATTCACTAAAAAAAAACACAACGAATCCATAACATTTATAATTAATCGAGGTAGGTATAGGAATCTGCACAGTCAGTCGTTTCTCACAGTTATTCAAATACTTACTCCGGTAGATGCCTCGAATTTCTCCACAATATAATTCGTGATAGGCGAACCGCCATCATCTGAAGGTGGTTTCCACGCTAATGAGCAAGTTTCTGGCGTTATATCGGTTATTTCGAGAGGTTTTTCAGGTGGAGATGGTTTATCTGCGACACAAAAAGAAATTAATCAACATATATATATTATTTCTAGAAGACGTTTTTTGTTTTGGAAAAGTACTGGAAACGAAGCCTTACCTACGACGATGACACGACAAGACGCTGTATCCGATCCAATGCTATTGATTAAATTGATCTGATAGGTTCCAGTATCCGTTGCCCGAACAGCGGATTTGTTGGTGAAGATTGTTTTGTCTGGGAATGTATCGAACTTAATTCTTGAGCTTGGCAAAATCTCTTCACCATTCATTATCCAAACCGGTTTCGGCGTCGGATTTCCAATGAATGGAACGGTAATAGTAAATTCTTCACCAGCAATGACTGTCATGTCTCGAATGCTGAGATCGCTGGTTATTTTTGGAACACCTGGCATAATAGAAAAAACGGAACATTAAAAATCATAATGGAGACAATTTTTCATGATGAGATTAACGGATTTTTTCAAATCAAATTACAGAAATCAACGAGATACGAATGGTGAAAATAAAGTTTTTATTTATTCAAAAAACTTTAACCGGGGGACAAATTCGCTCGTAACATGACGCAGTTTTTTTTAGTTGAACTTTCGCACAATAAGTTATGGTATAAAATAAATAAGTAAATAAAATCATTAGCGAAGTTCAAGTTATGCTAGTATTCCAACGCTTATAGCAGAATAACTATTGGCAGCAGACTATCTTGAAAGAAATTCACATACCTCTTTTTTACAATCATTTGCTTATCATCGCTAGTAAACTAGCATACTGTGAACGATGCTATACTACCGAACATTCATTGTTCGTTTCATTGTTAAATTCTTTTTTTTTAAATAATATTCGTCATGAAGCAATGGCTGCAAGGAAAACTTTTACTTCCTTATGTACTAACTAGTCATAACAAGAAATTTTGAAAAATTAGTAAGCAAAAACTATGCAAATTTAAGAGCAATTTTTCTCTTTGACCATCTTTGATTGGTTAGACTATCGAAGGGAAAACCGTAGAACTCACTTGGTGGAGCACAACAGCGAATCATATCGGATGACGCACTCCAAGGACCCTGTCCAGCAGCATTCACTGCAGCCACTCTGAATTCGTAATCGTGATTATCTATCAAACCAGAAATCCTGAAAAGAGAACCATTCATAATATTAAGATGAGTTTTCACCGAGACCCTAAATTAATTTATTAAGTCTAAATGAAAAGACCCACTTCAAATTGAGGTCAGCAACATGAGCGTGAGTAGCTTTGGTCCACTTTTCCTCGTGAATCAGTCTTTTTTCAACGATATAGCCAGTAATTGGAGCACCACCGTCATGACGAGGTTTCGTCCAAGCAATGCTAATAGCACCCTCTTCAGTCGGTTCAACCTTTTTGGGAATACCCGGAGCTCCAGGTACATCTGTATCATGAAAACCGAATTAAAACCACTTCAGCTTCACGAGAATACGTTCACTTGGAGTTATTTAAACGCACCAAATGGATGTCTAGCTTTAATTGGATCTTCCGTTGTCGCTGGTTCAGAGACTCCGTATTTATTTTCAGCCATAACACGGAAATGGTATGTTTTACCAATGATGAGATTTCGAATTCTGTAGAAATGAGTAGTTACATAGTTGCTGACCTGAAATAAAGCGAACAGATCAATACAATTACTGTGAACAATATATACAGTTATTGAAATTTAAATCAGGATACTCACTTTGGACCACGTAGACGAGTTGGATTCTTTTTTCTCCACAATGTAATTTGTAATCTCCGCACCACCATTGTCTTTGGGTGGATTCCAGTATAGCGTTAAAGAGTCCCCGGCGAACTCATCAGCGTGAAGATTTTCTGGAGGATGAGGTCGATCCAGCACTCTCACAGTGAGAGTGGCAGTATCGAAACCAGCCTGGTTTCGTAACTGAAGTCTATATTGGCCGGCATCGGTCCGCCTCGAATTTTTAATTACAATACTTGCTGAAGTGTCCGTCAACTGAAATAAACAAAATTTCTTCCATCATATTTCCATTAAATTCATGACCGTATGTCGTTATTCTCCGAGAATTATAGACACTGACTTGTTCGAATATTCTGGAATCAGTCTCAGGCAATAAGTTATCATTGTTGTACCAACTTGCTACCGGTTTTGGGAAGGCGATGAAGGGTACGTGAATGGAGAAATCTTCTCCAGCGCGAACGGTGATGTCGCGTACAGCGCTAAGATCCATGCAAGGTTTATTTGGTTGCTCTTCGACAATGATACCAGAGCTAGGTTTGCTGAATGGCGATTTACCAACGTCATTCACAGCCGAGACTCTGAACGTGTACTCTTCTCCCGGCTCAAGATTCTTAATCTATAATTTTCAACAAATACGAAAAGTAATTTTTTTCCTTTTATAAAAAATAGAAATTTATTCAGAAATTTATTGGTAAAATACTCGTATATTCAGATAAGCTTCGCTTAAAATCGGCAACTAGAACCTATCACCCTCTTTCATCTTAAGACCTCAAACAGTGGATTTTACGCATACTAATTTTTTTTTAACGAAAATATAGGGGAAACCACTTATTCGGGACGGTACATCGGTTTGTTGGGACAAAGCAGTCTATGAATATGAAAAAATTCCTATTTAACTCCCTGATTTAAAAGATAATAACCCTTCATATAGTTTTTGTTGTTCTCTGCCATTATTCTGCCTGTCTTCCATGTTTTTTTGTACAAGCCAATCAGACAAGCAGTATCAGGAAGTTGCTCCAGAATACACTGTGACTCAGTACCTATTATCATCTTTCATCAAGAACCACCAGTAACCTTTTTTTGTTATGTCATAATATCGGACAGTTTGACCAAAACAATGATGTTTCCTAAAATTTTCCATTAAAAATTTCAACTTTAACTTCAATTTTTTTTTAGTTTTTACACCTTTACACTCGGCATTGGTTTAATGGGACACCGCTTATTTGGGAAAAAAATGATACCGCCCAATGTGTCCTTATTGAGAGGTTTCCACTGCATCCTGAAACGAATACTTAATAGTAAATTTACGACCCCAAACTGTGGGGGAAGGAGGAAAAAGCTACAATAATCATTTTAGAAAATCTTTTTATTAATATTCTTTTACGTTTGTTTGAAAAGCAAAGAAGGAGAGAAATGGTGCGAAAAAAGTAAAAGAATTTCAAAATTGAAAACATTTTCCTCGTCATTTATCTCCGAAGTAATTCTACAATTACTTCATTAATATCAAATGAACGAGAAAATAAATTTTAATGAACTCTGATTTTGGGTATAAAAATCAAAATTCACTCAATTATATATATATATATATATATATATATGTAAGAATTATTCGTAATTCTAATTTGCCTCGCCTCTTGTCTTTCTTGTTCTTTCACATTTGGTCACCTTTATTCCCATTTTTACATCGTGATATCACGATGTCTTCCATTTATTATCTTTCACTCTAGTTTAGTTCTTAGCTTACGTTAGCATTGTATCATTGTTGATTCGTTTTCTCGCATGTACGAAGTGACTCAGTTTTTGAATTTGTTATAGAAATAAACACATTCTTTCTCAGTCGCATCGATTTAATTTTTTTATAAGATCTTCCAGATCTTATAAATTCAAAAACATTTAGTTTCGCGTATAGTGCAAAAAATTTTTTTTGAATGTTTCTTGTTCCTTTTTTTTATTATCATATTTTCTCATTTTGCCGCTATGTTGTCAGTTCACGCACATTTTACTATGTACATTGTGGGTTCGAGTACTAATAATAAGACTAATGTATGGGCGCTATGTTGTATGGAGCTCCTCGATGATGATGATGATAATGAAATTTATGAGTTTCCAAGTGATTATTCTAATTTGTCTCATCATGATAAATTATTCGCTCTCCCAGCTGCGGTCACTGCATGTAAGAAAATGCCGAAACGTCATAGTAAGCGGTTATTTCAAAGTTTAATCCAAAGCATCATAATGCTAATTCATGGCTTGATATTTTTGAACGAGAATGCAAACGTCTGGAAATCCCTGAAGATCGTTTTTGGGAAGTCATTCGACTTTCTCTTGATGGAGCTACAGAGCAGTGGTACTCTTCAATCCGTAATAAGTACCCTCATAATACGTCTTGGGAATTTTGGCAAACTTCATTTAAGAAAAATTTCACCAAGAAAGGATGGGGTGCTGCAGCAACTGCCTTTTCTTATCGTTATATCTCCGGCTCATATATCGATTATATTCAGACAAAAATCAGTATGCTGTCAACTTATAATCCCCAGATGCATTCGCTTGATGTTATGTCTCATCTTGTTCTGGGCTTGCCTTCTCATCTCCAGAATCATATTAGTCCTTCTGAAGTGAACGAGGTCGATGATGTCGTGAGTATCATTTCATCATTTGAAAAACCGTTTGTCCAAAAATTGGCCGATTCAAAAAATACGTCGTCCAATGTGTCGTCATCATCTTCTGCTTTTAGTTTGCTCCGACCTCGCACTATTTGTCCATATTGTAAATCTAAAGAGTTCGAAAGTTTTCATAAAGAGTCGGATTGTTTTACTAAGTTTAAGGATAATTGTGAAAAGAGTAACGTAAAATCTAACGTAAAATCCCTGGCTATTCATACTTTTGATACCACCTCCCTAGAGGAGGATATTTCTCGAGAGTCAAAAAACAATTAAAGCCCGGCTTCGTAGTGTTAGACATTGGGTACGATAATTTTTCTGGAAAAGGTCTGTATGATTCAGGTGCTGATGGTTCTGCTATTACCCTCTTGGCGTTTAAAATAGTTAAAAATTATAAGTACGTACCTCTCAGTTCATGTAATAACACTACGAGCGGATCGGGCACAATTTTAGGAGTCACCCTTTTAGACTTAATAATTATGAATATTACTAAACCTGTTGTTTTATTTGTTATCGATCCACCAAATTTTCATTTTGATTTTATTATAAGTATTGATTATATTCCCAAATTTCACTTAAATTTGGATTATAATCTTAAAGTAACTCAGTCAGAGGGTCTTAATATTAACGTAACTGCGATATCACCCTCAATCTGGAATGACTATATGTCATACGAACTTTTTAATGATAAAGTAAAACACCTAGACAAAAAAAAAATTGTACTTTGGATTTTGTCACCCGTAATTGTAAAGTTTTTGCTAATGACAAATTTGATGTCGGTAATGTCACTAATTATCTCTGTGACATAAATCTTTCTACTGATACTTACATTTCAAAAAAACCGTATCGTTGTACTTTTGATGATCAACTTGTGATTGATCGTCAGTGCCAAGAGCTTCTCTCAAAAGGCATGATTTCGGAGTCTACTTCCACTTACGCGTCGCCTGTTACACTTCAATATAAAAAAATTGGTTTGGGAGCTACAAAAATTAAAGATCGTATGTGTACTGATTTCCAGGCATTAAATAAAATTTTGATACCGAAAAGTCAACCATTCCCCCTCATTGACGAAATTATACCAAGAACACGTGGCTGTTCTTGGTTCTCCGGCGTTGACATAAATGCGGCCTTTCATTCAATTTCTATTAATCCTAAGGATCGTTATAAGACTGCATTTATTACTCAGTCAGGGCATTTTGAGTGGAACATAATGCCTTTTGGGCTCAAAATCTCCCCAGCTGTTTTCCAACGTATCCTATCTGGCATCATTCGCCGATATAAGTTATCTGGTTTTGTGGTAAATTATCTCGACGATATTTTAATTTTCTCAAGTTCATTCAAAGAGCACTTGATACATATTCAAAAACTTGTAGATGCGATCTATGCCAAAGGTTTTTGTCTTAATTTTAAGAAATGCAGTTTTGGGTCATTGAAAGTTCAATACCTTGGTCATATCTTATCTCCTCACATGTATTCCTTCTACTTTCCTTCCTTCTGAGCTCATTCCGATAAGTTAGCTGCTTTAAATAATACGATACGTTACCATAATTACAATAAGTCTGTCTATGATAAAAATAAATTAGATGTAGATTTTAAAATAAGTGATTTAGTTTATATTTCAAATGGTAGCAAGATAAACCGCGACAAGTTAGACTTATTACGCATTGGTCCATATCCAATTTCTAAACAACTTTCCGGTAACATTTTTGAAGTAAACTTAGGTCATGGACCGTACTCTCAGCGTTTGTACCACGCAAGTAAAATTTTGCCTGTAAATTAGTCTTAAGTTTTATCTTTGTAAGAGTGAATATTCAACCCTTTTCTCTCTCCTTGAGCTCTTAAACGTTTAGGAAAGGGGGATGTAAGAAGTATTTGTAATTCTAATTCGCCTCGCCTCTTGTCTTTCTTGTTCTTTCACGTTCAGTCACCTTTATTCCCATTTTTACATCGTGATATCTTCTTACGAGTGATATCACGATGTCTTCCATTTATTATCTTTCACTCTAATTTAGTTCTTAGGTTACGTTAGCATTGTATCATTGTTGATTTGTTTTCTCGTATGTACGAAGTTTTTTTATAAATCTTCCAGATCTTATATATATATATATAAACAATGAAAAATTTTTTAAATAATAAAAAATCTTGACGATATTTCAGACAGAAACGAATGGTTCCTTCTGTATAATTGGTATAAATTTTCTACTTTTATTGTTACCCAAAAAAATCTTTTAGGCCATATTAAGAGAAGATTAGGCCTACTTTTCCTATTAATTGGGAAGTAGAAACAACAGAGTATTAAATATAATGAAGGACGCACGAAACGCTGCATCGAAAAATGGGAACCACTTTCGAAGCTATTTGTTCCCACTCTTTCAATCCCAAATTCAAATTTCCTTGCCCCTCATTTGAGCCCACGGGCAATAATCAGATATTATGTTTTCAAATAATTTAATTAGATCAATGTATAAATATAATTATTAATTTAGAAATCACGATCAACACAAATTTCGTAGATATAAATGAAACAGAAAATTGTCGTTACCTTACCAATGGCTGATATTTTGATCGTAAAAGTAGTGTCGTTTTTTGTTTCACATGTGTCCTCTATTATATTTAATACTTTGTGGTAGAAACTCACGAAAAGATTGTGCTAATTGTATGCAAAATTGGAAACCAAATGTAGCTAAAAATGAGACGAGTAAGTTTATGAGTCGCGAAGATCAGTTTTGAAGTAGAAGGTATACAAAGGATGATGAGAAGTCCTAAAAACTTAATGAAGTTTCAAATTTTGTGTAAGGTAGCCTAAGTAGGTATGCATTCAAATAATTGCTTGAACTATTTTCACAAGTTCACCAATTTTTTCAAATTTCTTCATTCTATTTAATCTTTTTAAGACGAACAAAGGACATGAGGGACAGTACTTCAAGAGAAATTACTAAACAGTTTATTCTTTGTTTTAAATCTGAAGTATTCTCACTGTATTTGTCATACGAATAAAGATACTTGCAAAAATAAAATTACTAAGCACTTAGCTCACTCTGTGTAATTACGCTCCCAAATTACGAGGGATGAGAGCTCGCATATAGTAAACAGGGGAGGGTTTTTGATTATAATTCTAAATGTAATAATGAATAAATGAAATACTCATTTTGACATCAGTTTTTGTTTTGTATTTTTTTTTTTATAATCCCTCATTCACTTGATTTAGAGTAGGATTTGAAAAAGATGCTCACTGTGTGAACGGTGTTAGTTCCAGGTGCTTCTCCAGCTGGAATCCAGTCTTTATCATTTTTCTTCTTCTTTTCAACCACATATTTCTTTATCTTGCTGCCGCCATCGGTACGTGGTGGTCTCCACGACAGTGTAACGCTGTCCTTGGCAATTCGATCAGCTTGAGGTGCCTCCGGAGCGTCTGGTATTTCTAAAATTTAAAGAACAGACGACAATGTATAAATTTGTGCACTACAAATAATATAGATAATTTATAAATGCAACACATACTGGTCTGCTCTTTAGCCGTAATAGTATCGGTAGGCAAACTTGGCTTTCCAGGACCAGCTTCGTTCACGGCGATTACTCTGAATTCGTATTTACCTCCTTCGCGTAAGTCGTGAACCGTGTAGTTGGTGTTAGACGTGGGGAAGTTGTTCACCTTCACCCAGTCGTGACCACGTTCTTTTTTCTGGATTAAATAGCCTGCGCACGTACAAATAAACATTATTCTCCAGCACAAGCTCCATCTGAATGCTAACGCGCCGATAAATTACCTGTCACTGGTTTACCACCAGACGTTTCTGGTGGCGTCCATTCTAGACTACAGCTATTTCTGCTATAATGAATAACATCAGGTTTGCCCGGAGGACCTGGAGGATCGAAAGGACTCTTTGCTGTCACTGGTTTACCATCGAGTGGCTCTGAAACTCCGTACATATTTTCAGCGCGTACCCTGAATACATAGCGCTTTCCTTCGGTTAGTCCCTTAACCGTGAATTGAGGAGTGGCACAGTAACCGGGCACAGTTTTCCAGCTATCTATTCCAAATTCGGACATCTCGATAACATAACCTAAAATATAACAGATTACTCGCGTTTAAGTACAAATACGTTACGCAATGAGAATTTTTTGGTTACACAAAGGTCATCTTTTTTTTATACCAATGATTTCACTTCCGCCATCGTCTTTAGGCGGATGCCACAATAACGAAACAGTTTCTGGAGTAACGTCTATGTAGACGATGGGTCCTTCTGGAGGAGCTGGACAACTGACTACGGTAACTTCTATGTCGGCACTGTCGGAACCGTATGGATTCGACGCTGTAATGGTATACACTCCGGTATCCTTACGAGTGGTATTCTCGATTCGTACGTTAGTTTGGTTGTTGCTAGTGCTCGTCTAGAAATGAAAGAATGTAATCAGATATTTTTCACAAAAATCTGAGGTAACGATCAAACCAATTATACAAAGACTGTTAACAAAACAAGGCAAAAACCGTTCACAAGACATTTTTTCGTGATACCTAATTGAGAAAATAAAAAAGAATTTCTATTCTAAAAATCTCTTCACACACAAACGACATTTAGTTAGAAAAGGTTGTGTTTTCAGCTCAGATTTTTTAAATTGTTTTTCTTTCATCTTCTTCTTCTTAGTCTTTTACTATGCCCAATCTTGAGCGAAAGGTTCGTTATTTTCAATTTCCTCTAATCCCTGATTTCAACCATAATTTTAGTACGATTCAAATTTTTTTAATTTCATATTTTTATCTGAAAGTCTGAGACAATACTCACTTAATTAATGAAAAATTTTTACGGAGAAGACTGATCTATTCAGGGAGAAAACATGAAGCAATGAAAAAACAAAAACCTAAATTACTGACTTTTAAACTTACACAAACACCACAAAAACTAGAAATAAATTTTTACGTTTCCTAGTCGAATTCGAGACATCTTTTGCGAAATATGCCTGAATGGGTTTTTTAGATCCGAATGGACGAGTATACGAAGAATAATTTCTGAAAATTATTTTTTATATTTTCGTGACTATTAAGGTCAAAACATTGCAAATAGCAATCAACTTTTTCATACAACCCAAAAAAAAAAGAAACACATCTTCGAGACGACTGGGGCTTTTTCTCATCCTTAATAGGTCTAATTTAAGACTATATCGGAACAACACTTACCAAAACACGTTTTGTCTCAATGAGCTTTTTATCATTGACGGACCATTCACAAGATGGCGTAGGTGCACCAGCAATTGGAATACTGACGTTAATTGGTTCTCCAGCCCTGACTTTGATTTTTCTACCCATGAGATTATCCAAGAAGATTTTGGGTTTTTCTGAAATATTTTATCCATTAGTCATTAAATGGTATAACCGTGATAAACAATCAACAACAAAAGCATTTCGAGGCTCACCTCTGGTTTGTTTTGCAACTATTGTATCTGTTACGTCACTTGGAGGTCCAGAACCAGCGGCATTGACAGCACTTACTCGATACTCGTACTGCTTTCCTTCATGAACATGATCGTCGTCGAATTCCAAACCCTGTTAAAGATTGAAAAAATTGTTAATCTGGAATTTGTAACCCACGACTGCTACCTATCCATTTAAGATTGCATACTTTAATTGGTGATTTTGTCAATTTAATCCAACGACCAGACAATACTTCTCGTCTCTCCACATCATAACCAATAATTGGCGAACCTCCGTTCGTGATCGGTTGCATCCATTTGAGTTTAATGTGATCTTTATCCACTTCAACGGCGTCTGGTTTGGATGGTTTACCAGGTACGTCTATAAAAATGACATGAGAAAAAAATGATGAAATTATTTTTGTATCGGGAAAAATCCAAAGGCAAACAGCTGAGGTGAGGCTAAGTTCTACAAAATCTATTTTTTTCTCATGACTCTTTTCCCCCATCCTTTTACAATAAGACAAAAAAATTGTAGATGCCTAGAATTAATCTCTTTTGAATCATCACAATTGTTCCAAGTCCAGCAACAAAAAGTATAGTATTTTTTTTTTTCATACCTAATTCAAAATAATCAAGCATTAACGTGATGTACATTACCACCAGAATAGCTTGCAACCATTGGGTACCCTTTAATGAACTCACAGTGAAGAGGTCGAAACTCGAGAATATTTTTAGAACATCGAAGTTAACGTTCAATTATTTTTATAAGTATCTGAGTACAAAGAGGAAGCATTTCAATTTTTCATTAAAAGAAGCAATGCTTTAACCGTTTTGGATGTCAACATTACGTCTAGAGGTGGATGATCTCCTTTTACTTCTTTTTGCCACACTATACCTCATTCTATACATAAGGGTCTGCTTGTGGAAAGGCATGATTTCTGTACTTAGAATACCTACCGAACTGACTCTTCGCGACAACAGGTTTGGATGTAGCGATTGGCTCCGATAATCCTTGTAAATTCTCCGCCATTACTCTAAACTCGTACTGTGTACCTTCGATTAGTCGAGGCACTTG
This sequence comes from Ericerus pela, assembly GCA_011428145.1. Classification (NCBI taxonomy): domain Eukaryota; kingdom Metazoa; phylum Arthropoda; class Insecta; order Hemiptera; family Coccidae; genus Ericerus; species Ericerus pela. Next base: position 647,118 of record WOFM01000210.1, read on the forward strand.
AGCATGCTTGAAGGCTGGATTAACATAATTTACTGCTGGTACCCATCCTCCACCGTGTGTCAAGTCACGCTTCTCAATTACGTACGCACTGTTCATAAATTTAACGATTTCTATCAGCATCCTCGAATATTTATTCGACCGTACAAACAGTTGTTAATCCCACTTACGTAATTTCACTTCCACCATTATCCTTTGGTGGTTTCCAGGATAGCGTTACACTGGAGGCGGTAATTTCTTCGTAGTTAAGAGGTCCTTCCGGCGGACCAGGACGATCTGGAGAAAAAAAAAAATCAAAAATTAAAGCTATGATGTTGACTGTCCCAAAACTATTACAAGTTTTAATGAACTATCGCTACTTTACCTAAAACGGTAACAATGAACGAGCCTTCGTCGGTACCAGACGAATTTTTCAACGTCAAATGGTATTTTCCAGAGTCAGATCGTTGAGCGTTAACAGTGTTCACAATTGTATGATATCCAACTGCCGTAATCGTGGTGCGTTTGTCTGTTTTTAAATCGTCATCGTTAACAGTCCAGAAAGCATCCGGAGGAGGTTCACCGGTGAAATCAATGACCACATGTAATATCGTACCAGCCTTGACGACCAAATCTTTCAACGGCGTAATGATTTTCGGTTTCACTACAATGCAGATTCAAATTAATGGATGAACTCCTCAACGAAAACAAAAAAATTACACAGACTATTTTAAGGAGCAACGTGAGTTAAATAAATTTTATAGGATGTAAAATTATGACACATTACGTACAAGTTGGAATTCGGTAACACTTACAAAATCTACTTCTAGCTATAACAGTGTCAGTCGGTTCACTGGGCTCACTAGGACCAGCTTTATTTACAGCTATTACTCGGAATTCGTATTCGTGATCTTTTTCTAGGCCAGGTACGGTTCCCTATGTAATACGTTTACATGTTAGACAATGGCATAAAATCAGACAAAAGCACTGTCATTAGATTGAATAATAGTAATGGAGGTTTTTGAATGGATGTACTTGTAGTGTCAGTCGTCAATGTATGTCTCAAACTGGAGAGAAGAAAAATGCTATAAATAAAACGTTTTGAAATAAATAGCCCATCACCGACTTCATTACATTTAGGAAAGATGGCATTATCACAGGAAAAATCAGATATCATTTAAACATGTTCTACGTTATTTCACACAAAAAGAAAATATTTTACGAGCAATAGTTCTGCGTGGCAAATGTGGCAAGATAGAATATTTAAGAGTACTGACACTTTGATATACATTTAAACTACTTCTTCCTTTTTTAATAAAGAACAGGGAGCATTTTATTCCTATATATGAACAAATATTATTACTGAATTTGAAGCAGACAACAGCAGATATAAAGAAAAAAAAAATGAGAATAATAAAATGTCACCAACAGTACAATAATGAGGCTGAATTTGAAATTTCATAGAATTCAAAATGATAACTTCTCTTGCTCACATAATTTTATTTGAATAGAAAAAATCATACTGGTTTACAATGGTTCATTTCAAAACGAGTTGGTAAAATTAAATAACAGTGTTTATTTTTTAGCGTTAATCAGATTACACACTTTTTAAAGTCTCGGTTTCTATCATTTTTCATTAGCTGACACAGAAAAATTATTTAGACATGACTGAAATCAGTTCAAATAAACGAATCAAAAAAAAAAATGGACAAACAAGCTGTGTTTTGAGATTTTCACTTGGTAGACCACCAAATTTTTCAATAAAACGTTCAAAAGTGATATGAAGAAAAAAACACATGTAATTACTCCAATAAAAATAATTGAAAGGTATAGGTAATAAATTTTATTAAATACTGAAGGACTATCTACCGCTGTTATTAAAATGATTTTGAGGAAAAAAATAAAAATAAAAAAAAGATTATTGTACATAAAATAAGTATCTACAACATTCAGATTTCAGAATTTCACCAAAATCTAGTTGAAATTTCATAACAGTTGCAATAAAGATTTATTCTTCACAGCTTTCAAAAGCCACCAATGGGTACTATCTTCCAAATTATGGCAAAAATTAAAATAGTCTTCCATTGATAATCAATAGATACTCTATGTTTGAAATTAAGAAGCTTTTAAAATCTAGTAGAAAAAAGTAGACAAAAATAAAATATTTTTTCAATAAAATTTAGAGAGCAAATTCGTGAGCATCAATCCATGGTTAACTCCGAAATAAATTAAAATGAAGTCATCAACTTTTAAAATTATTTTGGAAACATCAGTACGCTTAATGAGTTGTATTTAACTGTTAACCTACCAACAAGAAAAGGAATATCGGAGATCGTTTAGAGGATTGCACTACTTAACATCTCAAAATACTATATATATATCTGTTCTTTTCATTTTGACAGTGAAAATGAAGTTATTCAGAAAGAACCCTCTCCAAAATAGTGATTTCATCTCCCGTAAAGGATAACTACTTATACAAAATATATCCAGTAGTGAAAACTTATGCATTGCCAATAGCTTCAGGTAGGAACGAATGAAACAAATTAATTCAAATTCGAAAGATAGTATTAGAGATTATAGTATGATAAAAAATTATTCGTCGCGACTCATTCCTTTCCCCATTTCAATTAAATTCTTATTTTGATCAAAAGTGCTCAACCTTACAATCGAAAGGTTCTATTTTCAAGAACAATCACCATATTTCCGACCCAAAATAGTGATGTATTCGGTTTGGTTTAATTGATGCTTTCACATGCAATTTATTAAAACATTCACACGGGAGACTATTTCCTATCAAATCTTAATCGATTTTCTTCCGCCACATCTACATCATTAATAATCCCAAATCCTAGGTAAAATGATTACGCTTTCAGATCCCGATAAAAAAAAACTAGAACTCCAAACAATCTCCGAAGCACAAAACATATCGGACATCTACAACTAGTACAGGGTCACAGAGAATAACGTTTACATTTCTATAATACAAGGTTCACCAAGCACTCACTTTAGTTTTGTTACCAGGGACAGTCGCAGCATTCACCCAGTATAGGTTTCCTTTCTCCTTTTTCTGTATAATGTACTCCTGAATCGGCGAACCACCATCAGATTTAGGTTTTTCCCATTCTAAATCGACGTGATCTTCGTCCCAGTCTTTGACGACTGGTTTTTCAGGAGCGTCTGGTTCATCTACAGAAGATCCGGCATCAATGTTAGCCAACATTTGAACGCAATAAGATATAAATTCGTAGCACTTGATGCACCAATAAATTTACCGAATTCGTTACGAGCGATCGTCGTCTTAGCTGTTTCCAAATAATCAGAGTCACCGATAGTGTTTATGGCCTTTACTCTAAATAAGTATTCCTTGTTGTAAATCAGTCTCGGTACGTCGTAATATAGTGACGTGGTCATTCCGGCATCCGCCCAAGTACCCCGAGAAATATCCATCTTCTCAATAACGTAGTGTAATATGGGAGAGCCACCATCGTCAACCGGTACCTTCCACGCGAGTCTACAACTTTCTTTCGTAACATTTGAAACTTCCAGAGGTCCCTCAGGAGGTGACGGACGATCTGTGAAACAACAGTATATTTTTACGAAGTCCTGTACACTAAAAACGTGGTACTTGATCAGGAGTTCCCAACCAAAAGGAGGGCTCCCAGGGGAGACATTAGAACAATCCAGAACGAGCACAGTCGAAATTTGGAAAAATAGTAAGAAAACAGCGCGGCATATTATAAATGCTATTATTGAAGAAAACTGTGCAGATAGGCGAAAATAGGAGGCATAATGAGAAACTAGGGTGGACGCGGACGATGTGTATGAGAGGCAACATTTAAGGAGAATTGAGAAACACCACCATGTATAAACGTTACCTACCAAGAACGGTTACGTGAGCAGAATCTGAAGCCTTGCCCAGATTATTTTCCAAAGTTAACGTGTAGCGACCGGTGTCTGAACGAACAGAGAATGGAATTTCGAACAGAATCTTATTGTTGTAGACTTGGATGTCAGCTCGACCACCGTTATCGATGGGCACACCGTTGATGCTCCATTTGACGGTGGGTTTGGGTGAGGCTTCGACTGGTACGGAGTAACAGATTTTCTGACCGGCCCGTACCACCAAATCTTGCAGAAAGGCCTTGTCAATTTGTGGAGCAACTGCACAGAACAATTGAATAGGGCTTGCGTATGATTCATCAGATTCCTTTTCTCTCAATATATATTGATTAGTAGACCTATCAGTTGTTAGGCTGACAAACTACAGAACGACCAAGGGTTATACTGCTGTTTTTACTTACGGAATCTGGGTTTCGTAATTACGACTTCTGAAGCATCGCTTGGCTTGCCCGGACCGCCTTTGTTAACGGCAGTTATTCTAAATTCGTATTCTTCACCTTCTTTTAGATCAGGAACAGTAGCTTTTGTACTCTTGCCCGGGACAGTAATGGCTTTCTCCCAAGGGCTATAGATAGAGAACGAGTTTTAGAAAACGAAAATACTATATGAAATAATTAACTTACGAATACTGAGGTTTGAGATGATTCTTACCCAAGTTTTGTTCGTTTTTCCACAACGTATTCGGTAATGGGAGATCCTCCATCTTTCTTCGGAGCAGTCCATTCCAGATCAACATGGTTCTTATCCCAGTCTGCACAAATAAGAATGTGGGATGATAGAAAATAAATTAATCAATTCTGAGCAATGAAAGGTATTTAGTTTATGTAGAAAAATACGAACCAACAGCTTGCGGTTGACCTGGTTGACCTGGTTTACCAAATGGATCTTTGGCAGTGACAGGGTAATCACCTTTGAGCGGTTGGGATTCACCCTCTTTATTGACAGCTTTAACTCGGAAATTGTAGTCGTGTCCCTCAATCAAGTTATCGACTCTGAGAATGAATGAAAAATACTAAATTAACTTCAAATATACAGCATAGAACGAACATAAATGCCAGTTTACACTAACAGGTTCATTATTGTTCTTCTTAAAAAAATAATATAAAAAAATTTTGTGATAGAAGGAAGGAAAATGAGATGAAACGAGAAAAAATACCATTGGACGATGTTTAACAGAGATATTTAACGATAAAAGATAAGATAATTAGAATACATATCCAGTTTTGGACCAATTAATAAGATATAAAGGCGATACCATCCCTCTGAGTGAAATGAATCACATAACACCCGACAGTCTGGGTAAAAATGATGATATGGAAACATCCATCCCCTTCAATTCAAAAGACACGAGGAAAAATGGTATGGTATTGACCCGAGAAATTTTTCTGACATTATCAAGCAGTACCAACCTAATGGTAGTATCTAGAGCTTCACCAGCAGGTACCCATTTCAACGTTTCCGTATCCATCTTCTCTACAACGTAATGAGTTATCGGAGAGCCACCGTTATCTTTCGGTGGTCGCCAGTTAAGCACACAAGACGATTTTGTAACAGAAGTTGGTTCCAAAGGCCCTTGAGGAGGACTTGGGGCATCTGGTATGAAAAGGAAAAAACAATTAAATCATCGAATTGCAAACTTTCAACCATCTAGAGCGAAGAAGTTGTAATCACATTTTCTAGGTTTGGTAACAACCGACTGACTCGGCTGACTCGGTTCACCAGGACCAGCTTCGTTAACAGCCCGCACACGAAATTCGTATTCAACTCCTTCTTCAAGATTATCGGCAGTTCCTTTACAATACGGACTTTTCAATTCGGCTGCCTTCGTCCAGTTTGGTCTACCTTTTTCTCTCTTTTCGATGATATAACCCATCACAGGAGATCCACCGTCGTTTTTAGGAGGTATCCACTTCAGGTCTACATGATCTTTGTCCCAGTCTGTTATTTCTGGCGTTCCTGGAGCATCTGGATTATCTGGTGAAACAAAAATTGATTTGATTAATTCTCTCTCTCGAAAAAAAACAAATATACCAGTGTCTGTTAATACCATATTTGCTCTTGGCAATAACAGATTGCTCAGCTTCCAATGGCTCGGAGTTACCCTCAGCATTGACAGCCATTACACGGAATTTGTACTCTTTTTCAGGGATCAAGTTCTCCAAATCTATTTTTGGTTCAGTACTCGTGCCAGCTGGTACCCATCGACCTGCAACAAAAAATTTGACTTGATAGATATTACTCCAATTCGTGTTCTCTAAAAATAAAATGAGTTGAATGCATACCAGTATCAGCATCCATTTTTTCAACTTCATAATGATCAATCGGTGAACCACCGTCATCTTCAGGAGCTTTCCATTTCAGAGAACAGCCTTCCTTATGAACGTTGCTGATATTTAGTGGACCTTCCGGTTTCCCTGGTTTATCTGAAATTATACATCATTCATATTAATTAATAATTTCTGCGCATTAAACATAATCGTGAATCCATGAAAAATGTATGCTATAGTGCTATACCAATCACGGTAACATGGAATGTAGCTGTATCAGTTCCATAGTCATTTTCTGCTTTAATGGTGTAAGTGCCTGTGTTCACGCGAGATGCAGGAATAATAGTCAGTTTTGTTTTGTAGTCTTCCAGCTCAATGTTCACATTGTTCTTATTTTCCAATCTGGCTTTGTCTTGGTACCACGTCTTAATTGGAGGAGGTTCGCCGCTAATCTTAACATCAACTTTGATGTTTTGACCTCCTTTCACGGTTATGTCCTTCAATGTGCTTCGATCAATTTTGGGAGGAACTGTATAAGCGGACTCATTCATCAGTCAAAATTCTCACAATATCGAAAGAATAAAAAAATTTTTCATTACCTTTTCTGTCTTTAGCTACGATTGGATCACTGGGCTCACTAGGTTTGCTTTGACCTCCTTTATTCACAGCGATAACTCTAAACGTGTATTTCATGCCTTCCACAAGATCAGGAACCTTTCCTTCACATTTGTTGCCAATTAGTTCGGCAGCCTTTTGCCATTTTGAGCTGGAATACATTCAAATCATGAGAATTACTTGATCGTCGCATGATAAAAATAGATAGGGGCAGATTCTTCATTCACCAATTTACCTGTATTGATCTTTCTTTTCTAAGATGTAGGACGTGATTGGAGCACCATGTTCGTCAGCTGGTGGTGACCATTTCAATAAAGCACTGTGTTTATCGAAGTCTTTTACAACTGGTTTACCAGGTCTATCGGGTTCACCTAGAAGATAATAAAATTTGTAGCACGTGCAGATTTTTCATAATTTTACAAGAAAAGTCAGCAACTTACTGAACGGATTTTTGGCAACGATGCCAAGATCTGTTTCCAAAGGCTCCGATTCACCTTCACTGTTCACGGCCTTTACGCGGAACAGATATTCTTTGCCCTCGTGAAGTCCAGTGACCTGAAATATACAAAAACTTGAATAAAAGCCAAAAATTAAAAATATAACACCCGGAAAAGAAAAATGAATTACATCGGTTTGAGGAGTCTTAGTAGTTGCCACTGGTATCCAATGACCAGAGTCGACGTCCATTCTTTCGACACTGTAGTAATCAACGGGTGCACCACCATCATCTTCGGGAGGTTCCCATTTGAGTTTGCAACCCTCGGCGTTCACGTCGGACACTTGCAGAGGTCCTTTAGGCTTATTCGGTACACCTGCGTTAAAAAACAAGTGATGGTAACAGCTTTTGCTCATGATTTGTGACGAATAGAAAAAAAAATACACCCACTTAGTACGCAAATTTCAACTTCGGCTGTGTCAGTCCCGGAACTATTTTTGGCGGTTACTGTGTAAACGCCAGTATCACCACGTTTAGCTTTCTTCAGAATGAAGGTTGTTTTGTAGTCCTCGTTTTCAATGATAACCCTGTTAAGACAGATTATAAACAAACGAAGGAACATTAATGTTACAATTTAATAAATAATATTGAGTGATACATTAACAACAATTTAGTTAATTTCCAGTCCCCCAAATTTTAGTGAAAAATACTCACTTCTATTTCTCCCAAAATATTAGGAATATCTTTGGATTACTGCTTAAGCAACCATACGTAGCTTTATTTTTCTCTTTTAATGACTTATAGGTATATTAAATGTTCGCTTTTTACACTTTGATATCATGTTTCACAGGTACACTGACGCACCTGACTCACCATTAAAAATTAAAAATAAGTTTTTGAAATTTTTCCCCATAAAAATAATAACCATATTTTTACAATAAAACTAAATTTTTTTTTTTTTTGAATTAGAAATATTACAAATTTGTAGCAGCCCAGGTACTTGAAAAAACTTGTCTTCCTATTTCTAATCTTCTATTTTATTTTCTCCTCTTTTCTTCCAAATTATTCCCAGGCTATATTTCATTTCTTCACTTTTTCCTTATTTCATGTTCCTACTTAATTCTGTTCATTTTCTTATCTCTTCATCTTTTCTCTTTCCTACACATATCTCTGTTTCTCACATCGTTTCCTCTCTCAATATAATTTATTTTTATTTTTCCCTCTACCTTTTTCCTTCCTCTTACCTCACTCCCAATCAAGTACCCTGGTTCTATTCTTTCCATTACTCTGTACGAATTATTATCTATGTTTTATTTTCCCCTACTATGATTTTTTTCTCATCTCTGGTGGCAGTTGTCAATCAACCAACTTATATATTTTTCTTACATTACTACTGTCGTTTTTACTCTCGAACATATAGGACATAATATATTGTGATTCTTTATTTAATACATGGCTCTGTTTATTTAAAATGTGTTGAGTATTTCTTCTGGCATGGGCCATTTTCAGTAGTGTTAGCCCTGGAATATGAATAGCCTAAATTTATAGGTATTTAATTTCACCCAGCTAACGTCTAAAATTCGAGTTCATGAAGATCCTGGCTGGCTATTCAGGTCGGACAGTGGTATTTTTTAATACTACTGTCCAGTGTGGGTGATTTGGCCCTGGTTCATGGACTTGTGGTAAGTGTTCGATTTGAAGTATTGTAGATGTTGCTCTGGGGATTGGATTTTACTACCCCCAGTCGCATACCACAACACATCTCATTTTTTTGACTAACCACATCCATCAACTCAATAAAAATCATTGCTTTACTTCGCATTTTTCCAATGATGAAATTTATTGAACTTATGTTTGCAATACAGACAATTTTTATAACTGATGACTTTGTGAACGTTCCAATCTCACCCAATAAATTCATAATCCAATCACTCTTTCGTAGGTGAAGTTTTTAGAAAATGGATAACTTTTCCCTTAATTGGAATGCATATCTGAATGTTAAGAAATAAACTGAAATAAGTTCACTCACCGGTCTGATTTTCCAATAGTTTTTCCTGCGAAAATCCAAGTGATAGTTGGAGAAGGTTCACCGGTAACGTCAGCTTCAATTTTAAGGAAGTGACCAACACGCACTTTCTTCTGCTGAAGATTCTTCCTATCTATCCGCGGAGCCACTAAAATCATTAAAATAGAACGATCATAAATAAGAACCTAATTTTGAATTGGCTTACAAATAAAAACAAAATGAAGATATAATAAACAAGTCAATGATTATAACAAATTAATAAACTGATTTTCCTCCTTTATGAAAAAATTTTTAAATTTTCAGTTTTATTAAACTGCTAGGTCAAAACGATAAAAAAGAGCGAAAATGAAACTAATGAAGACAGGAAAAATTTCTTTCGAAGTAAAATAAGTTTTTAAGAGGTCGGAAAGAAAACTTCACTTACAAAATCTTGGTTTAGCAACAATCGATTTTGACGTATCACTAGGAGGACTCAAACCAGCCTTGTTTTTTGCCACAATTCGGAATTCATATTCATGGCCATCTTGCACGGCGTTAACGCGACCATCAGTCCTAAAACGTCGAGTAATATTGAAAGTCAAAAGTTTAATTCACTAAAATTGAAAAGTACACCGGAGAGATCTTACTTTTCTCCAGGCACAGACAACGCATCAACCCAATTGCGACCTTCTTTATCACGCATCTGTATGATGTACTTCTCAATCGGTGCTCCACCGTCATTTTCGGGCGGCGACCATTGCAGATCGATGAAATCTTTGTCCCAGTTGGTTGGCTCTGGCCTACCAGGTTTACTTGGTTCATCTGTAACCACAAAACACAACGTAAGTAAAGACATTCCTACTTCTGGATTGTCAAATTAGAGGAAACATTCACGAATCTAGACTGACCAAATGGATTCTTGGCGATAATAGATTTTTCGGACTCCAATGGTTCCGACTCGCCTTCCTTATTCACAGCCTTAACTTTGAATTTGTACTTTTTGCCCTCTTGTAAGCCATTAATATTGGCCTCCGGTTCGGTGGATTTACCGCACGGTATCCACTGGCCAGTGTGTGGATCGAGTTTTTCAATCTCGTAGTACAGAATCGGCGAACCACCATCGTCTTGTGGTTTTTTCCATTTTAACTTGCAACCGTGCTTAGTGACATCAGATATATCCAGTGGACCTTCAGGTGTTCCTGGTTTACCTGTAGATGTATAATATAAAAATTAAACAACTCAATCGAACATATTCACGCGAATAAAGATTGTTTCATAAGAAAAGTGAAAAACAGAAAACATTGATGATTGAAAAAGGAATACAATGCGGGATATTCTTCAAACTGAGGGCAACGATAGATATTTGATCATTAAGTTTTTTTAACAGATATTAAAATTGAAACAAACCTAAAATAGTTAAGTCAAGTTCCGCCTCATCCTCACCAACCGAATTTTTCGCTTTAATCTTGTATAAACCACTCTGTTTCCGAGTTGCTTTTAAAATCAAGAGTTTGGTGTTGTAGTCAATGTTATCGATTTTCAGCGTAACATCGTTTTCAACTTCCTGTAAAATAAATATGGCTCAAGATATATTGAGAGTTATGGATAGCTGAAACGAAAAAATTTGCCTTACGCTCATATCACGAACTTGTTCGGTACATTTCATCAATTTCATTTCACACAGGCATACAAATTTGAATATTTAATTACACGGACAATTACCACAGAATTTGTTAGAAATAAGATCCAAGAACCTCTTGCACGAAAATAACTGAGAAATTGTCTTAATTTTGAATAAAAGTTTTTAGTTTTTTTCACGAAGGCTTGAAAGAAAATTTACTTCATATAGGCCATGGATTTTGAAATAATTTAGCTAGAAGTCCGGTCAATGAAGAGGTTATGAGTCTGGCTTTCGAAGGATAACTATTTGACCATACGATTTCCATTTCTTATAGTCAACAATATTCCCCCTTAAAAAATTTCATTTTTGCGCACCAAAAAAGAAGACTACGTTTTACGGGGTTCGATAATTTGTATATAATGAAGGCAGGTTTGAGTAATACAGGTACATACAATTTTCGATCATTTTGTTGAAAAAGTTATCTTCGACTGGAAGTTTAAATTTATTGTACAGAATAGTTTATACCAATATTTAAAGAATTTCACTAATTCACTTTATGGTCCAATCACGCATTATAATAAATAAAACTGACCGTCTTTCGATAAAATAATACTTTTTCACCAAAGTTATGAGGAAAACAGATTGCAAAAGTGCTGTTACAGAAACTGTCATTCATAAAACAAAACTGTCCAAATTAAAATAAACGCAGAAAATGTTTTAACAAGTTTCAAATTGTTGGCAGATGAGTAAATACGAGTGATTAATGAGTATACGGTGAGTTATCGGGAGGTAAAACAGAAATGAAATCTATTCAATTCATCAAAAACGGAGATTTTTTGCGTATGTAGGTAATTTTCTTGTAGTGATTTTCTTCCCGTTGGATATCCAAATTTCGGACCAATTCACAGAAAATGAACTCAGGAATTGACGCTAACCTTATTATTGAAAATCCAAGTTACAGCTGGCGCAGGCTCTCCAAGTATGTCAATATCGATTAAGGCTGTGTGTCCAACCTTCACGACCCATTGATGAACATTCGTTCGGTCAATTCGTGGTTTCACTGAAACAAGAACCATCCAATAAAATACAGTAAGCTACAGTGTACCGCATACTTTAAATTCGAAAAAATTTTTGGTCCTTACAGAATCTAGGCTTAGCTGTATGCGGTAATGTCGGCTCACTAGCTTCTCCAGGACCAGCTTTATTCACTGCACGAACACGGAATTGGTATTGATTGCCCTCTTCAAGTTTCGGCACTTTCGCTTTGCAAGTATTGCCTTGAACTTCGACCGCTTTCACGAAGTTAGGATCGTATTTCGATTTCATCTCCACAATATAACCTAAAAAGAATGAAAAATGGGTAATTTTGATAAGCGTCTTCGGTTTGCGGCACAAATGTGCAGCATATACTACAAGCGAATCAACATCTTAGTACCCGTCACTGGAGCACCACCATCGCGTATCGGTGGTTCCCATTTCAATTCGACCATATGCTCGTTGTAATCGGAAATTTCTGGCAGTCCAGGAGCCCCCGGAGCGTCTAATATACGAAACCAAAATAAGTACAATATTTTCGATTATCAGACAAGACGAATGTTCTTCGTGAAGAATTACCGTATGGATTTTTGGCAAGGATTGCCGTATCAGTTTCCAACGGAGCCGATTCTCCTTCTTCGTTTACAGCCTTAACGCGGAAATGGTACTTCTTGTTTGGCTCAAGGCCAGTAATTTCGTGATCTGTCTTTGAAGGGTCTAAGAAGCTGACAGGTACCCATACACCTGTTGTAGGATCCATTTTTTCGACGATGTATCCGGTTAATGGTAAGTCCCCGTCATCCTTTGGTTTCTTCCAGTGCAATTTACAGCCATCCTTGTGAACATCTGTCACTTCCAAAGGACCTTCGGGCGCGCTTGGTTTGTCTGATATCGAAAACACCCATCAATTAATACCCGCGGAAAAATGAAGTATACCAGAAAAAATATCAGACTACGAACCTAAGACGATAACATCAACGGTAGCTTCGTCAAAACCATTGATGTTTTCGGCCCGCAACGTATACGTTCCTTTATTCTTTCTGGAGGTGTCAGTAATTGTGAGTTTGGTATTATACTCTTGATTATCTATTTTAACTCGCAGACCATTTTGTAACTCGGCATTTTTAAACGACCATGTAGTGGTCGGTGCTGGTTCTCCCTTCACATCTACGTCAAATTTCACAGCTTGGCCAGCCCTGACAGTGACCTTCTGCATTTTTTCACGATTGATTAACGGTTTCACTGAAACCAATGAATGCAGATACAGTAAGAATTTCAAAAACAAAAAATGTCGCAGTCGAATAAACAACTTACAGTTCCTAGCCTTAGCAATATGCGATTTTGTTGCGTCACTTGGTTCTCCAGGACCAGCTTTGTTTACAGCACGCACTCTGAATTGGTATTGATTACCCTCTTTCAAGCCAGGGACTTTAGCCTCGCAAGCTGGACTCTACAGCACAGGAAAAGAATTTTAGTGAGACACTACGAAGGTACTAAGTAAAGACTACAAGAACAGTACACACTTTCGTGGTGAGAATTTCGCTCCACGCTGGCGAGAACTTCTCTTTCTTCTCGATAATGTATCCAGTAATAGGAGCACCACCATTTGAACTCGGTTCGTCCCATTTAAGCTCTACACGATCAACATCCCAGTCAACGATTTCTGGTACGCCAGGTTTCCCTGGAATATCTACAATAAAATAAAATGTTTTGTTAAAACATGCATCTATACCAATTAGTTTATAAAATTAATATTACATTCCCCACAAAAATAGGCCTTCAAAAATTTTTTCTTGGATTTTAGCGGCAATAAAAATGTTTTTCTCTGAATAGAAAAAGTATACCTATACTATCAAGAAAAAAATTAACCTCATCTTTACCCCATGGTCAACTAAACAACTGTTTAGAGCGCAAACTCTCAGAGAGCGCTAGAAAACGTAAACAAGAAAGAGCTCAAAATAGCCATTTTTCGGGAAAATTTTCATCTTTAAGATATCAATAAAACCAACAAGGGGCGGTATATTAAATGTTTGTTTCTTGCGGCGCCAGAATACCTAAAGGTTTTGGAAACAGGAATAATAGAAAATTCCGCGTTAAAAATAAATTTAATTGAAAAACTGAACATTGTACAGTATATTCAAACGTCCAATCGCAGAAAATTTAAAATTTTCCTGAAATTCAGAAGAGAATAATTAATTTTAATCTTCAACGAACAATCAAAGTTGATTCATAAATTGAACACGGAGTGGTAAGACAAGCTTAAGTGGAACTTACGACCTCATAATCCTGACTGGTAGGACTAAATGATAAAATTCAACAAGACAACACTAAATTTCTATACAATTCACATTTTAATCAAAAAGGCTTCAATGTTGACCACTTTCTCACTCGGAAATTGAAAATTCCTCAGAATGAAAAGATAATAAATAAAAAACTGAACGTAAATATATCAACACAAAAACAAAGGAAAATAAATTTCTATTTAAGATAGTATAGTTTTCAATGCATGTCAATGCAAGCATTTTTTCTCTAAATAAAAGTTTTTTTTATCCGTTAGTTGAATATCGAAAAAAAAACTAAAGGCTTTTTTTGAGAAAACCTTTTCCATTTAACATGTTCAGACACATACATAAGCTAGAAATAGTAAAATAAAGATTTTCTTTTACGTGATAACCTGAACAGAATCTTCGGGTGATGCTTTGAGATAAGTATATCTCATGAGTTGAATAAAAATTTTTGGATTTCTTTTTTTTTTAATTGAACTTGTAGGAGAAACATGAAAAATTGGTGGAAAACTTGATTATGTCTACTCACCGTATGGATTCTTGGCTACAATACTCCTTTCTGTTTCCAACGGTTCTGATTCTCCCTCATCATTAACAGCCTTGACTCTAAATTTGTATTCATGTCCTTCTTGCAAACCTTTCACCTCCATTTCGGGCTTTTGAGAACGTCCAATTGGAACCCATCGTCCAGTTTGCATATCTAGCTTTTCGATGACATACGCTGTTACCGGAGTTCCTCCATCGTCTTTCGGTTTTGACCATTCAAGTTTGGCTCCATTTTTAGTGACATCTTTCACCTTGAGAGGACCCTCGGGTTTGGTGGGAGCCGCTGAAAACAAATGACATAGGTATCGATAAATTTGACGTTCATTTTCTCATCACGATAAATGAACGGTGAAGCCTAATGATGGTTTTCTAAACAAAACGGTATAGCAGGACAATATTTTTACACAGATCGTACGTCGGATATAAAACTGTAAGTTCTAAAGCGAATACCTCTCAGGAAAATGTAGAAATAGGAAGAAACGTGAGAAAGTAATTTGCTGAAAAACATCGGATTACTGAAATAATCCAATGAAAATGACAACAGAAAAACCTTTCAAAAGTATTCGCATGCCTAGTCAAAACTAAATATAATATATACTCACCTAATACGGTTACTTCTACCGCAGCTTCGTCTTTGCCAGAAGGATTTTCAGCGAGTATTTTATAAACACCAGAGTCTTTTCTTAGTGCATCGTTTATGGTTATTTTCGTATTGTAAGGAATGTTGACAATTTCAATATTTCCTTCGCTTTGAACCTATAATAACAAGTTCCATATATTCATATTCGACAAGTAAAATTAAATCAAGTTTGCGCCTACAAGCTAAAAATATAGGCCTAACTAATAGACCTTTAAATTCTCACAAAGCGTGCAAAACGCATATATTTTGAAACAGTTTTCAAGATATGTGTGAAATAAAAAACTGAAAAATTGAAATCAGTGGGTCAGTTATGCCATTTGATTTCATCAGCAAACCCATAATACTAGAATTCTCAAAAAATGACTCAAGTTAACCGAGTTTTATGTCATTTATAAATAGTAAAACAATAACTAAACAACTATTTAGTTTCTACATCTATCGACAACTTCTCAAATACGATCTACATACAATCATTTCCTCACGCAGCGCTAATGACTTACTTCCTTGATAATGGCTTCAGTCTGGAATAAATACGATTTATATTAACAGAAATCAACAACTTCATTAGCATCAAGGCAACACTAAATTTCTGATAATTTTTGTTCCATGTTTTTAACATTATGAATTCTATGATTAATATTAAAAATGCTACACGCTGGCGGTGCAGTACGTGAGAAGGAAATTCTGAAGGCGAATATAGAGCACAGGACTTAGCTCCAATCATAGCATTTCGATAACTCTAAGGTTCCTAAAGGAATGAATCATCGGCAATCCAGATTCATTTGACTGAGTTCTTAAGGTTTATGGAAAAATTATTCTATACATCAAGCTGCTGTTACACCAAACGAACTGGCGAAAAATGATCGTTTTTTTTTTTAGTTGTTTGGTTCAAACGACCATCAAACAAACCAATAAGAACGAACGTAATTTGCTACCGAGCGAAAGTCACAAACACTCTGTAACCTTGTGAATATAGGAAAAAATTGAACGAATAGCGAATGTTCGTTTGGTGTAAACTCAGCTTCAGGGGAATAAAAGAAACAAGCACCGAGGCACAAAGAAATGATAAATTTGAAAAATTTTTGACTTAACTCCATTAATCAGAATAATAAATTCAGGAAATAAGAAAAAATAAAAATATTTTACTCAAGTAAATTCATTTTTTCGGAAAATTGTTGGGAATGTCCACTAAACATCATAACAAAAATCCCAACCCATTTCTGGAAATAATTTTTTATGGGGATTTAAACCTACCCAAAATTTATTTTTAAATAAAATCTTGAAAACAATAAAGACACATGAAAAAACTTTTTAAATAAAACATTTTTTTGACTTAATTTACTACAAATTTAGTTATGAAATATTTCTTCATTGAATCAATCTTCAGCACTCAGAAGACACTTTGAAGTGAAGTACATTTACTGAATATATGAATGTTTTGTTATCACAATAACTGATGTAATTTTCGGTTGATAAGGTGGAAATTTAGTATGTAGATACATTCTATGCCACAAATTTACTGTATCAAGTTTGGTGTAAATCGGACAAACGCCCGCAATGACCAATTTTGCGTTTGTTTTAAAAGCTATTTTTCTTAATACTATAAGGAGAGCATATTTCTAACAATTTTTGAAAAATTTGGTTTAAATGTGGATATTACAATGCAGGAGAACCTTGTTGATTTTGATTGTTTCATTTGTTCCAAAGTAATTAGCTATTTTATGGGGTTTAGTTCAAACGAAGATAAACAATAACAAACCTTTTTCTTTGGAAGATTATTGTTGAGAGTGTTCCCATAAACATCATATTAATGAGTTTAGGTTAAAAACGAATTCTTAAACGATACGCTTTATTTTTTGGCTTTAGCTTCATATGAAATAAACATTATTTCGTTGCGGAAGGTTAAGGCTATAGTACTGGTGTATTTTAAAATCACTGTAGTGAGTAGAATTAAAGCTTATAAAAATGACACCCATCTCCTCTTGACCGAATTTTTTTAAGGAGGTTTAGACCCTCCCATAATTTATTTTACAAAAAAATATCGAACATTAAAAAATTTTCAGACAAAACATTTTCCAGATTCAATTTACGACAAATCCACAAAACAGTTAATAACCTCAGAAAAAATGAAACAATCAAAACCAAAATCAGTTGGATTCTTCTATGTAGTAATATCAATCTATATAATAATTTTTCGAAAATTGTTATATGTAGCTCCCCTCATAATGTTGAGAAAAATACGACAATTGAGGATAGCATACAGGGCGTACGTCAAATTTGCACCAAATTTGATACGGTCAATCTATCGCATAGAATGTATCTAAACACTAAATTTCAGTCTTACTGACAGAAAATTATAGTAGTTGCGTTAGAAAAAAATGCATATATTTAAGGATTTTTTTGAGTGCTCAAGATTATCTCTATTAAGAAATATGTAAGAATAAAATTTATAATAAAGTAAGTCACAAAATTTTTTTACATAATTATGTTCCAAAGTTTTCGAGATTTTTTTGAAAAACCAATTTTGAAGAGTTTAAAACCGCCACGAAAAATTAGCTCCGGAGATGGAGGTGGGATTTTTAATATGGTGTACAAGAGACCACTCCCAACAATTTTCATAAAAAAGAAACTTGCGCAAGTAAAATATTTTTATTTTTCTCATATACGTCCAATTTACTTAGACTATAATCTATTGCAAAGTTTTTATTTCATTTCCTACCATTTTCGCTAATTAAAATAATTTAATGAAACAAATTCATCAATTATACGCAGAATGCTTACCTCTCGACTGACCAAAAACCACGTTACTGTTGGAGGAGGTTCACCTCGAATGTTTACATCATACTTGACTGTTTTACCAGCACGTACGACAATGTTCTTCAAGTTTGTACGATCGATTCTTGGTTTAACTGCAAATAAAAATAACATGTTTTCATCCGGCATCACTTTTATGACAGAAAAATTGCGAAAAAATTAATCAAAAGCTTATAAATGAAATTTCGAACAAACTTATATGCTAACTGATTTTTAAGCCGAATAGTAACAATCATCAGAGCGATCGCCTTTTGGAATATAACAAAGTATCTTATTTTCAAACATACAAAATCGAATTTCAAAAAAATAATTTCGAAGAAAATAATTTATCAGGATAAATATGACTAACAGAGCATATTCAGAAAATTTTTCAAAAAGAGTAGTCTCATTTTATTTCAATGACGATAGACGACACAATATAGATGTATCTATTCTCATAAATAAAAATATGTATATTAATTATGATCAGACTTTTTTTCAGCAATGTTGCCACCAGCAAAATTACTACAACGGGTCAAATTTCAGTACATCTCTTCTTATAAATATAAATTATTTATCAGCACTGGGCTGGAGATACGTACGAGTTTTGTGCTTCACTATATGAATTTTCGTTGGTTCTGACCCTGGTGATGGTCCAGCTTTATTATAAGCGACCACTCGAAACTGTAATTCCTCTTTTTCTTTCAGATTCGTAATTTTGCCAGTGGTTTCGTTTCCAGAAACTTCTGCCGCCGGTTCCCAATCTTGTTTAAATCTATAATAGAAATGACAAAAAGAGATGAATTTAAAAAAAAAATTAAAATATAAGTGAATAAGCTGTAGGAGAAGAGACGCATATTGCTAATCTTTATAACTGGATTATTTTTAACAAACCGATCGGGATAAAGAAAGCTGTATGGTACGGGAAAGGATTTCAAATAATGTATGATGCGGGTTGCTTTCATTAGGTATGGGTTTTAAAAATTTTGCATTTTAATGAAAACGACAAAAAGTCGTAATTCAGAAACTACCTAATGGGTGGATTTGACCTATTTTCAAATTTGGCCGAGATATGAACCCAGCCTACGCACATGCAAAATTTTGTTTCGATCTGTGAAGAATTATTCCCTCCAATTTTTTGACAAATTTCGTTAAGTTATATCCCATATATATTCATAAACTTTTGGGAAGGGGTTTTTTTTGGGTCTCGGGCCATGATCGGAAAAAATATAATGAAATTTTCCCGAAATCATGACATGCTGCCCTCCTAAACAGGTAGATTCTACGAAATCGGCCTAAAAGAAATCAGAAAATGAACATTTCGTCATTGTTCAACACCAGAGTACTTTGTTTGGTTTAAATTTGAAGTCTCGAAAACAAAAGTGATGTTTAAGAAATTATAAAAAAATAAATAAAAATATGTTAGGAATTCGAACAAATCTTTTCCTTGTTTCCACCAACTGCATACGGAGGAGGTTATTTGTTTGGTATGTCTATCTCCAGAATTAACGGAATTTCTTTCGCTCAGAACAAATGTCTTACTTTATAGATTTTTATGAAAGTAGGCTCAAAATGTTGCTGACCATCCGGAGAATGTCCTAGACTATTCATACTTGAAAATTAAAAACCAGAAGGGTGTAATTGAAGAAAATGAGAATTTGAAGACTGAAACAATTATTGTCATAAATTTGGGCATATCCACCAATAAGAGCTACTCATTCAGATTAACACAGTCAGTTTTTTTGAGTTTTTTTTTTTTAAATAACATTTTTAGATATCTTCAACGTACTAAAAATTGTACTATGCTGGTTATAGGAAAATAAATTCAAGTCATTAAGTTTGAGACCCAATGATGGAACTTTTCACAGATGAATTTTAACCATGATTAATTTGTTTTTAGAAATAATTTTTTCATCTATTAAAAATTTTTTGTAATTCGACGAATTGTTTTGATTTCAAGGGAAGAATAGACAGACACGACGTGAAGTTTCAACCAACTCTTCAGCACCATGAAGAAAACATAATTTAGTACATACAAGTAAAACGAATTTCAAAACAGAAAATTTATTGACAAAAAAACACGGATATCAAAATCGAGTCCTTTAAAATTTTACCAAATACTCTAGTTCGGAGATATTATGGAGGATGACCGACATATTCTTCTGATATATGGTGAAGAAGGATTATATTTTTTCAACTATAGAAATGTTACGAGAACAAGTAATAAGTTGAAACAAAACTCTTTAGTAAAAATTTTTCTTAAATGTATGGTGAAAATATTTTCCTGGACGAATTAATGACTAAAGTACGGTATATATGAAAAAAACTTTAATTTTCTATGGTAAAAGTCATTTTATCATATTTAAAACATTTAAAAAGTAAATGTTTACGTGATTAAAAAATCAAAAATTAATTTCCATAAAAATAAAAAAAAAGAACTATAATTTTTAATTTTTTCAGTCTTCTTTTATTTTCCTAATAATTTACTTTTACACCAAAAATAGTATAATTGAATCTTGGATACATTTTATCGTGAAAAAACTTTCCACCAATTTAAAATAGCATACTATTTATGTACTGTCATGTTCATATCTATCGATGTGCTTCAGGTTCAGATCATTAAATCATAAGCTTACCGGTCTTTCTTTTCCAAAACATATTTTTCGATTGGAGCTCCACCGTCGAAATCTGGAGGCGTCCACGACAACGTAACGCTTTCGTTATCATAATCCACAATTTCTGGAGTTCCCGGTTTCGTTGGTTCGTCTGTATAAAAGGATAAGACAATAATTATCAAATAATAATGAACATTTATAATCAGTGGCATGCAAATACGTAATTCATGCAGGGTTCAAAAACCGCAACATGCAAATACTTCGCTTTCAAATTAGGCCCTAGCCATAGCTAAACCGTTTGTCGATCGCCTACCATATGGATTTTTGGCGATGATGGACTTGGTCGTGGTCAATGGCTCCGAGTCTCCTTCATCGTTCACCGCTTTCACTCGGAATTTGTATTCGCAGTTCGGATTCAGTCCGGTGATCACCATTTCCGGGTTCTCACCGAAGCCAGGACTGCCCGGCATATCAGCCGGCACCTTGCCCACACGCACCCATTTTCCAGTCTGTACGTCCATTTTTTCGATTTCGTACTCGCGGATGGGTACACCGCCGTCGTCTTCTGGCTTTTTCCATGATAATTTGCACCCGGTTTTTGTCACATCTTTCACCTCTAGTGGTCCTTCTGGAGCGCTGGGTTTGCCTAGAATCGTTTACGCCCATATAAAAAGAGGCTGCCTCCAGGCGGTGGCGTTAGTTGGTCGAAACCGAAGCCAGTAAAAGCGTTGTTTGTGTAAGCGACGCGCTGAAAAGTGTTTCGTGCAAAAAAAAGTCAAATTAAGACAAGCGCGCGAATGGTAAATTACAAACGAACTCGTGGGTTTATCACGTTAATGAATTTAACAGTGGGTTAGTGAATTTTTAAAATGGCCTCGGTGGAACAAGCCAATTTAACAAAACTCTATTAACGATTAAAAACGAAAACTCATTAATTCAACAAAAACAATAGGCAAAATATCGTGTTCGGGCTTATTCCTCAAATTCTACGACTCGAAATTGAGTTTTAGAAAGTTACTGAATTCTAATTATTCTTTTCAGCAAAGACAAGAGAATTCTTTTTTATTCTCAGATCGCAAATTAGTCGCAGAATTTTGAGAAAATGCAATAAACGAGAAGGCCGAACTAACTTAATTTTTACCTAACACGGTGAATTCCAAAGAGGCTTCGTCTTTACCAGACGCATTCTTAGCAACGAGAGTATACTTTCCAGTATCCTTTCTCTGCGCATTAATAATGGTAATATTCGTTTGGTAGTCGACATTTTCGATTTTAATTCTGTCGGAGTTGGTAACTTCTTTATCCTTCAATATCCAGGTCAGCGTGGGTGCTGGTTCACCAGATACGTCAACGGTCCATTTGTGCGTTCGCCCAGCTTTGATGGTAATACTTTTCATGCCCTCGCGATCAATGCGCGGCTTCACTATTTAGAAATCAGTCATTAATTAAATATTCAAATTCGTAATCTCGGATTTTGCAAATAGTAATCACTAATACGGCAGAATATTTAGAGAGTCGTCGCGTTTAACTGTATCATCTTGAAGACGTAGCAATAATGATGGAACTTTCAAATTATATTAATGAACAATAGATACATACAAATATCTAGGTATCCACGAGGAAGAATATATAGATTAATAATGTAAACGACATGTAACAATTCCTACATCGACGTAATTTAGTTATTAATCAACAGAGCATCATGCTGAACAACTAACGTATTATGGCTCGCACTACAGCTTCAAACTTGCGCTATTCTACGAATCCCATCAGTAACTGATGAAATAAACCAATGTACTGTCTATGAACCTGGCAATAAACTTATAAAACTACACATTCACAGTATTAATTGATTTGAAGCGACTATTGGATACCTATACGAGATTTTTATTATCAACGAGATAAAATTTAACACAGAATCTGGTTCCGCAAGAATTAATTGCCGATTAAAGATATAAAGATTAATTTTAAACGAGCAATTGTAATTGGACAATTTAAACGAAGCCTAATTTATCCTCCGTCGATTAAAAATTTAGTAGAAAAAATAGACATTAGGCGGGAATTGATGACAAGAAAATATAAGTAATAGAACAATAAAACTAATCATTCCACTTTTTCCCAACAATACAATTCAATTTAATTATCGGCGCAATGTAGATCAAAATTAACCATTTTTTAAATTTCAAAATGTCCCGGTTCAATGATCACTGATTAATGTTCACATAAGCAGATGTAGACTAATTTTTTCGTAAAGGTAAAATTCAATAACCATCAGATGACACAGCCGAAGACGACTCTTATAATACAATAAATGCTTACAATTTTTATGTTTGCACACATGAGTGTTTGTTGGTTCGCTGGGCACACTGGGACCAGCCTTGTTTACGGCTCTGACACGGAACTGATACGTCATCTTCTCTTTCAGATTTCCAATTTCCGTTTCGGGGGTAGCATCCGAGGTTTTGGTAACCTCTTCCCAATCAATCGAGAATTTGTCTTTCATTTCGATGATGTAATGCGTGATCGGTCGACCACCATCATTGTCTGGAGCCTTCCACTTCAATTTCACACTCTTGTTGTCGTAGTCTACGATTTCTGGTGTTCCTGGTTTACTTGGTTCATCTGAAAATGGCGTTCATCACACGTAGAGTAACTTAAATCTGATTTTTTTTGTTTTATTAGTTAAACGTTTTGAAGAGATGTTTAAAACCTACCGTATGGATTTTTGGCCAAAATTGGTTCTTCTGTTTCCAATGGAGCCGATTCACCTTCTTTGTTTTTGGCCGTGACACGAAGTTTGTACTTCTTCTTCGGTTGCAGTCCTTTGACGGTGAACTCAGTTTTATCTGCAGAAACCTGCATCAAAAAACCAGTACCTTCTAGATCAGTAAATACTGTATATAACACTTTGTGAAAGATTATTTGAAAACATAACGCACCTCGCCAGCTGGAATCCACTGTCCCGAGTCTATATCCATTTTTTCTACCAAATAGCTGGTGATTTCGGATCCTCCGCTGTCTTTTGGTTTTTTCCAAGCCACTTTAATGTGATCTGCGCGTACCTCCTCAGCTTTTAATGGTCCAACAGGTGGCGTCGGTTTGTCTGTTTAAAAAAAAAAAAAAAAAAAAAAAAAAAAGTAGATTAATCAGCAATCAGAATTTTAAGAATTTTTCAAAAATTTGAGAATACTTATAAACGCGAAACTCACCCAAAACGACTACATCAGCTTTTCCATCGGCTTTACCCGAAGAATTTTCCAATGTCAAAGAGAATGTACCACCGTCTCCTCGAACAGCTCGCCGAATGGTAAGTACAACGTTTTTATCGTATTTGTCGATGGTGATTCTAACGAGGCAAACAAGTAAAGGTTGATAAATTTGTTTTTCGTTATATTTTTTATACAATCAAGGAAGATAAATAAAGACTATGAAGTGAGGTGAATTGCAATATAATATTGTTGTTCCCATCGCTGGAAATCAGAAATAGACCCAGATTTCTATGAACAGTTCGTGTGCAATGAGTGACAGTTTGAGAGATCTCCAGATAAATATCTATTGTATAATTTTTCCTCTACAATAAGAAACATAAGATCATCTCTATATTTATCAGAAATTTGTGACATAACAGCTATCGAGGTACAGAAATGGGTACACAGAAATTTGAGACACAAAATGCTGCTCTTAAAATTTCTGTCCTTAATTATGACGTCATCAACCCCTCCGAGTGCCCTCTGTCATTGCCTTTCACCAGAGTGACCATCGTGGGGAAAAATAGGAAAGAAGGGGAAAAATTGGAGAAAAGAGGTAAGAGCGTGACCAAAAACAGTCTTCCAAATTTTTGACTAACGCGCTGCCTGAAGACAGAGATGTCAAAACAAATTTACCACTTTTTAAACACTTTTATTTAACTACGTTTTTAGTAAATTAGAGTAAATAAAATAAAATGATATTTATCATGGCAAGAATAAGAAAAGGGGAACTCCATACTCCATTTTTTCAAGAATTAATCTGTCCGTTCCCTACACAAAACTTTTCCAACGCATTATTAATACAATTTCAAATGAAGAATTTATGAATATAGCGACTATCGGAGAGTTTCTCAAATCAAGCATAATATTTTTCAAAATAAAAAATTCTGTTGAACTTTTTGATAACTCATTCAGAAGATTCCTATCTCGTCAGTATCGCCACCTCGGAATCAAATTAATAAAACTACAGGAAACTATAAACACAAAAATTATGAAAGATTCACAATTATTTTTTCAGTGTAGTGAGATTACTGATTTATACAAAATCTCTTCCTTCTTAAAAATGGTTTAAAACATTTTTCTAAAAATACTTTAGAAAATAACTAAAAGTGACAGTCAAGTTTAAGAAGAAAGGTGCTTCAACTTTCATCCACAAATGAAGTTCAGCAGATGCAAATATTAAATTTGGCATTTTCCTTTTTTTAGTGTGGGGTGGGGTGTATAAGGGAAAAGGATCACACATAAACTTTGACAACAGTTTGTCTAACAACATTATTAAAATTATTTTCAATTAAAAAATTTCTGACTAACCTATCCCCATCAGCCTTAATTTCTTCTCCGTTAATTCTCCATGTGGCTGTCGGCTCTGGTTCACCACCAAATTTGATATCGTATTTGATGACTTGACCTTTCTTGACAACCAAATTATTTAAATCGTCACCAATAATCCACGGTTTAACTGTATTTCGACAATAGCTCTATATTAGTTTCCCACAATGAGACACAAGAAGTGGATTATTATAAATAGAACCTACCAAATCGAGATTTGGCCACTATTGGTTTTGTCGTATCACTAGGTTCCCCTGGACCTGCCTTGTTTACCGCTCTAACTCGGAATTCGTACTGTGTGCCTTCTTTAAGACCCGGAATCGTAGCTGCTGTTACATCTCCTTCTAGTATTTTACCTTTGATCCATTCTTTACCGAATTTCTCCTGTACTCAACATAGTCTTCAAATTAATACAATATGAAATGATACATAACCAGCCTACCATAGACAAAAATGCGTACTTTGTATTCAATTATGTAGCCGGTGATCGGAGCACCGCCATCATTCACTGGTTTGGTCCATTTCAAGTCGGCGTGGTCTTTATCCCAGTCAACAAGCTCGACGTTGTTTGGTTTACTTGGTTCGTCTACATTGAGTTTACATTAATAGGGAATAAGATAATACAGCATTGCAACTAGATTTAATTTGAGGGTAAAAATATTTCAAAAAAAGGTAGATTTGGAAAAGTCTTAAATTGCGATGTAAGTAATGCAAAAGAGGAACGTTTCTAAACAGTCCAACGAAATAATGGAGAAGAAGATCGACCTCAGAATCCCGTAAAGCATTCGTATCAATACTTAAATCAGGATAATTTTTTGAGAAAACGTTCAATTCAAAATTACTGGATTGTCAAGAATGAACCAAAATGAGAATCTAAGAAAAAGTCATCATCACAACGCATCTTTATAGTCCCCACTCAGAAAATCTAATTTTTTGTCACTTCACCAAAGGCGAAGTAATGCAATCGCAATTTAAATGAAGAACTATTCGCTGGGGGTAATGAAAAAAGATTAATGTCAAGAATACTACAGTATGAAATAAAATATACAGACTGAAAGTGAACAAGATTTTCTTACCCCATGGATCTTTTGCCAACACAGTCTTTGAAAGAGGAGCTGGCTCGGAAGAACCAACTTTGTTTACAGCTCGGATTCGGAACTTATATTCCTTCTTTGGTGTCAGACCCAATACTTCGTAGGTAAGCGCCTCGTCTGGCGTCACTTCGCCCACATTTTGCCACCCTCCTACGGAATATGATATAAATATGTAGAAAACGATTATTAAAAAAGTTAGCAGGAGAAATCACAATTTTTAAGCACCTTTCAAACTCAAGTCCTGCTTTTCGATGACGTAGTGCAGTATTGGAGCGCCACCACTGCTTTCGGAGCCTTTCCATGACAGTTTACAGCTATTTTTGAATATATCCGATACCTGAACGTCATGTGGCGGGGATGGCGCATCTGAAGGAAAAATATGGTTGTTCAAAAACGCACATATAATCGCAAAACAATGAGAAATAAATTAAAAAATTTTACCTTGCATATTGATATTAATTTCTCTGGTGTCTTCACCTTGCTCGTTGGATAAATTAATTTGGTACTTGCCAGACTGAGCATGAGTTGGCTTCTTAAACGTGAATGTTACTTTGTCATCTTGCACGTTTATGTCGACGTCTTTTGACGTTAAAGGTTTACCATCTTTCAGTATTTTACCAATTACAGGCGTTTGTCTTGTACCTTCAACTGAAAATTTGTAGAAATGATTTAAAATTTAAATCGTTAGTATTTGGGGTATGTTTGGTGTAACGGCTGTGTATTATTTATCTGGCAACAGAACGGTGGTAAGTTAATTCGTCGTAAAATACTGTCCGAATTGCCGCCCGTTATGATAATCTGTCAGAAGGGTCTCCAGTGCCACTGAATAATTCATGTTTTACGACTACTAACCACCAAAATATGACGGAAAAACCACCCTCTTACGCCAACATAAACAGTAAACAGTATCAGCAAAATATACCTTTGTACGGTACGGTGATGGATATGGGTCGAGTAACCGGAGCCTCGACATCGTCCAAATCGCGAATAACTGGTTTTTCTTCACCCTTCTTGACCTCCAAAAAACAGGAAGTTGCCAAATCTCCAGACTTGCACATGATCTCCCCAGCATCACCAACTTCCAATTTATTAAATATTAATTGATGTTTGCCGCCACCGATATTCTTGATTACCACCCTACAAAAAAATGTACGTTACTTTAGATCATGTATTAATGAACTCAGTGAACTGGAAAATTATGCGGTACCTGTCTGATGTTTTAATCGGCTCGCCATTGAAGAACCAATCAGCTGGTGCTGTTTGGTCTTCCAATTCGATATCAAAAACGATTTTCTCACGTTCTATGGCCGTCGTATCTTTCAATTTTTTGTTGAATTTATTCAAGTCTGCAAGGAAATGTGAAGGTATAAGTGAAGAAATTTAAAAATTACATTCATATACGAGACGCAAGGACTTACACTTAACAACAACTTCCGCTTCCGTTTCGTCAGCATTACTGGTACATTTAAACAGACCAGCGTCTGTGATTTTAACATCGCTAATAATCACTTTTCGCTTACGGCCTTCTTTCACGATTCTTGTTCTACATAAAAAAAAATTTTACGTATATTTATGCTCTTAAACCACAAATTTTTTCAACTTGTACCGAAGATTAACTCAGTTGATTTGCAGCAACTGATGGGGGCATGGAGCTAGAGTTTATTTTGATTAAAATTCTTCATTGTAAAGAGTGCTTGGTACAGGTTTCATTTTTTTAAACGACTCTGGGGAGAGAAAATCACGACCAAATGAAACGTAAACTATAACTTCGTACCTTTTATCAGCTTTTAGCTCTTTTCCATTCTTGGTCCACTTAACATCTCCAGCTGCGTCATCCAATTCACAAAGCAAAGTTAACGTATCTTTTTCCGTCAGCTGTTGATGTTTCAGTACTTTCACAAATTTGTAAGGATATTCTGAAAAAAATTAATAAAATAAATAACTAGTTTTCAAGAGTAAAAGCGCAAGAGCACATTATTTCTAGGAACAATTTTTTGCTCGACAAATGTCGCAACTCTGATAATTTTTATACATCCAGCAACAAACAAAAAATAAACATAATTGTGTAGGTGGGAGTTTCTCATTGGGAAATTTAAAAAAGGCTGAATAAATTCACACTGAACGCGAAATTCATTTCTTGGACAAGCATGGAAGAAAAGATTCAAATCTAATGGATTCCTCTTTAGAATACATCACCGTACCCATTTTATATGGGTGCATGCAAAGTGGATGATTATTGTTTTATATAAAATCTAAAATACTTACCGACAATATTTGTCGTGGCAGTAGTTTTCTCACTTTGTTTTTCGATTTTACAGGTATATTCTCCATTATCTTCGAGCTCGCAATTTTTGACTGCTAATCGGCAGACACCAGACATGTCTTTTGAAATACTGTACTTTTCTCCATCCTAAATAAAATAACATTAAACATTCATTAGTGGAAAATTTGCACGAAATATACGTTTGAAAATAACTTTAATAGACTTTTTACAGCACTTGATTATAATCTTGCAGATTTTCCGATCCTGTCTCTTAAATTATTACAATTAATTGACAAATAAATGTTAATCAATAAGTAATAAGCCAATAAACTAACTGAGAAAATAAATATTTTTGTGCTTCACCAACAGGTGTATAAAAGAGTCGGAGTCAAAACTAAACTATCCACAACTAGCTACTGTGAAACAGATACTTCACTTTCATTTTCATCACGTTCGAAAAATATAAGTTCTATTTTTTTTTTTCGGAGAGAGAGAGAAAGTAGATCTTTGAAAATCCGAGTCAAGAGAAAACTTGAGTGCCTAAATATTATGGCACTGTTTTGTTTGGGGTCATTTAAAAATTATCTAAAATACTAATAACATAAGTAAAATTTTGTGACCCATCGTAAAAACCTAATAGAAGCCTATTTTAAACTGAAGATTATGCCTACCTATATTTTACCGACTCGGTAATTTATTTTAAGTAAAATTACAAGAAGTAAATCTTATTTTTTGAAAAGAAAGAGCAGAATATCCGAATAACCCTACCAAATTTTCAAGTAGCATAGCTACAGTTGTAAGTCTTAATTTAACTACATTAGTAACTCTAGTTAACAAAAGCTTTGGTTTTTTTCCAAAGTCTGAGACAAACACGATGGAAATTACTCTGGCACTGATTTATTCACTTTCATCTCAATTTCAATAATTCATCTCAGTAGTTCCTAATTACAAAGGCCTAATATTAATTATAAAAAATGGTATGGCACCAGAAACGATAAAAATGGACATTTGCGCCTTTCTAAGCCCAAAGGGGTACTGAGATATTTTCAGAATTTTTTACAAACTTTTAATAATTTAATCAAAACAATGTGATCACTTACAGTCAATTTCGTTGTTCCTTTATACCATCCAACGATGGCTAAAGTATTACTGACAGTACATTCGAAAATCGTTTCGTGTCTAGTAAAACCCTCGACAACATTCGGTAATGATTTTATAAAATAATACGACGGAGCAGGTTCTACAATATAACACAGATTAAATAAATTCACTGTTCAAAGAGACGATAACTTAGTTATCAAAGTGAAATCCATCGGGCTCACCATCGACATTCAAAAACGCAGTTGATTGTATTCCCATAATTTCGATCGTGTATTTACCAGTATCTTCAACTTTAGGATTCATTATCATCATTTGATATACATCATTCTCGACTTTAAATTTA
Organism: Ericerus pela; assembly: GCA_011428145.1. Classification (NCBI taxonomy): domain Eukaryota; kingdom Metazoa; phylum Arthropoda; class Insecta; order Hemiptera; family Coccidae; genus Ericerus; species Ericerus pela. The sequence continues at coordinate 677,230 of WOFM01000210.1, forward strand.
TATTTGGATCCGGGGAAACATTCCTGCATAACAATTAATTAAAAAATTAATAATTTAGGTCAATGATATGTAAACCAGCATTAATTTCATTTCAACTACAATAAGTCAGCGAAGTGGTATCTTCTACACTGTTTAAATGATGTTTTATGATTCTCCAATATTTTGGCGCAAAAAATTCACGTTGATAAAACAAAAGTCTTTCAAACTATCAGAAATTTAATAGCAAGATACTTACGTCTTTTCTGAAAAACCATCTAGGTTTACAATTTGGTCTCGAGAAAACCGCTTCAAATGTAACTTTCTTGTCTTTGCCTTCTTTGGCATACTGATCGACCAGCGATTTCAAAAACGATTCTTGTTTCTATGAAATCATGCATTAGGTAGGTAATTAATAAGAACAAAAACTTTTCAAAAAATTTCCAAAGTAAACCAGTTCACTCACTCTCTCCACTTTCTTCAGCGTTGGCAGTGGTTTTTCGGTTTCTTTCAACTCTCCCCATTGTGGATCGTTAGGATCTCTTCCCCATTCTTTGTATTTTCTTCGTCTTAACATTGCTCGGAAGTCCATACCACTCGAATCTATAAAATAAATTAAAAATTTTAACAAGTTGATATTTTGAATACCTGCGAACTTTTTTTTTATAGTCACAGATTCCGACTATGAATGCCTGTGAGATATGAAAGAGGAAAAAGAGGAAGGAGAAACAGAATATAAACCGAGTTGAGAGCTTGGAAGAAAGTAGATGAGACTTGAAAATAGGAATATAACTGTCGAGTAAAACAGAAGATAACGAAAAATGGCAGAAAGATGTAGAAGGCCATATACAATAATACCACAAAATATACATTGATTTAGTTGTTAGCAGAGTAGAAAATTTAGTAGATAAATTAGCTGGAGATACGTTTTCTGAGAGTAAAATGTCATACCAGATACGTAGAGCATGGTTTCAGCACTGTCCTCGCCATGAATATTACTAATTGTAACTGTGTATTTTCCTTCATCCGTGGGTTTGACTTTTCGGATGCATGCTGTAATCGAGTTTGATTCTTCATCGGTGATGAATATGAAACGACCACCCTCAATAAGTTCAGTAATTCCCTAAAAATGAAAATAAAAATAATAAAAACGAATCAGGTTGAGATTTATCAATTTCGAGTAAACGCTTGAATGCGGCCTACTTTGTAAAATTTGAAAGTCGGTGGGGGATTTCCCTCCACTTGTATGTCAATGTATCCAGTTTGATCTGACAAAAATAAATTAAATAAAACAAAAATACATAAATACATATATAAATAAATAAATAAATAAATAAATAATAAAATAAATGAAAACACTAGAAACAGTTCTTCAAGTAGTCTCAAAGCCAGTTCGCGGACAAAATCACAATTCCAGCCAGCGAATATGCAAAATAAAAATATTATGAATCAAAGATAGTCTTGAGGAGCTTCATATTCTTTAATTAATGGGAATAAAGCGTTTTCTGACGACTGAAGAAGTTTTTCTAGCTCAAATAGCTCGTATTGACAAAACCCGCCAGTTTTTCAGTTAACCCCTCTCAAGTTAAAAGCTCGAACAGATTAAGAACGTCAGGTCTGAATAAAATGGCTTTTTCGACAACATATTTTTACCCGTCATTAAAGCGACAAACCTTCAATAGCCGAGTAACTCTCTTCAATTCGTACGATAGATGGAGGGCCAGGTTCACCAATTGGACGCAGAGGTGTCGAGTCTTTCTCAATTAACGCCTCCAATTCAGCGACACTTGGACGACGTAACTCGATACTCGGTCGTCGACGCTGTACCGATCACAAAACAAGCATTATTAGCTAGGTATAGTTAAATGAATAATTGAATGACTTATTTTTAAGAAATATGGCCATGTTTTCGAATTTTAAGAAAAAAAATGTTGAATAACTGTCGTAGTAATTAAATTAAACATATTATATATCAAGGATAATATAGAATAAGTCAACACAAAAAGCACATAAAGCAATGAGAAGCACGATGTGTAACACATTCAGAATGAATGATGCATAAAGTTGAAGGAATTTTGGTTAGTTGCGCACAAAAATTTCAGCTAGTGACCAGAAATAAAAAATAACTGATGACTGAAATGAGTAGGTAATGTTGAATTCAATTTCGAATTAAAATGCTACATGTCTAACTCGATGTGTCAAAAATTTCTTAGTTTCCTCGTAGCCTACACAAGTGAACTTTGCACAATACCTAATCAGTAATAAAAGTGTTTCTAAATAGGCCTAAACTTCGAATATTGGGTAAAAACATATGAAAAAAATCACGATTAAATTCAAATGAGGAATTTAAAACTAATTTCATCAAAACGAGACTCAGTGATATCTTTTTCATCAAGTATATACAATTATAACGACCTGAGATAGCGTCAATGAAGAATTCATCTCGCATTTAATGTTTTTTAATCGTTTTAGCAACAAAAAATACAGTATTACCGTTTTCAACATCAAGTATCGTCTTACACTCATAGCCTACGTAAGTATAAACATAAAATATGGCGAATCAAAAGCAATTAGGCTATAAATATGAAGAATGTTTTTTCAAGAAAATATGTGACAATCCCTTTCTTCAATTTCGAATGAAAAAGCAAATAAATCAACATAGAATGGAAATCAAAATTATATTTAAGACGTATTCAAAGATTTTGTACTTTGAAATTATCTTCTGCTATCATTTTCCAACATTTTCAATTCCAAAAAAAAAGGGGTTCATTCGCAAAAGTAAACTTCTTAAGAATCAAAATTTGAAACAAATTATTACAATATTTTTCAAGGAGGCCGACGATAAAAATGAAATGACCCACGAATTTCTCGACCAACATTTCCATTAGCATTGCTTGCTATCTTCAATGTGTCTCATCTAATTCAAGCCGTCCTACTCTAAGAAATTTCGTTCCTACAGGAGTGAAGATTACCTCAAATAATGACTTGATTCATTGGCTGAAAAATTAATCCATAATTAAGAAATCAAAAATAAATTTGGGTAAAAATAATATTGGTTGCAAAAGAAGCCTCATAAAATGATTTTTCCAATATTTTTGGTTACCATAAATATGAATAGGTATGCACCGTTAAAACGTCAACTCGGATAAAAGTTGCTTGCTCATTCGTATTCGAAAAGACAAGCTCGAGACTCCAGAGCACCTGAAAGTACACGCGATCTGAAAATGCAGCTAACTAGGGAATACTTAAAATTCTTGTAAGTATGGGTATACAGGCTATATGTATGTACAGAAATTCAGTTGTTGAATGTATTCAAAAATTCAATGATGTTCTAGGGCTAAATGAGTAAATATTCGACTTAGCAATGTTATGATGGTATCATGTTTTGTGAAGCTGACATCAGGTATGCCACGATCAATACGTGTACCGAGTGTCATTTAATTTGCTTTAAAAGCAATATAGGCCTAATGGAAAAAATTAACCATGAAAAGAAGAGAGTGAACCAGAACCCCCACAATTTGTCCGTTTTAGGTATCTCTAACAAACTACCCCACAGAGTAAAACAAAAATATTTCATGAAAAATGAAACTGAGGAGTAAGTTCAAATTTTTGAAATAAAACCCAATAGCTAATTGCATACACTATTAACCTCACTTTGAACAAGATCATTTTTTTATTTTCACTGAACTACTAACTATATCATCAAAACCAGAAAATGACAAAATTTCATAAAATCAAGAATAAAAGAGACAAAATTTTTCATTAATTGTAACAGAATGTTTTTGTTTACATAAAAAACTTAATAAGCCTTAGCACGACGAGTGAATACGTCAAATCCTTCTAATAAGATTCATGACGCTACAGACTGAAATGAATTGAGTGAACTGAAGAGAGAACAAAAACTGAAAAATATTTGAACTAAAAGGTAGACAATGATATATTCCATCAAACCCTTTACTACTCGAATTTTAGCTTCGCATATTTTAGCAAGAAAAAAAACCCCAACTTAAGATTAAGAAATATCTTAATAAAAAAATTAACAATTCAGTACATCGAGCAAATACTTATATATACATTCTTTTTTAATGCGTCCATCAAAAATCATTCACAAAAATAAGATAAAACAATAAAAATAAAACAACAACATGGGACGGCACAAAACAAAGGGAAAAACACAAGACGCCACAGTTTTTTTTTGTTTAATGAAAATAAAACAAAATAAACAAAAGGAAACTCGATGTCACAAGTCTCACCTTAGGATCATAAACCTCACCAGGACGCAACTTTCCACCCTGTACAAAAACACATTGGTAAGAAAGACAAACGATGGTTAAAAAACATAACGAGAAAGTGCAGGGTACAGACGTACAGGGGCACAAAGGCACTATCACAACAATTTTCTCACAAGACAAGAAAAAAAAAACGTAGGACATGTTTCTAACAGACGCGTTCACATACTCAAAAAAAAAAATGCAAAATTGTTTCATGCGAAACAATAAATTTATTGGTTTTTACTTTAGATTATCTCACCTTACGATCATCCACTACCTCTCCGGGACGTAACTTTCTATTTTCCTAAAATGCGCACGTAAAATTTATAAGATTATTGAGATTTCTACGGTATTTTTTTGGAAGAGTAAATTATTGCAATAAGTACGAATAATTTTTGAACCGTGTAATGGAATTCGCGGAAGAACACCAACCTGAAGGAAATAACTATAGTTTAATATTATATACGAATTCGACTACCTAATGATTTTTTTTTTTTTTCTCTAAAATCTACCACATGCAAATCAATATACTACAATGGTTAAACATCATGTATAGTAGACACTCTACTAAAGTACTATTTCATTAGGTTGACTGTTTTTGGGATTAAAAAATCTAATCTGTACGTATAATGGTCGAGGTCGTTTATCTTGGCAAAACCAAAGGTCAAGCTTTTCAAAGAAATTCTATGACTTCAGTTTAAAAAAAAGTAAACTAGGAAAATGGTAAACTACATTTCTAACGAAGGTACCTACCTACCTATGTGAAATTTAAAATTGAACCCATTTATGGTTTTCAAAAGCATTCTTATGCCAAGACAGACGCGGTGACATTCGCTGCAGTTTGTCAGATATATTGGAGAAAAATCGTCGACCCTATCAATTAATTTAACGGAACGAAACGAAACTAATTCAGTCAAACTTCAGCAATTCACCCTCGCCAGGGGGTTTTTAGGCCAGATGTTGTTAGAAATAATATCATCATGGCTCGGGGGGATGCTGTTTGGGATTACAATAAGATGTACACGACAGATACAAAAAGATGTCAACTATTTGTACCGTATAAGACGTTAAGAGCTCTGCGTATGCTAGAGATTAATACCACTAAGCATCCCAACGTTAAACCTCTATAAATACATATAAATAATTTTAGTATAAAGTTCTTATTGTACGATTCATTTCCCTTCTGTAAGGCTATCTTGCTTCTTCTCTTTCTAAATTTAAAAGTGTTCAGGGAAATTCCGAGAGTTAAGTCTCTTCGTATAGGTTTTTTATTAAATTAATTAATTTTAATAAGTCCATTAGCTGTCGACTAGGAAACAAAAAATAATAATAATGATAATGATAATTTCAACATTTCCCCTTGGTGCAGAAAAGTTGAGCGATCATGAAACCGCAAACAAACTACCGTCAAAATGTTTTTATCATTAGGTAGGCAAAAAGCTACACGCGTCTTTTACCACATAATTAAATACTCCAATTTTTTTTCAATTTATAAAAAAAGGTGTTGATTGAAAAAAAGAGAAAAAAATATAATGACAGTGATAAACTCATGAAAAATCTTGAGAGTATGCGTTCAAAAAACACTGAATAGGCCACGGACCAAAAAAAGGAGATAAATGTTTCTAATGAACAAACATGGTGTAGAACATTTAAATACCTTGAATTTATCTCATTCCCAAATACATTAAAGTAAATACAAGTCGAAATGGAGACTATTATGAAGACGGGCAGAGTATGTGTTTCTCTAGTACCTACTTCTTTTGAAACCAAGAATGAGAACCCAATCGAATATACTTTCGTTTGTAATTATTAGAAAAAAAAAACTAGTCTGATGAAAATTTTGGTATAAGGATCCGAAAATTAAAAGAAACACAAAAAATATTCCCCCACCTAAACATAAAATGACCAACTAAAGAACGAATGAATGCAATATAGAAATAAAAAAACAAAGGAGTCCAAAATTAATTTCAATTAGATCAACATAACTATAACGAGTTTTAAAAATTTCGTTTTTTATGATATGGGCCTAAGCCTACATTTGAAAATGAGTGATGCTCCAGAATATAACTTTGAATACCTTACCTATGTAGTTGAAAAAATGTTTTTCATATTTGCGTGGATTCTACGAGCTTTTCATTGACATAATTAAAGTACTCGTATTTCAAATGATAGAAACTAATAAAAGAAAAAATTTAAATCCCTTCCTTCAATTGGACAGCGACGTAAAAAAGTGAAGGCTATTTTGGCAAACGACGATTTCTCTCTAAATATATATGATGCTACAGAGTATCCTACATCTAAATTGCTAACACAACTAAGAAAGGTCATCTACTCGACCTCATTCTACAGCAAGTGGAAAAAAGCATACCTCGTCACTTATAAGCAAACTAGGACGTCGAGAACGGATATCTTCATTTGGTATGATTAACGAGCCTCTCCGACTGGAGCCAGCAGAGCCAGGCACAGAAGTCTTTCGCAACTCGGGTGTTTTCTCACGAATCACTTCGATCTTCGGCGCACCCTCCGGGGCTTTGATTTCGGGTTTAGACACGGGTTCCGTGACTTTTGGAATTAGTTCTGCCACCGGTTTCGGCTTCTTTTCGGCTGGTTTGGTCGGTTCTGCTAGTTTGGATTCTTTAGGCGCGGGTTTAGACTCTGGTGTCTTGATTTGTGGTTTCGCGGGCGCTTCTGGCTCGGGTGCTTTGACTTCGGGTCGAGGTGTCTGAAACCGAAAACGAGAATGTTATTTTTGCCAACGGATAATATACGATTTCGAGGTTGGTACATCAATTGAGAGGGAACTGAAGCATCAACTAAGCAAAAGAACTCGTTTGAAATAGTTCGACCTACCTGTCTACGGCTCGAACCAGCTGGTCAGTTACCTTTTTCCGAATATGTGGAACCGGTCTAAGGGTATGGACTACTATTGACTCATGTTGGGAAATGAAAACATCGAAAAGCAATAAATTACCTGATAACTCACTCGAACACACCGTTTCCAAGCTTAAGTATGATTCACGGAAAATCTTACTTGGATTATCTCCGATGATTGCAGTCTTCCGACAAGCCTGATGTTTTTTGGCACACTTAGTCTATTATTAGTGAAGCGAATCAAAAATAGGACATTTTCCGAAGAAATTAACACAAGACGAATCAGTAGTGACTCAGAGAATTAATTAGCAGACGTGATCCTGAATGCGAAACATTTCGCTCATTAATTGGTGCTGCAAGACTTCTTTTTAGGGCACATTTTGTAGAATTGAAAAACAAACAAACGGTACATAATTATCACAGGCTCACACATCTGCACGGATCGCGTTTTCGTTTGAATGTGGAAACTTTTAAGTTTCCACAAGGCAAGCGCATACCGATCAGAATGTCGAGCCGACACAAAACAATTATTGAGATTTCACATTAGGTAGCTGGAATAAAGTAATTCAAGCATATTTTGCTTCTCCTTTTCTTTTTTTTTATAGCTGCCGACATTACCTTTTTCAACGAACGACGAGTATCTTTGAGTTGTTCCTCAACTTTTTCTTTCGTGGCGTCACTCTCATCCTACAAGAAAATTCGGCATTTACGAATGGTAATGAATTTTATAGTGGTGCCTCTATCGAACTATGAATATTGGTGCGTCAACCAACTAGAGGTATAAAGTGACATTGCGCAATAAAGAATTTTTACCAGTTTAATAGATGGTCGTTTTGATCTTGGTTTGCGCTCATCATCGCTGAATTCGTCATCCTGCGACAAAAATAAAACGGTAATTAAAATTTAATAGAAAAAATATAAGAAAATTTCGCATAACAAATTTTACCTTTTGCATTGAGGGTCGCTTTGCGTCGAGTCGATCACCGAATTTACTATCATCGATTCCTGTATGAACCTGGTGAGATTAAGTAATAAATTTAAAAATAAATTTAAAACGATAAACTATTTTCCATTACCACAAGGTGTCAAAAATTCGAAAAAATTTCGTGAAAATATACTTTTTCAAATTTTAAAATAAATGCACAAAATTTAATATAATTAGGTTCACTCTTTAATAATAAAAAAACGGTTGAAGTTAAACTTTCAAGAGATGAATTTTACAGACGAGCTGAACCATAAATTATATGTTTTTTTCAATTTGTTTCTCTTAATTAATATTTTCATCAACATTTCATTAAACACTACTAGACAATTGTCTAAATTTTTCGATCAAAAAAAATTTTTGTACCCCTACTCAAGGATTTCTTGACCCGATAACAATTTGTAGATAAAGGAAATACTTTATACCATGACTTACCGTTTTTATTGAAGGTCGTTTAAATTCTACTTTATAATCTGGAGCAGTAGGTTCTTCAATTTTTATTTCATCCTAAGACAAAATTTTCCATTAAAAATACCAATTTATAAAAAAAAAAGCATCGGAGCAAAGAAAAATTAATTTTTCATTACCTTTGTAATAGATGGTCGTTTCAGTTTTTGAATAGCTTCAGCTATGCTTTCAAATTTCTCCTCCTACAAAGCGAGAACAAAACTTTAACGAACTTTGTACTGAACATCGTAACAGGAACAAAGAAAAAGGAAGTTTTCCGGTTAGGATTCGGAATTCACAAAAGTTACACATTATCGCGTTTTTTCACAGATACCGAAAAAATCTGTGAGATAATGTTGATAAATTTCTATACACTACCAAACATAAAAATTTATAAAAAGTAATGTTGGTGAATTTGTACCTGTATACAGGATGCTCGAAAGTTAACAGCATAACTTCCAGGATCGATTTTTGAGATTGGAAAAACAAACATTTTCCTCTTACAAAATTCTGAGAAATACTTTTCGTCTCAAAGTTGGAATAAAAAAATTTAAAATCCGATGTAACTTCCCTGAGAGTTGAAAAAAATTAACGAAATTAAGCATAGAGGAGTCAGTGAGTAAAGACAAAATATTCCTAAACTTGTGAACAATATCAACTAAATTTTAATTCTAAATTTGGTATTTCTCCAAAACTACAGTTTTCACAGAAAGGTAAAGAAGTATACCATTATGTATTTTTTTCTTCCAAATAAAACAGCGAGACTCATTTTTCGATCTGACCAAGAGTTTAAAAAAATATAGCTATTTAAAAAATGGCAATCCCTCTCTTTCCTTTCCAAATCTGAGTGAAACTTAAAGTGTTAGGCATGTGAAAATAACTAACATGAATATATACTTACTCTTTTATGCCAAACATCGTAATTTTTATTAAATTTTGAGGAAATAACATTAAATTTTCATTGTTTTTACTCCAACTTTGGGGGATTGTAACACGAGAAAGAAGCATTTGTCAGCATTTTGAAAGAAGAACGGTTTTGTTTTTTTGACCCCGAAAATCGAAAGTTCATTTTAATTTGGTATATATAAGTTTTTCATAAATGTGAATTGTCCTGTGGGTCCGTAAAGTCGTAGCCTCCACGTTCGGAGATGCACGAATAAAAAAGATTGAGCATGATAAAACTATCATACCTGTTTGATGGATAATCGTTTCTCATTCAAATTGTGATGAGGCACTGGTTCCAGTGTCAAATGTTCGGCCTGAAAGAATTCAAATAGCAATGACTTTTGAGTAGAAACAAAACAAAAACTTGAATCGAAAGCTTTCATTTTTATTTCAAATAGTTTTTTTTTTTTTTTTTGACAGCCAAAATTTTATTTCTTGAGATTATCAGACGGAAGAACATTCATTCTGTCCAGGAATAAATTCGTTACCATACCTTTTCCTTTTGAAACGATGGCCTCTTCTGTTTTAATTGATCTTCAGGTACGGGACAAGTATCACGTGGTTCATCCTGCAAGAAACCGACGAATATGAAAACTGAAAACTTGAAAACATTAGATATGTTTTAATTAATCAAAAATTTACTTTTTTAATTGACGGTCGTTTCGTTTTCAGCTTGTCGTCTAATATTTCATCAATTTCTTTCTTTTCGTCCTGATTAGGCTAATAAAAATGTCATCAAATTTTAGAACAATGTTATGACCAACTGAATAATTTGACAAAGCAAATAAGATACGTTACTTTTTTCATCCATGCTGGCCTGGAATCTCCTGAATCTTTTGGTTTTACTTCGTCCTAATAACATTGAAAACATAAGATAGTTGGCGATAATTTACTAAGAAACCTAGATCAAACATGCACAAATGCAATAGGGAAGAGTGCAAGGACTTATGTACACATTAGGTACATTCAAAAATTTCTTCAAAAAGTGAAAATTATAGCGGAAAAAAAATTTTTAGTTGAACGTAAAACCGCTATTTGAAATTCTTCCTATCACACAAATTACTTTAAATGTTTTTGGAAATGGTATAAATTATATTAATTGGTGGAATAATATGCATACCTCGTGAACAGAAGGTCGACTGTCTTTCAATTGCTCGTCACCTGAACTGTCCTAAAATCAAAAATAATATATTAGTGTATGGAGCATTATGAACATCAATGGACTGGAAAGTAACATGAAAAGATAGATACCTTAGGCATCCATGGTCTGGTCACCTTCAACTTGTCTTGTGATAAAGAGTCCGTTGATTTTGGTTCCTCCTGCAAAAAATGCAGATTTAACAATATTTTCAGCTGAAACAAGGATTTATAAACGTAGAAAACATACTTCATAAATGGAGGGTCGTTTATCTTTGGTGTGGTTCTCGACAGGTTCATCCTGCAACAGAGACAATTATGTTAGGTTAGGAAAATAAAAAATTGCTAAAAAATATTTGTCAGTGTTTACCTTCTTCAACCACGGCCGCGCTGTTTTTGTTTCAGATGGTTTTGTTTCTTCCTGCAAAAAAATAGTAGTCAACATACTAACCGAAAATTCAAAATATATGACTAAAAATTATGACTGAATTATACAAACCTGAATTGAAAGTCCTTTATCTCTTGGATGATCATCGGTAAAGCCAGGCTAGAAAAAAATCATTCAGTTTAATAAACGAGTTATTACACATATTTCGAATCAAATAATAAAATTTTACTTTTTTCATCCAAGGAAGAGTCGGTTTTGTTTCAGCTTGTTTTGTTTCCTCCTTTAAAGAAATGAAATTATACTCGATATACTAATTGATAAAACTAGTTAAAACCTCGGTAAGTAAAATCGCAAGAAAAATTAGAACACCAATAATTGATTCTGTTAATAAGATTTTCTCTTGTAAAAGTTGAGAAATTAAAATTTTTAATTAAAGTGGTTTTTCATTTACAGGGGTAAAAGAACAAAAAATTTTCACAAAACCAGGTAGAGTTGAGGACAAAAATGCTTCCATTACGGAGTTACGTTTTACTAAAGGGTATCTCCACAAAGCAGCAGCCTAAGCATATTTTGACAAAAAGTACCTTTTTTGCCTAAAAAAAACTAAATAAATTTTCCCAAAAGCATATAAATTTTCAGTAATCAAGGTAAATTTCACTTGTAAAAATTGAGGTCGCTATCCAAGTTGAAAACTTTTTTTCACTCAAGGTACCATCTTTCGCTTACATAGGCCAATTTGCATTGAATATTGGTTAAATGTGAAGAGAATAAAATTTCCTTTGTTCTTAGAGAGGCTCTTTATTAAAAAAGGTTTCACTTATCGAGGTATTTATGAAACTTAAAAATGATGACTCAATAATGCAAACCTGAATTGAAGGTCTTTTATTTTCAATGGAGTCAGGCTAAAAAATAAATATTCAGTTTAATGAATAAGTTAAACATATATATTATATCAAATCAAATCCAAAGGATAAAATTTTACTTTTTTCATCCAAGGAAGAGTAGGTTTTGTTTCCGTAGGTTTTATTTCGTCCTGTAATGAAATACCATAAATAATTTTAACAATTCAAGTAAATTGACTGGAATAAAATAAATGTAATTTAGCCTTAGCCACCTGAATTGAATGCCGTTTATCTTTTGTAGAATCTTCAACGGATTTATCCTGAAATCGAAAAACTTTAGTTACGGAGAGACACTGAATGTTTCAATGTAAAAAGATTAATATAAAAATTACTTTTTTTTCCCAAGGCCGAGTTGTTTTTGTTTCAAGAGGTTTTGTCTCTTCCTAAAAAAAAAAAAAATATCAAAAATACTAAATAAATTGAACATTGTCCCCGAAATATTGATCTAATTTTACTAACCTGGATTGAAGGTCGTTTATCTTTCGTATAATCTTCAACAGATTTATCCTGAAATAAAAATCCATTATTTACGGTGAGCAGCTACAGGTTTTAATATTAAAAAAACGGAATAAAATTACTTTTCTTACCCAAGGCCGAGTTGTTTTTGTTTCGAGGAGCTTCGTCTCTTCCTGTAATGAAAAAATGTCAAAAATAAGCAATTATTTTGATTAATATGTCCGAAATGTTGATGTAATTTTACCAACCTGGACTGGAGTGTGTTTACTCTTATTAGCTTCATCCGATTCCCCCTACATTGAAAGTAATATCATAAATAGATTATGGGGTAGAACAACAAGAGGAAAGAATATAAAAATTTTGTACCCTTTTCAACAATGGTCGCTTCACTGTTAATTTATCTTCAGCCGAGTCTTTCTGTAATGTGATGTAAGGTATAAGAAAACAGAGATAGGTAATGTTGTTTTGTGAAGTAAAGAATAAAAAATCACGATAAAATTACCTCATACGGAAACGTTTTTTTCGGCATAACTGTTTCTTCGAGAGATTCATCCTATCAACCCAAATAAAATTACCTAAATTGTAAATCTATGGAAATTTAAAAAAATGCAGATCTATAATATAAAGACATACCTCCCCTCAAATAAAAAAAGAAAGCCGCGATAGATAAAATTTTCCTAGTGTAATGTTTTTTTCCAAAAATGTTTTCTCATAAACTGAGAAAATTATGTTAAAAAAAATTAATTTAGAAAATAATAATTTTGTTGGCTGTAACAAACTATTAAAACTATTTCCATTGATAATTTTCCCTCCAAATTATCACAGCTATAGATCCTCCAACAATTCAAGTACCGAACGATAAAAAGTATAAATACCTTTCTTGTCCAAGGTTTCTTCAATTTTGATGTTTCTTCAACATCCATGTTCTCTGTTTTTGATTTATCCTGAACAAATAAGACAGACATGATAATCTTGAGCATTTTCTTGGTACTCTGAAAAAATCTTGATAATTATTATTTACTAGGTGAACTGATGGTCGCTTTTGGGTTAATCTCTCATCATCCGAAGTATCTGGTGATATACGACTCGACTGTATAGAACACGTCATAAAAATATTAGACTGAAAAATAGTAATTCGGCTTCAAGAAGAAAATATCGTCAATACGTCGAAAAATGGCTCACCTTCTTAAGAGACGGACGTTTTTGTCTCAATTTGTCGGCATCGTCTATAATGTCAGCCTTAAAAGAATGAGTATTGCAGATGAGTATTTAAAAACAAACTCATATATGTGTTTGTATTTCAATACAGCGTCGGGCTGACTCCACTCCTGGGCCCTCGGCGAACAAGTTACTTCCCCCTCCAGTTCGACTCGTTTTTGTGAGAAAAATATATTTTAAAAAGTGGAAATCAAACGAGTGCCCTAGGAGCTGTCCTTATGAATCATATTGGGCCTTTGAGCAACAAAAAATTTCGCGCCCTTTCAGAATGAAAATATTCACCATATTTAATTTGGTCTCCCTTTCTTTAAGTGAGAATGTTGCGCCTTTTGACACGTTGCGCCTTAAGACAATTTCCCGGTTTGCCATCTGGTAGAGATAGCATTGATGGGTCCACAGCGATCGCTAAAAAACCGATTTGGCCCGCCCAACGCTTGTCAATTATAACATTTTTACCTTAGATGGACGTTTCGATAGTGATTCATCCTCTGGACCAGTGAATGAACGATCTTTTACATCGATTTCTCCCTACAGGAAAATAAAGTCATAGATATTATTACAAGATAAAATACATTAATAGGAAAATTTTAAGAATGGCATTAACATAATAAAAGTGCAAAATAAAACTTTCTGGCCGGAAATTTAAGAAATTGTTCGGTTGAAGTACAAGTTTACCTCGAAAATGTTTTTGAGGAGGGGATGGGTATCAAAGAAACCAAATATTGAAATAAATAGAAATTTGAAGTAAATGTTGAAAGGTGTCAGGGCCGTGTATCCATGGGAGATTTTGGGTATAAAGTCCCCAGAAATTCAAAAAACAAAACACTAAATTGCATGTTCCAAAACATAAAAAACACTGAAAAATTTCTTTCGTTAGTTCCGCTCGCGAAATTATTTTCTCAGTTAACTTTCATAACCACCTCCCAGAGATAAATCCTACCTGTTGCACTGAGAGAAGTCAATTCATTCCTCCCGGGCCCGAAATTTCTCTCCTAAGACCCTGGTTGGTAACAATTCTTGTGTAGGTATATTATTTATACATCATTCTTTAGAAGAAAATATTAAAAAAAAATATTACGTAGAAAAAACAAAGAAGATTGTTTAGATCGATAAATAACATTTGGTGATAACTATAGCGACAGTCGTAAAAATTATAAGATACTCAGTAGTTCTTTCAAGCAGAAAAACACACAAGAATTGACCGGTGGGAAACAAAAATCCAAGATATTAACAGAAAAAATGGGCAGAAATAAAACTACAAAACAAGTTAATCAAGGTAATTTAATTTAATAATTTAATAAAAGATTGCTATCAAAAAATGGAATTTCGGCAAAGATGCAACACTTTTCAAATTCATTATGACATTATCTTTCAACTTGAAAGCTATAAAAAATTGCATTGCTCTATTTTTTCCACTAAAACGAGCAATGTAAGACTTTTTAACAATCCCATATTTAAAGAATGTCAGTGATCAAACGAATGATTTCGTTTCTCACTGTAGATAATTTATTTCGATTGATAGCCAATAAGATCGTATGAGGAAATTTTCGTATAAAATCTGTCAGAAACACGAAAAATGCGTGAATGAGAAAGGCTGCTGAAACGGATACTGAACACAAGGATTATATTATATTTTAGTGGAATGTAAAATTTGTTAATCGACTTCCGTGGAAAACGTACAAATAAATTTTTCATTTGTCGATAAAAGCTCAAATAAACTGACATGAAGACCTGATGCAGATGTACAGATATGCAGTGAAGTATAAACTCAGATTTAAAAATAAATTTTTCGAACTTTTTGTTTTTGAGAAGAAAATATGAATATATAGATTTGTAAAACAAAAAAAATTGAGTGATGCTGCTTTTCTTCAAAAATATACACATCGTTTCTATAAGTCTCGATAAATATCTTCAGGATTGCAAAGATTAATTCTTAGGTTTCTTCAAAAGTGAGTAGGTATGAAAAATAATAAAACCATCAGTTATATAATATTCATAAAAACTTACTCGCTTGATTGAAGAACGTTTAGGTTCTAATTTATATTTCGGGCCATTCTCGTCGTGCTCTTTTTCCTCCTACCAAGAAATAATAATGGCATTATCTTTACTAAATGGAGAAATATTACAATCAAAGCCAGTGAAATTTACCTTTTGTACTACAGGACGTTTCAATTTCATCAAAGCTTCGGAAATTGTTTCGAATTTTTCTTCCTTTATGAATAACATAACATCATTAAATTGATTTGAAATAGGTAAGTACGTTACTTTTCAGCCAATCAAATCTCATTCCGTGATATATGCAAACGTAAATTTTCAATTCAAGCAAAAAATCGTTAAAAACATGGATAAATTAATGAATTCGAGGTTTCAACAGATGAAGGTTCAAATAAGACCTGTTTGAAAACAAAACACCCCGTTTTCATCAGTTTTATGTTTATGAAATAAGAATTTAGGTTTTTATTTAACGGAATCTTGTGGCTGGCTGAAAAATCACAAACATTTCAACATAAAAGTAATTTACAAAAAGAAAAAAAAATCGAACCTGTTTGACGATAGATGGTCGTTTTTTCTTCTGTTCTTCGGAAATGTCTGCGTCCAAAGTGTAACTTTGCTACAAAAAATATGTGCCCAATGAAAAATTACAAAACAAGAGCCCTAATTTCAAACACATACACCTACGGATCTTGTCTGCTTTTTATAAAAACTTATGAAAGAAATGAGCAACTTATAAAAATATTCTATGAATGTCGAGTTTCACCTAGCTACATATAATCAATTTTGTTAAAGTTTGTTGACTAACTACAAAGGAAAGTAAAACAATAAAAATTAAAATTCCAACGTACCTTTTTTGGACTTACACTTTCGTCAGTTTCCACATGTCCAGATATCGAATTACGATATTCCTAATAAATATTGGGCAAAAAATAAAACACGATTTACGAATCTACAAATAATTTACGAAAACTAACTACAAAAAATGAGTAAAACTAACTACTGGAAAATGCAATCTACTAATATCTACCAAGAGAAAGAAAAATCAAAACCCCAAACCCACTACGTAACTAAAATATAATAATATACTGTTAATGGGGCAGAAAAATAAAAAATAAAATGCATTCTACGCCTCGGGTTTTCTGTGGTGGATGAAAAATGTATATAAATTTACGAAGTCACGAGTTTCTGGTTTGAAAACTAGCTGGCTGACATCAAATATGAGAGAAATTTTCAAGATAAATTTTCAGAACTCATGGCTTTGAATGAGAAAAACATGCGAGTTATCGTTACCATACCTTTCTTAATGATGGACGTCTGTCAGTGTCATTCTCAGTGGTTGTATCCAAAGAATTTCGTTTCTGATCCTGAGATTGAGTGATAACAAAGAAAAAACAAAACAACAAGCGTCATACATATTTACAAAATAAAGATTTGTATGGATTCTACGAGATGATTAATGAAGGTATGGTAAGAATCATACATACAATAAATAATTGCACAAAATATTTTCAGGAGCAAATTGAGAGAGTGAAAAAAGAATAGGATAAAATCTTAAAATATTGTAGATAGAAATAGGCAGAACATATGGTTGGTCTGTGCACATCATGCCGTTTTACATCATGATTTTTTTCCTCGAATTTTCAAGGTATATTTACACGTATTTACAAATCGAAGAGCAAATATATTACAATTTCAACACTGCATTTCCAAATTAATCAAATGAACACACCATTAAGATTTAACTTTTAAAAAAGTAGTACGCCTCAATCTTCATTTATTTTAAAATATATACACGTGGACGAAGTTATAAAATTTTTCTGTCTTGCTATATATGTACACCGTACAGAAAAAAAAAAAAAAACCAACAAAACGATCAAATATCAAGAAAAAAATTTTTCAGCCATTTTTACACGGTTTAACCAGAGAGAGCCATTTACAAGGCACAACATTTCTCGCATGTTATTTCACGAGTACCTTTTTTTTAGCAAAACCTTTCAATCTGGCTTTTGCATCTTTCAAATCGTCAACGGCTGTCTCCGGTCTAATATCCTAAGGTATGAATGTAATTCAGATCATAGATTTTTTGAGTTTCAAAGGAAGATCTTCATCTATTTAATTTCCCTAAATCAACCATCTCACCTTGATAAATGCCCTTTTAGGTTTGAATTTACTTTCTGGTGGCGGGGTCGGCTCTTTTGTCACTTCCTGAGACATAAGTGATGGTAGTAAAAAGTTTTTTATATTTTTTTTCGAATAAAGCGCATTCGAGACTTACCTTGGATGTTTCATTTTTCGAAACAGTCTTTTCTTTTACTTGAGTTTTTTCTTCGTCGTGTTTGACTTTCTTTTCATCCTAAATATGAAAAACATTTTATTTTATAAGTGCACAGAAATCAAAAGGAAATATTACAAAGTTATGTAATTTACCTTGGTGAAGGTATTGGTTTTTGAGATCGATTTGTTTTCGGTTTTTTCTTCTTCAATTTTACGTTTCTTATCATCTTTTTTCTCTTCCTGTATAAGCCGATAAGTGGGCGTGAATAAAAAAAATGTATCGATACTTAATAACTATGTATAATGCGGAAAGTGTAGAGAGGAGAAACATCTTTCAGAAATGACTCAAGAAATTCGCAGACTCGAGTAGATAATATTACTACTCTAAAACAGTAATAGATAGGTTTACAGTGTAAGATTTTCAAAATAATAATCTACCAGTTATTCATGATGAAGTACTCTACATTCTACTCTACACTTGAAATCAAATATATGCCCAAGTTTCAATTTTACATCACAGGAAATACAAGTTAAGTTAGTAATTGGTACTTCAATAGTCCAACAGGTACGGAAGCAAGCTACAAATAAATTTATTGTCAAAATACTTAACTCATCTGATGTAAATAATTCGTAGATATAACCTGTAAGATGGAAAATACAATAAGATAAGATAAAAGATTGTAATTTACCGGCACTTTTTTCAAAATAGAAGATCTTCGTGAAGTTGTGCTTCCGTCTTCCTCCACTTGATCAGTCTGCAGAAATAATATTAGGAGCGTAATTAAATTTCACAACCAAGAATAAAAACACAATATTAAAAAAAACAAGGTTCATTTTTCATAA
Organism: Ericerus pela; assembly: GCA_011428145.1. Lineage (NCBI taxonomy): Eukaryota > Metazoa > Arthropoda > Insecta > Hemiptera > Coccidae > Ericerus > Ericerus pela. The sequence goes on from WOFM01000210.1 coordinate 695,935, forward strand.
TCTTTTGTCAACAAATAACAGAATATTCAACTATATCAAATTTTTCATTATGTTACAACACACGATTAATTGATGATATAATTTATTGTTAACAAGTAAGATAATGAATAAAAATTGCAACGCATGTACACTTCGGATTTATATAAGAGAAGATTTTAATTTCAAACTAATGATTAAACATGACAATATATATTCGATAAAAATGTAAAAACATCAGTAACTAATCAGCGAGGAATAACAAAACAAATAGAGTAGGATCCCCCCTATGGGGCTCACATTTTTTAGGGCCTGCGACAACAATTCAAAATTTATTTTATGAGGAGGTTCCAAGATTTCAACTGCCTATAAGAGCCCTCACAAGAGTTAATTCGGCATAGTAACAAATAATTACTCATCCTCAACACTGAAGGATATACAAAAAAAAAAAAAAAAATGAGGATTTCGCGAACTACCAACATTCAGATGAAACATTAAATTAGCAGCGCCTTCAATCTGAACTGCAAGGAAGTGAAATACGAATTTTATATTTTTGGAACTGGCTTATGAATTATATTTTCTAAATAAATAGAAAAGGATACTCAACAATTACAGTTCCTTTTTAATGTTAAAAACACTTCAAGTATATTTAAAAAGTTCGGTGACTTAAATTTCTTCATAATTTTTTGTCAATGCATTCTCAAGCTCATTTTGCTCCATCAATTTTGAAAATATATAATAAGCTTAACTAACAGATTTTTATGCTATTAACTCAGCGATATCTTCTAATAACTTCAGAGAATATTTGGAATAAAATCTTTGCAACGAACACAAAAATAATGCTCTGCGTGAAAAAGTTAATTCATAGACCTACTTTGTTTTCAAGTTTTTGCGATTCCATTTTTCACAAACACAGCAACCGTCTAACGAAGTTTAGAGAAAAATTTTCAAATTCACGAATTCTATTTTTCCATAATTTATATTTTGATTATTTTCTATACAATCAATCTAATTATCAAATAAATTAAGTGAGTCTTGCAAATATTCTGATGCATTTACGACGGAACATCCAATAAGTTTAGCTGCTAATGCAGGAATCAATTTAGACTGGAAAGAACTAATAAATCAAAACTGCAAATAAACTCACTTTTTTAACAATAGACGATCTTCGAGACGTAACGTTTGCCTCTTCATCAATTTGATTACTCTAAATGGAAACAAAGAAAAGAGAAATATCAAGATAAAGTAATATTGAATAAAATGTAAAATAAAATAAGTGAACATGTCGCACCTTCTTAATGATGGAGGATCTACGTGACGTCACACTTCCCTCTTCGTCAATCTGATCTCCTTGCTAATTTAATACAAGCATACGGTACATGAATATACAGTAAAAACCTGAGTAATTCTCACAAAAAATCTATAATAATTTACCTTCTTCAGTATGGAAGACCTTCGAGACGTGATACTTCCATCTTCATCAGTTTTATCGTCCTACAATACACACCATAAAATTACGGAAGGTTCAAATAAAACATGCTTGACTCAAAAGCGGAAGACTCACTTTCTTAACAGATGTCCGTCGGGACATAAGCGTACTTTCTTCATCGGCAAGATCATTCTAGATGTTTTCGTAAAGAAAAATAAATAAAATAAAAATTAATAAATTCTGAACCAACGAAGTGAGCGTTTGAAGGAAATAGCATCTAGATGGAATAATGAAAAATGAATTATTTTAAACTCGCCAGATTCAATTAAAAATACTGCAGTCACGCATAAAATTCATGGTAGATGATAAAATAAATGATTTTTAACGATTATTAAAAAATTATTTTCACAATGACACTGCTGGAAACTCATTTTTCACATTTTTCAGATTTTAACGTACTTTTCTTTAACAACCAGAGGATTTATAAAAATGAAAACTAACAGATTTATCTTAAAATTTTCTTAGAAATTTGCAAGAGAAGAAATGATTGCTATAAATTTAAAATCATACGTTTTTATTTTCCCATCGTGAACTTATTTTTTCAACACACTTGTCAGTAATCGTAATATTTTTTACAATATTCAATAAACACTAAAAACATCACAAGAAGCAAGAAAAATGTATTTTTTACAACGTGTTATGGGGACCACGTAATTCGCGTACAATTATACTTACTTTTTTCAAAATCGAAGATCGACGGGACGAAATAGTTCCTTCTTCGTCCGCCTGATCACCCTGCAGAATCGATTAAAGAATTAAATATTAGTGTCTCGTGCAAGTAATTTAAAATCTGATGCAGATCAAGCTCACCTTTTTCAGGAAAGTGGAACGACGAGTGGTAACAGTATCTTCTTCATCCATATCGGCTCCCTGCAAATGAAGAACAAATCAATGAAGATCAAATTATAATTTCTAAAGTGAAAATAATATCGAAAATAATTACTTTCTTCAGGAGAGATGATTTTCGAGATATTTGTCGCTTATTTTCTTCGTCAAAAGTGTCCTCCTAATTTTAAGTAAATATTTTAGAACGCGACCGCTTAATTCAACATTATATTCATAAATTTTTGTCATTTTTCGTTTTTCAACGAAACAAAATTAAAAATAAGTATATATTTTATAAATATATATTTTTTTACGAATTTTACCCCAATTTTCTTCATTTATATGTAGGTATGTTTACTACAGGCAAGAAAAAATTACTCAAAAACCCTCAGTCAATGCTGAAGGCAGAAGTTAAATTCTGATTTCAAATAGTATTGTTTCAATAAATAATTATTGATTTTTGAATTTTATTTATTCTCTAATTTGCTGATGAAAAAAAAAAATAGGAATGATACAAAATTACAAAGTTTTCAAGGGTATAAAATCGAGAAAAAAAAGTTTTGGTTCTTGTACCAACTACTCTTTACTTTAAACTCAAGAACAGAAAGGAAATAAAGAAGTAAATTATAAAATACTTTTGACAGGGCCGTATACCTATCAATTTTCCGAAATTCCAGTCAACCAATTCCCTCTCAAAGAATTACAAAATAGATAAATTTACAACTATTAAAGATTAACTTGCCTTTTTGATGATAGATGATCTTCGTGATGACTGCGTCACATTTTCTTCGTCAAAGGTGTCTTCCTAAAAAATCAAAAAATCGAAGGTAATTTACAAATGGATGCAATATGTTGGCCAATGAACATAGTATGCTCAGAATGCAGTATACTTTTTTCAAAATTGAAGACCTTCGCGATAATTTCGTTGTAGTTTCCTCATCAAATGTGTCTTGCTGCAAATACAGTGTTATCGTATGAGTCATGAAAGAATTGAACTTTTAATGACAAAATAAGAACGATAATTAAAATACGTTACCTTCGTGACGATGGATGATCTTCTCGATTCTTTCACGTTTTTTTCTTCATCGAAATAATCTTCCTAAATGAAAAACAGATATCAAAAATTTTAATGAAAGACGAATTTAAAATAAAAAATAAAAAATATTTCCTCGATAAAACAAGGAGATTTAAACGATCCATAATGTAAAAAATAGCTGAAAAGTTTGAAATAATTCGAAAACGTGTGCGTTAAAAAGCTAACTGGTTGTGTATATGTGTGTGATCTGTAGATTTGGATGAAATTTTTCTTTCAGTGTATATTATTTGTGATTGTAACGATTTAATCATGTGTTAAAGGCATGAAAAACAGTGCTCTTGAATAAGTGGGTTCACGAGTAGAATGTGGATAAGTACCAAGATTAGGAATCATGAAGAATGAGGGGTAAAGAAGGATTGCGAGAGTAAGTCACAAATCTTATAGGAACAAATTTCCTCCATAAAGGTTACATTAACTGTAATCGAAGCAAGGACGTGAATAATAGAAAATGTTTTCTGACACCTAGGAATAAGAAATAACTATCTATTTCTTCGATAATTTTCTAAAGGATTTATAAAGTAAAATATCTGAAACGCCATTCTTCGAACTAACATAGGCAAAAATAACGTACTCTCTTATTACGAAGAGAAAAACTTGCATATGATATTCAATAATGACACTTTATTTTTGTTTAATGAAATATGGGAACTATATATACACTGAAAAATGAATGTAGTATTAGGACATGAATCTGTGATCAAAGGTGAAATAAAATATGCCTCTTAAGCACATTCCCAATTAATAATTTACAAGGCTTCTTTCACAAGAATATACCAATCGATTTATCCAATTTTGAAAATTTTTTGGAAAATATTTCGAATTGAGTCAGCATTTAGTTACCATCATAGAATAAAAACCTCTTATGTCATGGATTATCAGCTCAGTTGGAACAATTTGCCGTTCTCACTTATTTCTTATATGAAACCAATACAAAATTATGAATAGACTCATTTCGAAAAAGTGCTAACTTCAGTCATTTATTCAGTCATCAGACAGAGTTAAAAACTTCAGTTTTAATAAAAAATGAATAAAACCGGTTCGGAGAGAGGCGTTTCATTAATTACGGTAAATATAACCAGTATTGTCCGTGTACATCAATAAAAATTATTGAGTACACAGATCACAAGAGTTGATAATAGGAGATAAATAATTTATTAATGGTTACAGTGAAATGGTTCTTTCAAATCGCCAACCATTTCTTAATGTTGTAAAAGCTGTAACCTGTAAAAAGTGATTTACTTTTCTAATTGAAGATCTGCGCTTTGATATCACTGTCATTTCTTCTTCGTCAAAATTATTTCCCTAATTCGAAGGACGAATATACAAATTAGAAAGCAATAACATGCAAAAACATAATAAATTTGTAAAAAAAAAAAAAAAAAAAAAAAAAAAGACTGCTTTAATCTGAATGAGTTGCTCTTATTGATGGATATGCCCAAATTTATGACAATTTTTTCAATCTCTAAATTCTCATTTTCTTCAATTACACCCCTCTAATTTTTTAATTTTCAAATATGAATAGTCCAGGACATTCTCCGGATGGTCAGCAACATTTTGAGCCAACTTTCATAAAAATCTATAAAGTAAAACACTTCTTCTGAGAGTACGAAATTCCGTTAGTTCCGGAGATAGGACATACCAAATATAACCTCCTCCGTACGCAGTCGGTAAAAATATTGGTGATGTCTATAAATATTAAGTTTTCAGATAAGACATCGTTACATTTCTATTTAACACGTACGATAAGTCAGAAGTTGATTGTTTCAAACAATGCATTACAGGTACATATATCCAGCAAAAATACCACTGATAGGTTGAAATTTAAATTTATATCAATTTATTATTATTATTATTATTATTATTATTATTATTATTATTATTATTATTATCTTTCATAATTATAAAAGCTACTTCTATAACGCTATTACGTGACCATAGTTACAGATATATTTGGCTATGCGTTTATTTAAATTTCAATCTAACTCTAAATCATTTTTTAATTCATCATGCAACTGATTAATTGATAATTCGGACCCATTTATGGTTTACGTAGGTCTGCAATTTATTGCTGCGTAGCAGTATTTGGTATTCTCTAGTTATTAATAATAAATAAAAATATGGTAAATTACTTTCTTAATGCTGCTTCTACGTTTATCCAGAGTAGCTACTTTCTTTATTTCGTCCTGTAAGTTACAAAAAAAAAATGAATGTCAATGTGAAAAGTAACAAAGGAAGAATGAAAAAAAAAAAATTGAGAAAATTCACTAATTTTTCGAGCTCAAACCCTCTCACAAAGGTTGTATCATTAAACAAAGTACTCAAGTATGCATTTTATACAATTTCCTATCATACAATTTGACAATTGTAGGTATACAGCTAGACTAATTAAATTATTTTTTAGTTTATAAAAAATAATTCTCTAACATTTTGCTTATTTTTGCGACATTTTTAAACGTGGTATTTTACAAATAATCTTTTTTTTTGTTAACCTTAATAAGTTTACACCATAAAAAAAAAAAAAAAAAAAAAAAACACTAAAAGGATATGACCTAAGTTGTAGATCGAGCCCAGTAAATTACAAAATGGCGACTACTCGAAGACGTGGATATTTTATTTCTTGATTTAATGAGGAAAATACTTGTCATACAAGGATAAAATAAAGTTTTTCATCGACGAATTTTGTTCATCCCCATCAAATAACTGCTCTTTAATTTATAACAAAAAAATTATGCTCACCCTCGTTGATGGCAATTCGTCGATCTCCATTAAACTGTCATCATCTTCTGGTTCATCCACAATCATCGCATTGTCATCTTCCAGCTATTGTAAATTAAAATTCGCGATTAGCACATGATACTTACGTCCATCTTGAATTCATCCCTTCATTAAATACCGAACAATGACAGGTATTGCATGTGCATTTGTCTCAAACTAATTTTATTATAGTCAAACTACTAAATTGTACAAGAATGGGAAAAAGTCAACAAACGTTTAGTCTACGATAAAAACGAAAAAGAAAGTAAGGTAGGGCTATATACTATAGAGACTAAGAAGAAAGGGCAATTCTACTGAAAAATAAAATAATCAATAGATAGTCAATAAGTTTTTTAACGAACTATTACTTTACAACAAAGTATCAGAAGAATAATAAGGAAAATAATAATAATACATATACATGCAATTATAACAAACAAAACCAAAGTACCAAGTCTGCGACGCTTGCATCTTCTCCTCTACGTTTGAAAATTGATCGGCCTCACAAATTTTTGGGTGCATGATAAAAATTTTGAAGTGTTTTCCAAATAAAAGGTCAATATTTAAGGGGAGGAAAAAAGGAAGTCAAATGAAATGCTAAAACAAAGGGGTTTGATATGAAATTCAGTTTTCGGAATGGCACAATCAGAACACGGAAATGTCACTATCAATGGCGTCAAATTAACTTTACTCACTTTTTCAGTTTCTTCTTCTTTTTCTTCCTGAAATGGTTTAAAAATATGTGTTAATACCAAAGAAAATTTGCTAGATGCAGCGACGGATTAAACGAGATTACATTAAGAAATTTTAGCCCCTATACTGGTTGTCGTATACAAATAAGTAATAATCTCTCAACTAAGCCAGTGCTCAAACTGAATTCACCTCTGCTCAGGTAGGTATATACAAAATGACAAAATGTAAAAGTGTACTTACAGTCTTTTTCGGTTTCTTCTTGGCAGGTTCATCTTCAGGAATCTCAGTAACTTCGATGTAACTCGAGGTCACTTCACCTTTTTCGTTCTTCACAGTTAATTTGTACGAGCCTTTGTCATTTACGGACGCTGGCTCTAATTCAAGTTTAACTATATATTCACCCTGAATTTAAAAAAAATTAATTTGCTTAGAAACCAAATGTCAAATGGCCGTCAAGTGAACTTTATTATAAAATCAAAAACTCACGTCAGTAATTTTTTCGATTCGAGTTCGTTTGTTCGAGCTTTCTCTAATGACGGTACTCTCTTTGGTCCAAATAATTTGCGGTTCGAATATGGACTGAACGCGACATTCGATGACGGCGGTCTTACGTTTAATGGTAACCACTCTAGGAACTTCTTTAATTACCGGTTTAACTGAAATTGTAAACGATCGGGAGTTAAAAATTTGTTCGAATATGAAAACGGGACGAAAATTTTAAAGGCACGATAATTACTTTCAATATTGAGAGTTAGATTCGCGTTCAGTTCCCCATTTACGTTTTTTATATTGCATTTGTATAAACCTTGATCTTCTTTTCCAGGATTCTGTAACATAAATTTTATTAAGGAAGAAGAATGCAGCATTTTGAATGGTAAGTATTTAGAAAAAATTTTTAATAATTTTCGTTCATCTCATTTTCTATTTTCATAACATAAATTAATTGAAAAATCGAACAAAAACTAACATTAAAAAGGTATATTAATTCTAGTGGGATGAAAAAAAGTTACTTCAATAAAAATCGGATTTGTTTGCAATTTTGTAAATAGAAGAAATTCCGATGACCTGCCAGTTGGAAAGGTAGATTTCATTTAAAATAGACAGGATTTCAAGTTACCTACGTGTATTGCAGGTTGTGTTCATTTTATAGGTTTTCAGAATTTTTTACTATATATATGTATAATGAAAATTTCGTAAAGCCGTAATTCAGAAACTAATGGGCGGGTTTGGTCCACCTTTGAATTTGATTGAGAATTAAGTTCAAAGTATGCATAAACGGAATTTTGTGCCGATCCATAAAGAATTACGCCCTTCTCCTGTTGTCTAAAAGTTTCGAATTCAAAAAGCCGCCATTTTGAAACTAACAGGCGAATTCTGTCCATCTTCGAATCTGACTGAGATATCAACTCAAAGTACACACACAAGCCAAATTTCGCCCAGATCCGTATAGTACTCCTTCCAATTTGTAGACAAATTTCGTTGTCGGCCATCCTATAAGCATATAATACATGGAATATAACAAAATTTATCAGCAAACTGGAGGGCTAATTTCTTTACGGATCAGGGTAAAATTTGGCACATGAGTACTGTGAATCCATATCCCAGTAACGATCCCAGTTAAGTTCGAACCCAAATCCGCTCATTAGTCTCAAAATGGCGGCTATTTGAAATTGAAATCTGAAAACATCACGGAGGGGCATTATTCTTCAAGGATAGGGACAAAATTTGGCATGAAAATACATATTTTGAGTGTATATGTCGGTCAAATTCAAAGATGGGCAAAATCGATCCATTAGTTTTTGAATTACAGTTTTCAAAATTTTTACTACTGTGGGTTCACCTTTAAAACCCACAGGCGAATAGATTTGGATTTGCGTGTTCGGGTGTTACCGTTTTGGTAAGGCAGCCAACATTTTATAACATTCCTAAACCGGCGACTAATGATAGGCATCGACGGTGTATATGTTAAGCTAAACATGTACATCATCCGCAAGTATCAAAAGATAGGCCCGTGTTTCGTGTTTAGCCTAGACTGCGGCACGTGCGTTTTTGTACGCATGTTCACACTAGGCTATGCTCGTACGTTCGCACTAGGCTATGCTTGTAACACGTCGGCTAAACAGAAAACAAATTTCGTTGCTCGACTGATTAGCCTAAGTACTACGAGCGCCTATTTGTTTTTTAACGTCCGTAGACTTAATTGCGCGGACTTGGTAATGGACCAAGTCTGCGGTCTGTCAACTGGAGCCAAGCCCCAAAAGAAGGTTGGACATGGTCCCCACAACTACTCCCCCCCCAGTTTCACTGTCAGTGGAACGACTCATGTTCCAAAGTCTGGGGGAACCCGTGGACGACTCATTTGTGTCCATGAGAGGCCACCTACGTATGTCCCGCGATAGTCCGTCGTAGTAGGATAGTCTACGGCATTGTTGATAGTTGGCTCAGGATTGGATACCATATTTTCTATTTCTACGTGGTTGGTGTCCATGTTCGTCCACCTGAGTATTTTGTCGGAAAGGAGTGTAACTTTGGAGAAGTGGCAATTTGGAAATGCCAGTATTTTGAAAGTTGTTACAGACGACAGAGTTGGAAAATTTAAAATTTGAAAATTTTGGCTCTGGTTTCGGAATTACAAAAAGAGCATGATTTTTGGAGGTGAGGAAATTGCTCGCCTTCCTAGCCTCAGGTGGCTCTGTGATGTTAGCCACAGAGGAACAAGCCGCCGATTGGTCTGCAGGAAATGGAAGAATTTTTGGGGTTTGATGCGTCATCTCGTTAAGAATTGACTCAACATCGGCAACTTTCTCTGAGGATTGAGAATTGTTGTTGTCGGCAGGTGGAGGAGGTTTAGTTGCATCGGAAAGCAACATTTCCTCCTTGTAATCAAGGAGTTGGTCAACTTCCATGGTGGTAGTTGAGGACATAATGAAAATTAAAAGACGTTTAAAGAGAAAAATATAAGAAAATTCGAGAGAAGATTGAAATCAAAGCGAACAGTTCTAATTGAACTAAAGAGTGGTGCTTTGAGCAACAGTCGACAGGCAAGTGAAATGTGTTTGTCTGTTGTTGCAATGATTTGGTTCGATTTTCCTTTTACAATCAGCTGTTTATGACGTCAGTCTATAGTGTGTTTTGTGTGTTTTTATCTTACCTTTGATTTTGAGGTCAACGTGCTAGTGTGTTTCAAAGCACGTGCGATAAGAGTATGAGATTTTTATTACATCTATATATGAGATTTCTATATATTGAATTTTTATTATATCTATATATTTTTATTCTCTGCAAAATCGAGATGATGTTCTTGTTGGTTTTTGATTGCATTTTTTATATGTTCCTTTTGGCCTGCCTCTTTGTTTAGGCTTGATTGGGCTTTCAGGATTATATGTGTGAGTTATTATTTCCTCATTGAAACTGACTTTTTTCTTATTTTTGGTGTTTAATTTTACCACTTCACAATATGTTTTTCGTGTTTTATTTGTTTGAATTTTGTGAATTTTTATTTTTATTTATCATTTTGTCCAATTCTGCATTTTCACTAATTAGGAATGCTGGTTTGACCCGATCTATCGACACCTTCTTTTTCTGTCCTGATACACAAGTATTGTGAACGTTTTTTCTGTTCGATCAATTACTTTGTATGGTCCAGAATAGGGTTTTTGTAAAGCTCGTTTCATTCCTTCCTCTCGTAAGAACACATGCAATGTTGTAGCTAAGTGTCTTGAGACGTAAGGTTTTTGTTTACCGTTAGTAGGTGCTTGCTTAAGGAATTGATTTGTATCATCTTTTATGTTTTGCACTAAGGTTTTGGGGTTTATTTCTTTTGATTCGATAAAGAAGTCCCCTTGCAAGCGTAATTCTTCGCCTAATGCTAGTTGAGTGGCGGAGTGGCCAGTGTCTGTTTGTAAGGCTGATCTTAGGCCTAACAAGATGGTAGGTAAGATCTCTACCCATTTTTTTGTGTCGGCAGCCATTATAGAAGCTTTGAGAGCTCTATGCCACCTTTCTACCTTCCCATTTAATTGGGGGTAGTAGGTTATAGTAGCCCAATGTTTAGCATCCAAGGTTTTGGTTAGTTCATTAAATAATTGGCTTTCAAATTGCCTACCTTGGTCAGTTGTAATGCTTTGGGGTACTCCAAATCTAGCAATCCAGGTTGTATATAATTGAGTAGCTACTGTTTGTGCTGACATCTCAATTAATGGAATTGCTTCTGGCCATCTAGTTGCACATCAATTATCGTAAGGAGTTATTTATGTCCTTGTGATGGGGGTAATGGACCCACTAAATCTATATGAAGGTGTTTAAACCGATCAGTTGGTCTAAACCTTTTGAATGCAGATTTTGTATGTCTGCCAATATTAGCTGTCTGACAATTCAGACAAGCACGAGCCCAGTTATTACAGTCTGAGTTTATTTTGGGCTATACGAATCTCGAGGTCATGAGTTTGGTAGTACTACGAGGTCCAGTGTGTGATAGGTTATGCACACTTTCAAACGCCATTTTTCTGTATTTCAATGGAATAAATGGACATTCTTTACCAGTTGACACATCACATATTAGTAATAATTTTGTGTCAGGGAGTTTTCTCAGTTTTAGTTTGAGACCAGTGGTGTTGGAAGATAATAATTTTTGCAATTCTTCGTTTCTTCAGCTGATCTTTTGCTATTTCAACATAAGGTAACTGAGATGGAGTTGTGATAGCTTCAATTCAATTTAAGGCATCAGCTGGTTCATTCAGCTCTCCTTTAATATATCTTATGTCAGTTGTAAATTGACTAATGAATTCAAGCTGTCTTATTTGGCGAGGTGAGGCATGCTCACTTCTTTGCTGAAAGGCATGTGTTATGGGTTTATGGTCGGTATATACGGTGAAGCATCTATCCTCTACATGATGTCTGAAATGCCTTATTGCTGCATTTATTGCCAATAACTCCCGATCATAAGTACTAAAATTTTTCTCAGTTTTGGAAAGTTTCCTCAAGAAAAAGGCAAGTGGCTGGTTGGTGTTATCCTTTATTTGGTATAAGGTTGCACCTATTGCAAAATCGGATGCGTCTGTTGAGATACAGAGTGGAAGACTGTCATCCAGGTGAGCCAGTAACGTTGCATTGGCTAGCATGTTTTTTGTATTTTCAAATGCTATTTCTGTCTCTTCAGTCCATTCAATGGGCGTTTTGTCGTGTTTTTTATTAGTTTTAACAAGGGCGAACAGTTTGCCTTGTTCTGAAGCAGCATTTTTTATGCAACGTCTGTAAAAATTGATCATTCCTAGGAACCTTCGATGTTCTGCAACATTCTTGGGTTTAGGAAATTTCAATATTGGCTCCACCTTTGTTTTCAGGGGGGCTATACCATCAGGTGTTATTTGGTACCCGAGAAAAAATCAATACTAGTTTTAGCAAATTCTCTTTTGGGTAAATTGACCATAAGGCTGGCAGTGTGTATACACTGTAATACGGCTCTTACGTTTTTCTCGTGTTCATCAATTCCACCTTCTGAGCATATGCAAATATCGTCTAGATAAGCATATGCAAATGGTAAGTTTGAGCAGCATTTCTAAGTCCAAATGGCATTCGCAAGTATTTGAATAAGCCAAATGGAGTGATAAGTGCTGTCTTGCAGATATCTTTTTTGGCCATTAGTATGTGGTGGAAGCCCCAATTAATGTCTATTTTAGTAAACATTGTTTTACCTTTCATATTGTTATTGTAATCCATTATTTTGGCTACGGGGTATTTGTCTGGAATGGTTTTAGCATTCAGGGCTCTGTAGTCCCCGACGATTCTCCAAGTTCCATTAGCCTTTTTGGTCATGTGTATTGGTGTAGACCATGAGCTGCTTAGAAGGTCGACAAATACCTTCTTCTATCATTTTAGAAAATTGCTTCTTGGCTTCAGCAAGTTTGTCGGGTGGCAATCTTTGTGCCCTTGCTGAGCAAGGCTGACCCCTTGTTTCTATTACGTGCACTGTATCGTGTTTGTATGTTGGATGTTTCCTTATTGATGGTAATAAAATACCTGGATATTCATTTAGTATTTTTAGGAAATTTTTGTCTACAGTTGCACAACTTCCAATGGAAGTATCTAGTAATTTGTAATTTTTTATTATGCCTTCCACATATTTGCCAGTGGTTGGGTCGATTAAACGTTTATTTTTGAAATTGACTACCAACTCATAGTAAGCAAGAAAATCTGCTCCAAGTATTGGTTGTGGTATATCAGCTATTGTGAAATCCCATGACATGTCCCTATGGAGACCAATGTCTATTTTGCAATGTTTTCTACCATATGCAGCGAATGTATGTTCGTCAACTGCATTTAATTTGGATTTCGGAGAAAATTTCTTATGTTTATTTTTAGCTGGTAAAATGCTGAGATCAGCACCAGAGTCTAAGAGGAATTTTTTCCTTTTTGTCCTGTCCGTGATGAACAGGTGGTGAGAGTATTTGGGCGAGGGATCGGTAGCCACTAATATGACCCCTCGATCTAGTTTGACTTGTTAGTCTCTTATCTCTTTTTGATCTCTGCGAGGAGAGTTTTCTTCTCCTGCGCGTCTTGGACCATCCTCTCCGCCCATTGTTTACAGCGGGTATTGCAAGCCTTTGCTTTTTCCCCTTATCGATTGTGGTAGAAGCAAAGAGCTACTGACCAGTTTGGGTCTTGTTTCTTGGGAGATTTGGATCCTCTCGGAGGTGTTGGGACTCTATTTTTATCATCTCTCTGTCCTCGAGAGCGTGACTGCTTATTTTTATAATTTTTATTTCTATTGGGGTTACATCCCCTACTCTTGGATCTGTTGTTGAAGTTACTCCTAGCAGATGTATAGTCTCTAGCCTTGCGAGTTTCCATTTTTAACTCAGCTATTTTGGCTCGGAGTTTACTTAATTTGTCTGCTGGAGCTGCTGTTGCTTGGATGGTAGCTTTCCCTGTGTACTCCATTGCAGTTTCTGCAGCTTTAGCTAGTGCTAGTAAGTCAACATTGATCCTTGAATTTGTCAGATTTAGAGCACCCAGCGATTGTACAACTGAAGCTGGTAGTTGCTCACAGAATCTATCTGCAATTATCATTGGAGATACATGGTTGTCACCTTTTTTAACCAACTTTGTCATGAAAAAGGTTGGTTTGTCATCTCCGATTGACATTCCACTCAGTAATTGCCTTATTTCTTGGCATTGAGTGGTACTAAAGGTTCTTATTTTTTCAATGAACCATTTGTAAGGGTCTTCCTCATCCTCCAGACAGTCCATTATGTCTGGGCGGCCCTAATTATTTCGGCTGGCATGCTACCACAAAGTTGCTGGTAGCGTTCTTCACGGGGAATTTGCTCAACCCTGAAACAGCCTGTTAATTGCATAAGCCACGTTTCTACGTCTTTGGGCAAGAACGTAAGAAGTTCAACTCTCCTTTTCTTATTTTGGAGGTGGCCAAACAATTTTTGTTGTTTGTCCAAGGCTTCTTCTACACTAGTTTTAATTAAGTCTTGGATGAGTTTTTCTTGATTCTCAGCTTCTTTGGAAGCGATAGTTCGGACAGCTGCTTGCCTAGCTATATTTTGAGCTGGTTGATCAGCAGTTTCAACAACATTTTCATTTACCTTGTGAAGAGATTCAACTCGTTAGAGGATCCTAGATTTACAAATTGTGGGTTACCACGATTGGTAAGACGTTTCTTTATTTTTAGGCGTATTCTGTTACCCTTCCAAGTTGGACAACGTTCATTTTGAAAGGGGGGTTTAATTTCCCACAGTCAGTCTCCAAGTGAAGAGTCCAGCGAAGATTTCCTTTAGACAAGCGCGATTGCTCGCACTAGCAGGCCAGCGGTATTCCACCAGCTAGCGTTTTCACGCCTGCTTTCTAAAAAAATTCCCAATGTAAAAATATCACGTCGGGGTCACCAGGCTGTGGGTTCACCTTTAAAACCACAGGCGAATAGATTTGGACTTGCGTGTTCGGGTGTTACCGTTTTGGTAAGGCAGCCAACCTTTTATAACATGCCTAAACCGGCGACTAACGATAGGCATCGCCAGTGTATATGTTAGGCTAAACACGTACGTCATCGGCGAGTATCAAAAGATAGGAGTGTGTTTCGTGTTTAGCCTAGACAGTGGCACGTGCGTTTTTGTACGCACGTTTGCGCTAGGCTATGCTCGTAACACATCGGCTAAACAGAGAACAAATTTCATTGCTCATCTGTTTAGCCTAAGTTCTACGAGCGCCTATTTGTTTTTTAACGTCTGTAGACTTAATTGCGCGGACTTGGTGATGGACCAAGTCCGCAGTCTGTTAACTGGGGCCAATCCCTGAAAGAAGGGAGGTCATGGTCCCCACAACTACCTATAGTACAAAATTCTTAAAACTTATAATGAACGCAACCCGACTACACATAATTTAAAATTGTGTCTATTCTAAGCAAAATCTACCTTTCCAGCTGGCTTGCCGTCGGCATTATTCTGTCTATAATCTGTCTATAATTGCTTAAAGGAAAGATAGAACACAAAAACAGATAAAGACCACAGAGAATTAATTTGAATTTTCTTTCCCCTCATTCGGACTCAGTGGCAATAATAAGAGAATTTTTTTCAAATTATTCAGTTAAATGAATGAATAAATATAATTATTAATTAAAAAATTGCAACGAACACGAATTTCGTAGATAAAAATAAAATCAAAAATTATCGGCACTTTAATAGGCCAGAATATTTCTATCGTGAAAGTGGTGCCATTTTTCGTTTAACATGCGTCTTCTATTATATTTAATACTCTGTGATAAAGAAGTGAAATAAAAAAATATTAAATTCAAACTTCAAGGAGGGATGTTGGAGATTCATGTAAAGAAGTAAAACGGGAAAGTTGATTCTTACCTTCAGTTCTAGTACAATATAATAATAATCTGTCTTCTGCTCCATTCTCCACGTGATTTTGGAACTCTGCGTAATTACTCTACTATTGTGATACCAAATGACATCTGGTTTTGGGTCAGCCTTCACTTTGCAGTCCATGATGACTAGTTTGCCACCGTTCTCCGATCGGATACGCGGTTTTTCCAAAAATGTGGGAGGATCACCTTCGGGTTCCGGTTCGGCTTCGATGTTCAAATTTAAATTGGCGTTACTCTCGCCATGTTCGTTTTTCACGTGACACCTGTACGTACCGCTATCCGGTCCAACAGGGTCCTATAAAAAAAATTAAAAATATAAAATCCAAAAAAATAGGGTCACCCTCTCACCTAAGGTCACACCATACCTGAATTTCGAGAATCATTTCGTAGTTATTTTCTTGTTCGTTGACTTTCATTTTAATTTTCGACGTTTCGTTTACAACTTTGGTGCCTTTGTACCATGTTACGACGGGTTTCGGATTTGCTGTACATTTGCATCGTAATAAAATAAGTGTTCCTTCCTCATTCGGTATGATTCTTGGTTTTTCGATAAACGAGGGCGCGAATCCGGCTCCATCTTCACCACCTGTGCAAAAAACGTTTATTTGGTATTTGGATTTAAGATGAGTTTCATATTTTGTCGATGTCTCTGAGAGTGCTCCGAAATTCGGTTCAATCACAACTACACCGATACAAAGAATTGATAATTTTCTTTATATGAAAACTACCACTACACCATCAGACTAAGATAATTTGCGTTAATTAAATAACTTTTCAGTTTCTATAAATTGTCGCGTAAAGAAACCAACAAACTAGCATTGGTTCCTGTTAGGCGAGTGGTATGTAAAATCAGTCAGAATGTTAGTGCGAAAAAAAAATGCGAATAGCAAGCGTTTAAAGCAATTTGATGTGTTTTTAAAAACGAAGAGACTACGTTTTATCGACACGTCAGTGGATTTGTACGTCACCTATTTGAAAGACATTGAATGTATGGAAAAAACCCCTTGAATCAATCGTGAAAAATTTGGCTTAAAATAGGGCGTACTCAAGATTATGACGAGCTCATCGCCATCGAGTACCTTGGAAATTTAAGGCGATATTAGCGTTACTTTCGCCATGAATGTTTGTAGCGTTACACCGATAACTTCCACCATCTGCTGGAATAGGATTGTTAATTTCTAATCTCAACAAATACGTGTCCTTGCCGGTCGCCTTTTTGGTCATTCGAATGCGTCCGGTATCAAGGATCACTTTGTCGCCTTGGTACCACACGATTTCGGGTACCGGATTCGCTTCCAGTTCGCATTCCATGACCAACGTGTCACCATCTTGGTGTATGGTAGGTTTACGCGGAAAACGTGGCGTTTTTCCATCGGGTATTCTGAAACAGAACAAGCACATGGTTTTGAACATACAATTTCACCACGGGATACAAGAATTCAGAAATTTTCAGGTCCTAACATACAACTAAATACTTCTTACTTCGGATGGCCATGGTCGTCCGCCAAATTCAGGTGAGCGTGAGCAATAGCTTCTCCTAGTGTATTTTTGGCATTGATTTGATATTCTCCCCGATCGGAGTATTCTACATTTCGTATTTCTAGCCGTGCAAGATAATATAGCTTTTGGTCGACGTCTAGTGAGATTAGGTATTTTCCACTACTCTTCAGAATTTTTTTATCGTGTTGCCTGCATAATTATACGAAAATTTTAGAAAAATTGATAAAGTAAACAATATATCAGTACTAAAAAAATTAATTTTGAATTTAAAAAACGGGTACTGCACTGGGTTAGGGGCCTCATTTCGATTTGCTCCAAATTTGGTGTACGTACAGTAATCTAGTTCCTTAGTTCATATACCAAATTTCAAGGGTTGGAAACGATTAGAACGGGATAGTTACTAAATTTCCAAGTTCGCCAATTTCACGGGTAAATTCACTAATTTTCGCGTCAAAGTAATTCTAAAACTGTTTTTTCGAGACAGGGCGGTGTGAAGCGAGGTTGGAGTAGACTATTGGAAAATGGCGCAGGTTCGATTTCCCGAATAGTTAGGAAGCTAAGTAAGTGGATGGGTAATTTAAAAAAACATAATTCCCTAAAATACAGTTTCCGACATTTCAAATTTTCACACTAACACAATAACCGTCACAACAACATTTTCTGAAAATTTTTTCAGAATCAAAATGATTCAATTAAATTACAGTATTTTCAAAAAAAAAAAAAAAAAAGCATCACAGAAATTTTTATTATGATTTCGTGAAATTTACTTTTAAAGGGCAGGGCTTCCCAAAATTCACGCTATTGAAAATCATTTGAGGTCGAAG
Organism: Ericerus pela; assembly: GCA_011428145.1. Classification (NCBI taxonomy): domain Eukaryota; kingdom Metazoa; phylum Arthropoda; class Insecta; order Hemiptera; family Coccidae; genus Ericerus; species Ericerus pela. Next base: position 713,970 of record WOFM01000210.1, read on the forward strand.
TTGGACAAAGGCGGACTTCCTGTTCAGGCTTGTTCTCTAAACCTATTCCGACTTAAGATTCTACTAAGATACTAGGTAAAGACTAAATAAAGTAGGTAGGTAGTAAAAACTGAAAAATCAAGAATCAATTATTACAAAATCTGATTTTACTTCAGGCTTTTATTAATTACGATATTATATTATTACTTTTTGATGTGTAAAAATCTTAGCTTTCGGTAGAGGCTACGCGAGACTTACGAGAGTTAAGCGTCAGATCGTAAGTATCGTTGATGTGTCTTTGTGAGTGTGTGTGTATGTGTGTGGTTGTATGCATGTCCCTTGTCAATTTTAGTAGAATGCAACATATCAATTTTGAAACAAACCTCTTATACTTCATCCAATGATTACTCAACCTCTATTTAAGCTAGAGAGTTGGGATTGGTATTGCTGGAAAGAGAAAAAACTTTACAAAATTTCCGTATGACTTTCTAATCGTCTATACCAATTTGGAAATAAACGAACGAAAAAAAATGCAAAGAATGTAGAATTTTCCATTTTTTGAATTCTAGAAATTTGTTTATCTTTCACTCAATGATTCCTCAGTCGCTATTTAAGCTAGAGAGCTGAGGTCGGTATCATTGGAAAGCAGAGAAAATTCCCATAAATTTATTAACCATATAATTTTTCAATCATCCTTAGCAGTTTCAAAATAAATGAACGAAAGAAAGAAAAATTGAAGGAAAATTTGCCATTTTTAGAATCTAGAAACCACTTTTCTTCCACTCAGTGATTCCTTAGGCGCTATTTAAATTAGCGAGCTAAGATTAGTATCACTGAAAAGGTAAGAAAATTAGCATGAATCTATTATCCGTTCAATGGTTAATATCATCTTTAGAAGTTTAAAAACAGACAAAATAAAAAACCATATGGAAAATTTGCCGCTTTAGTATTGTTTAGATATTTTTAGGTTTACACTTCAATTCTACATGAGTATAGACAAACAGCGCAACTCACGTTTTTTTTCCTGCGAAACACCGTGAGAGAAGCCCTATTTAAAGGAACAACTCTACAAAACAGTAATAAGTAGGTATAAAAGGGAATTACATAGAGGCAAGGCATTATCTTAAAAAGACATCCATTAATGTCTGAAGAACTGAATCATCAAGAAAAAACTACAATATTTTATGACAATAGGATTGGTCGAGTAAATCAAATCACTAACAAAATGAAATGATTATGGAAAAACAAGAGTTGCGTACCATATCGGAAATTGAATAGTACAGAACTGAATGCTTCGTATCTGTCCCTCGAAGAAACGAAACTTACCCGCGAAAGAGAACATGTTCCATAACTTTCTTTCCAACCCATTACGTAGGTATATAACATTCAGATTTGCAGTGAATCAAAAACTAGAGCAGAAAATGATTGACCAAATTTGCATATTCACGCTGTTTCGATATGGTTGAATTATGAAGAACATTATTTCGCAACCACTTATTTCATAAAGTTTTTCTCTAACAAAATTAATTTGGATATGGTTGAAAATAGAAGAGCATACATACTTTCTCATATTCACAAATACCAGAATTTTGACTTAAAGTATAAATTAAATAAACCAATACAAGCCGCAATTTTGGAAACGAAAAATAAACGCGGTGTATTTTCTTATTCAATCAATGGCTGTGTGTTAATCTTGTTTCATCCAAAAGATTTTGGCGAAATTAAGGCGCAAAATATCATTATATTATAATTTTGATGACTTGAAAATTTAAGGAGAGCCCCTAGAAATGTAAACAGTTTCTTAGAGGTTGCGAAAAAGTGTTGTAACCACAGACAAGTAGCAACCCTAGAGTTTAGAAAGTTAGAATAGGAAGATTCTGATATCCTTAATATGTTAGACATTGTCATATTAAAGCTTAATAATTTATTTTTGTAGAGATTATTTATTTCACGAGGCTAAAAACGTTTGAATCCGGAACTCACACAACCAACCCACCTCAAATGTGAATGGCATACCTCACAATCAGTACCACATGTTCGTGATTGATAATCAACAATTAAACAACTTCTTTAAGCAAATTTTCAGAACAAATAATACACTTACCAGGTTATTACAGGTTTCGGATCGCCCACCAACCGGCATTCGATGACGACATTGGGTGACACGTCTGACTGCTTTATTATTGGTCGTTCAGTAAACGTAGCTTTAATTCCATCTTCAGGAACAGGCGCTTCATCACCTGAATTTTATAAAAACCCTAAAACCTAAGCCTCGAAAATCTATTTTTCATAGGACCTTTCACACATTAAACATAAAAAAAAAGAGAAAGGATGGACACAAAAATTTTCGGTGAATACATATAACGTGACGACGTGACCTGTCTCATTCGTTCAATGTTCGTTTAGCCATATATTCAAAACGATAAAAAATAAAAAAAAAATAAATAAAAAAAAAGCATTATTCAAATAGTGCAGGTTGAGAAATCAATGAAAGCAGGTGCAGAGCATTTGCACGCGCAGTGATAATCACGTAAGAAAAATATGTCATGGCAGCACAGCCTGTAGATACAAAGCTGGTTCAGATTAAGTAAACGGATGATGTTTAAGAGATAACTACTATAGAATTTTTTTTAAAAAACAAGACTCGACATTACTATTGATTGAGCTGAAAAAAATTAATAGGATTCACGATTTATTGGTACTATTCCATTCTGTATTATTTTTACGACAAAAAGATGGACCAAACGACAGTTTCAAATTTCAAGGAAAAAAAAAACTGGCGCGTTAATTTATTTTTCCTTTGACAATCATATTCGAATAGCTCTGTTACTGGGATATTATGACTAGTGATTTTATATTGAACAGCACGTAACGAAAATTGGGCGTCTTAGAAGTAAGAAAATGATTTTAAGAGCGGTCATTCGGCGAAAATTCGCAAAAATTTTTGATTGATTTCAATATTATAGACAATGAAACAGAAAAAGCATGAAACACCGACAATCACGGCATTATTTGATATTTCAAAAATGTATTCAACTCCCAACACATTACCTACAGAGATGGAAAAAATTCAATTAATTTTCTTTCGAATACTAAGGTTTACAGGCGAATGCAAAAATTGATTGTATAGTAATTATGTGGAAATATTTGACATAATTTCAATACTAACTAAAAAATCACTCAATCCAAAGAAATCGAAGAACAATTTAATTAACTTTTTTATTGGCCAGGATCCGGTATCCAATAGTCTTCGGTAACATGTGAGTGCACCAACTGAACGAAAACGAACATACCACTACTTTGAGTCGGGAATGTGTCGGTGACTGGTCTCGAACTTACAACCTTTCGACTGTAAGGCCGAGCACCTAACAGCTGCGCAACGTCAACCACTAAAAGAGTATATGTCCTCCCTTCAGTCACTGGAGGCGAGCCAAAAATGAGGATAAATGAAGAAAAGAAAGTAAATTTCATAATAAAGACAAATACATCAAGACGCCAATGACAAGACATGCCGCAAATAAAATGAATGAAGAACAATTACTGAATTATGAGGCAATATCTAAAATAAGCTGTATGAGAAATTGAATGTAGAATCAGAATACAGTTTTTCAAAATTTCTGAGTACGTATTGATAAGGCACAACAAAAATTATGTGAATATAGGACCTTTACTAGAAGTCCTCATATTAACAAGACGAAAAAATAAAAATGTTGACTGGTATACACGGAGGGTAGTCGAGTGCTCTGATCATACAGAGGGTATATGGATACCCAGGTAAACACTACCAACATTCTAAAACCCTTAAATTGACAGAGGTTTCCAACAAATGCGGAGTAGGTCTTTTTATTTAAGGGTATTTTTGAAACTTTTTTCAAATTTCACTGAAGTCACCAGGACTCAAAGAAAAGTGATTAGATAGCCTTAGATTTACAGAACCAACAGACTAAAAACCAACAAAAAAGACTTAATGCACATTTTAGAGTTTTAGAATAATGGTACGCTCCGTTAATATCGATGAGACAGGGTTACTGGGTATCTATACACCTATATGATCGAGGGTCGAATTCGATGTCTAAAAATCATACATGTCCCGAATATCTCCATTCAAAGCGAAGTTTATAAAATAAACGTAGATCTTTAACTCTTTTTGAATGCACAATACTTTTTTGCAATCACATAACGGTAATTCACACGAAAACCTTTTCGTTTTGATCAAAATATACCTATCTATCTCAAACATCCAATCAAAATAAAGCAAAAAAATACAAAATAATTCGTAGCGTTTCATTGTAAAATCTTTAAAAAAAAATTTTTCTCCACAATTTTAATATATGTTAGGTGGTGAAATGAACAAATGTGGAGTGATTATGGTCATAATTTCGGTTTTTCAGCAATAGGCTCTCGATAATACAAAAACACCTTTGATATTTACAGAACAAGACAGAATTGAAATAATTTCAGTCATATGCTACTTAAAATGATATACTGTATCACAAGCGAAAAAACTGAATACTACAAATAAATGCCATCCAAGTTCCAAGTTCGTGACAATGATTTATAATAAATCGTGAGTGAAGCTTAAAAGAGCAAAGCTTAGAAGAATTTATTCTACATTTTGCTGTCGGAAAACGAGCGAATGAAAAAAAAAATAAATAATAATCAAACGTTTTCCGAAACAAAATACGTGCAAAAAAAAAAATTCAAAGCAGAAAAGTACTCACTGTCAAAATTTAAACTAATAGTGGCGTTACTTTCGCCAAGCTCATTTTTCGCGGTAACTTTGTATTTTCCAGCGTCTTCGACAGTTACGTCGCTTATTTGTAACGTAGCAAAATAGGAATGGCCGTCTTTATCGACGAAAACCTACGATGAAAGAAAAATTAAAAATAGTAAATCAAAAATAATATACTAGAAATTAACGAATGAATTTTTATTTTATTAGGAAAATAAAAATAAAAATAGTAGAATCGAGCAGCTTCCAATTGACACTGTTCTAAAAAAATTTTAATATTTTTTCCTATTCGTCTGAACCAATACTAAAATGAAAAAACGAGAAAAAAAAAGTGGTTTCATTTTTCTAAATTGCGGCCAAGTTTTTTAAAGGTGTAAAAACTTTTCACTCGCATAGTTCATTTAACTTCGCATATTTTTAGCTTCGTTTCCGCACGCTGTTAACACTTTTTTTTTATCATTTTCATCTGTTTTCTTTGTGATTTGACATTTCTTAATACTTCATACTGTCTGGTGATGCGAGTTCAACTTATCATAATTTTTGCGTGAAAAGATCACAACAGACGCCACAGAAGCCCAGATTATTCAAAAGTTGAATAATGGGTTTTTGAAGTACGGTCAAAAATAATTGAGCCAACAAAGTTTCACACTTACAGGTAATCTATATTGAAACTGTATCGAAAGGCGAGATATTCAGAAATTTTAGGTTTCGTAAAATACACTTGAAACTGAAAGAACCCCTTAAATACATAATATCACATATCACACCAAGATACCTAAGTGACAATTAAGAATTCGAAAATACGACGGAGGAGATATAACATTGTTTTTGAACTGTCCAATAATAGCTGCCAAACATAGTGTAAGTCTAACAATACAAGTACCTACTTATTTTTCAAATAATTAACCGATCTTTTCCTTTTTTTTTGTCGTCCTTATAACAGAAATTTGAACTTAGCTATCGGAAATTGTCAGTGATTTGTCCAGAAAAGTTCACCACGCTCTCTAACATTTTTGGTCAATAATACACAGACAATTCTCAGTTTGGGTATTTCAGGATTAGTCAGCTCCCAATAAAGGACCATTAAGTTATACAAAATTTTTTCTTACACAAACAGCTACCTAGCAACTCGGAGATAAAAGCGTTTTTTGATTAACTTGCGCCAATTTTTCAACTCAATAAATTTCAAATTAATAACCAAATATACTAAATAAATAGGTACGTATTATCATATAGCATAATTTGAAGAAACGAATCCAAACAAAATGGGGTCACTCAACATTCAAATGCTACATCCTTTGACTACATAATACTGGACCAGTAAAGAAGGATGATTTCTGGTTAGACATGCCGGCGCTAAATAGGCAACCAAAGCGTGCCGTTTGACGTAATTTGCTTTGTGTTTATGTGCGCTATCCTTGTGAATTTAAAGGATGTCTTTGTCAGATGTATTATAAATTGGTGAAATCAAGCAAAACGTTTAAAATATGCAGGAGGTAGGCTAGGATTACCCACTTTTTCGCCGGCATGTTTTGAAATTAAAAAATATATTGGTCCAGTACTATATAGTCAAAAGTTACATCGAAATGGTTCGACAGTAAACCGAAACCTCAATTATCATTATTACTTTGAACGCTCAGTTTTAGCGAAATCTCGTCATCAACGAAAATAAATTCAGTGAGCTTTGAAACTTGAGCCTTTTTTCAAACTAAATAAGAAAAAAAAAACCGAACTATTTTTTCTATTTGATTTTGCTGACAATATCGTTCAAAAAATTCTAACAGCTTTAAACGGTTCAAATAGTTTAGTTACTAAAGGTGATATCTCAAAAAATTTACTCACTTTATGTCTATTTGAGGGTGAAACTAATTTACCGCTATGGAACCACGTAATTGTGGGTTTTGGGTCTGCTTGTATTCGGCATTCAAATAATAATCGTTTGCCATCGTCTTCTTGTCGTATCGATGGTTTTTTCGAAAATGTGGGCGCAAGCCCGTCGACTTGTCTGAAAAGGTAATTTATTTTAAGTCCGGTGAATAGTCTTCTCTTGTACGAGAAAAACTTTTTTTTTTCTTTTTTTCCTCAAAAGTACCTATTACCCTAACAACCTATAGTAAAAAATATTAAAAAATCAAATAAAAAATAATTATTTCATGGAAACGTGAACGAGACTTGCATCATACATCGTAAAATATTTTCATAAGTAGGCTATTGGCGTATGCACTGCACTCTTGCTTTTGATGTAGGTACGGAAATGTACGTAAAATTAAATAAATATGACAATAAAAAAGTTAAAAATATTCATTATTTCAAACCATCAACATTTTTAAAAAAAAATAATTCATCGAGTACACACGCCTTCCCAATAAAATTAAATGTTTAAAAAAAAATTAAATATTGAAAGATACTCACTTTTCGTGCGGTTCGTCAATTGCTGAAAACAAAACAAAAAAACAAAAAGAAAATAAATAAATAGTTATTAAATTAGAATCGTATTTACGGCGCAAACGCTGCGAAATTATTTCGTCTGGGATTTGAAATTGCATACTTAAATGATGACAGGAATCGCGCATATGAGAGACTAATAAGCAACTAAAATCTACGGGATATTTGAATATGGAACATCTATTTGAACGATACAAAAATTCATAAAAGATGATTTGTTGGAAGTGTTCCACCAAGGTACCTGGTGGGAGAGACTCCTTATTAAATTTTTCAGAATAGGCTAAATTCGTGGATCATTATCGAAAAAAAGCAAAAATATCTCTGCCGCGCATCAACCTTGGTAAGTATTTCCCAAAAGTGTCAAATTTTGTAATGGCTGCCATTCGAAAACCAGTTGACCGATTTCGCTCAAATTCAATACCAAACCAGTCCATATTAGTCTCTAACTGCCATCAAAGTTTCAAGCCAAAATCTTTTAATGTACGGAAGTTATCGGATAACAACATGGTGGATTTGCAACACTTTGAGAACCCCTCTTTCCGAAAATAGCGGATAAATTAAAAAAATTTCAACACGAATATGTAGTCCATGAAAGCTTCTAACATTATTCCAAGTTTCATTACCATAGATTCAACATCGAAGGCTTCACAAACCCCAAAAAGTGCCAAAATATTTATATATGTATTGTGTACAGAAGAATTTGATTGACCGATGTATTCCCACCCCCAGGTCCCGCCATTACACTGAATGCTATGGTTATATAATAGTTCATTTCCACGTCTTCAGCATTCAAGCTACTAACGAAACTTTAATTAGGCTACTTTCTTCTTGATTAATTATTCATTATATGTGATTTAATGAAAACATCTTGACAATGTTTAAAAGTAAGCTGAGCCTACCCTATTGGCATAACCGTGGATCGAACTAACGAATACATGAACCGAATACTCTCCAAAGTGAAGAGCTATTGGTCCGTAAAACTAGAAAAATCGAGAATTTTTGTGAATATTTCGTTCGTAAGTTCTAATTTTCATTACTTTAACAACGAACAAGGCCACAAAGGATAATGAGTGGAATATGCTACAAAAATTTCCATATTTATTTATTATGAAGGCCATTTATACACGTCATGTATGTATATATTAATAAGGAAATGTCACGGTACCTATTTCTCCATTTTGTGTCAGAATGGATTGACGGATTTCTATAAACAAGTTACCAATAAAAAATGCTTCATGTACAGAATGCTAAAATGCCAATTATATTTTTCAAAATTGGAGTGAGGGAGTGAGAACAGGAAAAAAAACGTTTGCGGTGGGTCCAAACTAATTGCGCCCGAGCAGATAGAAATTGGAAAAAAAAAAAATTGACCAAGGACTGATTATGAGCGAATAGCTGGTTATATTATCCAAATTACAGAATTTGAATCACAGTATCTGTGTCATATTCTTCAACAGTTAACTAAGAACTCATAGAGCAATCAGAAAACGTAATATAGTTAAGTACTGAAGATGAAAATTTCTAGAATAAATTCTCAAAAACATAATCAATTATTCCAAAAATTTTTTAAATCAGTTTATAGCACCAAAAATTTTTCAAATGTTTTCAGTCCTTTCAACGATAAGGAATAACGAATTTTTAAAGTACTTTCAACAAACTACTCACATTTATCTCCTAAAACAAAATTATTAATAAATGAAATATTTTCAAAAATTTTGGCTTTTCTCAGATTTCGTAAACCGTTGAAGCCTTTCTTTCAGAGTTGACGGTGAGTCAAATTTTTGTCGAGGATTTTTTATAGCGAATATTATACAATAAATTCTGACAGCTGACAATATATGTTCAAAAGACCTTCTCGTAAGACATAAGACATCTCATGTTTGAATCACATTTGCGGCGCATGCACGAGTAATTGATATTGCCTAGGTTTTGAAATTCCAAACCCGAATTCTGTCAGGAATTACTTCACACAATACACGACTGCATTTTAAGGAAGAATCTGACACGAAACTAATAATAAATTTTATTTAAAAAAAAAAAAAAAAAAAAAAAACTCCGTTAATCTGAATTAGTGACTCTTATTGGTGGATATGCCCAAATTTATGACAGTAATTTTGTCAATTTTTAAGCACTCATTTTCTTCAATTACACCATTTTAATTTTTTAATTTTCAAATGTGAATAGCCTAGGACATTCTCCGGATGGTCAGCAACATTTTAAGCCTATTTTCATAAAAATCTATAAAGTAAAACACTTGTGAGCGAACGAAATTCAGTTAGTTTCGGAGATAGACATACCAAACATATAACCACCTTCGTACGCAGCAGGTAAAAATTCACATTCCACTCTCATTATATAAACACACATAAGGAATAAAATTAAATGAAAAATTGTCGAATAAGTTAGAAATTTAGAGATAAAATTAAATTTTCAGCTCGTTTTCAGAGTACCTACCTATGGTGATTCATCTTGGTCCACATAATTATTTTTTCTTCAAAAAGTAATTCTTCATTTTCATTTATTGCACATGAAATTATTTTTCATAAATTAAAAATTTCTTAATAACGTTATTCCGAATCGTCTTGAAAAAAGTAACATCTAATGAACAGAATAAACCGAAAACCAATACAACACGGATGATGTAATTGTTGGTTACAGAAATGAAAAGAGCTAACATTTTCGCATTTGAAAAATTAAGTCTTCATTGTTAGACAAAAAACAGAAACTCAAAATAGACCGTAATGTGAAGAAAAACACCGAAATTTAATTTTTCAAAGCCGATGAATCAATTATAGTTCACACATTTTTCTTAAAAGCCTTTGATAAAAATTAAATAGAAATAAAAATAAAAATTTTAGAAATTGGAAAATTAAATGTCAACAAAAAATACATTCCTTAAATTTTCTAAAACGTTAAAAAAATCAAATAAAGAAATGTAGGGTTGTAATTTCACCGAAGTATAAACGAATGTATGATTTTTTGAAAGTAATCCAAATCTTTTAGAGGAAAAATTGTTTCCTTCTCATAAAGTCCTCTTTCAAAAAAAATTGTATTCATTCTCATAGCTGCAGTTACAGTGGAATGAAATTAACCAAACGGCCTAGTAAAATTAAAAGTGAATGTAGCTCCCGAAAACATGAAAAACGGTTAAAGAAATTGACTTAATTCATTAACTAAAAACCCTAAAAATGATTTTTATTCCAATAATTTGTTGTACTAATGTTTATTTACTCGTTGAGGCCAACCATGAGATACCCAGACGAATTTTTGACATTGAAAATGATCAAATAAGTTTTAAAAGTAACAAAGAGAAGAATAGTTTCAGTGAAAAATCAACAAAGCGGATGCATTTTATGAATCATTCAGAGGTACAAACTTGGTGAAAACATAATTATATCCTATCGTAAACTATAAAAGAATCAGCAATAATTGTATGTTTATTTGAATATATGTATATATGTATATACGTATGTACGTATATATATATATATATTTACTTGCAATACACTACGGCATCCGCGAAGGTGGATATAATTACAGCACCTAGCACATATAAACTTTGAATACATATACTTGTGACCCATGATGAAATACAGTATTTATTTTTACAGCACCCACAGCTTCGTCACTAACTGTAATTATAGCACCATCCTAGGTTGCCAAATATACCGATCCACTTCTAAAAATTTTTTTCTTCTTTGAATGAAAAGAATGAGACGAAACCAGTCAGTAGAGGCAGACTGGATTTTAAATAATATTGGAATTAGGTTGCCTACACTCACAGACGCAACGTCTGAAATAAAGTTTGTAGGAAAAATTATCTTGGATGATAATCCCTACTCAATTTGAGAACTGCTAGTCCAGTCAACAAATTGAGTCTAGAGGGAAATTTTTTGAATAGTTTTCTTGATTTCTGGTATTTGTTTGAAAGTGTTTGGAGATGAATATAATAAAAGTGCTCGAATCTCTGAGGAGAGCTAACTCTAAGGCATCCCAAAATGTGTATATTGTTTCATTGTTTCGTAAATATCTCGTGGATGATTTTTCATAAGCCTAAAGTTATAAAATTTACTACAATAATGTCACCATACGATTTTTCCCTATCAGAGTTTACGAGAAATTTGCTTGTCAGTATCAAATTATTTATCAACTATTATTAAACCCACATTTTTTGATAGTTGGGTTCATTGTTTAGCGAAAACTACAAAACGGATAGGGCTCAAATTTTTACGAGAGATTTTCTTCATATGGAAGAAAGTTTGAAAAATGTTTAGCGCCAATTAACTCAGTAGTTTCCGAGAAAACTGGAAAATAAAAATTGCTTCAGTGAACTTAGTGTTCGGGATTTTGAGAAAACTACAAGATAGAGCTGAAATTTTCACGAAAATTAGTCCTTATAAGGTACCAAGTCTGACAGGAATTCGGTAGTTATTCGTTTGGTATTTTCCGAGAAAACTGGAGAAAACAAATTCCAGGAAAAGTGGTTTTTTCACGACTATGAGAAAACAATAATAGGGATCGGGCTAAAATTTTTACGAAATATAGTTCTTAATATAATATAGTCCTAAGTTTAATAGAGGAGACTTGATTTTTTCGCTTAATTTTATTTTACTTTAATTTTATTTTTCTTTTGGAACGTACTGAATCAACAGGCAATGATTACCTATCAGACCTGCTACTGGCTACTTAAATGAAAATAACCTCTCATAAAAATTTCAGCCCGATTTCCTTTGTAGTTTTCTTGGAATTTTGAAAAAAGCATTTTTTTAACAGTTACAGGTTTTACATTTTTCTCAGACACTACTGAACAAATAGGCAATAAACTTCTATCAGACCTGGTCCTATATAAAAAAAATTACTAAGCCACTTTTCCATCAAAATTTTGAATACATTTTTTTCTGTATTCCCGGAAACCCTTGAACCAATAAGCACTAAATGTCAAATTTCTATCAGACCTGTGCCGCAATAGATATTTGTTATACCAAGTCTGAAAAGAGTTTGGTGCTTATTCGCTCAGTAGTTTCTGAGAAAACTGGAGAACAATAAATAGTTGCAGAGAATTTTCGTTCATGGTTTTGAAAAAACTACAAAAGGTATAATAAGGCTGAAATTTTTAAGACACGCAATCAATCTTTTTATAAGACCAGATCTGAAAAAGGTTTGATGCCTATAGGTTCAGTAGTTTCTGAAAAAACTGAAGAACAAAAAAATCCATGAAAATTGGTTTTTCCAGAATTTTGAAATAACTACAACAGGAATATTGCGTTGAAATTGTCACGAAAGATTTTCCTTATGTTACTCAGTTGCAAGTCTGATAAAAGTTTGTTGCCTTTTTGTTTGGTGGTCTCCAAGATAACTGAAAAAAAAAAAAAAAAATTTTGCTAGAATAGTGATTTTTCCATAATTTTGAGAGAATCGGGTAGAAATTTAAACGATAGATTTTCCTTATACATATATATATGTATATATGCAAGTTTCATAGAAGTTTTATACCTATTCGTTCGGTAATTTTCTAGGAAACTCAAAAAGAATTTTGGTTCCTGGTTTTGAGAAAACTACAAAGGGATCGGGCTGAAATTTCAACGATGGATTATCATTATGTTAGTGCAAGTTCGGTAAAAGTTAAATTAGTATCTTTTATTTATGATACAAAGAGATATGAGCGTCGTTTTTGCATTGCATTAATTTAGGTTTTTTTTTTGTTTTCCCATTTTTCCATTTTTTTAACATTGTCATTAAAAATTGCCAAACTGGGTTTTCTAGTCCACTGGAGTTTTTTAAAACAATTCCATTGATCTTAGGAAGGATTATAATTACCAGTGGCCCCCGTGGTTTTATCACTGCTGAAATAATATTCAAACTTTCTAGGAGTTTTTTATTTTTCTACTTGTACCCTCTAAAAAAAAAAAAAAGTTCCTACACCCCTGCTAACTTCCATGAAAATTTCAATCTGCTCCCTCTAATCTTTTCCTTAAAATCCTGAAAAATCTACTTTTCCAGGAGTTTTTTCTGTTTTTTAGTTTTCTCAGAAACTACTATACAAATAGGCACTAAACGCCTATTAGACAGGGTCCTATGTAAGGACTACTTTTTATGAAAATTTCAGTCCAACTATCTACCCCTTTTGTCATTTCTTCAAATTTTGACTTTTCCAGAAATTTTTTCTACTCCAGTTTTCTCGGATATTATTGAAATAATAAGCATTAAGCTTCAAACTTATTTCAGACCTGTGCCTATATGAGAATTTCGTGAACAATTCAGCTTGATAACATTTGTCATTTTCTCAAAATCCTTGAAAAACCACATTTCGGAAAATTTTGACTTTTCCAGTCTTCTTGGAAACTATTGGACCAATATGCACTAAAATCCTATCAAACTCGGTCCTGAATTACATAAATACTATACCTCAAGAAAATTTCAACCCGATCTTTCATCATTCTCTCAAAATTCAGGTAAAATAATTTTTCCAGCAGTTTCTTTTTTTCCATTTTCTCGGAAACTACTGAACCAATTAATGGGCACTAACTCCTATCAGACCTAGTCATAAGTTATATAGTGAGAAGTCCGAGATCTGGACCTTAAAATAAAAATTATTTTCGACAAAAACAAGACAAAATAATGACGTCACAAGTTCAGACAATTTTTCGAGAGACAAAATTTGAATTCAGACATTATATTATCCGAATTCGAACTCGTATTCAGATGAAGACGTGAAGACAGAAATAAAATCTGATTCTCTTTCAGGCAATTAAAATGCATTTTATTTCAGTAACGACTCTTCCAAATTCAGACAATTTCAGACAATAATTTGGTTCGATCCGACAGACTGGCACCATGAGATATATATTAGATGAAGACGAATTGAATGAAAGTAAAAACCCATCGACGGACATGAATGCAGCCAACCTTTTTGCTTTATCTCCGGTCTTTCCACGCTTTGCTTGCGGTTTGCAGTCATTTAATATATTTTATTATATTATATTTTATCAGTTATCCACGTGCGTTTTAGCCTATTGTATGTCGACGTATATATTTCTGCTTTCTGTAATCTTATTGGCTGTAGACATTTTATATTTCCTCACGCTTTTTATGTTATCGACATTGCATGTTTGAAGGCAATTAGCAGACAATAAGTGGGGAAATTTCCTTAACAAGAAGAACTGATTTGCAAACACGAATTCTAATTTTTAAATCACTCTCTTCTTTGCACTGGCGACACCCGGTACTGGGTTTGTCTTTGCAAATGAGTCCTTTTTGTGTAGGCGGATAGTAGCAGGTCCAAGTCACAAGTCGTATGTCTAAGTCCTCACGTTAGGCAATTTAATATGTATACCATCTTCGTGATGCAGAATACGATTCAATCTGATCTACCTTGAAGACAACTAGGATGGTAGTTGGTATTCCAGATAGGTTCAGTTGAAGACCAAGGCAAACTAGGAATGTTCTTTCGTCATGAAGGATTAGTAGTGACAACACACAAGTCATTTCTAGTTTTGCCAGTTGTACATCGCACTTCAAGGCGATCTTTTGAAAACACCTGCGAGGTGAAGTATCAGTCGACAATACAATCAGATGGAGTTCCTGGCATTGGTTAGGAGGGAAATTTGGTGTGTTGAAGACAACTTTAAGACAAGCTTGGTTCAAGATGACTGCCTTGCTCTGTCATTTAAAGGCTGCATCGAGCCTTCTCTTTGCGCATAGTGGATTTGACTCCTTCTATGTTAGTAATTTTCTCACCTCATCCTCACTTTCAACCAAAAGCTCCGAGACCTAAAGTTTCATATTAAGAGTCTTTAAAACAACAAAACCATCACTCATGAAGACACACAATTAGGTGAAGACACAACAGCTTTCTGATGGTTTCCCCTACTTGTTGTCTGCCATAGCTTTTTTTTTAACTTTTTATTTTTCCGCTACACACTTTGCTTTGTTCCACTTTGTTGACACTATAGTTCTTTTGTAATTATAGTCTTTGACAAAATAATTCTGCTGTTTGTTTTTGTAGGTTTCGAACCTTGTATGGATCGAAACTTTGTTAGGCTCTTCTATCCTCACAACTTAGCTTATTGCTGATTCGTCATATTAATTTGCTGAGGTATGAAGACAAATGTAAGCTGCGTTTTGCCATGTCCGAAGAAGTTTAATTCAAGTCAAGAAGAATTCAGCCGTAGGACATAGTCAAAGTTAAAAAATAAAATATCTTGTAAACACAATTCAAGACCCCTCGATTCAGTGTTTTGGCTGCATGATGCCCTAACTTTAGGAAATTGTGACGTCATTAGCATTTAAACACCACTATACATTAAAGGTTGACTTTATGACACGTAACAGGAATCAATTTCGTATGCCTCATAAAATATGGCGACTGTGGCAGGAATTGATTTTGGACGCCTCAATAGGTACTGTGGCAACTTCCTACCAGTGGTGACAAGTGTGCTTACGCACTCACTGGTAGGTTGTGTGGCCTGTCTCTACATTACATATGGCAAACACACTTTTGGTTCAACAGGTTGGTAGCTCACCCCTGAAAAACCCCACATTTCCAAAAAAAATTTTTTTCTTTTCCATTTTCTGAAAAAAGTATTGAACTTGGTAGTTAATAGGCACTAAAACCCTATCTGACCTGGTCCTATGTAAAAACTACTTTTTATGAAAATTTCAATCCAATAACCTTTCCATTTTGTTGTTTTTTCAAAATGCTTGAATAATGACTTTTCCAAAAATTTTTTCTTCTGCTACCTTGAGAACTACCAAAATAACAACCACATCAAACTTCTTTCTGACTAGCTGTACTTATAAGTACTACCCTTTGAGATTGTTTCAGTCTGATCCATCTCGTCAATATTTCAACATCCTAGAAAATCAACTTTTCTCACAGTTTTGTTTCTTTTCCAGTTTTATAGAAAACTATTGAACTTGTGAGGACATGAACATTGTCGTACACCTTCCACTAGCCTATTGGCAACTGTGTGGCCATGTAGATAGCGTCGTTGTTTTTCCAACCTGTACGTTGCCAGTTCCATCCCCAGAGTCGACAGAACTTATAAGCATTAAACTCCTATCTCGCCTGGCGTAAGGACAATTTTTTGTAAAAATTTCAGTTCGATGACCAATCCCTTCTGTCGTTTCTCTAGAACTGAACAATTATTTCTCCATCATATTTTTTATTTTCCAATTTTGTCAGAAATTACTGAATCAATAGCCACAAAATTTCTATCAAACATGTACCTGTATGGCAAATATCATTTGTGATAATTTCAGTCCGATCCCTTCTGTTATTCTCTCAATATCTTGGAAAATCCAGAATTCCAACAATTATTCTCTTTTCTAGTTTTCTAGGAAACTATTGAACTTATTAACACTCAACTCCTATCAGGTCTGATGTAAGTTGTTCGTAAAAATTTCAGTGCAATGACCTATCTCTTTCATTGTTTTTTCAAACTGCCTGAAAAACCACTTCTCCAACATATTTTTTCTTTTTAAATTTTCTCAGAAACTACTGAATCAATAGGCACAAAATTTATAACGCACCTGCCTCTGAATGAGCACCATCTTCTGTGAAAATTTCAGCCTCATTCCTTTTGTCATTCTCACAACATCCTAGAAAATCAATTTTCCTAACAGTTTTTTTTTTTTCAATTTTCTCAGCAACAACCGAATTAATAAGCATTAAACTCGCATCAGATCAGATCTTATAAAATTATTATAAGGACTATCTTTCATGAATTTCAACTCTCTACCTTTAGGATTTACAAATAAGAGAGAATAATAGAAAGATAATACCTATCATAAACTTTTTGAGAAAACATCACATAACATAGAGGTTTTTAACAACATCCTTTATGTGAGCAATGTTGTCAAATTTCGGGCTTGAGGTCATAGTGACATTATACACACAATTTATATACAGTGGTCGATGCTACTGCATTCTGGCGAGAAGTAGTATTAATCAGTATATAATGCATAATTATAAAATGTCATTACGGTACCCAGGCGAAAATTCGTTTTTAGACGTTTCAGACTACCCACAGTCCAAAAATCGCATTCCTATTAAAAAACTTTACCACTCCCGAAAACGGGTGCAGTAAGGTATATTTGGGTGCTGTAAATACTGTATATGATCAATTTTGGTATTGTAATTACAAACAAATATCGATATAAATATCGATTAATATCCATATATATAGATTAATATCGATATAAATATAGATTACTATCAATATTATTTTGCAATTTTTTCAAGTAAGCTCTCTCTCCATTTCCATCTACATCTCCATCTCGTCGCCATCTCTATCTCTATTTCTATCTCTATCTCCATCTGCAAATTGGGTTTTCAACCGAAGCATTGCTGCGCTAGAGTTTTTTAGGCTTGTAATAAAACTTTTAATAAGCTTCACGATTATTCCTTGAACTTCTTCGAAATGTGAATACGGCACCTTCATTGGCATCTAGCCCAACAATTTAATTAAAAATTATAGTTTATTGTTTTCAGAAACAAAATTTTACAATCATTCGTAAAAGTCAGTGAACTAATTTCGTTTCTAACGTTTGTGTTGCGAATACGTTATTTTACATTTTTGAAGCAGTTAATTCAGTTATTATTTCAACTAATGCTGACATACGCCGTTAAATCTGTTTCAATAAACGATCTACTCTTACATTAATGGAAATAAACTCGAATGCGAGCAAAATATTATTCTGTATTTTCAAAACCATACAAGACCGAATGAATGTTAAATGATGACAAGAATTCACGTAAAGTTTGTGGCTCTCTCTTTAAGAGAAAATAAAAAAAAGAAAAAAAAAGACAAAAGACAAAATAATATAAAACTTATTTTTATATTACTGCAAACCTCCACACGAGAAATCTCATGCTGCTGAATTTTGACCTAAGAAAGAAGATAAAATGATAATATTTTCAAAAAGTTTTCGTTAACTTGTCGTCATAATAACTTTTCCACTCCTGAATACTAAGTGTTTCCTCAGATGCCATTCGAACTTTAACAGTACTTAGGTAGTACAGCTTATGAAAATAAAAAAACCAAAAAAACACATGTTTAATAAACGCGAGGTAAAATTCTCAATATTTAAGAAACCAGAAATATTAAAAGCATGACATTAGGAAATTTCCTTCAAAATTGTTATTTAATCAAGTAAGCTTGTAGTATTCGCCACAAGTAACAAAGAAATTCTTTTCACTTTTAGCCCTATCTTATAAAGTAAAGGTGCTAGGAGTTCCCAAACATCTATAAAATAAATCCAAGGTACCTACGAGTTTAAGTAGGTAGGTAACTAGGTACGCAGGTATTAGCCAAATTCTGCAAATTGCCAATGGGTCTGATGTTAATTAAGAAAGAGCGAAAGTGAAGAGGACCATGTCTTTTCTTCGTGACGAATACTGTAGATCTACATAATCATATCACAATTTTTAAGTAATTTTGTTCATGTTATACTTTCAGTATAGGCCTACCTAATTCCGTAATTGTTGAGAACAAAACATTTGTTCTTAAAACCTTTTTACTAATTTTGAGGTGCACGATCAACTCAAATTTGGATGGCTTCTCAGAAAATATCCTCCATACTATTACTTTGAATTACTCAAAAATCACTCAAAATGATACTTAATTATACTGAGCGTAGGAGACCCTTTTTACAGCAACCAAAAGAATACCGAGCAATCTATGACGTTACTATTTCTAGGAAAAACAATTTATACGGATTTTTAAAGACGTCAATTTTTCTGAATATTGACACTCAAATATACATGTGGCAAGATAAATGAAGATGAGTCACTCCTTTCTTTCTGGCAAAATTCAAAAAATCATTGGTCATATTCTGAAACATTAAGGGGAGATTTGAACAAAAATAAAACAAAAACTCTAGCGCAGCAAGCTACGCTAAAACATGTAGGTATTCTTAAACAAAAAACCCCCCAAAAAAACCGACTAAATGAATAAATACAATAAAAAATTCAGAATATGAAAAGTTTCTGGCAGAATGTTGGGTAAAAATTATGTTTCAAATGAAATGTCAACGAAATTCGTAATGAATAGTATTGTGTGAAGTTACAAAATGGTAGGTACCCTAGTTATTAAATAATTTCTTAGCAAATATAATAAAAGCAAGCCTGCCTTCTGCCCAGCTTCTTTGATCCATCTGGATTTATCTTCTTTTCTGAGCAATAGTTCAAGATTTTTTCAAATCACTTCTATGCAAGCCGATTGAAACCAAATTTAGCAGAATGATAGAATATAATGCAGTAGAGATTGGTTACAACAAATTCCAAGTGACTGTGAAATCCGTCTGTTGTAGTCAGCTATTGGCTAGAACAAACAGATTGTTGTAACTAGGTTGTAAATGTTGGAATGGATATGTGGGTCATATAAAATGACGGTTGTCGCAAATTGATCAGTACTAATCATCAACAATACATATAAGAATACTAATTTGTACTTTCAATGGTCATTAAAATGAAGTTTCATACTGATTAAATCACACATGATAATTTTTAGAAGCACAAAAGTGATCCCTAATAGAATATTGGGATGGGATGGAAAATGTGGTTTACTGTATGAAAAAAATTAAGAAAACATAAGTGAATGAACTTGTTGTATTTGATTTATTGGCTTCACTTGGCACCAAAATCTGTTTGTAGCAGCCAATATATTATAGTAGCCATATTTGTTGTAGCTGATTCTCCTCATCATAGAAGTAAATGGAGTTCTGTCAGGACTAGGCATTTTGTGTGTTACAGCTGACAGTTTGCTGTAGCGTGTATGTTGTAGTGATTTCTACTGTATATTCAACGTTGGGACTAAATTTCATGAATAAGAATTGCTCGAAAATTAAACATTTTAGAATCACTGAAGTTCCCATAAGATAATAAAATAAAATATACTGGACATATCATCTGGCTGATCTATCCTTGTTTAGATCCGAATAAGTGTAACAAATTTAGCGCCTATAAGATTAAAATTGCAGCCTGAACCACATTACATAGAATATAAATATATATGTTACCATCAATATCCAAAATCAGTCAATAATAGTTTTAAATAGTCAAAAATAATATTGACTGATATTTAATTACATTATTCGTCAACACAAGAACTAACTTAAATATGAACTAGACTATATCAGTTTTGACTGGTCAGTACTAGTATTGACTGAAAATTATTAATGTCAAAAGTTGATTTTAGTCAAAAACATTACTTATTCATTATACAAACGTGTAGAAGAAACAGTTAGAAGCTTTGCCACAAACCCCTCTTTTTAAAATTTTTTTAACTCACCCTTACTCTCTCAGTACTATAAAGGCATAAGAAAAAAAAATTAATCTCACCTTATCATCCAATATATGATAAAAATAGCAATACTTTTAAATAATTTCTGACACCTTATCCATGCTTTTATCATAGAATAGTTATTAGGTAAAACTGGTTGTTTAAAAAAAAAGTTAGTAAAAAAATCAAAAAAATTAGAAAAAATGTGGTCTGGGGACAAAGCCTTCCTCATTCTTTCTACACATTCGTATAATGATTAAGAAATGGTTTTGACCTCACCAAACCCCCCACTGTACAATAAAAGAATAGGCGTGTGTCAGAAATTATTTTTTTTAATTTTTAAATTTTTTAAAAATAACAAATATAGGGCCACATAATTATGAGATAATAATCAAC
The DNA here is from genome assembly GCA_011428145.1 of Ericerus pela. Taxonomy (NCBI): domain Eukaryota; kingdom Metazoa; phylum Arthropoda; class Insecta; order Hemiptera; family Coccidae; genus Ericerus; species Ericerus pela. The sequence continues at coordinate 734,805 of WOFM01000210.1, forward strand.
AATAAATTGATTAGATTGAAATTGGTATTAATTTTTGTATAATTCTTGTGGAATACCTTTTTGTGAGAGATATTCACAGTCACACATAGGTTTTCAACAGCTTTGCGTGTTTTGCCACTTTGTACGTCAAAGTACAGGAGAACCAAATCCAAGGCAAACTGGCGATTTTGTTACCAGTTTTGTGAGCTTATATAATGGATTTGGCACACACATACCTACATATACGTATAATATTATGTCATAAATTACGTCATTTCTTCCCTTAGTTTAGGTGATAAGAAACAACGCAGCACATTTGGTGCCAGTCTGTAACATCACCGAGATTGTTATCAGGTATTTGATCACGGCCCATATACTTAAGAATGAACGAAAATTCATTTCTAGGGATGTAAAAATCCTTATAAGCAAAAAAAAAGTGTTAATCATTATTAGATAGGTACTTTTTTTTCTCGATCTCAGGAAGAAACCATTTTACAGGATGAATGTTTTTATTGAATTGATTTCAACGATGATATTTTAGAAGTAATACTACTGAATATTAGAAACTCTTGGCTTCTATGTACCCTGAGTAGTATAAGTTTTAGAGATTGGGACTGCTATACGAATAAAATTTTCTGTATTGCAAAATAATAGTAAAAAATAAATAACACATATCTGCATCCTATATACCATAGTAAAAACGAATCAAGTTAGTAATTAGCCATTTTCTGATTTTAACTAATTTCATAGGGTTCAAATAGCAGCAAATTACAAGGAAAATACCAAAGTAAGTAAAGTCATTTTAGGTTAACATAGTACAAAAAACACTTGAGTAGCATTTCCTTGCCTCTTGATACCCTTCGGTTATAAAATTGATTAAGGTTGAACAAATGACATAAAAAATTACTCCGACCAATATTATTTCAAAACCAAACAAGAGCAGCTTCATTCTAAAGAAAACTGAACTAGAGTGAAAAGTTTGACTGGTAAACCTACATTGAAATGATTTTTGATGGGTAAACATCTTACCACTTGGTCTACGGTTGGAGCTAAATGAGAATTACAATTATGAGATTTACGTAACTCATAACTCTAACAATTTTAACTCTCATTTTTGTATCTTACATAATGTGTAGGTATATGATTGTGTATGTGCACAATGCATATGCTCACAAACACACTATTATGTTTACACATCAATTTTTCATGAGTATATCCCCTGCGGAACTCACCTTTTTTTCTTTTTTTTTTTACTTCCTACATGAACAAAAAACTCATGTCACTACGATTTGATTAGAAAAGTAACTAAACCATAGCTATATAGGTAGACTAAAAAATTTCAACAATATCAAATCCTTTTAAGTGACGAATAGCGACATATGTAAGCATAAAAGGTATACTCACGGCTAAAGTTCAGGTTTATGGAGGCTGCTACCTCTCCCATTTTATTTTTAGCCACCACCTTATAGAGTCCAGCATCCGTTTCGATGACATCGTCAATTTCCAGCACCGCCAAAAACGTATTCGTACCGATCGACTGCAGTTTGACAATCGTACGGTGATCTTCGACTAATTTCAAATCGCCTCGGTACCACGTGATATCCGGCCTGGGACAGCCCAACAGTTTACACTCGAATATGAGTTTGTTGCCCTCATCTTCCTGCCTTAGTTGTGGCTTCTGCGTGAAACTTGGAGCAAAATCTTCGGCTACCCCCATTTTTCGAGTTCAACGAATTGAATTCGAAAACGAACGGTAACCGGATCTACCTGCAAAAAAGAAAACAAAAGTCATAAATAAAAGATAGGAAAAAGGGCAAACTTCACTTCGGCTAATCGCATTTGTAATAAGTTGATTGAAAGAAAGCGTTCTTCTGTCATCCCAAAAACCAAAACTTTCGGTTATACTATAGGTAATATTTTTGCATTCAAATTGGAACGCAAAAAAGAACTAATCTGTGTTCTATTTGTGACAATGAATACCTTTCAGATTAGAGAGGATAAGAACATTTTTTTATGTCGAAAGTCAACCCTAGGTTTAAAAATTCGTTTATCTTGGGATATTCAAATCCGTCATCTAGCACTGGTGCATAAATTTCCTTTTTATCAATCCATCTTCGTTCTTTTGTTAATTTCGTATTACAATCCTTTTTTATTCTTATCGTCATTGTAACAACACATAACAACTTTTCTTTTTTTAGTTTTACTTGACTTTTGCAAAGTTTTCTGCTCTATAGCAATATAAAAAATATTTGACTCCTTTATTTTGAACTAGTAACGCTTGACGCGTGTAAGCCTACCGACTTAGTACTTCATACATATTTCCCCAATGAATAAGTTTTTCTACCTTCAATAAATCTAAGATTTCTTTTTTTTAAATTTTTAATGGGCTTTGGCTAAGTGGACCTTTCATCCAGCGTCTGAAGGATATACCTACATATATACATGGATGTAGAAGTGACAGGAGGGGATGGTCGGGATCCGCTGGCCAATAGTCTACCAGGCATGAATTTTTCAATTACAAACTGGAGCATCAATAGAACAGAACCGAATAACCGCCATTTAGGGTCGAGAATGTACCAGCGGCTGATTTCGAACTCGCTACCTTTTGATTTCAAAGCCGAGTACCAAAATTACTACGCCACATAGACCACTCTTGGATTTCTGAAAATCCTTAAAATGATATGCAGTTATTAATTTATGTTATTTAAACATTATTATATTTTAATACATCGAATTAAAATTAGCGATTGTTGAGATAACTCGCATAAATTTTTTTAACCATTGAGCTACTGCAATACAATTTGAGAAATTTACCAAGTTAAATTTTTTATATTCCATTCATGGCCACAATTGAAGACTGCTCTATATAGAATTCACATCATTTCAATCAAGTAAAATATTATATTTAAAAAAACTTTTCGACTTCCTGTGTTCAACATTATGAAACCATGAACACATCAAACTCTATCGCACAGTTTTACACTCCGTTTTGTTGTAAAATCTACATTGACCTTCCAATTCGTTCATGCAATTTTTTCTTTCACTCTTACCCAAAAAATTTCTTTATATACAACAATAACAGATAAAATTTTGTTTTCACGAAACTGAAATAGGCAAACTTTAAAATCTCAATTCAACTTATCAAACATATGATCATTGTGCAAGTGGTCACTTGAAACTTCAAATTATTAAACTATGAGTAAGAATTATAAAATAAATGCTGACTACGTATTTTCTGACTGAGGAAAATAGCCGAACTCGTCTCTCGTCGATCAAAATCGACTAACCAGTGCCAAATGTAAGCAACCAAAAAATTAAAATCAAAAAATCAAAAAATCAAAAAAATCAACGCATAAAAAAAGCAAGCGTAAGACACGTACAGCAGGCACATAAAAAAATAACAACGAAAATTATTGTTTTTTTTATTTATTTATAATTAAACTATTTTGTTTTCCCTCGTTCTTGACTTCAAAATAAATAAATAGGAAAAAAGCATTTTGTTTTTCAAATAAATAAGGCGAACTAACTTGTCATCACACAGATGTTACCAATTACTCGAAAAACGAAAATTTAGAACAACAAAAGAAAATTAGGTTCGTCACAGAAATTAGTCGAAAAGAAAATATGCACAGTTACTATTTAAGTTTAAGTTTAGCTTTTTGCGCAAGCAGATCCGGACGCACGCCAACAAGATAGCTGAATGGAGCAAAATAGTTGATATTTGAGCCAGTTATAATTTAAAATTATAAATTTTCAAGAACTCGAGCAATAAAATGAAGAAGTTAAATCAACAAAATACAAATGCCACTGAAATCATATGCAGAATGAAGACAAAAATCATCTTCAATGATAGACCCTAGAAACTTAGAAGTAGCCAAGTAATTATAAAGAGTAGCAAAGAAAATAAAATAAATGCAGAGAAGTTAATCACCTACAATTTTTCTAACAGTACATACTTATAATTAGTAAATAATCTCATTTATACGATCAGGCTTGAAAATATTTCGAAGAAGACTTTAAAGAGTATTTACAGCGGAGGGGAACCAGAAAAATAGATAAAATTTGATAAAAGAAAATATTAATACAAAGGGAGACATGAAGCAGAATTGGATCATCCAATACTGAATTCAGCACTAGTGATACTACTCAAAACAGCGGTTAGACACAAGCTCATCATATTTCAATAATTTTAACCCCGTACTTGACCAATTTATCCTTGCTATTTGTTAATCAATGATAAATAACTCTGACGTTGCTCAACCATCTCACATTATAGGGACCAGAAAGATCCCAAAGCTGCACATGAATATCAGTCTGCGCGTGCTAACAAGTTTTCAGATTATTCTAAGTAAAGTAAAAATAAAAAAATAATTGAGAGGAAAAAAAAAACTAATTCCGGAGGAAGTCGTTGACATTATGTAGAACACAGAGGCAAAAATTTTTCATTACCTATTCGCTGTCGACTTGTCGTATCAGTCGTATCACTCATTTCCGCAGTAATCCATCCCAACTAATGTTCATCACTCTTTGAAGGACGACTATGTTCCTGAACTTTCGACGACTCATTTATATTATATTTTAAAATGATAAAATAACTTAGTAATTTGAAAAAATGAAATATAAAAAAATATTTGTCACATTTTCTTACCTCCCCCCAAAGCACAAATGAAATTAACAAATTTCCTCATCTTAAAATTTTTAAATTTCACAAAGGCATGATCTTCATCCATATGGTGGCACAGAGGACCACAACGTCTGTTTTAATGTAACCCAATCACTAAATGTCGTATTTTTAGAACTGCTACAGCGTTTTTAATGGCCATTTCGGGCTCAGACAGAGATAACGACATAACAACGACGACATTGGAGTGGGCACTGCATTATTCATCGGACGTTACTGCCAAAAAGTGTATAAACACTGGAAACTTCGAAACGGAATCACTTTATTCTCGACCTGCTTTTTGTTTTCAACTTTCAATACATCGTAACTTATAGGGAAACAAACAAAAGTCAAAATTCGACAATTTTCAAATAATTAGCTTTGTTTTTCCGATGACAAATAGTAAGAAACGAAGACAGAAAAAAAACCGAAGGCGGTAATGCTGTATATTTTGACACACTTAAAATAATATGGTAAGTAGTAAAAAAAAAAAACATTAAAAAAAACATGAGGATCAATCTAATGCGACCCGGTTAATTTCAAAAACTTGTCAACTAATCTTGAAAAAGTCTTATTAGACTGTTTGCATGTCACTACGCCAAACCGATATTTAGGCCATTGAGGAAAAATAGAAAAACAATATTTTTACCCACAAAACGGGCTTATTATTTTTTCAGAATTAGAACCTCTCAATGTTGGTTCAAAAGTAAAATTAGATCGAACCCACATATTTTTTTCGACAATTTTGACTCTGTAAGAATTTTTAATTTTTGGAAATTTGGAACATGAATTTGAGGAAACAGTAAAGGGCTAATTTATAAATCAATTTCAAAGGCAAAAAAATAAGAAGTAGAAATTTTCGGATTAAAATAGAGAAAAATATATCATTAAGTTACGTATCCACAATACTGACTCATTTGTAAGAAAAGATTGCATCAATACTCTTGTCCTTGGAAGAATACCGTTTTCCATGGATAATATCTCCATGCATTTTTAAAGTGAAAGTGTTTCGTCTTACTTCAACTATACGTATAGCAATGAAAATCAAGTTAAAAAAGAAACTCTAGCGCAGCAATGCTTTGCTACAAAACCCAGTTTGCAGATGGAGATAGAGATAGAGATACAGGTGAAGATAAAGATAGATATGGAGATGAGATGAAGAGAGAAAAAGAGAGAGAACTTACTTGAAAAAACTGCAAAATAATATCATTAATCGATATTTATATCGATAGTTATAGATATTTCATTGCTAGTTTCAGGTTAAGAAATATAAAGGTTGTGAATCGAGAAAGTAGAAGATTTGTAACAAGAAATAAAAATATACTCAAAGTAACGTCTCAGAAGCGTGTGTATTTACATCAATCGTGTATGTTGTAAGTAGAGCTTTTCCAAAGATTTTTTGTTTCCAATTTTCTCGAGGACCAAACTTCTTGCAGACCTGCTTCCATACAATAGCTATCTTCCATAAAAATTTCAGCCCAATCTCTTAGGTAGTTTTCTAAAAACCTTGAACACAAAATTTCTTCTAGAAGTTTTTCTTCTCCAGTTTTCTTGAAACTACTGAATTAATAGGCACCAAACTTTGAAGTAACTTGCACCAATATAAGGAAAGTCTATTGTGAAAAATTCAGGCCGATCCCTTTTGTCATTTTCTCAGAATCCCAGAAAACCGACTTTTCCAGAATTTTTTGTTTTACAGTTTTCTCAAAAACTAATTCCTATAGGAAAAAAACTTATTTCAGATCTGCTTTAATATGAGAACTATCTCTCGTAAAAATTCAAGCCCTACCCATCCAGTAGTTTTCTCAAAACCATGAACACAAAATTTTGGGCGATACACACACACACACACACACGCACACGCGCACACACGCACACACATCAACACATACACACACAAAAATTAGGTCAAAATGAAAAAATGGTACCATCTTTTCTCATGAAACGGATAATTTTCATCATCCCAACCCCTAACCTTTTTTTGAAGTCAATTTTAATACCCAGTTTGCTATACCGTTTGCAAGCAAACTGGGTAATTAGTTGTCTGCGTGCCGTAATACCTACTAATGCTTAGATGCTCGGCTTTGCAATTGAAAGATCAATAATTCGAGATCGGGCGTTGTCACATTCCCAACCCAGAGTGGCGGTGCATTTGGTTTGGTTTAGTTGTTGCTCTTACATATGATTGCAAAATTCATGGTGGGAGACAATTCTTTAATCAATATTAGTTAATTTATTACTTTATTGGGTTTTGGTAACGGAGCCATTTTACCCAACGTCCAAGAAATTATTGATGAAAGTGATAAGGGAAAAGGGTTTATTCAGGATCCGGTGGCCAGTGATCTCACACCATAAATTCTCCAATCGCATGTGAAAGCATCAAATAAACCGATTCATGGTCATTTTACCAAATCCAAAATACCAAATGGAAAATCTACCACACAACCATTTTACTAAATTCCAAATTTTCCAAAATCGTTTTACTCAACGGCTTTTCACCCAAACATAATTGTGATTTTAATAGTAAGAATATTTTTTAAAAACATAAAAAAAAAAAAATCCACTCCACTTTACCACCCACTATAAGATAAAGGTCAACCTTTTGGCAAGATGGTAAGATGTTCGGTAAATGGATTCGAAAAAAGGAATTGAAAAAACATCCGGATACTATCACAAGGGCTAATATTTTCTATTTTATTTTTTCAAAAAGGGAAAGGTTATTTTCCATCAATTTCTTCTTCAATTACCCCGCAATTTGTCCAAACAAATAAGTCAGATTTCAAAAATGACTCACTATTCAAGACGAAAACTTAAACTGTCAATGGAAGGTCAAGAAGACTAAGACTACAATGAAGACTGAATTTATTGATAGACCAAAACTTGCCAGTATATAATCAAGACCAAGACCCAATGTCCAAGATTAAGACCAAGAACAAGAATACCATGATCTTTGTTTTGCTTTTAAGCATCATAAATTAAGTAAACTTGAACTTGAAAAGAAATTAGGTAAATTTACATAGAATCCGCAGCGAGTAATCAGGTCAATCAGAAACTGTACTGATACCATACAATAACAATAGCATAGATCGACAAACACGCAAGAGCACAATGAAATGGACAAAATATCATACAAGCAATGTGGACCATCATCGCTCACAGTAAAAAATTTTAAAAGAGTGCAAAAAAATTTATTGTTTAAAGGGGAAAGAAAAAAAGGAAGAGCGAAAAAGAGAAAAATAAATGAAAGACGCAAATTTCTTACCACCCATAACGAAAAAATACCTAAACAAGGCTCTGGACAAAATAGTCTGAACAATTGAACGCGACACTTCCTCAGCATTTTGTCTCATTCAAAGATAAAAGTCGGCCTAGGTACTGCTCAGCGTTTTTCACTTTTCCCGACAAAAAAATTTTCAAAAAATGTCCAGCGAATTGAATACAGACAGATGTATACTAACAATCAATCGAAATCCTGGAAATAAAAGGCTGGTTAAATGAAACCCTAAAACAAGGTAGATGTAGAGGAACTCACAATTTTATTGAAAATAAACTGATATTTTCAACATTTATAAACAATAAACCAAAAATGGTCTACAAAATAAGCAAAAGAGATAGAAAATACTAAAATTTTCACAATAATGTCCCTACGGTAGAGTCAATATTTAGAGACAACTTCATGAAAATAATCTCGAGGTTTACTAATTCCAAAGTCTGCATCACTAAAGAACATAGCTCAACTACTTTCTTGCTATACTGCCCAAACAAAGCGAGGGATTTTGACGATTTTTTCACTCATGACATTTTTCATGTCAAAAATAAGACAAAACTAACAAAAGTGTTCAACAATTCTGCAGATGTACCATCGATTATCAACTTGATGATAACTGGGATGGAAAATGAACTTTTCAAAGCCAAATCGTGTGCCACGGTTGCAATTATAAACAATAATTTTCAATTTTCAAGCGCTAGGTGGAAAAAAAATTAATTCTATTTTTGTCGTAATTTTTGACTACGAAAAAATTATTTCTACAGATAATTACGAGTAAATGAGAAAAATTTTGCAAAACACTGTGTCACCGTCACCCATTTTTTCAAAGACATATTGACAAATACTTTAATCCAAGGATAACTAAATTACAGAGCGCAATGATATAATTGAAACATTTTAAAAGAGACTGGTTCAGGGACGTAGCGAGAGCAGCATTTTTTTTCAGTAGGAAAATTTGACAACATTTTTTCAAATAAAGCCTAAAATTTTAGATCACTGGTAGATTATTTTATAAGGGAATGAGAGGTAATCAAATAGTTTCCCAAACCACCTCCCATTCCTATCGCACCGGACTGGTTTTACCAAACATTTCATTAGACTTAAACTCACACAGATCAATGAAGTTCCGTTCCTTAAAAATAAGTTCATCCAAAATACACTCTGAAAAACTGCTCACACGTAAAAATTTTGATTATTTCAAAACTCATAAGGAGTGTTGATCCCGAAAACTTTCCTCTGTTACGTCCTTGGCACAGTACATACGAAACAAGACCCTTTTAAGTTTTCAGAATAATCAAAATCTTCGGCGTGGGCTAAATAACAAGTCGAGGATAAGATATAACTTAACTTTCTCCTAATTTTTGTACATTTATCGACATATACATTCTTAATATATTTCGACACCTTCAGAATAATTTCTTGGCTTACCTAGAAATATTAGTGAGCATTTTTCGTGGAATTATTTTGGGCTACTTAACGACGTCAGACACTATCGATATCACCATTTGTCAAACAGAAGCAACATACAACGACAACTGAGATCCTTATTCTAAATATTTATCTCCTGTTCCCATCGGTCGTATCCTTTCCAATTTGTAATCGTGTAGCCTATTACGATAAATTTGGGATTTAAGATGCGAAAAAATTTTGAGAAGAAATCCACCAACCTCGTCTCTAATACATTAACAACCCTATCTGCAAAGTGTAACTCAAATGTAGCTCGAGAAAAATGACACAGCTAGAGCAAGTGAGGAGCGAGAAAATATATTTGTGACAATTGTGTTAGATATAGTAGTGCCAAAAATGTAATTAATAATGCAAAATTGTAACACCTTCGTATTTTATAATACAATCTTTTGACGACCCAATTGTGACATTTTTGTGATAGTGATAACAGTTAATCCCACAACTGGCAAAAAAGGTATATTTATAAACTATCTACTGTTATACATTTGTGACAGCGTTTGAAACACAAATGGTCCCAATTATACGTCCTTCTCAATTCTCACAATTATGTTATTTTAGGACACTATTGTTCTGTCTTTATTTAAGTTCAGTGGTCCATACGTTGTATAATTATGTCAAACTTGTAGCATCCTTTTGACCCGCATACATCATTTTAATACGATGTTTCCCGGGTACATTTGTACAATCGGGCTTCCTAATGTATCTGAGTTCTTAACGCCAGTTATATAAACTATTGTATCACAACTGGATCACATATGACACATATGTGACTCTATAATGACTTAACTGAAACAGTTGTAAGACAATTTTGAGACATAAATGTGACAAACAAGTAATTCAGACTATACACCACAATTTTATTCCATGTAAAATATCAATGAACCACTTATGGTGTAGTTATAAGTGACTTTTCTATAATTTCGTCAAAAATATGTGGTCAGTTACACATATTATATAGCTCTTCGATGGGATATCTGGGTCAATTTAATATATTTATGAATAAAAATATGATTAAATTGTGGTACAATCATGGTACGATCAGTCACAACTGTCGGCAATGGAACATGCGTCGCATACGTATTATATCACGGTGCTACCTATAATTTTATGGGAGTCAAGTCAGTAACTAAGACTAGTAGCACACGATTTACGGAAGTAACGTCTCGGTCATCACATTCCTCACAAACGTGATATTTTTAGACTGTACCGTTATGAAAATTAAAAGAACAAAAATATTTCAAGTTTTCCTCGTCTTTCACGAAAAAAACGAAGAATAATGCAAAATGTGCTGAGTAACTGAATAAACCAGTTTTTAACAAAAATGGTCCCCTTAGTTTTCGTTACATTTTTTGAAGAAATTAAAAAAAAAAAAAAAAGTACTGAATAAGCTCCACAAGATACATTGTGTGCACAACTGGATTACTCTCTGTATACGTGTACAAATTAGTATATTATTTAACTATTCGTCACTTTCATCTTTACCTCATTCCAAACCTTCTTAAATCATTAATATAGATGATAGTCTACGATACAAAGAAATAAAATCTCTGACGGAATTTTTTTTTCATTACATCACCTTTCAATTATAACGAATGCTTTTTGTTTATTTTACGTTTAATATTACTCCACAAAAAAAAAAAAAAAAAAAAAAAAACAAGAAAAAAATAATAATTTTTTTTTTATGACATCGCGCATTAACTGCAACATTTTGTCCGATTTTTCAACATGTTTAGAACTCGTAATGGTCGACCAGAACTGCAGGAAAAATGTGACACGGAACTAAGTTAAAAGGCATAAAAAAATTGGCACATTGCATTTAACTTTTTTTAATTTTGCATCACTCGGTAAAATTTAGAAATTATTCACTACCTATTACTTTTTATTTAATATATTTTTCAGACTAAATTGAAAGATTTCATAAAACATGATCGCGAACCATTTTTTTTTGGCGGAGACAAATTAATTCTAATAATTACAATAATTATATTTAATTTTTGTACTTCTTTCAAAAACACTGCCGCATCTATTTATGGTGAATTTGATTTATTGCTCAAATTTTCCAATTTTTATACATCGTTTTTCACGAGTATTCTCTGTAACAAAATACTCATACTCCAAAATTTCATATTTTTGTTAAAAACACTAAGAGAACATACACGACCTTTTGGCAGGCTGTATTACCTTAACTATGAGGCTGAGGTAAATTTTTTTATAAATTTATTTCGTACAAAATTTTACCAGAAATATTTTTTGACGAACTATTTTCCTCGTAAATCGAACCTTTCTTGAGAAAAATGGAAAAAACCAACTAAAAACAGTCACACGTTATGACCATGAGGAAGAAAAAAGCAGGGTTTGGCTGTGTTAGGCTAGAGACTTTTTATCCCCTACCTAAGGAAACATCCCACCACATTGCAGCAGTAAAACCTTATATAGAAATTAATTCCTTCATACACTCATTTTGGTAATTTGGATCTAATTCTCCTGCATGGGTTGCTAAAATCATACAGAATAACGAATTGTCCAAATATTTTTATCTAATCACTTTGGATTTTCTTTGAAGACTTTTTTTTTCAGCAAAAGAAAGAATCGTTTTATCTTACAATGATTAATGAGCCTGCAAGCAATGCCCGGAATATTGAATCATTTTGTTTTATAATCTATAAAACTTTGGATGGAAAATTTCTGCCAGCAACGCCGAAAGTACAAATACCTTTATGCATATGCTCAACAATCTACTTTTTGTGGAGGAAAAAAAGGAAGGAGGGCTCGTAAACCATAGATTTCAAGCCGCCTAAATTCACAACTATAAAATCAGGAATGCCCACATTTTCCGGACAAAAAGTAACCAATCAAAAACGCGAATTCTACGCCAAAATTAACGTATCCAAAGTAACTGACCTTTATAATGGCGATTTGATAGTTTATTTGGCCGGCAATCAGAAAAATTTGATTCTCTCGTACAAAAACGTCACCTGAATGTGTGTCATTTCTTAAAATAATGAATAAGTGCCCAATTAAAAATCGATTACAATCGCGATTAACAATTATTTGGCCGATACCATTAGATTCTCGAATGCATACGCCCGTTATAAAACTAGCTAAATATTAAAGTGAGAAAGAATAGCTGGATGGGGGATTGGGGTAAAGTAAAAAACAAGACAATAAAAAAATAAAAATAATAATAAAGAAAAAAGTTTGAAATTTTAAATAAAAAAAATCACTCGTGCTTGGCCAGCATACAGAAAACTTCACTTTTTCTGGCACCGAATTCGAGCCCCAGTTTTCGCGCATTTTTTCGTTTTCTCCATCCCTCTTTCACACACACACACACACACACACACACACAACCGTTCAATCTGTTTCTGTATTTTCTCTTACTTACAGTATTTTCTTTGCTAGTTCATCTTTCTCTCCGTATCCTTTATCGGAGCATTTAATCGCTACTCTCCGTCCCATCTTTCGTTTGCATATACTTACTCGATATTCAGCCATGAAGATAAAAATCTGTATTAATGAGCGGCATTCATCTGAATTAACACTCGAATATAATTTATTCGGACTAGAGCGATGTTGGGAGACAACGAAATGAGTATATGGAAGAAGTAAAACGGAGACGATGGAACACTTAGAAACAGTTTTACCGGAAAATTAAGGTAAGCTAGGTAACCTATTTGACAAAAGGCCAACGTGCACACATATAATATTTTGGGGATAACCTTACGGCAGAGTGAACGCCGTTCGGAGTACGTACGGGTTTTGTGTCGAAGCCAAATGTTTTACATCAGACAAATACACGCTTTTCAATGTACAGAGCAGAATGGGCTAAGAGGCCCAAGAGATAAAAAATAAATTTAAAAAAAAAAACAACGATTGTTCGCCCATTATACTTTAAAACGAATTTGTCACATTTAACAAATTGTTTTCTCTTGATCAGCAGACGGTAGTAAAAATATACGTCGAATTGAGGAGAAAATGAGTAAATAAATAAACGGCGTGAAGGAGGGAGGAGAGAATGTTTGAGTAGAAAGTGCGTACGATTTGCCATTAAGTGAAAACTGTAAAAATAACTTTCAAGAGATGTAAAAATACGAATTGCGAGTATGGTACTTCCACAAGGATGATAAATGAAAATGTTAAGGTCGCAACTTGATGGAAAGGGTGGACATTGATTTCTAACTGGCACAGATATAGCGAAAATAACTTCCTAATTTTTTCTTTTTTTCAATATTCACTTCATAAATCACTCAGTACAGCACTAAAAATTTTATGAAACAAGGACTTCAATTAGTAATAAAATAACACTAAAATACTTTCGTTAAACGTCTTCCTCTCTGTGGTTTTCTTATTTTTCTGCTCGCTGTGTTCTAATCGAAACGACCAAGATAAACAACACAAATCAACAACCCCCTACACGTTCCCGGTGCCGACCAACATAACCGAGAAGAATGATGGAGAAAATCAATGCAAGCATAATAATACAAGACAAGATACAAGAGAGCCATTCTTAGTATTGTGATACGTTACGTTCCTATAAATTAGTAAGTAAGATTTATACTCACTTTTTCTATTCTTTTATCCTAATCTGTATATCTTTTAAAAAATAAATCAAGAGAAAGTACAAACCAAAACACTAGTTTCCTTTTGTTAACTTTTTGGGTATTAGGTCAAAGAAAATAAACCAGTGAGTATAAACTCTCCTTTGGAGTTTCACATGTAAGAGATTCTTAGTCTGAAAGTCATAATCAGGATTAGGTAAGTGTCTTGAAGTTTGTAAGTTAAACTTTAAAACTCACGAGCTTTCAAAACTTTTAAGAGTAAAATGAATATGATTCGTCCACTCTACAGCTCCAGAGATTTCGAATGAACTATTGCACGACGCACTACGGCTCGGTTTTTTCTTCACTACTTATTCAACACAGATTTTCCAACTATAATTACAGGAAATTTTGGCCATCCAGCTGAATCAGACAGTCAAAAATTACAAAACTTTCAAAAACACCAAATGTTCCTATCCGAGTATTTTTATTCCACAACTTATGATACAAGACACTTTGCCACAGCGGCCCATTCGGACATATCATATTATATGCTCTTAGATGTATTCTTAGGCAACCAGCACAACATCAATACAATGCGTCAGATCTATATGCCGCACCCGATATATGATTGGAAAAGACAACGAACTTAAAGAATTTTTGCAAATAGAAACGGTCAATTTACAATAAATTTCGAGGCGATTTTCTTTTTAATTGAGGGTAAAAGGCTAGAAAGAATGAAATTTCAGTTCTTCTTAGCAAGCACAACAATCAAACCCATCTTACTGACTAGAGGAGAGAAGAGAATCTGTGGAGATAGGAATGTAGCAACAAATTGAATAAAAAACCAAGTTTTAAAATGCAAGATCGACGTCAGATCAGGTAGCCAAGTTGCAGAAGTCAACAAATTGTCTCTGGAGGCGTTTCTCCTAAACCAAACAAACAACAGAATATTACAAATATACGGTCACTACTAGCTCCATAGAAATAAACATAAGAATGATAAAAATACAACATATCGATGATATTCAGAAGGATATACTGGAAGAAACTAAAAGAATAAATCAAGACTACAACACTGGTCATGAATCATGATCATATCGCAAAAATATTATCTACCACCGAAATTCAACTTAAAAATTCTACAATTCACCAGTATTTTTCATATTTCGTAAAGCATATTCTATATTTCCAGTATAACATCAAAAGAAGAAAAAATCGATAGCTGGATGCGAAATTGGACATAAGTAGGTTAGGCTGATCTTTTAACAAAAAAATTCTTCAGCTGAATAACTTAAGGAAGACAGTGAAGGTTGGCATACTCGTGACTGCTAGTATGATTCCTATTTCCCATGTAGATACAGTACATAACTTAAATTTAATACTGAAATAATAACGAAAATTCAAACGTAAACATTTTCAGAGGGTTTCATCCGTTAAGAACGCAAGAAATATTTAAACAAAAGGATCACATTTTATATTTTTACAAAGTAATTTACGGCACCTTCAGCATTTAGTGATTAAATTTTTCAGAAAATATTCTCTCCCGTGAATTTTCAAATTTCATAACAATGTCATAACGATTAAAAGAGGCAGATGTCAAACGATACTCAAGGAAGCTTAGAAGGGAATTTCATGTTCTTTGTAGAGTTAAATGACGGTAATTTTTTGTTCATTAGCAGATAGCTGCGCAGATCTAATTTTGCATCTCGAACGCATAGTGTCTCAATACTCATTACAATTCTGTCACTGATACCCATAGATTTCTAAATACTCCAACTGAGAAATCGTAGAAATAAAGTTTACTCATAATAATGGATGTAAGTATCAAAATTTTTACTGAAAACAGAGGTTGATATCTCTCAGGAAGAGCTCCAAAATATTTACATTAATTTTCCAACTATCAATAATTATAAGACAAACACGGTGCAAGCCCAAAAAAGCAAATTAATAATTTTGTATTAATTTTCCAACGAAAAATTAACACTTTTCAAAGTTTCTTCAATTTATGACCACCGACGATGACTGAAACTACTCGTGAAAAAAAATAATCGCGACGAAAATTTGTTTACAATTAAATTAGTAGCTATATGCAACAAAATTCTCAATTTCTGAAATTTTCTAAGCCTAAGATTGATTTCTCATTCTTCAGAAGCCACACACTGGTCAAAGATCTACAGTTATTATATATAATTCAGCTCGTTTAAATAAAAGGGTTCCGTAAACTACTTTTGAAGCTTTCGGTATAATCATTCTTTTTAAAATAAGATGAAACAGATTACATAAAACGGTAGATAAGAACAAAAAAAGAAAAAATTCAGTAGAAAAAAATATTTCGGAATACCGATCGCACATTAAAAACTGTATGAAATTGTTGATAATTTATCTAAATTGGCATGCTGTCAAATTGTCATATCAAGGTTAGTGATGCCAGAAAAAGTACTTACTGTACACAAAACAACAGAAAAATTCTTTAGGTTACTGATGCTGACGCTCGTTGCTAATCTATGCACCATTAACTACATTCGAGGTGGGAACGAATACACAATAAATAGAAAAATTATGCAGTTTTATTCGATTTGCGGGTTTGGGTACCTATTGCTGAAAATATTACACAAGAAGTTAAAGCTCTCCAGTTTTTTACAAACCGTGAATGTCAAGTGAACACTGACCACCAGGAGATGATAAAATTTCAATAAACAGGACGTGGAACCCAGCTCTTAGGCACATCAAGACATTTGATCAAAAGATACACGACGTTCGAAATTTTCGTATTTCTTTCCTCTTTTTGTTTATTTTTTATTCATAAAACGGAATCAAAAAATGATGGATCCACCCAATAACTAAATTAGGTATAGTCAATGATTGCAGATATTTATGATTTGTATTCACAGAAAATGAGAAAATCGACAGAAAACTTCATATAACGTGTGTAGGCTTAAGAGCAGCGAGTACTGAGGCACACATTGCAAATGCAAATGAAGAAAACAGTTGATGAAAGAATTTATGGTAAAAAAACGATGATTTTGGCTACCATCCAGCACTGATTCGATGCAGTAAGTTAAAAGCATTTCGTACCGCAAAAACATGAACTAAGCACTGACCTAAACAGATGAGTACAAAATATAGTTGATGAATCGTCACTTAGAAGATATTGAATTTTTTTTAATTTAGCTGGTACTTAACTTATGATGATTTATTTAGCCTACAGATATTGCTCCAATTGCGCGTAAGCTATGCCGGTAAAGCGAATGAACTGCAAATAGGACACCGCGTAATTTATGGCATTTTTTGATTTTCTTAAAAGAAGAAAGTAAGTTTTGATAATTTTTTTTTCGTATTTTATAACACGCAAGTCACAGAATGTACCGAAATTTTTGACCTTATGAACTGAATTCAGAATACCGAAATGGTGTGAAAAGCTTGATGAAGCAAATTATCGAATCAGTGCCACAGACAACGATATCAAGTAGTGGAAAACCAAACATGGAGAAGAAAAATAAGCCTGCAATCTACAATGATCGGTATCGGTAAAGTTTTTAAGATAATACTCAACAGAGGAACATGGCAAAAACATTTGACTCAAATTTTCCGTTCAAAGAAGCACTCAGTCATTAATTTTTTCCCTCGAACTCGTAGCTGCAAGTATACAAGAGGAGAATTAAGATAAAATTTCGTATGTATTCATCCATACTTTGAAAATAAATAGGTTTGAAATATGACAACTTTTGGTATCACTGGCAGACAATGTAATTTACGAAGTATGTATGCAAGCGTGGTCCTCTGTAAAACTTTTTAAATGAAGTTGTGGAATTAATTGCTATTTATACAAAACCAATTTAAAAATATCTTTGACGCACATCAATCGCGGTAAGTGTCGTGTCAAATTTTGTAATGGCTGCCATTCGAAAACCAGTTGACCGATTTCGCTTAAATTCAATACCAAACCAGTCCCTAACAGTATCCAACTGCCATAAACATTTCAAGGTAAAATCTTTTAATTTATACGAGTTATCGTGATGACAACATGGTGGGTTTGCAACACTTTGAGAACCTCTTCTTCCGAAACTAGCGGATAAATTTCAAAAATTTTAACAATGTGTAGCTCATGAAAGCTTCTAAATCTTTCTCAAGTTTCATTGTCATAGGTCTAACAGTAGAGGCTCCACAGAATCCCAAAAAGTGCCAAAATTAGCAAAAAGTGGAAATATATTGTGTGTAGAAGAATTTGAGTGACCTATACAATCGTGATCTACGACTCAAGATCGGCCCTTTTCTGCAGGTTCCTCCCCCAGGTCTCGCCATTGCATTAAATGCAATAATTGTATTTTCCTGAAAATACGCTAATAGAAAATTCTCTAAAAACTCAATAGGAAATTCAACTAACCAGTAATTCACAAAGTGTTTAATATTTTCAAATTTTTATATTTTCCTATTAGAGCTATTTAAAAATATCTTTAAAATTTATCTATTGGACTTTTCTACCTCAGAATTGTTTAAACGTAAAAATTTATTTTTATAAAAAATTGGAAAATATTTTTTTTCACGTTTTCAATATCAAAACTATGGATACCGTGACGACTGTTTTCATGATATATTAAATCAAAACCATTCTGAGATGAAAAAATTATGAACAAAACAAACTCCAATAGGACAAAGAGATTTTATCAAATTTTTAAAAACCCTAATAGGAATTTACTGAAGTTGAAAAATAGGAATTTAGTCAAATACTCTGGATCCCTCTTTTGCCTTATGTTCATAAATTTTACTGTTTGCACATCAGAATAATTTTGTTTTCACAAAAATATTCGGACAGAAATATTTTTGGGACCAATTTTGCCATCATGAAATTTCATAAACTGCCGTGTACTGGTAATAGAATTTCAAGTGAAATGGAAGAGAACCATGCACAGTTAATATTTTTGGTAAGCAGAAAATTTGATATTAAAAATTTGTGTATTTCTCACGAATTCCGATCCTGGGGGCGGAACCTACAGAAAAGGGCCGATCGTGAGTCGTAGATCACGAATATATAGGTCACTAAAATTCTTCTACACACAATATATTTCCACTTTTTTCTAATTTTGGCACTTTTTGGGAGTCTGTGGAGCCTCTACTGTTAGACCTATGACAATGAAACTTAAGAAAAACTTGGAAGCTTTCATGGGCTACACATTGTTAAAATTTTTGAAATTTATCCGCTAGTTTCGGAAGAAGAGGTTCTCAAAGTGTTGCAAACCCACCATGTTGTCATCACGGTAACTCGTATAAATTATAAGGACTGGTTTGGTATTGAATTTAAGCGAAATCGGTCAACTGGTTTTCGAATGGCAGCCATTACAAAATTTGACACGACACTTACCGCGATTGATGTGCGTCAAAGATATTTTTAAATTGGTTTTGTATGAATAGCAATTAGTTCCACAACTTCGGTTCTCAAAGTGTTGCAAACCCACCATGTTGTCATCACGGATAACTCGTATAAATTAAAAGATTTTACCTTGAAATTTTTATGGCAGTTGGATACTGTCAGGGACTAGTTTGGCATTGAATTTAACGAAATCGGTCGACTGGTTTTCGAATGGCAGCCATTACAAAATTTGACACGACACTTACCGCGATTGATGTGCGTCAAAGATATTTTTAAATTGGTTTTGTATGAATAGCAATTAGTTCCACAACTTCGGTTCTCAAAGTGTTGCAAACCCACCATGTTGTCATCACGATAACTCGTATAAATTAAAAGATTTTACCTTGAAATTTTTATGGCAGTTGGATACTGTCAGGGACTAGTTTGGCATTGAATTTAACGAAATCGGTCGACTGGTTTTCGAATGGCAGCCATTACAAAATTTGACACGACACTTACTGCGATTGATGCGCGTCGAAGATATTTTTAAATTGGTTTCGTATAAATAGCAATTCGTTCCACACTTTCACTTGAAAAGTTTTTACTTTTTCCTGTAGGAAGTATGATATGTGATAGAAGGGTTAGGAATCAACAAAATGAATTATTGAGCAAAATATCCGGTTTTCATCAATTTTTTCTTCTCACACAGGACTCCGGATAAATAATTATTTTTCTCAGAACTGCAGCGACTAGAGATTATTGATAATATCGATGTGGGAGAGCGGGTTGACCTGGATCTAGTAGCCAATGGTCTCTCCGAATAAATTTTTCAGTCACATGCGAGAGCATCAAGTGAACCAAACCGAACACATCGCCATTCTGTGTTGGACATATGACGGCGGCTGATCTCGGACCAACAACCTTTCGATTGTAACGCCGAGTATCAACCACCAAACCACTAAGTAAGCCCCTTAAACCACAGAATGATTACTTAAACGACCGACGCTGACATAAGAACCAATAAAATTTTTTGTCTCGCCGGGTTGAATTGATGACATGTTAAGATAATGCAATCCATTACGCGATGACATAAAATTTAAAAATGTACTACAGACACTCAGTGTTCTTCATTCTTCAGCCAAATGTTACGACACATCACGAACAAATTTCATATTTTTTATTATTATTTTAACGGCTATTTTATACTTGATTTTCTGACCATTGCCAAAACCATCATCCCTTTTGCATCGGTAACAACGAAACAATAAATGTGAGAATAAAACAAAAAACACATTTAAAATGTACTAAAACGGTCAAACATTGTCCTCGGACAATTTAAAAAGATTTGATTGTGAGCTAATATTACGAAGGTATTCGCTAACTTGACGTCTTGATGTGTTAAAATTCTATATCAAGGCTTGACAAATCGAATTCAAACAATCAACCTCGGACATCAGACCATGTACCCAAAGTAGACTGAAATTCATCTCGTAGAAAAGTTTTCAATTTGCCAGAGAAAATTCAATATTAATAAGGCCTTATTCCAATTTTATGCGTAAAATGTTAGGCATTCAATACCATTATCCATTCGTTAAGGTTTCTCGTTGATTTATGAAAATTAGAAAAAAAATTCAGTATCAATCTTTTCAGAGAATTTTGCCTCGGAAATTTTAAATTAAAATTCAATCTTTTACGCGCATACTTCCCGCATCAATTTTTATCGTCTTAAATGCTAATGTATTATCAATTCTTGTTTCAACTTTTGGCTGCGTAACTAGAGAAGTAAATTCATTTACTACCTATTAATTTGTGTGACAGAAATAGCAAGTGCACTGACTTCAATCTTTTTCGCACCGACATACTGAACAGTCAGTTTCCAAATAACTGTATGATCAATTAATGAATTAGAATGATGGTTTCGTTTTTGATTAGTTATTCGATTGCAAAGTAACGTTGATCAGTAAGTCCCCATTAGGGGTTACACTAAAAAATACAGACGAATATCTTAAAACAACACTTATCATCCGAAATTTATTCAAACCGTTTTACAATAATTGTATTAGAATTAAAAAAAAAAAATATTCGGCAATCATAACGATTATCCAACAGGCTGAAGTGATGTACGAACAAACGTAAAAAGTGTAAAGTTTGGAATTTGAAAAATCAATAATTTTTCGATTTTAACATTAGCATATTTTTTCAAACAAACCAAGTTGCACCATACATTAGATCAATTATGCATTCAATGCAACGAAGGCTCACAAATGCTGCATCTACATATAGTAATTAACACTTTTGGTTTCAACAAAACAGCCTACATACCGACCTATATTTACGAACCAATTCGGGGATGGGTTCATTTTATAAAGCTGGAGATGTACATTCAAGTGCTATGCAACTTTTGTCGACCACGTAATTCGTCGGCTGTTCAACGAAAATCATACAAATACCAACAAAAATTTCGATAACCACTTTTTTCTTCTAAAACAAATTTTTCAATTTTCAACTTCCGATTGATCAAGATCTATAAATTTTACAAACGTAACTGGCTCTTTTTATGGAATACAACTTACTGGATAAAGTTCAATGAATTGTCAACTAGAATACTTTGAATTTGAAAAATTTGATAACAACACAAGGGCTTAGACAAGTCCATCTTATGGAGGGGATACACATCAGCACTGCTTTCTTTTCTAACCCACTGTGCCCGGCAAAACATCACCACCACCAATAAAAACTCTACATTCTTAAATTTCTAGTCGTTTCTACAGCTAAAAGGAGGGTCCATACCTCTGGATCTCCGAACCGTATCTACGCACAGGTAACGACGATTTTTAAGCTCATATAGCCAAGAAACTAGAACAAACAAATGATCGTAATAACAGAAGAAGCAGCTGAAATGCCGTAAAAATTTACAATATTTCAATTTTGAACTAAAACGCCCACTGGAATAATTTTTTTTAATCACCTTTTGCGTACGTGATCGGATATTTTTCATCATATTTTTGTTTCAGGGAGTATAATTCTTAGAAACATACTGCTATAAAAATTTCGTCTTCTAATTTAAAACGGAATATTACAGCCGGTGAAGTAATTTTAGGAACAAATAATCGTATGAAAACGGATTGAGTGAAGTCAACATCTTTCAATTTTTTTCTCAAGTTTTTCATGAGAATAATGAAGATAGGTAATAATCTTACTTTCAAATAGCCGGTTTTCTACTCAAGTTTCATCCCCAAGAAAGTTTGGATCGAGTTACTTAACGAGAACATAGTTCTCTTTTTTCATAATTATAGAATTTTGCACACCTGTCACTTAATTAGTGGTACAGGTTTAATTGGGTTCTCATGCACCTGAGCGGTTGAGTGGAAATGAAAAAAATTTTTTTTTATCGAAATCGGTACCCGAGGTGAGAAGTTATGCTGGAACAAACATAAGACAGACAATATACAGATGGACATGATGACCTCCCCCTTTTTTTTGAAGTCGGTTCAAAAGTGTCTATAACTTATTGTCTGCATCGTGCACATATTATGATGCAGTTTTCCAGCCACAAAAACATTATTCATGGCTTTAATTTGATCTTCCGTACAGAAAAACTAATTCGGTTGTACTTTTTTCTTTTAATGGGCTTCGGCAACGTGACCATTTTACTCAACGGCTGAAGGATATATTTAATGCCAAATTAAGGGAGGGGGTGTTCGGAATTCGTCGCCTAATGGTCTACAAACACGAATTTTTAATCACATACTGGAGCACCGATAGAATCGAACCGAACCCACCGTCATTTTGGGACAGGAGTGTGACGGCAGCCTGTCTCGAACTTGCAACCTTCCAATCACAAAGCCGAGCATCCAACTGCTACGCAACGAAGACCTCTTTTACGTACTTAAGAACTGCTGTCATTCTTACGACCATAAAGTAGAAGAACATTCTGAATGATAAAAATACAATATCACGAGAACCGATTTTTTTTCTTCAAATGTAACTAAAGATTTTTTACAAACAACGTACGCTAATTTTGGTAACAGATTGTAGATTGATCTGATTTTCAGAATGTATGCGTGACGTGACAACACATCGTTTAAAAAAACGTTATTTTACGTTGAAATGTCGATGTTTTCCCATTTAGGGATCACTTATAGGAATTGCTATTCCGCAAAGAGGATCCAACGACCTCGCAGGATCTTCATGAAATCCATCTTTTTAAGCACTGCTGAATTCTGCTGATTCTGCTTTTAGGATGGTGCGAAAAAATTTTCTGTAATTTACTAATATTAAACTACAATTAAGCAAGTAAAGAATTTCACGTGAAATTTAAAAGAGAAAAATTGGCTAAAAAATACTTATGTGAAATTTCGATCAAAAATTGACTAAGAAAAGAGCTCAACATCAAAAAGTTAGGAAGGGAAATTCTTCTGACATCTACGTATTTTTTCTCTCAGCGTTTATATAACCATAAATTCAAGATATTTTATTGGAAAGGTACAATGTAATAAAACGAAAGAAATAACGATCCCGCTTTTTCAAGAAAGATTTGAATAATGTTATTGAATTAGGCACACAAAGACTTCATTTTGTTCTTATTATTATAAGCTTACTTTACGGACGCCCAGAAGGTCTAACTGAAAATTTGAATGACTTTTTCAGTCAATTTGTTGACAAGCAAACGTGAATTGATGGAAAATATTTCTATCAAATTACAGCTAGAATGTTAAAATATTTTGCACCACATTTTATACTCGCACTCACCCTTAAGATAAAAGAGAAATAGTTTTAAATTTTACACAACTGAGAAATTTAATGAACGTTTACTAGCATAACCTGTACGATAGGGCTACATATTTTTAAGAGAGATTGTAAACACTTTCTGTTTTAGGTTATCTGGTCGAGAAAATGAATGGAACAAATTCGCCGAATACGCGCTTCTTTCCTCCAAGTGTACAAACACTGCCCAAGTTTAGTTTAACTCAAAATATTCAATTTGCACAATTTTATAGGTTAAGGAGTCCCTTCATTCGAGCCGGTAACAGGATTTTCACAAGGAGATAACTCAAACGTAAGTTCCACAATTTCCGTTTATATTTTTTTTTCACATTCCTCCCAGCCTTTTCTCACACAGAAATTCACTCCTCTTACTCCATACCAACTATCTGTACTGTCACCATAAAATCTGTCTTTCACCATCGGCAGCGTAAGTGATTTATTGAGTTGATTTAAAATACTAAAGAAGCTCGGGATACTTTGGTTATTCTTCAAAATTTTTTCTTGTCAACTGCGATGATACTTCTTTGGAAAATTCTTTCTTTTTCATTTCTTCTTTCGTCCTTTTCGCCGATCAAAATGTTTCACATAAAAGACTATGGCTGGATAAAAATAAGAAATCGACCTCTGAAAAAAACTGGCTGATGTTTTTCCCGAAGGTTACCTTCCAAGCAACATTCAGTTTTGTCAAACATCAGCTATGAAAAAATGTTTTCTCCTAACTGTGATTTTCTTCCAAAACTACGGACTCTACAGTTCAGTCACAGCTTGAATTTTTATTTTTTCCATAGAGGAGGTCGAACCCGGAACCTTCCCTTTGCCACCAGTCCTGTTATTCATAAAATCGAATATGCATAAATCCCGCAAGAGTCCAGTGGGGTTACATTTCTTGAGGAACAGGAATCCCTAGATTTTTTAATTTTTTATCAACAGAAGAGTTCAATATGGAAACAAAATGCTACTTTTAAAGCTTAAGTTACCTGTCAATTCTGCGAAGTGCAAAACCTGAAAAACTGATATCCCAAAACACACAGAACAATGTTTTTGACAAGAAAGACGTGTGACATAAGTACGCTCGTGATTTCAAAAGAGAACTTTTCATCAAAACCTAACTACCGATTCGGGTTAGAAAATCGGACACTTTAAAAAAAAAACAAAAAAAAAACAGTTTTTCGAGTTTTACCCTGCATAACTGAAAAGCCCTTTCAGAGACCTAGGGCGGACTTTTCTAATTCGAACGGACTGTTTAAAAAAAAAAGAATGAAAGTTCATTTTTATCGAAGGAACAGAAATCCTGCAGGATCACCGAAAATTCCGCCAGTGTCCCGCGGATTAAAAACTTTGAAAAATTATAATACCCCTTTTCCTAATAACTTTCTACCTTTACTTATCTACATTATACATGGCATATAAGAACAGATATTCAAAATTCGTCTATATAACACAAACACTTACTGTAGTATTAACTATTTCTTCAAATCCAAGTATAATATCTGGCTCGAACGAATCATATACAGTCACAACCATACGACAATCGCGCAAAAATTACGGTAAGGGCATACGCGCATCTATGGCGAAAGGGCTTCAAAAAGACCAAAAACAAAAACAGAATGTACCAAAAGTGAAATAAGGATCAGCTCAAAAAATTATTAAAAGAAAAATGAAAAACAGAAAATACGATTACCGCATTATCGAACGAAAGATTAAATATCACAACAACATTCACGAAGGGAAGCTACACAAAATACAATCAAAAGGGGAAAAAACACAAACCAAAAACCAAAAACCAAAAAAAAAAAAAAAAAAAAAAAAACCAAAGAAACAATCACCTTTTTTTAATCGTTCGTCTTCACGATAATTCGCGAATTCTTTACGCGGTTCAACGAATGCCTAAAGGACGGTGGATGATAAAAATTGTGAGGGAAAAGAGAAAACGAACCGAAAAAAAAAATTCTCAGGGGGTTGTGTGGGAACAAACGATTGAAGTGATTCGATTTTTTTTTTTTTTTTTGTTTTTTTAGAACGAACGAACGAACGAACGAACGAACGAACGAACGAACGAATGAACGACTAAGGAAATTTTCGGAATATTTTTCGTCAGTCCGAGCGAATTGATTCGTCTCCCAATGCGACGGCGGCGTAGATAGTCAAGGGGCGGGGGCATACGTAAGATCGCGATGACGGGGGGGGGGGAAGCTCGAACGCTACGGACGGACGAGTATATGTTTACGCGTACGTAAGTATGTACGAATGTTTGCATGTATGCATGTAGAGTCGATGTACGTACACACTATACGGCATGTTATGCGAGTGTGTAGTGGCCGTGCAAAGTGGGTTTATTTTAAAACTGTGACGACGGCGGTAAACGAAAGTATTAACGGTACGATGTGCGCCACGCCAAAAGCCGTCGTCATATTATTTTTAGACGGATTTCGAAAAAACGTAACGCGATGCTACGCTATGCGTCACCTCATTTACAGCGAAATAGAAACGGTGTTTAGAAATGGAATTTTAAAAATAAAGTCTTCAGTGGGAGGAAAGAGAGCGAAACCGCGAGTCCGAAGCCGAACGGTAGTGGCGAGGGGGCTGGTACTTGAGGAACGGCGGTGGCAGCAGGGGAGGTGGTTGTGGTGCGGCATCGTCGTTTTGGAGCGAGTTCTCGCGAACAATTAACAAGTCGAGCTGCTTATTAAAAACCAACGCTCGTTGAATTGGTGACGCTGACGCAGAGAGACGAATACGAGGTTTTGAATGGTGGTTACGATACGATTGGAGAAAATTTGATACGTCGAAAATGATTAGCGGAGGCGAGAACGGAAACCATTGGGCAGAATTGAAAACCAACTTAGTCCGGAACTAAAACTACAAGTGAAGCCGGGTGTTAACAAACCGCACACAACTAGCACAACGTCTACCTACGTGACAAGGTGGCCCACTCGCGGCAGTTCAGGCCGCGACGTTGTTAAAAATGCCATAATTTCATTTGGAGAAATAACTTAATAATTCTCTAAAATGATCGCCTGACCGCAAGCCCGTCTACGACACGAGATTATGCATTTTGTCGCACAAAACTTCGGACTATTGTTAAATAAAATTTAAAAAAAAATCGCATGCGAAATTTTCGGAACGAAATACCGAAAAAATATGACCTCAGGCTAAATTCTAAATTCATTAGGCGTTTATGCATTCGTCGAGCTACCATCTTATCAACTATAAATTGTTATCAAATGATTAATTATTATCAATAAAAATTCTCTATTCGTTTCAGGAAAAACAAAGTCATAGCCAAAAAGATGACAGTTGAATAATTTTCTGAACCGATAAGTTTTTCAAATTTGAGACTATAACTTCAATCACAATTTATGAAAAATACGAGACGTTCAAGAATAACGGTAATACGAGGTATACTATCATCCAAAATTCATGTATTTCATGAATCAAACTCTGAAATATAAACGTCAAATTCTGTTTCACAGGGTTTCTACGCTGACTCTTCAAAGTCAAGAAGACAACAAATTGAGTGACTAAATGAAGGGAACAGTTCTGAATCATATGAGAATCGTGGACACACGTGAATTTGCTTGCCCCTCCAATATATATAATAAAGTTGTGGGTGTGTGCTTGTATAAATACAGCTCACCACAAAACAATAAAAGCAGAACGTGTTCTTCATTGACTCGCGTGTGTGCACCTTGCTCAGTATTAAAATTAGCTAAGTAGACAAAATGAATAGCCATGAGCAAAAAAAGGAAGTTTGTGGACTATACATCCACTGGCCGCTAGATGATTGACAAACACACTTCTTTATCTCGATCACCCGTTGGCACAAAAGTAATTCAATATTTCAATTTTTTTTATACAGAAGTCAATTTGTAAATTCAATACTATTTAAAACATTCAGGTTATTCAATATAACCAATTTTCAAAAACACATCAATTTCCTAAGTTAAATCACACAAAAAAGTCAAGGAGAAAAAGTTTGATTAAAAATTCACAAATAAATCTTCGAAGTATTACTCAATAGTAGACAAATAAAAAAAAATAAAATAAAAATAAAAAACCTTAAGAGTGGCAGTAAGGAGGGAAAACGTAAAGGCACCCACAGAATTCATAGGCTCAAAACTGATTCTTGACTAAACAATGGTGTTTTTCTATTACAAAGCCCATAAAGTGTTTTTTTTCTTTCAGTTAGGGATGAAAAAGACTGGCAGAATCTATTTTAAATAAAATAATAAATTTTATTTTAAAAAAAAACTGACTGCGCTAATTTGAATGAGTAGCTCTTATTGGTGAATATGCCCAAATTTATAACAATAATTTTTTCAATCTTTCAGCACACATTTTTTTTAATTACACTGTTCTAACTTTTTAATTTTCAAATGTGAATAGCCTAGGACATTCTCGGATGGTCAGCAACATTTTGAGCCTACTTTCATAAAAATCTATAAATTAAGATAGTTTTTCTGAGTGAACAAAATTCCGTTAGCTCCGGAGATAGGACATACCAAACATATCATCTCCTCTGTTTGCAGTTTGTAAAAAACT
Organism: Ericerus pela; assembly: GCA_011428145.1. Lineage (NCBI taxonomy): Eukaryota > Metazoa > Arthropoda > Insecta > Hemiptera > Coccidae > Ericerus > Ericerus pela. Next base: position 763,376 of record WOFM01000210.1, read on the forward strand.
AAATTTAAACTCTGTTTTGCAGCTACAGGGAGGCAAAGAAGTGATTTAATCCAAAAACTGACGGTAAATTTGAATTCAGCACCTTAAGAAATATTTTCCAAAATATATTACTCAATAGTTTATGAATATTTGCTTCTGACCTCCTTTTTTGGGCCCACCAGTACCCAACATATGGTCTAATCTAAAAATTGATAAGAAACTCGAGCTCTGCACCTCCAAAAACATATTAGATAATAGTGATGGGAATTTTAGTTCCTTTTATGGATCTACTTCCACAACTCCAACTCCGTGAATGGAAGTAGTTCTTGGAAGTAGTTCATTAGTTCCTTTAGTTCCTCAGGTTTACAAAAAATGAAATGCGTCAGTTGTCCTTGAATGAACATGGGAAATGTTGGAATGGTAGGAAAGAAAAGAAAAAAATGAATGGAAAGAAATGTACTGTATAGTGTTGAATAAAGATTGTTGATACATGCTGAAGCAAGCTTTAAGCTGATTATCATCATTATTCTTAATTCTTGAAGTTCGAAAAGTGGGAAGTGGATTAGTTGAATTATCATTTTATCAAAATTACAATGTAACTTATCAGCAATGGCAATTCGATGAAAATTTTCAGTACAGTATATAAATCCAGAATCAAATAATTACATTTTCTTTAGGATTATTTCGTTTATTTTACTATAATTGAGTAATTGCTGTGAAGTATGAATAATTTTTATTTGATAGGGTAAATGATAACATAACACTCACTGAACTAGAACTAGAAGTAAAAGTGTAAAACCATACATAGGTAAGTGAACAGAATAAAATGAATTTATATGAAAGAACGTCTGAACAAGAAGGAGAATAAAAAATGAAATGGAAAGAGAAACAAAAATTGGTGGAACTAGTTCCTTTCATCAAGTGGAATGACTCGGAGTCGTTCCTCTTAAAGAGTCATTTGTTGGAAGTACTTCTAGATGGATTGACACATCACTATTAGATGATATGCAATTCAATAAATTATAAATATATGGTTCTAATCCCCCATTTTGGGAGCCACTTTTCTCCTAGAAAATATTATAATCCCAAAAAAGACAGGAAATTTAAGATATAAGACTAATAAATATATTTGACAATATATCACTCAATAATTTGTGAATAGTTACTCCTAACTACCTTTTTGAAACCACTTGATTCTAAAAAATAGCCGAACTTAAAAATGGACTAGAAATTTGAGCACAGCGTCTTAAAAAACATATATGTGTTTGCTCAATGTACCTACGGAGAATAAGGAAGGACCGATTATTCACACAAATATTCAAGATCTTGACAAAAAACCACAAAAAGCGACATGTCTGCCACATGCACCTACCACAATGTTGACTAGGTATGCTGGACAAGCGTAAACTTTCCTACACCCACGACTATTTACAGGTTTTACTGTTACACTAAAAATTAACATTTTTTTCAGATCTACTTCCTGTTTCCCAGTCCGATTTCATCTTCCCATTTTTGTTCTCGTTTGCTGCAGATATGTGGATACAGCCAGTAAATATATTCACACATTAAAAATACATGACACTGAGAATTTCATAGTTCTGCTTTACTGCTCCCAAATAAAAGCCAAAGCAGCAATTTCAGAAAGAACAACAGAATAAGTCATACAAGAGGCTAATTCATGACTATACTTGACTTTTGCAGTTGTGAAATTGGAACTGGGATTAAACTTAAGAGATTATTCTTTTATATAATACATGATCTGAAATGCAATGTTTACGCTGGTATTTTGCGAGTGAAAAGTAGCTCTTATCATTGATGAATGTAATCTCCATGTAAACAAACACGTCTCCATGTAAAAATGTGAAGCATCTTTTTACATGGAAGCATGTTCACTTTTCATCGAGGAGGTAGATATTAAACTTGCTGAATAAAACATTAAATCTGTCACAATGAACAGAGGAGGTTGATATTTTGTTCCATTTTTCATAATTTTGGTGAGAGTCATCATTATGATAGAATTTTAATATTTTGCTTCTTTCTGATCATTAATTATATAAAATATTCTTCTTAACAAAGTTCAAAAGTTAGTTTACATGACTCTGGAATTATTTACTCGCTGCGCTCATTTTGCAAACTTTCCTCACAAGTACATGCTCACTTTTAAACCTTGGTGTGTAATATATGCACTATTATCAATTCCCACCACCAAAAGGAATCTCTTTGTTTTGCTATTTGCATATCGTACCCCTTCCAGAAAACATACGATCCTCTTCCTGCTGCAGTATTTTGCTCAACTCGTTGACTATACAGTATAGTACAGGGTCAATAAAACTCCATAGGACCTATGTACTTTTTAATGTCAAGACATGCCGGTGAAACAGTAGGCAACTCTAGAGTATCTCTTGGATATTTGCGACATTTTGCTTGAGCTCACCAATTTAGAATACATTTAATAAATACATCTCTTAAATTCACAAGGATACCATACATTAATGTAGTGCAAAGCACAGAATATTAAATATAATAGAGGAGGCATAAATGGCACCGCTTTTGAGACAAAATATCCCCATTCTTAAGGAATATTACAATTTTCGTCTAATTTCAATCTACAAAATTCGGTTTGATGTGGTTTTTGAATCAGTTATATTTATCGTTCATTTAATTCAATTATCTAAAAAAAAAAAATTCTACTCATTCTACTCATTTATAATGGGCCCAAATACGAGCGAGCACATTTGAATTCGGTACTGTATAGACAGGGACAACTACTTCAAAAGTGGTGTCATTTTTCGTAGCAGCATTTAGTTTATATGATTTAATTGCAAAGTATGTCACAAAGTACACAGTGGTTGCCTATTCAGCGCCTGCATATCTAACCAGAAATCCTTTAATGGTCAAAGACTATATAGTCAAAAGCCCAACTTTATCTTTCATTAATCACAAAAATATTTCTTCAACGCGAAGTAAGACTTGCAAATTATAATGAGTGACCCAAGTTGAAAAATTTCAAAACGACTCGTTATAACTGAAAACTTGAAAACTTGAACATTATGGACGAATTAGCAACCCTCATTTCGTCATTCAAATTTTGGTGATAAAAACAATTTTTTGCGGCATATTTGTTTCATTTTCGTTTCATAACTGTGAAAATAAATTTTTCTTTACCCAACGTCGGCCATCAGATTAAAGACGTGATTAAGTTATTTTAAGAAAATCTACCAGTCTATTCTTATTCAGTAAACAGAGGATATACGAACTTGTAAAATGCAACACAAACACATTTTATACTAATCATATATCATTTTCTCCTACTCGCTGTTGCTTTACACATGTGGCATAAATATAAAGAAACATTTTCCGCTTCATAATTATACTGTGATCTTATTTTTCTCTTTCATTCCATGCCTTTCCATCTCTTTTTCTCTTTTATATTTTTCTTAATTATTATGTTTTAACATCGGACAGACAATATTTCTGCAAAAAGTCACACTAATGACGTAAAAATTAAACGATTTCACAACTTGCATTGTTACGGAATGTTAATGGGATTCGACGATTATGTCGACTATTGATTGGTACGTATTTTGTCACCTATAAAATAAATACGTATAGGTAACAAGAGTTAAATCAATTCAGCAGACGATCATCAGGATCAATGCTTCATCCAAACACCAAAATTCCAGTTATCTGATTTCAAAACTAGCAGCTACGTTTATTGTACCAGCGACAGCTTGTCTTAAAGGTCAACTTTTTTGTTCAACTTTCCTGGCACATCAAGGAACACTTTCAACTAAAATCGACTAAAAGTCAGTTGTATGTCGAAAGACAAAAATGTCGAGTTAACTTGTCGATTTCCGATGGTTATAAGATTTCCGTGGGTTAACTTGTGTACATTCTCCCATTGAAGAGTTAACTAATATTAACTCACACTGTACAACTGACCCTATGTAAAGGAATAATTTACTTTTTGACTTTTCCGATTGCAATTTATCTTTTTAGTAACAAAAGCTCTGGTAGAGGACACGAGGGTAAAGATTTGGAAAAAAAAGTGGTCAAAAGGAAACTTCGGCGGAAATATTTTGGCGATTAAATTCTCGGATGGTACGCTGAAGAGGCTACTAATAAAGTATAGTGTATTGATTAAAGTCCAGTTGGGCCAAATATTTATTTGTAGGTACGCTGGGTTTAAGAAGAAAAAATAAAATGAAATAAAACGAAGTTAAACTGAGTTCATTCTCCATCTAGATACTTGGTAAATCTACAGAATCTAATGAGTTTAAAATGCCACAATTTTTCAACTGCACGAGAACTGGAGCATCTGCAGTAATCACAGACGCATAAAAAGTCAACGTCAAACAACTCAAGAAAAAGTCATCGCTTCTAAATGGATTAAATAGGTACATGTAGGAAGCCACACGAACATAAAGCAATCATAACACTAGAAACAAAATCGACAAACTGGTGTTCGAAGCAAAGCTGTTTACAGAGAGAACCTGAACCATTAGAGCGGAGGTATACGATGTGAGTTTATTACATCACCGAATCAGTCAACTAACTACTTAAAGCAAGTTAGAGTAAATTTAAGAACTGCATACAAACACGGAGAAGAGTTACAAGGTTTCTCTGATAATACGAGAGCCGATAAAGTGCTTATATAAAAGGACTATAACTAAAAAGTACATTAATCAAATGTCCTAGGAAAAAACATGATTGGTACACAAAGTCGTAAAATTATTTTTTGACTGATTTTATCACCATTTTGTACATTCTGCACTGGATTGAAAAAATTAAAAAAAAAAATCAAGTAAGGAGGCATCGAAAATAAAAATTTTAATTCAAATAATATGCAAGTCTACTACGTCCACCCACGATTTTTGCCAAGCAGAACTCTAATATCCTTTGAAAATTAAAAAAGAAAAAGAATAGAATAAATATTCTTGTTTTCCACGCAGAATATATTTTTTGGTTTTTCAGGAGAGAAAAGCTTCAGTTCTTTACATATTTTGAAGTAAGTAGCAAATTAAGGAACGAATTATTGCCTCCGATTTGTGTCATAAGTTATAAGTAAATACCTTATGAAAATTTTACTATTATGCACGTTTGTTACTTCAGTTGGTTAAGGAAAATTATTTAATTCAACATTCAATTTCCTAAAACATATAAACATCGTACATTCACTGTAAATAAAATGTTTGAAAATCAAAATTAAAAAAAAAAAAAACAAGTGTTTAAAAATACAAGAAAAAATTCCACTATCTGACGAAATATATTCCATGGGGACGAGTGAACTTCAAGAAAACAAGAATTTTAAATAATTAAAAACGATGACAACATTACATGCATTTACCCTGGCCTAGTTTTTCACCAACGATTAAATTTTCATTAAATGAACTTGAACCCAAGCAAACAATAATACAGGAGCAAAATGATGAAGTAGCATAAAAAAAAAAACAGGATGTATGAAATTTTTGCTCATTTCCGTTACTTGTTTACAGTTGACTATTTGACCTGCAACCCAAAAAGAAGATTGGGATATGGTGACAATCTATCTTGGATTATGTTAAAGAAGAAAAACCGAGAAAACAAAATAATATTGTAACTCGTAAGAGCAAATATGAGGCGTGAAAAAAAAAAATTTTAATTTTAAAAATATATACGAAAAAAAAATTGCTGGGCTTCGAATTAGCGACATTGTGCCCGACAAGAAAGGCCGACTGAGCACTGACGATTTCGTTTTTTGAGGGAATTATCGAATGTATGAGTAGTCTAATTTTGATAATTGAGACGATCGACGATTGATTTTTGTGTACTTACTTCCTTGGAATTTGAGATAATTTGCAATCTTCAATAAGAAATTTTGTTTCCCTTTAATCAAATTTGTAAAGAAGAACGAAAATCGAAAATTACTGTGGTCATCTTGCCAGAATATTTCATTCTATGTTTTTACAGATCCATGTACTGAGAAGCATGCATTTTTTCTTCTGATGTAACAACCAAAATAATACATGTTCTAATGACCGTTAAACTCCATTCGGTAGGTTTTGAGACTCAATTAACAGTGCAACTGACAATAAACTTGTGAACAAAAACAAAACATTTCTGGAATCGGTACTTTAGAAGTTTAGATGAATTCCAAGAACTGTATTTGATATGGGCAGTAAAAAAATGTCATGTAAGAAACGTCACGAAATTCTCAAAACAACTTAATATAAATTTTTCGGGTGTAAAATTCAATTTAAGGTTATCAAATATTCGCATAACTTTAGTAATTTGAGAGGCAAAGTTTTTTGTTACAGTTACAAAAGTCAAAATGAAGTTTGACGTGGTTATAACACGAAAATTCTTTAAGCTGATTTAAAAAAAAAAAATTATCTAAGTTAAAATTTCAACCAATTAAAATTCTTCTTGATACGCACTACGCATCAATCATTATATGGACCTATTTCAATGTAAGATGGTTCAATAATATTTACCAACTGTAGGAGCCGCATTGGGCAAATAATAAAAGTGGCGTTTCTCAAGTAAAACTCAATAATCAATGCACAAGACGCTGAACTTCAAAGCGTAGAGATATGTTAATTAATGTGGATGAAGAGATAATCGAATTGCTTAACACAGGGATTTATCATTAGATTGAGGGATTTTTTGCAGCACTAAAAACCAATACCTAGGTAGGGATTTTTTAAAGGAATTTTGAACAATTTAGAGATTTTCCGTGGATTTTAGTGAAATTTGAGAATACATACTGCTCCACAAAAAGTACTTGGAAATAAATTTACGTCGAACAATAAGATTTATCTGAACAACGGAAATGTAAAAAATGTTCCCTTTTTGCAAAGCAAAGGAGACAAGTGATGGTATTAATGCAATGCGTTGGTATCTAAATTTTCCACTTTGCGATGCAGTGGAGACAAGTGATAGTACTAATGCAATGCACTAATTGCCATGTATCGATACTCAAAAGTTCTCTTTTGTAATTCATCAATGCTCAAATGTTCTCTTTTGCAATGCATCGGTTCCGAAGTATTCCCTTTTGCAATGCATCAGAACCGTATTTGTCACATTTGCATCGTAAAACGAACGTAAAACGAAAAAATTATTAAAAACAATTAGTAGTGCAAATACTCGTCAACAGAATAGTCATTAAAAATACTTGAAAATAAAGGAAATTTTGAAAATCACCAAGTTAAACGTTATAAAGAAAATCACCATAATTAGTGATAAATGATCAAGGTTGTCAACAGTCAAAATACCCTACCTCGTACAATCAAAATTACAGCAAAGCAGAATAATCATTTTTCAAAGATTTTTCAAGTACCGAATTTCACTGATGAATTGGGAATTAGAGTTTTTATTTTATCATTTAAGGTCTTCTTGTGAGTCTGAGTAAAATGTGGATCTAACAATGAACATTACTGTGACACACACATTATAGCGCAACCACTCACCACTATGTACAGGCACACATAGCCTAGCTGGTATTGTGCTGTGTTTTGTTGGGGACAAATGCAGGCAATGCCAGTTCAATTCCCCAGACTGGCAAGACCTACATCTGGTGAATTCAACCAAATCCGAGAAGGTGATGCAGGGATCCTCCCACAGACACATCCACCTTTTGACAATGTATAACTTTATAGATTGAGCCCATTGATGAGAACATGAAAATAAAATATCCATATTATAATGTTATAAACTTATAAATAAGTATCACTGGAGGAATAAGGTCTTTTGGCTTATGCTTTTTATCGATGACTCACCTTAACCCTATGGCTTCGCTTGCAGTTATGCAACAAATACAAACTAAAGTTACATTTAACCAAGAAGTGTATGCTTAAATTCACATGTTGGTGGTTCTGAGGAGAGGAAGAGTGGACACATACATTTACAGCTATTTTTCATATTTTATTAAGATTTCAAAGATACCTTATGAGAATGATTATGGATGTAGCAACTTCTTACCGGTGGTGACGGGTATATTAGTACACTCGCTGGTAGGTTGGGTGGCCAGTCCTTACATTCTGTAAGGCAAACACATTTTTTGGTTCACATGCTATTTGTAAACCACAATTAGTTTTATTTTAATACTGAGCAAGGCTCACACAGACACAAAGTCAATTGTAGCAGTGCGCATGTGCTAACCTCGGCGCCTTAAAATGAACATAAGGTAAACTATCAGTTTTATATCACTTTCACTTGTGGATCAAAATGTTCAATATTCTGTACAGCAATAAAAATTAACAATATAGTGTAATCTCTCGACTATAAATGTTTCATACTTTTTAATTTAGCTTTTTTTTTTTTGTTCACGTGAATAGCAAAATAATGGGAAAAAAATCTAAATGTTTAAGGATCTGTGGGGAAATGAACCCACACCCTTATACTTTCATCTAACAGCACAGTTTCTTATCCATTGGAATCCCAGTTTTAGTACAATTAACTACAATTTTTGCAACATTCTCAAGATTTAAATTTGGAAAAAAAATCTCCCCTCCTTCACTTCAAGATTCCTCAGCAGCTATTGAAGATAAAAAGTTGAAATTGATACTGTTTGAACGAGGAGAAAATTTTCCAAAGTCCAGAACTAAATTCATTTGTTTATCGTTATCAGTTTTTCAAAAACCATAAAAAAATTGTAAAACAATGGAAAAAGTGGAATGTTTTGTTCTTGTATTTTCACAATTACTCCATTTTATGAGGAAATTGACGATGGAAATGATCATTTAAAAATATGGCGGATCACCACGGGAAATTTTTTTCTACCATCATTAGTTTTTGAAATGAATAACAATTTAAAAAACAGAAAATTCTTCTTTAATTAGAAGTTTTTTAATGTCTTATTTTTGAAAAACTAATGGAGATAAAAAAACTAATTTATCTAAAGAATTTAAGAAAGTTTTATCTTCCCCAGCTTTGTAGTGTGACGTCCGAAAAAATCACAAAAACAACACAAACAACAAACAAAAAAAAGAGAGCCACAGAAAGGCAGGTAGAGTATAGGAACTCCTGCATGGCCAAGTGTAGGAAAAGACAAAAAGGAAGAAAAAGGAAAATTCACCATTTTTTCAAAAACCTGTCTGTTGAAAACCTGGGAGGAAAAAGCGGTATGTTTGGTTTTTGACTAAGAAGCCTAATTAGAAAAAATAGGACACCGACTTGCAAATCAAGAGCAGTTTGAATGCATTTCGCATTTGGTGCTTGTTACATTTTATAGGGCAACAATTGTGTGTCGATGAACTTACAGTAATTTCCATCTATTCAAGGCAGATCAATTTCAAAAATTATATTTTGGTTAAGGGAATTTTCACACGCACGTTTTTTGAGTCTTCGGACAAATCTTGTTTTCTGACACAGGTTTCTAAAAATTCATCTTTGACAAAAACTCAATTTTCAGTTTTCTGTCTTTATCTAACTCATGCAACTACCAATTTTGTTTAGCTGGAGACCTTCTCCCGTAATTAAATTCTATTTCTAAAAACTATTAGAATTGGAGCCAGTACCTATAAAGGGACTTAAGCAGTCCCACTTTATATACCTTTTAACTTAAGTAAATGAAACAAAATTTCATTTGAGGAGAAAATGCGAGAGTGACATCATGCTGTACCATAATTATTTCTTTAGAATATGCAATAGACAACTGCATTCAGATTCACATTGCTCTAGGATCATACCTATTTTCAAACACTCGAACATGCATAAATGAAGTGAAAATTTAATTATGAGGGAAAATTCGATGCGACATTGTGCCAGGCTGGTAAAAACAAAACAAAATGTAGGTTACGATACGGCAATAATTAAATTTAACGTTCGAAACGAATTAATTTAATACAGAACTGGCGCCGGAACCCAAATTACTCTGATGTTATTTAAACTATATCTCAAGTAAGTACCTACGTAGCTTAGGTAAATGAAGCAAAATTTTGAGGATATAAAAAAAAATCTAAAAATCTGACATATAATACGAGCAATTCAATGTAAAGAACAAATATACGATTAAATTCAAAACTGAAATCTGATCAATACATTAGAGATCTAGCGACAGGGTTTAACTTGTTTCAAATACAAACGAGCGACAGATTGAACCTAAGCAATATCGTAGTTATTGGACACAAAATAAAAGTATGCTTTTTTTCATGAACCAGAATGAAAGTTACAAATGAAGTGAAACCTCAATGTTGACGAGAATGCAGAAGTGCAAACTTTGCCAAACCTACAATAATTCAACGACATTAAAATTACAAGTTCGAGTCCAATACACGACTCGATGAGAATTAATACAGAAAATTAGTAATAGTTTAATCTTTTCTCGAGTAACTACTAACCACAAAAATAAAGAGGACGTCCGACGGTGGAAAAGAAAAGCAGATGCGGCAACATACCGACACAATAGTTGATTAAAAGGGAAAGATTTTAGAGCCATCCGAAAAAACCTGCAAATCAGAAATACACAATTGAGGTTTCAGTAAGGAACGAAGTTAGACGAGCGAAGCCACCAGGAGTGAATTCTTCTGTAATTATTCAAAAGTTTAACGAAGGAAAATAGAATAAACAATTACGAAAATAAATATAATAAAATCTAGTACGCTGTTTTACAGACTCATTGTTTGGTCAAAAATTGTTCTCAGTATCTTAAAAGAAGATAATTTGAGAATTTCAGTGACATAATTTTTGAAAATTTCAAATAACAACTCCTAAGATTTTTCAACTGCGTCGTACCAAATCTCATTGCAAAAAATAACCAAAATCCTTTCGAGTCTAATTTCAAGCAGTAGATTAATTAATCGACCAAAGACAATACATATATATTTTATATCATAACTTCGAGCATTGTTTCTTTCAACCTAACCTATAACCGAGAGCTCTCACAACATATTATATTCGAAAAATAAAAATTGTGAAAATCTGTAAAAATATTGAGCAGAAAGAAAAAAAGAACAAACGTGAAACATTTCTGACATTTTTTAGTTCGTTGGAAGATGATGACTTATGAAAATAACAAATGACTTTCACGAACGAATTAGTTACCCGGCAGCATGGTAACAAGTTAGAAATTAGCACGAATCATTTTCAATGTGTGGTAAAGAGCGGATAATGAAAATAAAAATTCGAAAGTATGAGTTAATTTCTAAAGATACACTAGCACTGTCCACCATCGCATGGGTGTCTGATCCGATTCCACTCGTTCTTTTTTTATTTTTTTTTTTTTGTTTTTTTTTTCAACTTTAACTTTTAACCTTGTCAATCAAAGCTCCATTCAAAATTTTTTTTACCGTCGATTCTAGAATGTTGAGAAAAAAAAGGTTTGGAAGTGTGAAGAAAAAATTCTAAAGAACGTAAATATGTGAAACATTTCATCTTCTTTCTTAAGCTGTAATCCACCTTCTCGAAATTCCACTTCATAGGAACGAAAATTTTTCGAAAAATTCGAGGCGTCAACTTAAAAAATTCCAAGAAACCGTATTTTTTTACAGCACACTAAAAACTATTTTAAAAATAAAACCACGCCAACAATTTAATTTTGTTGGAAAATGTTACTAAACTGACTGCGACATCGTCAGACAAAACTGAGGGGCGTACCCCAAAACGATTTTTCTGAGTCGATCAAATGGTATATCCTGAAGTGAAATAAGAGCCCCTTACTGGATTATAATCTACAGCTAAGATTGTATCCTTAAGGCTTTTTACAGCATGAAAATATAATTTTTTTGGCTCATTGTTTACCTCTATTTTTGAAAATGAAAAAATAAAAAAAATAGTCAATTCGAACTTCAGTGAAATACTGTAAAATATAAAGATAAACTATGAACAGTGGTGCCTTCACGATGCTAATTTATGAATGAGACTGACGAACCCTAAAAAACCAAAAATACAATAATTTTCAATCACTCATACTTGATACAGCAATAAAAATAATTTTGAAAAGGGGAAATAGAGGGCAGTAAAAACTAGCCCCTTGACTAAGAGAAGAGGTAAAAAATTCTGAAGAGAAACTATATGTTCCTAAGTGTGGAATACCTTGTCGTGAGAGATATTCTCACCAGAAGGAAATTCTACAGAATTTAAGCGTGTTCAGCTAATTCATACACAAGTACGGGTAAGCCAGAACCAGACCGAATACTGGCGATTTTAGAGCCGGTTTGGGCGGTTTATATACGGCTTATTTACACGCACACAAACACACGTACGTAAGAAAATATGTACATTGGTGAGAACAGCCAGGTCAAATCATCCCCTATCGAGATAAGAGATGGTTGGCCAGTTCGTGTACGAATTGTGACATCATCTTATTGTGTCACGATTCAGTACTCGTACATTACCTACAAGTACGTGCAGGTAATTAGGATCGAACGTATTTTGTGTGTTTAATGTCGCAAGGACGATTATTTGCCTGCCCTTTGGGGGCGGCGACTGTTGTTGAGGGGTCCGAGCCCCTATACCTTGTACGGGAGAGTTCCCACACTAAGTTACTTAAATCATGTTTTACCAAAGAGAATTATCCAATGTCATAAACCATATCATTCATCTATTAGTAAAAGATTACAAGCGGAACTATAATATCTGCAGAAAGTGTGATAGTATCCCATAACAACACATTGCTATTTTTCTGCACTAGAAGATTTTGAAGAAGATATTGAAAAATTCAGTTACAAAACCTTCCTAAAATTTATTTAATGCAGAAAAAAGTACAAATGATTATATAAATTTTTTTCTACGTTACTAAAAAAATACAAGGGTTGCACCATTTAGAAAACTCACTGAACAAGACATTTGCTTTTGATTAAGTACATCTAATGAATTTAGTTGTATAATTCCATTAATCTGGATCTTTTTCAGTATTTGAATTTCCATAAACACTACTTCTCGACAGTCTCATGCGCTAAATGCAGAAATCAAATAGACGCATACTTCTCCTCCACTAAGTTGCTCCAGGGATCTTTAACGACACCGCAAAGACTAGTATAGGATTAGGTGTAAAGTCGAGTAGTTCTAAAACGCTACTGAATGGTTTCATTACTTCGATCATTTTAAAGATGGAGTAAAATAAGGTGGCAAAAGACGATATTCAGTCAACATATAAGTATAAACGACATATGATACGATATTTCCGATTGCATCCTAAATGGTGAACTTTCGTGTTTTTTTTACTTTTAGAAGTTCCTATAATTTATAGACAAACGTTTCTGCCTATTTTTCACCATCATCGAAGTAAATAAATGAGACACAAAAAATTAATGGTAAAATAGAGAATTAGTTTCAACTTAACATCTTAACTGGTCGCAAATAAAAACACGTAAATATATTATGCATTCATTTTAACAACCTCGAAAAAGTTAAATTTCTCATCCTAAAATTTCTTGCTAACAGATCCATCAAAAATCAAGGTAATTGGTCAGTTCGATTACTCATCGAGTTGAATCAGAAACGTCGGCACGTTTTGAAAAAAAATTTTTCGAGTTTTATAATACTGAACAACCTTTTAAAAACATTAGTTTCCCACTTTTTTCCGTGACAAACAGACCCACTATTATAAAATTAGTTCTTCAATTTTTTTTATCATTCACATTCACTTTATTAGATAAAAAAATAACTACAAGTTAGATAAAATTATAGGTTTAGTTTTTGGCTACAAAAATGTCGACATCAAGTGGACACCAAACACCATGAGATTTGTACGAAAAATTAATCCTCAAAAATAATACATTCACTGGTTACGCATAACTATAATCACATCTGATTTATAAAAATGAAATTAGAAAAAAAAGAAAATTACCAATTTTCAGAAATATAATTTAGCACTAAATTCGAAGAATTACCAGCAAACAAATTCAAATAATCATCCAATGGCACTAATAGTTCCAAAAGTTTCCTAGGATCATGAAATGAAAAACAAACCCACGCCCGAACCTGGGTCTTAATACCAGATCAATTTTAATATATAAATTTTATTCGAAAACCTACCTAAAAACACATGATTACATTCCATCAACCAAAACCTTCACCAAAATAATAGCCTATTATAGGTAGTCCCATTGAATAGTTCCCTCAAAGGAAGGATATTCACAAAACTTCCAAAGGAAATTTCTCAACTTATTGAGAAACCAAAAATAAAATTAACCGAAGAATCGTAATAGCTTATCACATAGCTGCTCAGAGGGTAAGGTGGCCATTCACACAAAATGAAGGCTTTACAAAAGACGGAGACGACAAAGATAATTTACACGAAAATTGGCTATTTCAAAAGCCGGGTATGCAATATACAAAGCACTAATGTTTCACTTTTTGTTTGTCGAGAAATGCGAGGAAAAAAGTTACACGATGACGTTTTTTGTAAAACGAAAAATTTCAATTATGTGCGAATAGAAACGACATCGACGATGGCGGTGACAGACAGTAAAAATACTCTTATTTTTAATTAAAAGTTTATCGCAAATAGTCAAGTAGGTATGTTTAGAGGAGGTTGCAGAGAAAAGATCTAAAGAAGAAAAGTTATCGAGGCAGAACTCCACCATTTTGTTTCCATAGAAACACTGTGTTGAACAGGTGTAATATTACTCTTTAGAATGGATGCTTAATTTTGAGGTAACACGATAGCTGTAAACGGCGAAAATGCGCAGATTATGCTCGTAAAACTTTTAACACTATATAATTAATTATATTTTCCGAGTGCTTGCTCCCACACCCCATATTTTTCGCCGTTTTGTCTCCTGGTACCTATCCTGTAGTAAAATGACTGGAAGTGTTACCACGACCACGTCAATTTTATCCTCTTAATTATATCAGCAGATTTATTTAGTAAATATAAAAAAGATTGCTTGCACTCAAACTCACGTTTGGAAATTAAGATTGTGATAATTTTTGTGTACACTATACCAATCAAACCTTATTTTAAATACCTATTTCACGGCCAACTTCAGAATTCAGCAATGATGTAGGTATTTATCACAAAAATACAAAAATAATTCATTATGAATCTACAACAACGAAATTCCAATTTCAAATTTAAGTCTCAAATTTCAAAACTTTTTAACACTGAAAGTTTCCAATAAAAATACTGTCTTGCATAAAAAATTTCAACAAAATGCAGCAGTGGGTACACTTGATATACAGTTCAAGGGAAAAAATAGTTCGAATCATTATATGCAAAAACAAAATTTTCAAACCATAATTTATTTCGAAATAAATATGCTAAATCAATAGGTAAAAGGGTACGAAGAATATTCTGCAATCTAAACACTGGAATCATGACTGGAGGACGAATTTATTTTTTGAAATTACGAATGAGCTTACAGCTTTGTAAATAAGAATATATTTTGAAGATGAGACCCTAATATTTCTGTAGTAATGTCAACACAAACAAAAATGTTTGAAATTATTTGTCATAATTTCTGAATAAAGGCTAAACCTCGTAAATTACAGAAAAAAGTAAGCATAGAAACATTGGTAGCTACAATAAATAAATCAGAATTTTATGACTTCTCAAAAAAGGAATGAATGATATCGTACCTTCGAGCGGATGTGAGAAGCTGTAAGTAAAATAACATAATCAATGGAATACAGAACCATTCGTTTCAACCATATTGGCTAAAATAATGATAAAATTTCAACAAAATGTAAATGGTTTGATACTTAACCGTGGTATAGACTGATTTTTTTAATTTCTGTAATATCTATAGGACCGGTCCAAAATGATTCAAAAATTATTAAAAAGCTTGAAACTCTCAGCAAATCAATTAACTAGAATGCCGAATAACGTGCCTTCTTTTAATTGTATATCAGGCAAGAAGACTTCAGAAATTTCTTCAAGTTTCAGCAATAAAACCAGAAACAGCTTTTCAAATCAAATTGCCCCTTATCCGTTTTCGTACAAATATAATAACTCATGGCTACCCTTCAAGATAAATAATATAATCAATTTTGAACACGAAAATTAAAATCGGTATATTCCCGGATCTCAGCCAAGCAAACTATATTATAGATGTGAGCAGATTCAACCGCATATTGTTAGTTCATAATCCAACTTCCACCAAAAGACAAATGTAGGCCGGTAGGCCAAGAAAAAGACGAGATCAAATCGACGAGAATGTATTGAGTGAACGGACAAAACGCAACTGAAATACACGGCAGTGAGAATGTAACCGTAGGTACAGAGTATAATTAAAATGCGTGCAAGTCTAAGTATGTACATAAAAACAGATAAGCCGAGTAGCCTGCGCGTGTATCAGTTCTTCTTAACCTAGACAAAATAGTTAAAACCGCTACAAAAAAAACCTCAACGCAACTGAGGCACTCGTTGTATCGATAAGCACGAATAAATTAAAAATCCTTCAGTGACGAAATGTTGACAGTTTTTCGAATAAATCTCGAGGAACGAGGGTGTAAAACAATTAATTTTCATAGTGTATAGGAGTTATAACACATGCGGAATCCCTAAAAACTCCAGTAAAAAGATTACGCCTACAAAATAATTATATGTACGTATCATTATTAGTTGAACTTTAAAGGGTGCGAGAAAATATCTAATACGCTATTTGGACGTTTCACCGCGTAAGTCGTACAGGACTGAGACATATATTGAAGGAAACACGTATATATTTTAATACACCCCTTTTCATGAGAGCAATTTTAAATGCATTCCAGCACAGAATAAAAACTTACCACGAATGAATGGTCCGAACGAAAAGGAATGCTACTGGAACTGGAATCTGGATACAACTACCCGGATACGCTGGAATGGAGTGGGATAGAGCGACAGATAACCTGCCCAGAAATATGGGGAGAACGAAAAAAGCAAAATGAATTTTCAAATTAAAATATTTTCATCACATCGCAGCATTTCCGCGGTGGGATATCTTGGGATTAGGCACCTGCGACTTCATGTTTTATTTTGAGTTAAATTTGCGTACAATTCTAGTCCACAAAGTTTTATCCGTTGCAGTGCTTTCTTCTTTCTGGTACCTATTGTACTGGCAGAGACACTACGGGTTTCGGTACTTATATAATAGATTGGTTTTACGTCCAAGGGACTATAAAAATGTCGTTAACTCCTTTCACGCACCTCTGTTCACTCCTGTCGCGCAACAACGAATGTTGGCAACCTCCTCAGGCCAGTAACTCGGCTACCTACATTTCTTCAGTAGACGAGTTCCCAGCTCGCCCGCCAGGCGCGCATGAGATCATAGGCGGAGCCCATGATACTGGAGGCGGTGTCCATGGCCAGTCTTCCAAGACTCGCTGCCCTATAGAACTGTAAAAAAGCAGAATAAGTTTCATACACACACAAGTACATACATGTTGTTTATTATAAAAGTATAAAAAAATGGAACAAAATTGTACTTATTAACTACTGAATAAATACTTACAATATTTACAAAGTCCACAAATCTTTGTATAAAGAAAAAAATTTATGTATCATGATTTTCTTCCAGTTGAGAGTCAATTATTGGCTCTCAACTGTGATTTGTGGGCCATAAAATTGCCGGACGCTTCTCTGAGGAATGGATGTTGACAGGTTCAGCGCTTTGTAGGAGTTTCACTATAAGGAAGAAAAGGTATTAAGTTAGCAATTTTTTATTTAAAATTGTGATAGTTGACAAAGTTATCACAATTCTATTTAGTGTGGATTGCGATCCGCTATCACCTTTATCCGCTACAGTATTGCTTTTGGCGTTCCACGGTCTGCGAAGAACGTTTGGAACGCCATCCACATTTCTTGTGTTGTTAATGATGAGATGGATAAGAAGTACACTACTCTTATTGATAGACAGGTAAAGATTAACACCCACTTTTTGTAAGTTGGTGTTGTTGGAGTTGCCAAAGCCTTTTTCTTTTTTGGTAGGTATTCATCAAATACCGAGTATGGACCGAAAACATCCACACCAGTATAGGTGAAAGGATGAGTGAAAGGTACCAATCTGAAATCTGGCATTTCAGAGTGTTCTGGTTGTGCAAAAGGCCTTTTATTTGACTTTTTGCACATTACTCATGAATTTTTTAATACTTTTGGAAGTATTCTCATTGCCCTTGGTACAAAGTAAGTTCGGCGGAAGGCTGCCATTGTAAACTTAATGCCTGTATGACTATTTAATGTATGTACATTTAATAGTACTAATTTTGTTAGGTGTGATTTTGGGTGTAACATTACTGGAGATAGGATATCTTCAGTAAATGGTGTTACAGGAATATAGTTCCTTAACCTTAACAGCCCTGATTTGTCAATTGTTATGTGAAATTTTTCGTATATCACATATTTGGGGGCATTATGTGACATAAGTTTATTAAAGATTTCAGAAAAGTATTTTTTCTGATCTGCGTAGATGAAGCATAGTAATGCGAATTGATAGTTATTAGGGATTAAAGTCCACGGTGAAACCAACCTGTTTCTGGCAAGTCGTTTTCATGATAATTTTCTAAGTGCGTTTATGCAATTATGCAATGGTAGAAAATTCTTTTTAGACTTATTAGTGTGTTAAATTTGTCTATATTGATGTTGAATGGTGTATTCAGTGGTTCGTGTATAAAACTTGTGTAGGGTATTGTTTTTGAAAGATTTGTCTTTTGTTTAGTAGACAGATCTAGTATTTGCTGTGAGTTTATATTGTTTTGAGTTTGTGTAAGATACTGACTGATTTGGTTGCGATCTTGTACTTGGTCAATTTGTGTAGCAAATGTTTTAACTTCACAAATATAATTAATCGAACTCATAACAAATTTTGGGATAAAAGTTTTTCTGGATTTTAATTGTCTTTTTAATTTGGCAGGTTGATGACTGTCAAATATTGTGTCTTGATTATTGGGAATCAAGTCTGACAATTTATCCGAAACTTTCAATGTTTCCCTTAAAGAAGAGAAGACTGGTATAGTTTTCTCTTCTTCTGTTAAATCAGGCAAAGACTGAATAATATGTAAGTCAGTCTGTGGCCATGTATCAGGATGTTGAGTTAACCACTGTGGACCTGTCCACCATGTAGTAGTGAACAAGTCTTCCACCATTGCTCCTCTTGAGCCGACATCCGCTGGGTTGTTGGCTGATGGAACGTATCTAAACTGTAGGTTTGGTACAGTTTTTATTTCATTGACCCTATTTAAGACAAATTGTGTTAACACTCTACGTTCTAACAGCCATGTTAGAACGCATTTGCTATCAGACCAAAGATAAGTTGGGCTGTTATGTAGGTCAAGAGGATTGCATATATTCTTGACTGCTCTAGCTCCTATGAGTGCCGCTAACAATTCCAATTTTGGTATTGTTACCGTTTTCATAGGGGCTATTCCTGATTTTCCTATGACGAATCTGGCTTTAGTTGTACCACTTTCTTCATTGTGGAAATGTGAGAACGCAACCATGGAGAAAGCAGTTTTTGATGCATCTACAAATATATGTAGTTGACATTCATTCGGGTTATAAGAACCCGAATAAATTTGTCTTGGTAGGCAGTAAGTTGTGCACTGAGTTAAGTCTTTTAGTAGCTCTGTTGCTATTGGTTGTAGCGTCAGAGGTAAAGACTCATCCCATTTATAATTTTCATTCCATAGTTGTTTTATGAAAACTCTGGAAGGTATAAATGCTGGGGCAAACCGACCGTGAGGGTCAAAGAATTGTGAAACTGCTCTTAGAAACAGTCTCTTTGACCAGTTTGGTACTTGGTCTTTTAATTTTGGTGGACTAATAAAGATGATATCTTTATCCATGTCCCATGAAAGTCCAAGTACTTTTATTTGAGGCTTTGTAAGTGCATGTTTAGGTGCAAAGTCATTTTGTAATTGGATACAATTTGTTCCCCATTGTGACAGCTCCATGGAGATGTCTTTAATTAACTTGTCAGACTGGTTATGCAATTGTAAAGTGTCTTCGTAAGTAGGCAATGATGTTACTAAATTTTCAATGTAAATGTTATTTGCATGTTTTTATAGAATTCCAGGTTCACCTGTTGGAAGTGGTGTAACAATACTGCCGCCAATAAAAATGGTGCTGTTACAATTACAAAAGGTACGTGTTGAAACTGAAATGTTATTATGTTATCCTTTGTTAATGGTTTTGATGGATCTTTAACCCATAAAAACCTTGTTACATCCCGATAATCAGGATGCAATCCTATTTGGTGAAAGGCTTTTTTGATGTCGGCAATAATGGCAAATTTGTCTTTACAAAAAGACAAAAGTATTTGAAGCAAATCTGGCAACAGATTAGCTCCTTTAAACATAGTCATTAATGGAGTGTTTTGACTGTTTTGTTTTTGCTGACCCATCAAAAACTACCCTGAGTGGTGTGCTTTTTGTTAGATCTAAAATCCCTTTGTGAGGTAAATAATGAATTAGCTCAGGTTTCGATTTTAGATCTACTCTCTATCATCTCTAACTCAATTAATAAGTTAAAGTACTCATCATATCTTTTGAAGAATTCGGGCATTTTATGTAGTTTAAGCAGTTGATGTTCAAGTCTTCTGAACGATAGATTGTAATTATCCACCAATGGTGGAGGATAATTTTTATATAACCACCTAATTTGGTAGTGGTTATTTACCAATTCTACATTTTTGTAGAAAAGTTGTAAAGCTTCTGCCTCAGCCTGACTTCTACCAGATTATTAGACTCGATGCCAATGGCATCCAATCTCCATAAATTCTCAATTTCTTGAGGATTATTAAAGAATACTGGTGTGAAGACTTCATCAACTGCGTTTTGATTTGGGATGATCACTCCTAACATATGTCCGAACTCAGTCTGTATCAGTGTGAGAGTTGGTGAAATGTGATGAATATTTTTTACAAATGACCACATATAATCATTACCAAATAATAGGTCAATCGTATGCTCCTCATCAGTTTTACAAAAATTTATTTTCGAATACTCAGGGAATTTTTTATAAAATTCTGACAAATTTGGTTGATTCAAATTTTGCGTAATCTTATTTATAGTTTTCGCTGTTATTTGAACCACTATACCACTTGGTGTCAAAATTTCAAAGTCAACTAGGCTTGATTTGAAAATATTTGAAGTTTGGTTTTCAACACCTTTAAGTCTTATTATTTCTGTTTCATATCCTTTTAGTTTTAAGGATGTGAAAGCGTAAGACTTAGTTATGAAGGTGTTGACACTACCGCAATCAAAAAATCCCGTTATTTTGATTGGTTCTTTTAGATATTGAGAACGAGCATACGACTGAAATACAAGAAAAGTTGAGCTTTTCTTGTGTTTAATAAAAGATAAAAAGTACTCACTGCTCACTGGTAAGCACTCCTTTTGATCTGCGCTAAGTTCTGTCAGCATCCTGGCCCTCGCCACTTCAGAATCTGTTACGTTCTGTTGAACATATGATTTATTAGTATCAAAATCATCATGTTTTGAGACTTTATCAAAATCACATGTTTTCTTACTTAATGCTTCCTTGCGCTGGCACAGTTTATTGTACCAGGCCTCCATATGCTACTTATATATGGGGTAAGGAGCATTTGGGCACAAGTTGCTGTGATGTTTGGCTGATAAGCAGTCAAACCATTTGCAGCAAGCTGAGACCTTCTGCAAACAACTTGTGGTTGTGTGGCAGGTTGCGCATTTGGTGCACAACCTCCTGGCCTGGTACTCGCGTTGACGCTGGGGAAGCATGTTGAAGCGAGGGTCATAACAGAGAAACGCTGGGTGTTTCTCGTTGCAGAACAAACATTCTTTCTGCGGGATGGCTGGCATGTTCAGGATACTTTTTGGAGTATCCTGAGCGTTTCGCATGTCTTTGTTCTGTTCTCTACGTGCTGAAACAGAAGAACAGTTAGGAGACTTTGATGAGTTTCCCTTATTATTGTTTGAACGCTTATTAAAATTGTTGGGATTAGATTTCTCTTTTCCCTTTGATTGATCGTTACCTTTTGAAAAGGTAGCTGCTATGAATCTTGGACTTCCTTTAGGTTGTCCCTGATTATTTCTCCTAGAATTTGAATTTGGGTTATGCTTTTTGTCAAACATTTCCTCAATTTTTATGAATTCCCTGATTGCCAAAAAGAGATGAGAGACATGTCTTTCGTTACTTTTGAGATGATTTCTGTATGATCTCGGTGGGAATTTTTTAACAGTGACGTTGAACAATTGCTCTTCGTCTACTACCATAAAGACCTGCCGATAACGATCAATCAACACTGCAATTCCATCCATACCATCTTGGATGAATGAAAGTCCGTCTGTAGTGTTCGGAAATTTAGTAATTTGGTACCATATTTCCGCTCTGACCTTACTTGGGTCCCCAAACCTATCATGTGAAAATTGCAGACGTTGTTTGTAGCCAACGTCATCAGATGCAAAATGTGAAAATTTTTGAATGATATGTTTTGGCATTGCTTGCTGAAGCAATTTAATTTTTTGTGGGACTGCAATGTCCGTACAAAGATGTACGTACATTTTAAATCCCCTAATAAACCCTGGATAGCTAAGAATCGTTCCATCCCAATCATCTATATAATATTTGGGTGCTTTCAGGTTCATAGCTGCTTTTTCTGGGTGAGTATTTGGGTCCAATTCCCAACAATGGGGTATTGGTTCAGGTATGTTTTTATTAATAGTCGGTTCTAAATTGTTCCCTAATATAGGCCTGGGGACCAACTCGGTTACTGTATCATATTGATTTTGATCAACTGCGTTTCTATTGGGAGATACGCAATTGTTATTAACAGGTTCGGGTACAATAGGTATGACAGGAGTGGTGTTGATGGAATAAGCACATATTTGTTTATGTGCTGGTTCATCTACCTCATCCTGTGAATAATCCGTACAATTACGTTTTTTGTATTTGTGTGGGTTGGATAAAGTAAGTTTTTCATTACCTTTTTGGATCGCTGGCCGCACAAACTCATCCCAGAACTGGTCTAGGTTGAGCCCATATTCCATTTTGACATGTTTTACCATGTTGGAACGGTCTCGCTGGATTCTCTCAATCTCATTCTCAGCTCGCTCCAGTCGAAGATGGTTGTAAGCTGCTCTAGTGGCGAGGTCCTCCAGCTCTTTTTCCGGCGCTGCTGCTACTGCCATTGACGTTCGAGCCACTGTCTTTCCAACTGCTCCCATTGCAGGCCCTCAGCTTCGTATTCCGCTTCTTCAGCTCGTTTGTCACTAGGCAAATGTGCTGTTAATTCCTCACCACCAAGCCCTACTTGACCTGATGTTGAGGGAGTTGGTTCCTCGTGAATTTGTTGCGGGGTACCAATTGGCAGTGGTGATGGCGACGGCTGTATAACTGGTGCCATCAGTGGAAATTTTGCTTCAATTTCCCCTTGGTTGGCACGCAGTTTGAGGATGTTCACCCTGGCCAGGAGTATTTTGTTTTTGTGGACTCCTGGTGGGGAATTCATCAGCTGCTCGATTACTTGTGTTATTACTGGCAGCTGTTTTCTGGCCTGAACTAAGGTTAGTTCAGGCTCGTTGATCATATTGTCGAGTTCTATTGTATAGAACCCGGCAGTCATGATCGAATCGAGGTAGATTTTCATCCTTGTTTCAAAATCATCTACCTCCTGCATTGACCCGTGCTGTAATGCAATTTGTCACTGGATAGAGGTGACGGACCTGCCGCAGCCTTTTGTCGGGCCGATGCCTAGATCTCCCTCTCGATGTCTTTGTGGTGGAGACCGTGTCTGCTGGCAATTACTTTTGCCAGCGGGGCATTGATGAGAACTGGTGACACCGGAGTGTTTTGTGGTGGTTGTGGAGTCGTATTTGGCTCTGATGCAGGGGCCACCAAATGAGTTGGTGGTGTATCTACAAATGGCGGAGATGCTGGTGACAAATCCATCGGTGTTTCGTCACGTTGCATTTTAATTTCTGTTGAGTGGAAATATTAAAAATTATTACACTTGTTCGTGTTTTGTTTCAATTTTTAATACGTTGCTACATGTATTTTATTTTTGAATTTTGAAATATTTTCAAAGTTTTAATTCAATTTTGAAAATTTTGGCGTGACCCGTGGGCTCAATGAAGATTTCCCATCACAGGTCGTGATTTATTTTTCGAACATGGAATATTTTCAAAGTTTTTATTTCAATTTGAAAATTTTGGCGTGACTTGTAGGCGCAATGAAGGTTTCCTGTCACAGGTCGCGATCTATTTTCGTAATTATTAATTGTTTTTCAAAGTTTTTGTTTCAATTTGAAAATTTTTGCGTGACCTGTGGGCGAAGTGAGGATTTCCTTTCACGGGTCGCGTTAGTTATTCCTGAATTACAAAAATATTTGGTAATACAGGTGAAGAAGAAAAAAAATTAAAATTTTTGAATTTATTATTTTACTGGTTGATATTCAAAAATTTTGGCGTGACCCATAAGTGTAATGAGTAATTTTGATCGTAGGTCACGTTTATTTTTATCAACATTAAATTATTTTCAAATTGTTTTATCTATTTTGAAAATTTTGGCATGACCCTTAAGCACAATGATGGTTAATCATCGCGAGTCATGATATGATTTTTAGTGAAACGTAAAAAGTAAAAAATATTTCCAAAGTATTTTTATTATTTTGAAAATTTTGGCGTGACCCGTGGGTGCAATGATGTTTTATCATCGCGGGTCACGTTTGATTTTTAAAATTTGTAAATTATTTTCAAAGTCCTAAGTCAACTTTGAAAATTTTGGCGTGACCCGTGGGCGCAATGATGCTTTCCCATGATGGGTCACGATTATCTTTTCAAAGTCTTGATAGGCTTTGAAAATTCTATGATTAAAAAATGCGAATTATTCAACACCGACGAACTAACAAATTTTATCATTTTTCATTGCGCCTATTGCCGTACTTCGAATATTAATTTCTCTAGTATTCGAAGTATTTGAAAAAAAAAAGATGGTGGTAAAGGGCGATGAAAAATGTTACGCAAAACACTAGTTTAACATAATTAATTATTTACGTTAAATTATTTTTGAGTACATACAATATTTGAAATTATTGTACGTGCTTTTTCGCGTGAGAAATAAATACGAAAAATTATTGTAAATTGTAATGGCGTAATTCGAAGACAAGAAGTATTTAGGATATGACCTCGAAAATTTTTTTCATTTTCCAAGGACTTTTAATTATGAATTTTATCCCTTGATAGTTCTGAGCATGTTCAAAATTCCTCAGGACTAATATTACGGCACTTTATTGTCTTCGTAATTCTGAATTTTTAAGAAATTAAAAATTGCATTACACGAACAAATTTTTGCACAAGTCGTAAGAATTTATTTGTTACGACTTACCTTTTTGACTTGGTTGTTTTTTCCTTATAGAAGAGGGATGACCAATATATTCCTCTTCTTTTTTGCGGTGAACTTGAGGTTAGAGCTTCTCCAAAACTCCGACACTCTTATGTGATTTCAACTTTTTTAAATAAGTTGAGAATTTCCAAAGTGGTTGAGAATCGTTAGCGCGTTCTTGACTACACAAACACGTTTTTTGTTTAAATTTTGCCGAAAAGTTTTTTAAACACTTTTGCGTGGCACTAATAATCAAAAAACAAAAAATAAAATACGCAAGAAATATTAAAAACACAATAATAGCACACAAGATAAAATCAGGATCGATGCTACAAAACATAATGTTCTCAATTCAGTTGTCTAAAAAGGCAATGAATCTATCCACGACGTGATTTTGATAGATCCTGTATGATCATGTGATTGATTCACTCGTTCATTCCCAGTTGGAATGAAGGAGCTTCTTTTTTATCTTTGAGTGTGTGTGTGCAGGGTTCTTCCATTAACTTCAAGGGAAGAATCTATGTATTGATTGTGTGTGTATTGATCATCAACACATACACACTAGCAGGTTGTAGATAAGGTTTTTTGTATTGGCCGTATCTACATTGTATGGACAAAAGACGTTGCTTCTCGTCTTTTTTTTTGTTTTTGTTTTTTGCCTGTCGTATTTATTGCTGTTTGGACAGCCAATTTCTAAGAATCCGATGTCGTCAGCAGCATATATACGATACGTATTCGGCAATTGGTTACTGATTTTTTAACCTTTTTCACGTTTATGTCTTCTTAAGGGTTGACATATTTTTTATTGACATCTGTTTTGTCGGTTGTCTTTTAATTTTTTGCTTTCTCTGTTGGATAGCAGGTGCCTGGACTCGGCCGTTTTTACGGTTGGGTTCAATGATGGTATAGGTATGTGTTCTTTTGTGAACGCATGTTTGTATTTCTATTGAATTCTTTTATTAAGAATTCGATAGTTTAAAATACTGGGGGCGGCTAAAAATTTTCTCTGAGATAATTTTTAGCCATTTTGTGAAAGTTGACGGCAAATCTTTTTGTCGTGAACAATATATTTATGACTTTAGGTCGATGGAATTTTTATTACATCGGCTTACAAAGGGCGTCTCTAATGCCTATAGAATTATCAAATCATGTATTGATTTGAGAATTTGTTATATACGGGTATTTAGAGACGTATTATTTTGTCAGTGGATTGTTTCGTGAAATCTACTGGTATAGATATTTCTATTGCCTATTAGTTTTTCGAAGCAATTTTTGCCTTGAAAAGCATACGTATAGGTACCATGTATATTAGGTATGTAGAAATATATAATTTAACAATAATATTTCATTGCTAAATTTTTGTAGGCTAATTAATAAGTTCGAAACTTTATTAAATTTGTTCTTTTTATTATTTGGAAGGGATCCTAATCATTTCTAAGATCACTTTACCACTGCTAGTCGAGAGTTATTAGTTCAACTTTCGGCTAAAGATATGTTTTTTGTTTTGAAGATAAAGAAAAAACGTATTATTCTATTTGATTGCTTCGAAGCTAATTTGTAGTTTCGTAAAAAAGTACCTCAAAATTAATTCCTATGATAGGTATCAATTCTGTTTGCGAGTGGAAGCGTAGTAGGCAAATTCGAGAACAGATTCTATTTAAGGATCTGTTTCCATTTCGCACCAGGAAAAAATTAAAATTCATTAGAGTTTTAATTTTAGAGTTTTTAATTAGGATCAGATTCTATAAGAAAGGATCTGATTCGTGTATAAAAACTCCCGATGCTCTTGCAACCATGTAGTGGCAGAGACACTACGGGTTTTGGTACTTATATAATAGATTGGTTTTACGTCCAAGGGACTATAAAAATATCATTGTCACACTCCTTTAAAGCACCTCTGTTCACTCCTGTCGCGCAACGACAAATGTTGGCGACCTCCTCAGCCCAGTAACTCGTCTACCTACATTTCTTCAGTAGACGAGTTCCCAGCTCGCCCACCAGGTGCGCATGAGATCGTAGGCAGAGCCTACGATACCTATATGTGATATCAGAACTTTTACTGTCTTCTCTTCATCGTGGTCTTCACTAAGCGTAGGCGCGAAAGTGTGTTGTTTCTAAAAGACAGAGAAACAACAACATGACAGTTTGACTCATCATAATTCACGACTTAAATTTCGAAGTTGAATGTATCGGGCATTTCAGATTTATCTATCTAGTATACAGTCTTAATTTGCTGGTGTCATAACAAACTTTTCCAACAATTAAATAGTTACCCTCTTCACGTTTCATTATCATGTTCTTTCATTAATATTACTAATTAACAATAACTAATTTCAACCGATCGGCGATCCACCACTCCAAACTCCGACCCAATTAATCATTATGCAGAAGAAATTACTGAAATGAAAATTGAAAATTAACAATGGAATTCGAAATCAACAAAACCGATCAAAGTGTAACGCTCCTAGCGGCAAAATGTTTCAACTCGAAAAACAGCAATGGATCGACTGCATCCGTATCTATCCACATCTAACCTCATCCGTCTCGCACAAGAGACAAGACAATTAGAATACCGAGCATCGAAGCAAATTTGACTTTCTCACACATTTTGAACTGATACTGCATTCGATATTTGAGAGAATAATGAACTTTAATGAAAATATAATCCACTTCAAATCGAATAAAATAAAACAGACTGCATTTTCGGGAGAATGCAAACTAATGTAAGAAGGCAATCCAAATATCCAGAATCCAGGATAGAAACATTATTTCTTTGACCTTACGAATTTTTCGAAGGATATCAATGTTTCCAGGACCTGTCTTACATTAAGATAATAAAAAGAAGTGAAGCTATAACTCGAAAGTTTTTTTCGTCAGGTCTATACCTAGTTACAATTATTAACTTCATACCTTCTTTCAGAAGGAAATTCACATGACACAAAGATTTTTTTTTTTTAAAAGCCTAAAATTGTTATAGGTAGCTAAGATTATTATTCATCGGGAAAAAGCCACAAGAATTTTCTTCAATTTTGTGAAATTCTAACTGAATTCTTGTTTATGGTGAAAGGAAATAATGACCAAAAACTGAGAATCAAGGTTTGGCTAAGAATATGAGTTCTAGAAAACAAAATGCTTGAGTCGTATTTCTAATATAAAAAGGAAACAAATCTAGAAAAATAGATGTCAGAACGTTCTCTAAGCACAAAAAAGAATAGAAACTCGATACAATGTTCTCCTCCGATTTGTAAACAAACAGTAATTATGATGTTCGTACTTTTCCCTTATTTACACGCCACTAAAATGTCCAATAATTTCGAGCGCCGAAACATACCAACAAAGAATGAAAAAAATGATCAAAGAGAAATAGATAACAAAAAAACAAAAAACAACACACCTATATCCATTTCTATTTTTATTTTAATGACTAGTATTTCTCTAACGAAAATAAAATAAAATAATAAAAACATCAGTATTGAACGAAGAATAAAGAATACTGCACAGAAAATAATAATATACAATAAGTTGCATACCATATACATGAAGGAAAAGTTTACAAAAAGCGGACGTCTAAATTTCTAAAAATTTTGGAAAATGTTTTAAAATTCCATCACTATAATACGAGTACAAAAAAACGAACAAATGATAGGAACGAACAAAAAAAATTTCATTTAACGACAGAAATTATAAACATGTATTGCACAACCATAGAAAAAGTATCCCATATTATAATATTACAAAAAAACTTAAAATAAATCATTAATTTTTTACAAACCGGCCCAGGAAAAATATACTTTTTGAAATCTTTTTTACAGGGGAGTTTAATAAAAAAAATTTCACAACTATTTACTAACGAGAATAATTTTAACCAAATAAAATGTTTGAAATAAAAAAATACCCATGACTATTTGCACTTGAAAAAGTTAGGTATTATTTTCGCAAATCAGTGAAGCATATTTGAAAATGTTGTAATTTTTATTTCACACAAAAGTATTTATCTAAAATTTTAATTCGGGGTTTTTGCATAAAGTGATTAAATAACCCCTAGTCTTACAGATAAAAATTTGTTGAAAATAGCTCAATTTATTCAATTTTCTCATTACAGAAGGACAAAAAAGAAGTTTCCTCTCCATACAATTTTTGCCTTATCTACATACGTATATTTATAGTAGGTACCTACAAATTACATATGCATATTTTTCTCTGTTTTTTTTCCAAGAGCATGTATATTTCTCCCAACCCTGAATGTAATACGCAACAAGTACGTAATAGTATTCTATATGGCAAAAAAGTACAGAACTCAATTTTAAGGTTTTATACAAGTTCTGTTGAAAGTTAGTTTTCTATTTAATTTCAACGTCTTGGTTCGGCGTGTGTTCTGCAAAGGGACAACAACTCTAAAAATTGATACTAATCTCCAGGATTAACGATAAAAATAATTTTTTTCATTAAAAAATAAATTATGAGACACATAGGGCACGTGATACAGACACGATTACGTTTACAGAAGAGAATTTTTTATAAGAACTAACGAACCCTCACATTTTTCTCAAGTGGAAGTCCGTTTCAAGTTCCATCCCAACAAATAGAACGGAATGGCGCGTGATTAAAAGTTGCTATAAGTTCCGCACGTTTCTCCACATTGAAAACACGTATACTCAATGGAGTACCACCAGATATGCAAATTTAGGCGTAATAAGACGCTGCCGACGACGAATTATGATGCAAATAATTTTGATCGGGTAATTGGTAACTGCCATTGTTCGTGTAATAATTTGGCTGGTAGGACATTTCATCGTACAAATTATCCAGTATTGCACTCTCCTCTTTTTTGATTACCGCATTATTGGTCACACTGCAGCTATTGTTCAGACTATTGCTATTATTGCAACTGAGACTACTGAAACTACTGGAGCTGCTATTCGTGCTGGTGCTGCTGCAGCTTCGGTTGTACGTCAGCGAGTCGTCGGCGTTTGAATTGGGGAACACGTATCCATTGTTGGGGGCATTCAGCGATGGAGGAACCGGCGATACGATTTTCATATTCACGTTTATCGTGTTCAGATGATGGTGGTGATTATGGTGGAAGTGGTGATGGTGGTGGTGGTGGTGTAACGGATGCTGGGGCGGGTACAGGTACATCGACGACGAGGACGGCGAGAGACCGGGGTGCACGAATTGCGAGCTGTCACACTGAGATAACACTTCGCTGTAACAATGAAAACAAAGACAGAAAAAATTAGTCATTTTAGGTAGGTATTTTCCTTATGGATTTAACGAAGCTTTTCAAATAAAAATCAAAATGATCACTGATCAAAGCTTCAACAGGGTACTGCTGAAGAAAGTCACTTCAGATTAAGTCCCATGAAAATATATACGACAAATGAAGCAGTTAAGGTTTGTACATTCCACTCGTGGAGAGAAGATAAGAAGATACGACTCTTCAGAATAATAGCTGGCTCTTTCGCATTAAACATTTTTAGATGTGGAATTTTAGCTGTAACCGAGGGTTTCATTTATGAATAGGAATCGAAAATGAGTAATCACGGAATTGTTGGTTCGATGAACTAGTCATAAGATTGAAAGGATAGAATAAAGATAACGAAGTTGAAAAAAATTTCGGGGTTTTTTTCCATGAGAATTTGGAGAGAGGAAATTGGAAAAGGAATTCGCTTGGCAACTAAGGCCGACGAGAAAATGGATAGTCGAATTAATCGTCGAAGGCGCTGAAATAACAGTCAGTGAGGTCAGTATTGCTTGGATTCTCAGGATGAAACGGACATTTGGGAGGAGAATAAAAGCCAGTTTAAAAAAGATGAACCTATAAAAAAGAGTGTTAGGCAAATTCAAATTTAGAAAAAAAGTGAACCACGGACAAAAGAGGAGATCAGATAGTAAAAATTGAAAATAAAAATCAAATAGCGAGGGGTCCTGAGCTTCGTAAATTCGGAATCATTTTTAATGATGAAATAAATGAACTGTAAATTTCCTTAGTGCTAAAGAGAGAAAACTCAATTTTGGAAACCAAATCTGAAATTGGGAACTGAGAGACATAAAAATATGATTCGTGAAGAATGAAAAGAAGGAGAGTCCGGTAGTGACTCCGCGAGGAACAAAATTCGTCTTAAATTATTCGTCATCTGGCTTCCCAAATAATTTACAATACACATTCAGTGTTTTATTTAGTTTTTTTTCCCTGTTCGATTAATTACTGGGGATAGTGCGGTGAGTCAAGGTTGTCGTATATTTTGTAAGGACATGAATGATAAGTTCAATTTAGCCACCAATAATTTATTATAAAAATCTAGGAACTGGAAATATTGAAGCCAGCGTTAATGAAAAAGTTTTGTCATAAAATTAAACGGAACTGACGTCAGATTAATATGATAAAGGAAAAGAGGGCCGACTTCAATAATTTCAGTCAAGACAAGATTTTGCCGAAGAAATTTTAATGGGATTACTTTTTATAATTGTTTTTTTTTTCTCCAAAGTAGTTCCACCATGTTTTTGAAAAATAGTACATTGTGTACCAAAGGAGGAGTTTTTTTTTTGGGCCGAGCCTGAGGCCCATATTCACAAACATTTCTTTAACCACCTTTCACTTAAACTTCACTTAAAAATGACTTTTGGTACAATTTTGTGTTCAAGAAAGTGGTAACATTTTATTTTTACATTGGAACTCTCATGAGAGATACAATGTTCCCGCATTTTTATATACGAAATTGTGCAAATACCTTTTTCAAGTGAAATTTAAGTGAAGGGAGGTTAAAATGACATATGTGAATATGAGCCTGAGTTTGTACAATGCGACTTAGAAGAGCATAACGAGCCGAAGAGAAGAGTTGCAAACAGGCGAGGCAAAAAAAAAGATTCCCCCTCGATGCACACCGCACTTTATGCACCGATGACGTCACTATTGATCTTATGAAAACATTGTAAGAATTTTTTTTGTGGAAAAATTTATGGGCTTGATTTTCGAATAGACCTATTTTTACTGTAAAATTAATAATGAAAAAGTTATCGGGAAAAACGTTTTGGAGTTTCCTTTCAATATTTTCACTCGCCACTAACACAAAATGTCTTCGTTTTTAGTGAAATCTGATGATAAAAATTAATTTGTCGTTAAGAAATAGGGGAAGGTTATTACTGAAAATTTTTTCTACAACTATTAATTTTTGAAATAAACAACAATTAAAAAGACAGAAAATTTTCTATTAATTAGTTATTTTGTATTCTAATTATGAAAAAGTCATTAATGATAGAAAAAGAAATTATAGGTGGTTAAGGTAAGTAAATTTTCACATCTTTCCAAAAATACCAACCTCAGTTTTCTGGCTCAGTAGTAGCAGAGAAATAATCGAGTAAAAGACAACAGATTTTTCTCAAAATAAAAATGTTTTTATTTCAAACAAGATTTTGATGACGTAACATTAACACTGATTTGTTGGTCCTTAAGAGGGTATTTTTCGGACCTGTAAATTTCACTTTTCAGTCCTAGGACCAGAAAATAATTAAAGTTGGTCATTTTTTCGAATTTTTTGATCCTACTTCCAAAATGTAGTCCTCTAATCCAATAAATTATATTTAAAAAAAAATATATGTATAAAAAAACGATTAAGTACATTAATCTGAATGTTTAGCTCTCATTGATGGATATGCCCAAATTTATGACAATAATTGTTTCAGTCTGTGGGAACCACCATACCCTGTCTAATATAAAATACATTCACCAGTTATAGTCGGTGGTGAGATGGCTGTGTGGTCAAGTTCACCGCTTTTAGCTGGTGAATATGTAGGTCCCAGGTTTGATTCCCCGAGCCAACAAAACCTACATCTGGTGACCCTTGACGTGTGCTGGACATGCACGCACCCTAGTGGTGCATGGTGGAATTCACAACTCTCCTTTGTAACTTGAGTCGCCGATAGATGGCGCCCTATATAGTGGAAATAGAACCCGTATAGGTAGTATAAGCCTGTGTGTATAGGTATAAGAGGCATTTCTGATTCCGCCCAACCTCCCACAGCATCTAATGTCGTTCAACTTGTGTTGAGTCTCTCTAGGGGGGAGTGTGTGGGAACCACCATACCCTGTCTAATAAAAAATACAATCGCCAATTATAGTCGGTGGTGAGATGGCTGTGCAGTTAAGTTCACCGCTTTTAGGTGGCAAATATGTAGGTCCCAGGTTCGATTCCCCGATCTGACAAAACCTACACAGTCTTTATATTCTCATTTTCTTCAATTACACCCTCCTAATTTTTTAATTTTCAAATATGAATAGCCTAGGACATTCTCCGGATGATCAGCAACATTTTGAGTCTACTTTCATTAAAATCTATAAAGTAAGTCACAATTCCGTTAGTTCCGGAGATAGACATACCAAACATATAACCTCCTCTGCACGCAGTTGGTAAAAAGATAATCTTTCAGACCCAAAATAAGGGCAAAAACATGCTATTATAGACCGGCGGTGCATAAATGGTTTAGTTTACATTCGTACTAGCGGCAATTTTTTGTTAAAACGAACAGTTTTTCTAAGGATAACTCAAAAACTATCTCATCAATCATCGATTGTCGAGAGAATAATAAACCAAGTGCAGCAGTAAGGGACTACAATGAGATTATCCTCTATCATTTGAAAAACAGTAAAATCAGTGCTCATGGAGAGGAATTATGCGAGAACAAACAATAAAACATTGAAAAAGAAGATACTAGCGCAGCAAACCACGCTAGAAAATGTATGTATTTTTAAAGAAAATAAATAAATAATTAAATGAACACAAAAATAAGAAGATTTTTGAAAAAAATTTACTTAAAAAATCAAAGTGTAAAAAGTATTTTGCAAAATGTTGACTAAAAATTAGGTGAGTACGTTTAAAATGAAGAGTAAAGGCAATTCATAATGAATAAATTGTATTGCCAGATTGATAGAAATTAGTATATTCACCGTCTATACCAAATTTCGTGACTACCTATTGGTTCAAAATCACGGCATCATCCGACCGATTTTAATGAAAAAAAAATAGAGTTCATCCTGGTCTGGATCCAAATATACCAAATTTCATGACTATCGGATAAAAATTGCGACCTATATCGACTTAAATCGAAATATGTATATAAGTATGAATTTTAGGTAATAGTGGCAGAAGTTTCCTAGGGTCATGAGACGAAAAACAAACCTACGCTCGACCATGGGCCTCAATAGAGGATCAATTTTAAGTATGTAGATTCTTTTCGAAAACCTACATAAAAACAGACCAACACACGGATCAAATTGAAAACCTCGAAGCCGTCTTTTCCTATTGATCTTGAACTGAGACCCAGGGTCAGGGGTAGGTTTGTTTTTCGTTTCACGACCTCAAGAAACTTTTGGCATTATTGACTGAAATTCATATATATACACAGAAAATTCAAAAATCTTCATTCCAATTAGAGGGGTATTTTAGGATTTGCTGAGAGAAGCAAAAAAGTTCCTATTGACATGGCTGGAATTTATTTGTTAGAGATACATGCTCTCATTGGCATGCATCAAATTGGCATATTCTTTCCTTCGAATGAAAAATTTACAAAAATGCATCGGTAGAATTCTGTACCTACACATTATATGAGGGTCGCGGGTTCGAATCCAGGTGGTGGAACAATTTTTTTTTTCAGAAATTTTTTTAGATGAGCCGTAGGCATGCTAAAAATTTCAAAAAATTTTTTGAATTTCTAATACATTTAACTATGTAAGTATTGAAGATAGGAACCTGTTCAAAAGAATATTTTTACCATCTGCGTGCCGAATAGCTTATATTTTTGGTATGTCTATTTTCGGAATAAACGGAATTTCATTCGCTCAGAATAAGTGTCTTAATTTAAATAGATTTTAATGAAAGTAGGCTCAAAATGTTGCTCACCATACAAAGAACGTCACGTCCTTGGATATTAATATTTGAAAATTAAAAAAATTAGAAGGGTGTAATTGAAGAAAATTAGAATTTAATGATTGAAAAAATTATTGTAAAAAATTTAGGCATATCCACCAATAAGTGCTACTCATTCAGATTAGGGCAGTCACTTTTGTTTTTTTTTTTTTTTAATTTAAATATAATTCATTCAATGTACTCGTACTTGACAGTACAATACGATGCCATCATTAAAAATCAAATTTAAATTATTTTTTCAACTTCTTCATTTGATTTAACTGGACAAAATTAGAAACTTTGAGAGCCAGTATCTTTGGCGCAACCAATTTCCAAACCTATGTTAATAAGAACTTTTTTGTTTCTTTTGAAGTGTTTTACAATACCTATTTAATTGGAGAGAAGTAGTTTTAGACCCACAGTATAGATACATACATATTTTTATTTAGCTTTGTAGAGGTCGTAATTTTTATCCGATGGTCATGAAATTTGGTATATTTATTTGGATTTAGATGATAATGAATCCTATTGCTTTTGGTACAGATCGGCCCGATGGTGCGTCCAGTACATCCTAAATGTTGCAATTATGGATCTTAAATGGTTCTGAAATGCCTAATTTTGAACTAATAGTTGCAAAATTTGGTATAGACATTAAATATATTATATATTCCATTATTCTGTTAAATTTCATTTCAATATGCCTGACAGTTCACGCGCAGAAATAATCTGAAAAAATCTTCAGCTCTTGCTAAAAAGCGTGAATAGATCCAAATGAAACAAAAAAGCTCTGTTGAAATTAGGCTTGCAGTTTTTTTTATTTGCTAAACAATCATTCAATAATTTTGTGCTTTTTTTACAAGTTCACAATGCAATTCATTGTGAATTTCCCTGACACTTCATTTTAAAGTGGGTCCTAGGTAGTTACTCAATTTTCAGCCAGCATTCTGCGAAATATTTTTGAAATTTTGGTTTTTTTTAATTTATTTATTTATTTATTTATTTATTTATTTATTCATTTGTATATTAAAATATTTGTTTATTCAAGTATTTAGTTTTATTTGTTTAAGAAAACATATATTTCTGCTAGTTTTTTTTTTTTTTTTAGAAATTAGTTAAAAATCTTGTAAGGAAGACTGAAACTAAAGGCCGATTACAGGATCGATACTTATCAGAAGCGTAATTCTCAAAAACTGGTCTGACCAGTGCTTGTATTTGGATAAGAGATTCTAAAGTCATAAATATTACTCAAGAATAGTCCTCACACTCAGCCTTAAGACCGAAAAGAAAAACTAACTCCGCGAGACCAACGTCAAAATACGACGGTGAAAAATCGAAACCAAAATTAAAAATAATTATGTTCTTGCTTTATGCTCATTAATAATACCTATTTACACTCACTCCACCACTCAATAGATGAAAAACATGTTTAACATAAATATTTCACATTATGTGGTCTTAAGAATTTCAATCATTCTCACAAAATTACTATTGCTACTTTAGGTAGTGGTATATTAGAACTGCGTCATAGGGAGAGCGTTCATAAATTTACATAAATGGTAAAAAAATTTTTCTTCAATTTTTCAGTCGAACCAGTACATTTTTTAAGGATATTTTCAAACATTTCTTAGTAATTTGTTAGCGTTGATTTTTTATCGCCATCGGGATTCGAGAAGATACATTTTTGCGACCCACGGCCTTTGAAATAAGTGAGGAAGGAGAAAAAAAGAAGCAGTATGCCGCCATTTCAGAGCATTT
Source organism: Ericerus pela (assembly GCA_011428145.1). Lineage (NCBI taxonomy): Eukaryota > Metazoa > Arthropoda > Insecta > Hemiptera > Coccidae > Ericerus > Ericerus pela. The sequence goes on from WOFM01000210.1 coordinate 800,213, forward strand.
TTCCTCAGTATGACCGCCAGCCCTCTATGCAAGTAATTTTGCCGGCTTCTTCCAAACTAATGTAACAAACATTTATTGCTTTACCAGCGTATCGTCGCGTTATTGAACCGCGTATTTTTTTCTTCTTCATTTAAAACCATATCCAAAAATACGGCAAAATGAGTAAGCTTGTCATCGACTAGCAGCGTTAGTCCCTAAATTCGTCTGCAGCATTCACAGAACACTTCCTACAAGAGATGGGAGGGAAAAAAATAGGTAAAAAAGGTATAATATAGTCAGTCTGTCTACGACTTCTGCCGCTTATAAATCCTAAAAACTGCCACTTTCGCTAACACACTCGAACAGGTTGGCGATATTAACCGAAATATGTACCAACTACGACAAATATTCTTTTGACTCGAAGCGACTCGTGTTTTGAAAAAAATCGCCAGTTGCCGCCTCGAAAAAAATCCAGCAGCGTAAAACAGCAGTAGGTGTGTCGAAGTAATTTGTCAATGAGCTGAAAAGAACAGGGGTGATTACTGATTATCGAAACACGTGTTGGGGTCTTTAACGGTCGTTGGCAACAGGTCCACGAGAATAAAAGAGGCAAAGAAAAGAAACAAAAAACACCACCGCTGACAAACAATGTGTAACATTAAGAGCGGGGGAAAAAGACCTAAAGGGCCACGTTTGTAACGTATATCAGCTACCTTTGGTCAGCCAGACTCCTTTTCTTGATAAATTTAATTAGAGACTTGGGCGACGACGTAAACAGGCAAAAATTCTGGAAACATCGACTCTCATTTTTTAAACTCCCTTCGCCACTGAAGCAAGCATGTAAAAGGCTAAAGCGAATCTTTTCCCTGTTTTCTGATTTTCTCCTCCTCCTTCTCTCTCAACCCTCTCTCACTCGTTCACTTTTTGCAACCCCTTAAAATCGTAATTGATGAGTAAATTTCACGGTTGCTTGACAAAATAACAACCTGCCAGCCTTTATAATGTTGGCGAATCATACGACATACAGAAGGAAATTAACGTCACACTGAGTAGAATGGTTATATTTGATTAAAGGCGATATTATCGGGTATAAATTGGCCGGAGGCATTATGGCGGAGATTTGGTTTCAACATTTCCGTGAGTGTATAACGACTTGATTTTTTTTTTTGTTCTCTTGATAGAAGATGTTGTACGGAGTTAAAATTTATTGAACTACAGCAGATGGGTTAATAGCGGCAGGCAGAGTGGTGTAACATATATCTAAAGTGCATATGGAACAAAATAATGTGGTATGCGACCCCGGATAGCATGAACTGACACAGCAAAACCAACATACTTTTCAAAACACTTAATTAATGCCCGAGTATAATTAAAGGCATCTGTCCAAACATACACGGCCAGCCAGGTATCGTTTTTTGACCCGCTTTATACCATGCTGAATTTTTATAAAGTACTAACCAAATTAGCCGAGTGCTTAAAAGCCGAGTGAGGAAATAACTGAGTGGGTAAAAACTGAGTGTGTGTGTCCATTGAAAAGAAAAGAGATCCGAGTTACCCAATTAATTTGTCCAAGTGTGGGCCGAGAGAAAAAAAAAATCAATCCATAATATAAGAAAAGAATGTATTGAAAACAAGACAAAATTTTACAAGAGGCAAAATAGATATGTGTATCATCTATAAGAGACAAATACTGGTTGATCAGACAGGCGAGAAAAAGTTTACAACACGGGTAAGAATTACACCAGTTGATCAACAAAAAAGGAAGGGGAAGAAAAAACCAGTAACAATTGTACCGAGGTATAGGCTAACACTTTTTACTAAAAACCACCGGCGATATACACAAGGTGGTGACGTAAGGGGTAGGTATTAAAAATATAGAAGAGAGAGGAAATATTTAAAGATGGTGGGAGGAAAAATGTTCAACGTGAACAACCTAGGCTGTAAGTATTAGCCTAACCAAGGCGCTCACGGCAAATTTACTTGATATTAAAGAATTTTATTTTAATTTATTATTATTATTTTATTTATTATTATTACGAGGACGCATCTGGGGGTGCGAAAAATTTAGGGAGTGAATTTACAATTTTATTTTTATCATAACAGGCCGTACTCGTCAATAAAAAGCAAAAAATTGAAAAAAAAAAGACTTTTTTGGCAGGAAAATAGCAAAAAGTGAATTTTTTTCTTCATTTAAAATGAAATTTTTTTTAAATCCGTGTTATTGGAAGTATTGAATAAAAAAACTGGTTTTGAACTTGCCTTTTCACGCTTGCTCTTGCACCGTTGACTGAGTAGTATATGTTTTACCATCGAAACTAGAATTTGGTTATTTCTAGTTTTGACTGGTCTAAACTAGAATTGGAAAATGACGTTTGATCCTTATGGTATTGACAAGTCAAAACTAGAAGTGAAAAATGTGTTGGATGGTTCTAATTCTGACTGGTTAAAACAAGCAAATAAATTTTTAATTGAAACTAATGGTGCCTAGTCAAAACCTGTTACCAAGTGTACCAGCATTTTGCTCATAGAAAAAAAAAAGGCTGGCTTAGATCTAATAAATTTATCAAGAAGCATTTTTATTTATTTTCATTTTTTGCAGGGTTATGGGAACGACTAACCCTCAATATGAATCAGCTGAAAAAACCTAAAATAGTGTAGTGCACCAATACAGATTTGGTGGCAGTCGATAACAGTTTTGACTAAATTTTCAAGCAAAACTGGTTTTAACTTATTTCAGTTTTTGACACTGGTACATTGGTCAGAACTAGAACCGCCTAACACATTTTCCGATTTTAGTTTTGACTGGTCAGTACTAGAAGAGTCAAACGTAATTTTCCAATTCTAGTTTAGACTAGACAGTAATTTAATGTTTATATAAATATATTTTACGTTTATTTTAATAAAGAATTATTAAAAAAACCCACAAAAAAAATTCTACAAGATAAAAATATTAAACCTAGGTTTAGCATTTTTTTTTCTATGAGAAAAATGCTGATATACTTGGTAACTGGTTTTAACTAGGCACTATATTGGTTTCAACTAAAAATTTATTTTATTTTTTTAACCATTCATAACTAGAACCAGCCAACAAATTTTTCAGTTCCAATTTTGACTGATCAGTTCTAGAAGGGTCAAATGTCATTTTACAATTCTATTTAAGACTAGACAAAACTAGATATGATCAAATTCTAGTTCTAGGGGTTGAGGAATGGGTCAAATGAAAAAGTGAACGCCAAATTCAAATTCAGCACCTCAAAAAACATACCTGATGGTATACCACACAATACAATATTTAAATTTAAAATTTGGCCCCCTTCTGAAGCCCCTGAGTGCCAAGGAATGGGTCAAATGAAAACAAGAATGCCAAATTTGAAATAAACGCCCCAAACACCAAACCTCAATTGCCTTGGTCTTTAGCATCTCGTAAAAATATGTAACTATAACAGTAACGCCCCTATCTAATTAGCATACCTAAAAACGATAGAGATAAAATCAGGTGATTGTAGGGCACAATCCACTTATCATTATAAAGTCTAAATTCTATTCCAAACGAAGTTAAATAAGTGTTTAAAAATTGCTGATATTTGTCTCTTTTTTTAAATATTTGACGAGGGATTTGAAAGTTCCAAATTTTTACTATCAGTGACAATTTTCTTCTATCATTGTCTTACTACTTTGATCTTAATATTTTCCATTTTTCTCTTTTTCTAATCAGATCATTTGGTAAAATCTTTTCTTTGATTTCCCCAAATGAAAGAATTCCACCTCTCATATTTATTGTCCTTGTTTCAATCTATTAATTTCTGGAAATTTGGTAGTGATAGAAAAATTCCAGCTAGGAAATATGGGTATACGTATACTCATGTTTTGACCACTTTTCTTGCTTTTTGTGTTTCCTTTGTAAAGTCAAGTAGTAATGACGATGTTCTTTTAATTTCGCAAATTTGTTCCCAAAGTTAGAAGTCTGTTAAATAATTTACTGCGTTGAATTTTGGAAGTATTCACATCAGCCACTGTGGGACTGTGGTTAAAATTTGCCTATTGAGGTTCTAATACAAAATTTGAAGCCAATAGAAGTACTTCGTGTTTGAGAAATATTTGAATCCGGCACCAAAAATAAAATTTCTAAATGTTGACCAAAAAATAATTTTAATAATTCTTTCTCCCAGTAAAAAATAGAGAATAATAATTTTTGATGAAAATTTTTGAACATAATTTTTAAGCAGTTAAAAATTTTGAGTTGTCGAGTTTGATATATGTAGTATCAAAAGTTCGAGTATTTTACAAAAATCAATTTGTAAAGATTTCCGACCTTAACTGAGGCAGGTTCAAAAAATTTCCAGGTTTCTGCAATTGGTTCCAGTCTGTGAGTTTAAAAAAATTTTTATAGCATTTTCAGTAAACCAGTTAGTCAATTCGTTCGAGAAGATTAGATTTTTTGATAAGCTGTGGTCATTTAAGAAGGTGCAAATTACAACGGATTCTGATACTTTGGTTGTAAGAATTTACAAGAAATCCTATTTGTTAATCATGGTGGTCAAGTCTACAATTTAAGTTGACAATAAGGTGAGTTTGTATTAGCTATTTGGTTAGTTAAAATTTGATTTTTTGACAGTTGTATTTTCTCATTATGATGTGCTAATATTTTAAGATGAGATAAAGTCTTGAATAAGGAAGTTGGTATTGAAGGAGGGTTTGATAAAAAATATGAGAATGTGGTAGTAAAAAATTAATTATTGGTTACAACATTTGGGAATAGTAGAAAAACTCAAGGGAGACTGCAGAGTCCTGGATTTCGGCTTATCCAGACACTCACAAAAAATAAATTTTGTGTTAGTGAGAGTAAATTCCTTATAAATGAAAGTATTCCCACTCGGATACCATAAATTTTTTAACCAATCCTCAAAGCTGAATACCTACTAAATGCACCTTCATCATAGGAGATAAATTTTTCAGATTAAAGTTTGTCTAATTCATTCCAAAACAAGATATTTAAGCAGAATAATGATAAATCAGTAATTCTGTTAGGCCAGCTTGAGTAATTAATGAAATCCGTCCTTGCCTTACCAAGGACATGCCTATAACCCAACTATCATATATTATTTTGACGTAAGCGAAGTTACGAATTCCAATTAAAAATTCAGATCTAAGTTTTGATTGTAACTCACGCGGTCAAAATTATCAATCGATGGTATTTTTTTAGCCCGCATGATGAATTCATAAATTTGTCATGAGTGGCTGCATCGTCACCTACCATTCATAGATTCATCAGATAATATTTTACAACTGACGATATCAAATTCGAAAATCATCGTCTTCGTTATTTCGCGAAACGATCTTGACTGGCATTCTTTTATCAGCTAAGAAATAAATTTTCTTGACAGTAGTAGTTCTTTCCGTGTTTTTTTTTTCAAAATTTAATTTCACGAGAAAGATAAGCAATAAGAACGAAGGTGTCGTATATCATGAAATGGCGTCTCGTGTAGGTACTTTCGAGCGCCCTTAATATTTTTATAAATAAACTGTTTATTTCAATGGGGAAGTCTCACAGGCCTACGATATTAATGGCTGCTTAAGATGACAACCTTTGGGAAACGGTAAAGGCCTAGCCTAATGCCCACCTAGCATTGAGAAATAAATAAATAAAATTACCTAAATGAACAAGCGTAATTTATTGTTGTTGTTGTTCGTTTTTAGCTTTCAAGCTATTGTGATGAATCAATGTCATAAATTAGAAGAAATGTTTCAGACCAATTTGAACATAAACATATAATACTCGTTCAACTCGGTTTAATATTCATAATACTTTAAATTTAAATTTTAGTGTCAACTTTGAAAGATGATAAATTAGAATTACAGAAATGTTCTTACAATGCCATATAACTTCAGAAATCCACGAAGAAAATTAAAGCAATACATTCTGAAAAATATATCAAACGCTTTTGATGAAAAAATTTATTTCATTAAAACAAGAAAGTGGGTTTTGATTTAACAATTTTTCTCAAATCGACAAGCAATTTGGATCATTTTATTTAGATATGAAGAAGAGCGTAAATAAATGAGGGTTTCTCGGGAGTCTGCATCAGCCCCTAATTAACTCCGCAAAAAGTTGACATAAAAAATAGTTGGTGTTTGTCGATGGCGGTGGTATTGTGACGGGAAGGTGGTCAGAAGAGACCGCCGAGAAAATATAGGTACCCCCTTACAATGGAGTTATTATGCCCTTGCATATGAACAATACCTTTTATGGAAAATAAAATATAGGTTTTCAAAAACCCAGCCAATTTCAACCAAAACTGGCAACAAGTTAATGCAAACATAGAACAGATGTAATGATTGTGTTAAATTTCGCAGTCATTGATTAAAAATTACCCTTTCTAGAGTCCAAAATCAGAATTAAATCAGAAATATCGCGGGTACGGTCCTACCGAATCGCACCAAAACAATTAAAATATTACACAAACTGTAGTAAATATCTCTTCCAAATTTCGAAGCTATTGGTCAAGCCTACTATAATGCAGCGATCGGGGAAAAAAACCTTGTTACCCAGGTATGCTGAGTAACCACTCGAATTCTTGCTGCATAGGTACAGTTAGGAAACAATTGTGTCCTGCTATCCTGCAATTCACTTCCTCCGACACCACCTTGTCAGTCATTTTCAAAATCCTTCATGATTCATCCTTCTACCTGACCAAACTTTTAAGACATTTTTGTTTTCTGCTTTACTGGAACCAATATAATTTCAAATTTGAGCAAGCCCTCATCTAAAATTAAGCGAGTCAACAGTTCGAAAATTAATTTTAGAGCAGAAGCTAGGATGAAACTTGCGAGGGAGCTTGACGTCCTGTTATTTTTTCTTTATATGAAAATAAATAGAATTATTGCTTTGCTTTTTTTAACAGTGCATATTTTAAATTCTTTTTGGAGGGCTTCTCCAGGTTTTGGAAGGACTTTTAGCTCCTTCATAGTCCGCTCAGCTTCGCCGCTTGTTTTATCTTTTACGTACGTAATTAGTACAGCCCTATATCTTGCATTTGGATGTGGAAAAATTGAAAAAACGAAAGTGCAAACTAAACCGATTAAACCAGGGGTTCTAAACCTTGTTTTTTCGCCTCTTCAAGAAACTTTGGGTACCATCCAATATTTTTCAGGGTGTTTGTATTTTTAGGTTAATGTGTAAGAATGAAGTATATGCAAAACAAATTGTCTTTTTCAACATTATTAAATTAATATCATATTAATTTATCTTTTTTTGATTGATTTAATATATTTCATTTTTTATTTTAAGTTTATTATTTTATATTTCTGATTTCTTTAATATTTTTTATTTACGAATTTTTTATTAAAATATTTATTTATTTTTTAATGTTTTTGTTGTTTCAGATAATTTTTTTGGAAACTGATGAATCAACAGGCACCAAATTCGTATCAGACCTGGTCTTACATAAGAACTACATTTTGTAAAAATTTCAGCTCCATTCCCTCTATAGTTTCCTCAAAATCCTGGAAAAACCACTTTTCATTTTTTCTCTGATAAATTAATATGCACCAGACCTCCATCAGACTTGCAGATACATAAGAACAATGTATGTTGAAATTTTCAGCTCAATTCCTTTTATAGCTTCCTCAAAATCCCGAAAAAACCACTATTCCAGGAATTTTTTGTTTTCAGGTTTTTTGGAAACTACTAAACCAGTAAAAAGTAAATACTAAACTCCCACCGGACCTGGTCTTTTGTAAGAATCCAACCTTTCATCAGAATTTCAGCCTTATCTCTTTCGTTCTGTTTAAAACCGAAAACACGAAATTTTCTTTAGCAATTTTTTCTTTTCCAGTCTTCTCAAAAACTACTGAACGAATAGGCAATAAACTTCTATGAGACTTGTATAAACGAAGTATCGTGAGAATTTCAGCCCGATCTCTTTTGTAGTTACTTCAAAATCTAGGAAAAATTACTCTTCCAGGAATTCTTTGATATCTCCAATTTTCTTTAAATCTACTACGACTGTTCCTATATATAATAACTATCTTTCATGAAAATTTCAGCCCCATCCCTTTGGCAGTTCTCTCAAACTGTGAACACGAATTTTAGGTGATATATTTATACATACACAAAAAAAAAAATAAAGTGAAAATTGGAAAATGGTATCAATTGTTTTCTTCTCTCATGAATCGGATAATTTTCATCATCCTCACCCCTAACCCTTTTGCAACATAATTTTAATACCCCATGCATTTGCAAACAAAGTGGGCAATAAAAAATAGGTGCTGGATAAGTTCTAAAAAGGTTATTTGGGACACAAGTACAAAAAGTATGTGATTTTGATAGAAGTGTGAATATTTCAAAATGAGTCGCGTGTCATACTATTTTTTGTAACATCTCCACACCGAAAAAAAAGGCAAATATTTGTTTGTTTTAGAGCAAATAATAATGAATAATTTTACTTTTGTTTCAACCAAAAAATCTTCGCATTTCTGAAAAATTTACTCATATTTTTTTTATGAACCAAATAATATTAATTTAATAATTTGACGCTAGAAAAAACAAAAACTGAGAAATCAAACCATGTGAGAGAGTAAACTTGGAAGTGCGAATACACCAACAATATTTTTTTACGCCATATTGAAACTTGTTACATGTTTTTCAGTTAAGGACCATTAAAGAAACGTATTTTTTGATTGGATGTTGCAAAAATCTTGCAACACATGCACAAAAGAACAAGTTTTACATGCACATATAGCAAATTTAAAAGAAAAAATTTTTGAACTGAGAAATAGACAACAATTTTACAATCTCTAGCTGATCCCAATTCTGGGCGAGAGTGTGTAAAGTCTTTACACATTCTTGTGCATCCTAATCCTGTGCAACAGGGTGTAAAATATTTGAAAATATAAGCGTTTTGATGTTATTATATTTACTTTATTTTATGAAAAACTATTCGTCAAGTTTCCACTCCTATCAAACACAACATTTCAATTTAAAAAAACATGTCTCAAATGATATCTCAGTCTTTAATTGAGCTAGAGAGCTGGGGTTTGTAATGGTCAAAATTAGACAACATTTACAAAATTTTTATATAATTTTCTAATTATTATCTTTAGCTACTTGACAACAAACAAACAAAACAAATGCAAACAATTAAAATATTTTCCATTTTTTGGAATGTAGATACATCTCCTCTTTCCCTCAATGATTCCTCAGTCGCTAATTAGAGTAGAGGGCTGGAAATTGTATCTCTGAAAAAAGAAGAAAATTTACCTGAATTCACTCTGTTTGATTTTTTAATCATCTTTAACGATTCAAAAATAAAGAAACAAAAAAAAAATCAAATTAATTGGAAAAAAAAAATTTTAATTCAGAAACCTCTTTTCTTCTACTCAATGATTCTTCAGCCACTGTTTAAGTCTGATTCACACTTGGCTAATTCTCATGCTACTAGCCAGCTACTTGGGTACTACTATGCGAACAGCTTATGTTATTAGATGTTTTAACCTTTTAAAGTCAACTTCAACTTGGCAGATTGTCATGTGAGATTCTAATGAGATTCTTGGAAGACTATCTGTCAAGATAAAGTTAACTTAAATGGCTAAAAGCAGCAAACTGACCTAAACTGTTAACAGAATAGTATCCCAAATAGCTGGCTAGTCGCTACAAAACTAGCCAATTGTGAATCAGGCTTTAAACTAGGAAGCTGAGATTTTTGTGGGCTATTTTAATTCGTATCAAGTTTGCAGCACACGTCTTTGACTTGTCTGAAAATTCTTCACACTCAGTAAAAAAATAGTCCACATTACGTACTTGTCTGTCACATAAAACACTATTATATGGCATCTTTCAGAATATCTAAAAAAAACAATACCTAGAAAACATCGTTCAAAAATACACACAGCTTGGTAAAAGAGAATAAAATAACGTTATCACAATGCACGTCACAAACAAAAAATGTTAAAATCATTAGGCAATATTGCGGTACATCATAGGCTTACGGATTTACGAGGATTTTTTATCCTGTGTAGCATCTGAATAGACTATGTAATTTAAATACCTAACTTGAATACCAAAACGTACGCTGACATTTCTTCGAAATTTTATGTCAAGAAATGTTCAGACACTGACATTAAAATTCAGCTTAAACTTGAAATCGATCGTTTTTCTCAGATTTTCTACGTTTATTTCCGTTTCTTGATTTCTTTTCGTCAAACTTATAATTCAAGAATTTTTCTCTGGCCCCTCGTATAAATTTCAGTTGTTAGGTATACATACATGTTACGTACGAAAGCTTCAAAAATGAAACACTGATTAACCTATTCCACTACAATGAATACATTTCACGTAACATTTACCAAAGCAATCCTCTGACATCTTAAATCAGTAAGTATATGCCTTAAATATATTTTTGATGAAACAAATAAACTTCTTGGAACTGTGACCAAAAGACCGACTATAAATTACTCACCTCACTCATACTCAATGCAGAAAGATGAAAATAAAATGAGAAAACAAAACACTAGAAAAAAAGGATGAGGAGAGTTGCTAAAAATATTTACAACTTACATAATTTTATGCGGCTATTATTTATTTTTATTTTTTCCCAAGAACAATCATAAAATTTATGTAGTTAGGTATTTAAAAAAAAAAAAAATTTATGGCAAGGATTGCAGCGCCCCAACATCTACGCCAGTGAACCTAAAGATATATCTAATAAAAATGATAGCATAATTGAAAAACTCGTTCTATTCCAGACGAAATCAGAAAATTAAAATTATTATCAACTTAGAATTACAGTCTTACAGCAGGAAAAATAATTTTGGAATTTCGGGATCGACAAACAGCCTCAGCTGTAGGTGTTAGTATAAGCCAAGTTCATTTTGATCCAGCGCACTTAGTTCACTTTTTTCAAGACTAATACCACACCTACAGTAGCACGACCAAGATCAAACCTGATTAAGCAAGACCTTGACCAAGACTCAGTTGTGCACAGGCAAGACTCAGATCAGATACAAAACTTGAGAAAAACTTGAAAATATTAACAAATTGTGAAATTTTCACAATCTTAGGAGGGAACAATTAACAATATATTCAGAGCTGAATTTTTCCTTTCTCTCTATTGGATCATTCGCAGGTATTTGTGTTGAGATTTTTCATATATTTTGGAAAAATGCGAATGGAAAATTTAAATTAGCCATCAATAATACTCAAACTTTTGTAAGTAAGACCGGAAATATGACCAGTACTTAACGGTGCACAATCAGATCCAAGGTCGAGACTTTTTTCTGCGCAGTGGCGCATCCAAATTTTATCAAGCGGGTGCCTCTATACCAAAAACCAGAGTCTCTCATGATAATTATTCTTCAAACACATATTTTTCTGATTATCATTAAGTATACCTAACATGAAAATAGAGGAAAAATAAAAAAGCTCAAGTGGATGGATGATTTATAACCCTCATCGCCCCCTCCGAATGCACCACCGACTCTGCAAGACCATAATCATGATCAAGACTACAGCGGTCATAGTCTTTGTATTGCTTTTGGTTTTGCTCGTCACTAAGGTGTACCACCTGATAACAAAAAGATCTCAAACTCGTACACAAAACGACAGCTTAAAACTAAACGTAGGTAACGTCGAAAACTCATTCATACTCGAATGACCTAAACATGAAAAAACGTACAATTTCTTTGCCAGGGGGGCGTAGCGTCCCCAGCGACAAACGTTCAATAGGCAACAAATTTAGAGCTGAAAAAGCGAGAAGACTCCTTGACCCCTGTTGAAAGCAACAAAACAGGTGGAAGAAACATCTTTACCACCAGATAAAAATGACACTGATCTCTACAGGAAACATTCGTGGTGAAAAACATGATTTTCGTGAAAAAGCTCGACTGGCGAAACAAGAAAAACTCGTAAGATAATTTCTAAGGAGCGCGATACGTCAAAGGAAAGTCCTTGCTAAGGTCACGAATTCGAATTCACGAGCAAACCTCCAGATGGCCTGAGATAAGGAAAATTTTGAGACGCGAGAACTTCCTTGACGACGAAATAACTTTAAAGAAGGTCAACAGGAGTCGCTGCGAATACGGTTCGTCGTCATACCCAACACCTTCGAGCGACGATCATAAAAGGAAAATGGCTAACCCATCTTCGACATGCAGAACACAAACATAGGTACGATACCTTCTTTGCTGCGGCGTCCTGTCACGCTGCCGCCGATTCTTGAACCAGTTGCTGACCTGCGTCAACGTCAGCCCGGTCCGCTTGGACAGATTGCGCTTCTCGTCGGGCGTCGGATACTTGTTGCGCTGGTACGACTCCTTCAGTGCGTTCCGCGACTTCTCCTTGAAGCAGTACACCGTCTCCTCGCCATCCCATATCGTCTTCGGCAGCGGGAACTTCTTGCGCAGCCGGTACTTGTCGACGGCGCCCAACTCACGCCCCCTCAGCTTGGCCGCCTCCTCATAATGCGCCTTATACCACATCTTCTGCAGCTCGCCGTGGTATTTGGCATCGAAATTGTGGTTCTCCAGGATAGCGTACAGCTCGCGAAAGGCGCACCTGTAGAAGGCGACCACCGCCTTGGCGCGCAACACCGTTTCGTGCGCCTGCAGCGGCTCCGCTTCCGGCGGCAGGGAGAACAGGAAGTGCGCCAGCTTCTCGATGTCGCCGCTCTGCTGCAGCGTTTCGCAAATGCAGGCGATCTGCTCGGACGAGAAGCCGAGCGAGGCCGACGACCCGGACGAGGTTACGGGGGAGGAGGAAGAGGCGGTCGAGGGGGACGACGACGACGGCGCGGACGGGGCACATTTCTTGGCCAAGAAGTCGGAAACGGTGGGCTCCTTGAAGAAGAGCAGTTTGCCGGCGTCGGTAGCGCCGTTTTTGTAGCCGGCTGCCGAGCCACGTACGCCGTTCGTCATCGCGACTCCGTGGTGCAGGTGGTGATGGGGTTGGTGATGGTGAAGACCGTCGGACAACGACCCGACCACCATTTTGTTCATGACAGATTCGAAGGACAGCGACGAAACAGCGTTGCCGTTCATCGTGTCCCTCTGGGGGTACTCTTGGCCCAGGGACGCGCACAACTTACACTACGCACACATATGCACCGCCAAATATAATTTTAACAAGTTAGCCGTAAATTTGCCAGAAAAATTTCGGCAATTCTTGCGAATTAGTCGCACAAGGGTGCAAAAATCTGCGGTCACCAGACACGAACCATACGCGAAATCGAAATCATTATCGCTAATCAGTTTCTCAGAGAGAAAATCGGCAAAAACAATAACGAAAATCGAAATTAATCACGACACTAATCGTCACAAAAAAAAATAAGCACATTTGATTTCTACTGTAGTTAAGGCGAACGCGTGATACTCCACATTATGCTAACGACCAACCGAAAGATCGTACATTCGAGCAAGATTAGTGAGAAGGAAAAAAAATGAAAAAAAAATGTAAAAAAAATGAAGAAAAACAAAATTAGGGCTGCTGTTGCTGCAAATAGAACGGACGGATGCGACGTAAGAACGCCCCTAAATATTGGTAAACGTAGAAGCTCCCTTATGTAAATGGTGGCACACCATTGGTCGATTACGTACGACACTTTGGTCGCTTATTGGCTCGTTACGTCATCACCCACTCTCTATTATAAAAACAGACCCCCCTGCTCACCACCCTTACTATGTCATCGTTGTCGGTATGAAAAAAAAGTAAAGCGGCATTCAGTGGAATATGTACTGCACTATTAGGTGGTACACTTCTATGGCCAGGTGTTTTCATGTTTTACCGTACCTACATATAAACGCATATATACAAAACTCGGGTACACTACTATCGTGATCTCTTCTTTTTTCTTTTTTTTTTTTTCTTTTAACATAATAAACGATGAAGACCAAAAAAGTTATAACGAGAAAAAACATGTAATGAACGATGTGTACAGGAAATGATACACCAATTTTGAGGGGGTTGATTCAGATTGTATATCTTCGAAGGGGGGAGAAAAAACAACAAAAACGAATTTCTCCTAGTTAAGTAATTCATTAGTGCCATCATAGCATTAATAGCTAGACCTTCTTGGGCGATATCAATTTTCAAAACTATCCACACCAAGGAACATCCAGACATACAAAGGCTTTTTGATATTTAATTTCCCCTTGGAAGAATTAAAATAGCTGAGCTATATTCAAAATTTATTTTAAAAATGTACTTAACGATCATCTTGTAATTAATAACGAAGATCGTAGAAAATTATTTCAAATAATTTCAAATAAACGAATACCTACCTAAAAAACAGACCGAAAACTAAAAAACCAGAACAATCATCAAAAATATATAGTAATTTTCTGAGATCATCAACCAGCATTTTTATTGTACCACACAACTGATTTTGATTTTAAATAGAGACCAGTCTTATAAAACTTTTGAAATTAAACGCGAAAAAATCAGAAAAATTCAAGTTAGTTACCTTCTCTAAGAATGTACAATTCAAAAAGTACAACGAGTCTTTTTTTGGGGATCGATGAGAGGGAAAGAGAAATGAATCGCAATTATGGCTAACAAGAGTCCAATGGCCAGTAAAAAATGAAAAATACAAAAACTTGCACATTTATTTGCCTGGAGAATTGGTTCCCAAAGTCTTTAGATATAAACTAGAGGGTGGGACTGTTACTCATTTATTTATTAACAAATTTAAAACTCTACGAATGTGTACAATTTTGAAGTTCTTGTGCAAGATACTAAAAATTATTCGTGGAAATTAAAATTTATGCTACTAAAAAAAAAGTCTAACAAAATATTGAATACCTATCTTAAAAGAAAAATCTTTAAACGTGAAAAAATTAACGCAGCAAAAGCTCCTTTAAAAAAAATAGGTTTTCGCAAAGTAGAAAATTATTTATTAAAAAGTTATAGTTATGGATCAAAATTTATGAGGGTACTGTATTTTGTGATTGTTGACCTAAAATTAAAAACTTAAAAACTGTTACCTCTTTCAAAATAGAAATGAAAATAGACTTTATGGAAGTAACGTCCGGTCGATCCGCACCAAAATTTGTAGTTTGTTACAAGAATTATATTACATATTTTTTCTAAATTTCGTAGCTATTGGTCCAAAATTAAGCATTTTATGACCAAAATAAACAAAAAAATAGCGATACCAGAAGTACTGTCCGGCCGATCCACAATAAAATCAGTATATAGGTCAGGTCCTAAGTTCAGTACTAATGTTCGTATCAAATTTTGCGACTATCGAATAACAATTTCGACCTGTACCCTGATAACAAAAATATATATATATATTTATGTATAAATATACGAATTTGAGTTATTGGTGCCAAAATTTTCCATAGGTCCTGAAACGATAAACATACTCACTGCCATCCCAGAGGGCTAATACCAGATAAAAATTAATAAGTAGATTTTCACAAAAACCCTACTTAAAAATCATAATCTAAAAAGTAGGTACTGTATCAGCAAAAATCAAACAAATTCAGTAGAGAATAAACGTGATTCGGATGTGACCAAAAATCACAACATTAGATCTTATCGAATTTAATTCTCTCTAACGCGAAACTCGTTAACAATGAAAAAAATTAAAAATTGTTTATACAATTAATAATTATCACAGTAACTTCACGAGGGTAGGCAGTTAATTCAGAATTAGGAGACAAAATAGCAATAAAATAATGAAAAATTATCCAAATGTCAGCATAAAATTTTCAAAATTTCATTAAAAACATCAAAAATGAAATTAAAAACAAATACTCGATGAAAACTTAACGACTAATTATAAAATTTTTATCAATTTACAGGGATTTCAAAGGAGATTTGAAAGAGTCGGCCTTTACAAATATATCCAGCCTCTCAAAATGGTCAATAAATTGTCACATGCATATATTATTGTAGTCAAAATATATATATTTACTAAAAATAGAACACTACCAGCTTTTTGGTACAAAAAAAATTTTTTTCTTACATTTCAATCTTCTCTGGTTCCTATTTCGGTTTTGTGAAAAAAATAAATAAAATAAAAATCAGAAATGGAGAGGAATAGTCATGTAAAAGTTATTCAACATTCATCTAACACCATCAAATACAAAAAAAAAAAAAAAAAAAAAAAACTAAAAAAACTTTAAAAAATATACCTACAAAAAAGATGTGTAAGAAAACAATCGGAAATTTATGACTCAGAAAAAAAACTACTTTTACATCGCTGTATCATTAGAAAAGACAAAAATGAATAATTAGTAGAAAGTGATAAATACATTATATCCGTAGTAAGAGATGAATACGATTTATTGAAAAAAAATTTAATAACTATTCTTTTTCAATCCGAAAAACGCAGAATATTAGTGGGTACATTTGAAAATTAACAGCTGCTGATATAAAACTTCTAATGGTTACACACTTACACCGTTGATTTGAATTTAATTTTTTGTTAAATAATTTTCGAAACCAAACATTAAATTCGTTCGTCCGAAGCTCTGAAACGAAATAACAGATACGTACGGTTCATTACTGGACCAGAACAATTAACTCCATAAACAATAAGCTTATTCAACACTTACGTTTAGCTTATGCCCCATTTCAACGTTGAATTTATCATCCAATAATGGAGGCCTCGAGGATATAGCAAGTCGGAAAAGCTAACAGGAAATTCATTTCAAGACCTATATTTTCATTTTCCAATGCATTGTTTCGCAGCGCATTAGTAAAATCCTAAAAAAGGCTGAATTATGAAAAAAAAAAAAAAAAGTATTTCTCTCTGACCACGTGGACTTAATTCGTTTCACACGGTTTTTCTCTCTTTTCTTTCTTCAACGCGAGACAATAAGTGCAACGTAATAATAGCAGTATTATTCATGATATGTAGTTTAAGGTGTTTTTCTCCAAATCACAACCAGCGTCTTTGTTACTCGCAAAGACAGACAGCTTGGCTATGAAAGAACGTTTTGCTCCGCAAATCAAGATAATAATGTCTATAGGTACTGAATCCGAAATTTCGATGACGGAAGCACCTTTCTACAAATAATAGAACCATTACAAGGGGGTCACGTTTTTTATGTAGGTTTTCGAAGAAAATCTGCATATTAAAATTGATTTTGAATTAATAATCAAGGTCGGGGACAGGTTCGTTTTTTGTTTCATGATCCTGGGAAAATTTTTGGGATACATAATTATACATATATACACATTTCTACGTAACGCGGTACAGGTCGCAATTTTTATATAATAGCTTTGAAATTTGGTTCATCCATTCGCATCTTGACAAGGAGGAACCCAATTTATTTCACATTTGGCGGGGTGAGAAAGGGGAATTTAATATTCCAGCTGATGAAACACAGCACAAAATTATGTTAGGTTAAAATAAAAATTCTGTATTTTTTTAACCCTCCCATACATAAAAGCCAGTGTTGTCCGATACAGAGAAAAAAAAAAGAAGTTACTTTTTAAACTTCCTTCGTAGATTCTAACATTCTGCAAAATTTGGTTTAGATCGACTTGAAGGTTCATCCATAAAAGTGATTTGAAACAATCTTCAACTATTGCTAACAAGGATATTGTTAATTCCAAATGAAACAAAAAAGCTAGGTGGAAAGCAGGCTTGTTGTTATTTAATTTGCCAAGCAAACATTTAATATTAACTTGGGCACGTATGTTATAATCTTGTAATACAATTTATTACGAATTTCCTTGTCACTTCATTAAACGTAATCTTTACTCAGAATTCTGGCAAATACTTTTGATATTTTAATTTTTTAATTGTATAATTTATTTATTTATTTAGATTTTTTGTATAAAAAAACCTACATTTTTTAGCGCGGCTTGCGGCGCTAGAGTTTTTTTTATTCCTTTTCTTTTTGTTACCCAGATGTATAAAACGCTAACATTTCAGACTCAATTTTTCTTTTTATGTGGAAGACACCAATAAAGGTCCGGACCCAGAAAGGCATAAAGAGAATTTCCCAAATTTTCTTGCCTCAAAATAAGTAAGTACAAATTATTATACACAGAATAAAAATAAAAGTACAATCCTCACATTTCTCAAACCCGAAGCCAATGAATAACAAAAACTAAAATTTTCGAAACAAGGACTCCTCAGAAATTGATCAATTTTCAGGTAACGTCGAAATTTTTTAAAAATTTTCGAAGTTTTCCCTTCTAAACTTTATTCAAAGGCAATAAAAAACTGGAGGAATTTTTCAGAAGTTATTTTAGTCATCAGAGGATGATAATAAAGTTACTAATTAAGGTAATACTGATTACAATTCGTACGAAAAATTTACCGTTTAAATTTTCGTACATTCTTAAACCGTTCAAACTAAAAATTGTTGTAAAAAAAGAGCAGAGCAAGAAATTTTCATAATTTTAGCAACACTGCCTATACGTCATGGAGGAGAAACTATCAAATGAAGAATTCATTACTTTATTAAGAATTCATATTTTAATTTTCCGTTATAAATAAAAACCCCTTGCTAAAATATACCACAGAATTTTCCTAAAAGATGCCCAATTACTCATTCACAAGATTCGACAATTAATTTGTTTTCATGCGGAAAAATTAAAAAACATTTTGCTGCATACTTATTCATTATAAATTTTAAATATTCATGGGTGATTGTTGCATCTTTCCCTCAAACTGGTACAATAATTCTGTAGATTACATACCTATGATTTTTGACCATTATATGTAGCAGAAAATACAATTTGTATAATTTTATAAATTTAATTTGATCTAACACTTTTAATAAAATTACTAGGTAGGATTCGCAGGTTGCAAGCAAACCCCAGAACCTATAACCCCTTACGTATTGAAGTTTGGAATCTAAATTGAAAAAATCAAAATTTCCAAATAATAAATATTCCTGCGATGACGCTTCAAATCCCGTTAAAGAAACATAATTTTTATTTTGATAGATCGAATTTAAAAACTCGGATATCCTTGAAACATCGAGCTGAACTTTGTTTAGTTGTTTGAGAATTCTTATAATTTTTAGTTCAGCCATCTAATAGCAAATTACGTCATCCAAAATATTGTTCTAAAAGTGAGTACATAAGGAAGTTTTGCTTGGAATCTGAAATCAATACTACTGTTTTCGTAATTTACATGAAATGACAAATGAATAGGTGTACCTAATTTGGACTGCCTTAATAATTAGGGTACACTGTTACCCCAGATCAGGTACACCTTTTTTTAATCCATGATTTTGAAAACACGACTGAAACAGCTGATTTAATATGACATAAATTTGTATTTAATTTTCACTTCATTACCAATATGTATTAATTAGTATTTATTATAAGTTTGAACTAGTTGCAGTAGAAACTAAAGTTAGAATTTTCCTGCGAATGATTCCATGAAGTTTTCACAAAAAATACCCCAAACTAGACGCCGTTCCCTTACAGAGTTATAGGTGGTAGGAAGGGATATAAGGCAGTGACATGCTGGCGTTATATATGTAGAGTGGTTGAGCTTTCTACACTTGGGAAATTCCAAGTGTAGAAACTCTACACTTGGGAAATTTTTCTACACTTGAAGAAATAAACAACATTCTCGATTAAAAGAAAACAAATTTTATAAAACATAAAAAAAAAATAAACAAAACAATCATCATTTCTCTAATCAATCAGACCTTTGACTATATAGCTTAATGGACTGCTAGAACTGATAAAATCTTGAAGCCAAACAATGCAGGCGTTACTTTTTGAAAAAGGTACTTTGTGTGAAAACTGAATTTGTATTGAGTTATATTTTCGTCACTCCTAACAATGAAAGCTGCGAGAGAACGATATTCTTTTAAGTTTCACTACGTGTTTGTACTTTCATTTATCACCAAAGGTTGTTTTTTGTAAAAAGAACGACTGTTAACAGTGGCTTCAGTGGTGTTCCATTTAACCCTATGTATTTCTTATCAGTTATAGCAGTCCATTAAGCTATATAGTCAAAGAATCAGACAATTACATATCGCTTGATTAAAAGTAGGCTCCTAACAACCAGAAGTACTAGGTATATGCATGACGCCATCATGCAGTTGATAAAGGAAGAGCCCTTGTATTGTTTCTTTACTTTCAATTTATGAAGGCTTTGAACATACAAGTATATGCGGCTAGTAAACATACTTGGCTAGTAAATATACTCCTAGCAAATATACTCGGCTAGTAAATAAACTCTACGTAGTATCACTGTAAATTTAATTTTCTCTTCATCTATTGTTAGAGGTATTGAAAAATACTTTGTTTTTTTGTGAATTGGATTTTTTGTGTTTCTACCATTGGGTACTTGGACTACTGTGTTTTTTTTTACCTGCTCATATTAACCCCAGTCTCTGGTTCATCTAACTGTACTCATATATTACCCATAATGTACCAGTTTATGATCAAAACACAGAGGGCGCAATCCAACAAGGAGGTTTATCCTTCTACCATATCAAATTTAAATGAAACCAGTGTACAAATGCAAAATGATGGGGACATGAGTAGTAGCAGTAAAAGTTCAACAACAACTACGTCGATGAGTAGTGTAAGTACAAAAAATGAAAATACTGCTACATACTTATTTAACTTATTATTGAATATAATAATCAATTGATTCACAATTATTCTATTATGATACAAAGTATTAATTTTTGAAGTGAAACTTCTAAAGGGACATAAACTTGATCGATGTGAAACAAAATTGTTTCATATATGAAACAAAAATGCGCACGCACACACATACACACACATACATACATACATACATAAAAACATATACACACATGCACGCACAGCAACAACATGAAAGGAAAGTTGTATAGTCACTTAGGGCCTCCAGGAATCTGGATTTCTTTGGCGTGTTTCAAGTTTGTGGCAACACATTTTGTGCAGCACAAAAATATGAGGTAACATAAAAGGAGCCTCCATACTAAAACTGCTTCGCATTTGGGGAAATTTTAATTTTCCATCATCTCTAGAAAATGGTATATTACTTTGTATTGTAGGTAGGTGACATGTTTTGATAAAAATAATAATAAAAGGTGGTTTGGGGGGCGAAGCCCCAAATTAAAAAAAGAAAAGGAAAAAAAGGTGGTTGGGGCAAAAGATGACAAAAAATTAAAAAACATAAAAGGTGCCTCCATACTAAAACTTTTTCACATTTGGAGTGATTTAAATTTTCTGTCACCTCCAAAAAGGGTATATTATTTTGTATAGTAGGTAGGTGACGTGTTTTGAGAAAATAAATAAAAAGGGTGGTTTGAGAGGCAAAACCCTCATTAAAAAAATTAAAAATATAATCATACAAGACAACCCACACTCTCTTAGGTTAAAAAAAAATTTATCATTTCATCCAATTATCACTCTTGGAAGTTTCACTTCAAAACTGTGTCCCAGCACACACTTTCATTTTTTTTATAATTTATCCGTGATATCTCTAAAAAGTTTAGTTCGGATTGGGTAAAATTGTATCCATGGTTAGCAGTTTCTAATTGCAAGGCCACAAAGGGAAGTTCTGCTCTTATCTGTTCAATTTGTACCGAAGCTGTTACCCAAAAGCTGCCATTGCCAACATCAAGTCGATCAAATAAAGCTAAAGTTACATTTGTCACAAATGGATTTTCTACGTGGAGTCGAGCAACAAAAGCATTTCCAAGACATGAGAAATCTGATTTTCATTTAGCAAGTTCAAGGGGTCTGATAAACATGAAAAAAACGCCAGTTATTCAGCATATATCAAATGAAAAAAAAAGAGAAATGAATGAAGCACGACTTGCTCTTTATAAAATTTTTGAAACTGTATTATTTAATGGACGAGAAGTTTTGCCATTCAGGGGTATGTACAATAGTAACACTGGTGTTAAAAATTCCAAATTTTATGCGAATTTAAGAACTACGTGCCAGTGACATACCTGAACTGAAATCGTGGTTGGAAAGATCATCGCAGTTAAAATGGCTTCACCATACTGTAATAGAAGAAATGCTCAAAATGATGACTAATAGTGTTTTGAATCAAATTTTGGCTGAAGTGAAAAATAAAAAATACTTCACAATCATGTTGGATGAGACATCTGATATACGTCGGCTCAAACAGGTCAGCATCGCATTAAGGTATATAACTGATGAGTTAGTCATCAAAGAAGAGTTTGTTGGCTTCTAGCAAACTTCAGATAGAAAAGCTGAAACATTGTTTCATATCATTAAGGATGTATTTATCCGATTCCAATTAGATTTGACAAATTGCCGGGGACAATGCTATGATGGAGCCGGTAGCGTGAGTGGTGATATTTCAGGTTTAAAAACAAGAATCCTGGAGGTATGTCCATATGCGTGGTATGTTCATTGCGTTGCTCATAGACTCGATTTAGTAGTACAAGATTTTTTAATGGGAATCACTAAAATTAAAAATTTTATTGGGATGGTAAAAGAACTTATAAACTTCATTAAAAAGTCCCCACGTAGGCTAGCCATTTTCAAAAATTTACAAGGTGAAAATGCTCTGAATCTTGCAAGTTACTGCAATACTAGATGGTTTGTTCGTGTCAAATTGCTAAAGACAATAAAAGACAATTACAAAACTTTGTTCAAATTTTTTGATGAATTGGTCCACAACAATGAACTTGATGCAACAATCACTTCTACATCCCAAGGTTTTTATAGTAAAATGGAAAGTTTTTCATTTTACTTTAATTTAGAGATGCTCATTCTCATTTTTGAGAGAGTAGAGACTCTAAATGCAGCTTTGCAGAAATTGGATTTAAATTTGAATGAATCCTATGCACATGTTAAATTGATACTTCATAGCATTCAAAAATGCAGAGATTGCAGTTTTGATGAATTATGGGCCAATGTTAAATTGAAAGCTGAAGATTTAGAATTGGAGCAACCTGTTTTACCAAGGATCTGGAAGGCGCCAAAACAATATGATACCCAGTCATCGGCTCACCAATTTTCCTCAGAAGAGGCATTTTACCGTAAATGCTTTTGCGAGGTGATAGACCTAACTCTTGTTTCATTAAATGATTATTTTCAGTCAGCTACAATGGATTTTTTAAATCAAGTTGAGAATTTTGTAATCAAAGATAATGATGCTGGCTGTGTGGAGAAAATTGTATCCTTCTATGATACAGATGATTTTGATAAAGACAGACTCGTTTTACACAGGGACATTGATGTTGGACATTATGGTTGATCATCATGGTGTAAAACCTAGCAATTTGACAGATGTGATTTCTTTTCTTCGTTATAATTTAAGTCTGAGAAATATTGTCTCAGAATTATTTAAATTACTAAAATTGTCTTAACCATACCGGTGTCAAATACAACATGTGAACGTTCATTCTCCTCTTTACGTCGTTTAAAAACCTATTTAAGATCATCAATGACAGCTGAATGATTGAATCATGTATCCATATTAAATATTCATAATGATAATTTTAAGATAGATCTTGAGCCATTGGTAAAAGAATTCATTCGACATCAACCCGTTTGAATGTTAACATTCAGTACTGACATGTAATAACTACCTTATGTGAATTACAAATTAATACCTGTTTACGTAACTTGCATAATTTTAATTTAGTAATTAAATGGGTTTTTAATAAATTTCTAAACTCTACACTTGGGAAAATGATCCAGCGCCGGCCCTGTGCAGTGACAAAGTAATGAGTATGAATGTAATAAAGAAGAACATAGGCCACATAAGCTGCATTTGAATGGTCGCAATTAACACTGGCAACAAAAAAAAACATTCA
Organism: Ericerus pela; assembly: GCA_011428145.1. Lineage (NCBI taxonomy): Eukaryota > Metazoa > Arthropoda > Insecta > Hemiptera > Coccidae > Ericerus > Ericerus pela. The sequence continues at coordinate 823,907 of WOFM01000210.1, forward strand.
GGAGCGAGCACAAATAACAGCAACGGGCAGGGTCAATCCATAACTTTTCCGCTAATTTTTTTTGTTCATACTTGAACTTTCAGAAGGTAAGTACACGTTTGGGTATCCACATTCGCGACATACAGCAGCAAAAGCCACATCGCGTAGGCTGCAAGTTGTAGGTACGACTGATATAATGCAGCCCCTCTTCAAAAAACAGTTCTTCTCATTTACATAATGTTTGTAGAATAACACCTTTACTTTTGACCGCAGCGATCGTCAAACGATCGAAATATGTCACCACCTTCATTCTATTGTCAAACTGGTAATCCTTTTCGCTTTCTTCGTCTCCGCAGCCAAATGTAATATCATAAAAGCATTCGGGCTTCCATCTTTTTATATATAATCCACATAACCAGTCATAGCAGCGGCACGAAAAATACCGATCTAATTCCAGCCCTGGGGTGTAGTACGACAGTAGGTATCTATAGGTACATAAAAATTTCGGATCCATGAATTGCGATTGAAGATAAAAATTATTACGTTTTTGGTGGTAAATATTTCGTAAATGCCTACATTACACAAACTAACAACAAGGGACCATATAGGACCGCATACAAAGACTGATGAGTATAACAATAAACTGCATAGACAACTCTCGATTTTCAATTGTGCAAAGATAATTCATGAACGAAAGAGGAAAGTATTGCACTATTTCGATAAAAATAGATAAAATCTTCAAATGGAGACAAAAAGCTATACAAATATTTATTGCCGAGTGGAGGGGGAATGATGTCCATACAACTATATTGTCATTAATTCGAATGGGAAAGTATTTTCTCTCAACTTATACACCAAAGAGAAGTTATTATTGAATCGATTTTGATTAACAAAGTTCGAGATTTTCAAATTGATTCGGAACCGTTGAAAACAAAATTTCATTTCACCAGTGCAGAAGTTGGTTTTTTCTCAACTGTTTTTTGTTTATTTTTTCTTAACGAAATTTTTTTTTTTCATTTCTCTACTTACCGTTTATATGTTCAAAGTAATGCAATGTCAGCGTAAAAAGGGGCTGTTTTACATAGTGATCCCTATAAACAAAATATTTCACCACTCACTAATTATTTAATTATTTAATAAAATTCTGTTAACTAAAGGCGTTGATATAATTAATTGAATAAATAATAACACAATACAGGGCGTAATTTTTGTTCATGGTCACGAAATTCGGACCAAATATTTCCATTAAGTCGAGAATAAGACCATTTGAATTTGGGGAAAATTGGTTTTACGGTACATCAGGGATGGGCGATTATGTTGCAGTTTTGGAAGTTTTATGGCTTTAAAAAATGTAATTTCGAAGTGATAATCATGAAATTTGGTATAGACATTGATTTAAACCTATTCTAATACTCTTCCAAGTTCGGTTGCGATTGGTTTTATGGTTCATGCTCTGGGGTTGTTGGAGGGGCTAATTTTCGATGTTGACTCACTAAAACTTGCAATTCTTATCAAATAGTCATGAAATTCGGTACAAACAGCTTATTTGACATAAGGGAAAGCCCTACCAATTTTGGTTTCAATTGGTCAATTTGTTCCAAAGTTATAAGTCATTCAGTGTCATTTTCTCCATTTTACTCTTCAGATAACAGCCCTAAAAAATCCATTTTTCAAGCTTGAAACGGAAAAATTTTTTTTTTAGATTTATAAAAGCAGAATTACTTTAACAAGTCAATTTTGTCTACTACCAGTAACACTATTTTCATTTTTATTTTGCCTATAAAATGCATAATTTTGGACCAATAAGAATGTATGTTTATTATTATTACGATCTATTAACAACTTTTCAATGACTAAACCTAATTTTACATTTTTCGAAAACCTACTTTTTCTTACGAAGCTGCTGCTGCGTTGGAGTTTTTTTTATATCAGTCTATGGGCACGGACATGGATGTTAGGCTCTTTGACTATATAGTCAAAAGTTAGACTACTAAATAACACAATTTTTAGTTTCACTATTGATTAGTTTGCCATTTTTGAGGTCAATGATCAGGCCATAATGTGCAAGGAAATCTGCACCCAGGATCGGGTTTGGAACATCAGCATCCATGAAGGACCACGTCATATTTTCCTTAAGTCCGATGTCAACTTTGCTGGTCTCAAGTCCGTAGGCTGGAAGGTTTTGACCATTCACAGTACAGAAATAGTATTTCGGAGGAAGTACTTTTTGGTTTTTATTTACTGGCAATATACTCAAGTCTGCACCTGAGTCTATCAAGTACCATCTCCTGTTTGTCCTGTCCTTTATGAACAGGCGGCATGAGTGTTTTTCCAAGGGGTCTTCGGCCGCATAGATGGCCCCTTGTTCTAGTTTGACGCTTCCTTGTTGTAGGATTTACCCCACCATTTGCACCTGTTGTTGCATTTGGTGGACTCTGAGCCAAACCTGTTATGGAAGAAACAACTCTTCTCATCCCAATTTTGAGACTGGTTTTTGGGAGATGATGTATGTGGGGGAGTTGAACTCTGACCCCTGTTGTTGGAACTCGATCTTCGATCTCTGGACTGGGACTGTCGTCCTCTGCTATTGCCATTGTTATTGTTGTTGTTTCTTGATTTGGATCGTTGTCGCCAGCTACTATTGGGTTTCGTTGAGCTTTGGCTTTTGTTCCGTTTTACTTCATCGGTCAACTGAGCTATTTGGGCTCGAAGTTGGGCGAGTTCTCCAGTCTCTACAGACACTGCACTGACCACGGGCTTTGACCTGGTGTATTCGAGTGCATTATCTGCGGATTTGGCAAGGAAGTCCAAGTCTGCGGATGTATTTATCACGGTCGAACCTACAGCGGCTAGGCATTGCACAACACTTTGTGGAAGTTGTTTGCAAAATTGATTGCCTATGACAGAAGGGGCTACCATGTTATCTGCCTTCTGCCTCAATTTCGCCATGAAGATTGAGGGTTTGTCATCCCCCATCTTCTTACCACCCATCACATCATCAATAATTTTGTTCTTTGTTTTTCCAAATACAGTTTTGATCTTCTTGACAAACCAGGCATATTTATCATCTTCTATCGAAGGGCATTCCATAATATCCAGAATGTGGCAGATTATCTGTGGGGGCATGCCTCCACAGATGTGGAGATACCGCTGGTTCTGCGTTATATTTTCCATCTTGAACCTGCCTTCCAATAGTGTCAACCACAAGTCTACCTCATTGGGCAAAAATTCTGGGATCTCTATCCTCCGTCTACAGAAGTAGGGGTTTTGCCCTGGCTGCAATTGCAAAAGTTGCATAATCTGCACCAAGACTTTGGGTGTCAGCTGTGGCTGACTACTACCTCCCTGCGATGGTTGTGGGTTTTCCGTTGGTGGTGGGACCATTGCTGTGTCTTTCTGATGACAAGCGTATACCACAGAACTACTTCCTTCCTTGCTGGTCGAAAACACTGGCTCCTGTGTTTGTAGGACAGGTGTTTTTGGGTCAGAACTTTGGCTTAAAGTTCGACCACTTCTCAACATTTTTACTGCTAATTGATCTTTATTTATTGCAGCTCCCAGTCATGTTAATTTTGGGTGTTGAGGGCCTTCTTCCAGATTTGGTAAATTCTTGCAGTGTCAAGTCGAAGTTGGGGGGGTGGGGGATGAGTTCAACCTTCTTCCTCCAGGTCTGCTGTCTGGTTTCTCTTTGTTTATATATTTTGAAAAGAGGGGTGTAAATTCCCACTTCAGCAGACTCTACTTCAACGACCTAAAAGGTGTCTTAGTCTGCAAAAAAATGTTTGTATTTGCCAAGCAAGCGAGTATCTTGCCAGTGCATCACGCCAAATTTTTGTAAAAGTGCAACGCGCCTAAGGACACATCACAACGTAGCCAAAAATCACGTCGAGGTCACCACTGTGGAATACCTTGTCGTGAGAGATATTCTCACTAGAAGGAAATTCTACAGAATTTAAGTGTGTTCAGCCACTTTGTACACAAGTACGGGTAAGCCAGAACCAGACCAAACACTGGCAATTTTAGAGCCAATTTGGGTGGTTTATATACGGCTTATTAACACACACACTAAGACACGTACGTAAGAATATACGTACGTCTGTGAGGGCGGCCAGGTTGCATCATCCCCTACCACAATAAGAGATGGCTGGCTGGTTTGTGTACGGATTGTGACATTATTTCATTGTGTCACAATTTGGTACTCGTACATTACCTGCATGTACTTGCAGGTAATTACGATCGAACGTATTTAGTGTGTTTAACGTCACAAGGACGATTATTTGCCTGCCCTTTTGGGGGGCGACTGTTGTCAAGGGGTCCGAGCTCCTTTACCTCATACCGATGAGTCCCCACAATATATAAAATGTATAAATACATATTTGGTTGAATTTCAAGTTTTCTGTAATATCGAGTAAATGTTAAAATAAGTAAGTATATATCTCGAACAGAGTCCCTACCCTAATAGCCTTGAGCCATCGAAATTTTGGAAAAACCTTATTGTATACGGGGACAAAGGTCCAGACCCATTGTTACCCCATGAGGCATCTCTTCGGATTGGGTAACCCGAAAAAAAAAAGAAAGACAAAAAGAAAAAAGTGCTGATCTCATATCAGTATAACCTTTTAAAAGCACAGCCAAACACCAAACCATTACACCACCTAGCAGACTATTGAGAACAAAAACAAATTTTGAGAACAACTCTTTTCCGATAGGTAGGTATCTGTTCTTTCCGAGTAAATTGCGAGAAATTCATCATTACCTACAGGTTTGCAATAAATGTTCAATATCACCTTCGTAAATGTTACTCAGACAAAAAGACAAACTAAATGGCATACAATACGGTAGGCTACAACTTACAAGAACAGAAAAGACTTGTTGCAGAGGAATATAGGAATATGTGGACATAAAATTCCTACTATATTGACCAAACGTTCGGTGCACCAACGTGTAGTAACATATATGCACCCCATGTCGCCACCAGAAAAGGGACAAACGCATAGTTTCACCATTATTTAATACTCCACACCTCTCATAACTCGTTAACACGTGCAAACCACCCTAATATTTTAATACAAAACGAACGATAATCGTCGGCTACTTTAAAAAATCGCACCCTCGAAAAACAGTAGACGAAGTGCGTAACACTTCATTAAGAAATTTGGTCATAAAATTGATATACGCTTCGGTCCGTATATTTTAACTTTTCTGTCTTTAAGAAAAAAATAAAAATAAAATAAGTGAAGGGAAAATACGCGACTCACCAGCGTAACCTAACGCCATTTTTTTTCTCCTTTTACTAACATCATTTCGTACCCCCTAACAGACACTTACAACCCACCAACGCGTATTCGGCGACGATAATCATCCCCCCGTTTATACGCGCGCACACACACACACATACACACACACACACACACGTACATACATCTCTCACGGGGTGCAAAAAGAGAACGCAGCCGCGAATACATCGTATTTCATAATAAATGAATTATAGAGAGAAACTATAATTTATTTTTATAATTGGATGTTTAATTTTCGGAACACATTTCACCCCTACGCGGAAGGTAATTTTTTACACACACTTAATATTGGAGGTGGTGGACGTGAAAAGTAACACTTCGACGTTATAGCTTGCAACTTCTGAAGATGTGAAAAAAAAATAAAAAATAAAAAATAAAAAAAAATTAAGACTCTTATTTTATTCAATGAGTATAATGTTTTTTGTGTTTTTTTTTTTTTTTGAGAGTAAATTGGCATGCAACCCTGGTTGCGGATCATATTGCAATGTAAACATCGGGTATACTTTGGAGGATGTTAATTACCCAACTTAAATAATGTTGTTGTAGGTAATTTATTACTTTTTTGTTGTGTACTTAGTGGATTTTTTTTCCATTCTTTCTTTCTTTATTTATCTGGGCATAGCTATACGACATATCGAGGGTTTTCTCTAAATAAAGAGATATAAATATTAAATATGATACGTGACATGAGCAACATTAAGCAAAACAAACGACAAGAGTATCATCAACGTACGTTATATGTACAAGTAGGTACCTACTTAAAAGAGGTAATATGAATCGATGCCAGCATAAGGGAGAAATTTTTTTTTTTCTTCGCTCTCACACAAGTAGCCTACGTAACACACAATGTTAAGTTACAGTTTTCCAATTGCACATAGAAAAAAAAAAAAATTCTCAAATGGAATACGTATTAGGAAGAAGAAATTACTCAGGAAATGCGCGAAAGTTAGGTTGTTAATTTTTTCGTATTCGAACGAAACGACGAATATTAAAATGCACGTTTTGCTGAAAACGTAATTATTATTTGTTAATTGTCTAAGCACGCCAGCCATTGGCGAATCTGGCGAATCGAACCATTTCCTGTTACTTACCAGTAAGCAGAAAATTCATTAAACGAAGAAAAACAAAAGAAAAAAAAAACTGTGCACGGAAGATATTAACTCCGTTTGAGCGACTAAGCATGGGTGCAGGAAATAACAATCAGCGAGAGGTTTGATTCCTCAGACACAAATCTTTGTTCTCTACCTCTTAAAAAATTTTACAAAAACTTAGGCTCTTGAAAGGAGAAAGTTTATTTATAATTTGGAAGGAGATAGCCGTGGAGGTGTAGGTACACAAACAAACAAATGTATAAGAAAATTACTATCCAACACCCGCCCTTTAGTCCACAAAAACTTCAAATTTGAATTTCCGTTTTTCCAACACAACAGATTTTTCTATCCTCAGAAATAACCTTCAATACCAGCTGTTCCCTGGTTTCTTGACATTCTCAAAATGCAATGTCCTGTAATCAGCTCAATTTTTAAATTACAACTCCCATTCCAAAATTCTTTCAAAGTTAGTTTCATTGAATCTAATAAGGGCCCTTTTTATTCACATTGGGCCATATTCTTAGTCGTCATTTGTATTCACTCAAAGCTAAGTGCATTTATCTAAGTGAATTTACTTAAGTGACAACCTGACCAGACTTGGGTTTTCTCATCAGTATTCATACTTCAGTGGAAAAAAAGATATTTTAAAAATACCAAAACTATTAAGAACACTTATTGTTTTACTTAAGAAGTTTTCCTAAGTGTAGTGAAAAACAAAGAATACGGCCAATGATCTACGCATTACTTACACAAGTCGTATCTTTTTTGAGTACAAGTCCATTACTTGGAGAAGAAATCAATGAACGTTTCTCTTCCCCTCACTCAACAGCTATTTCATTCTTCATCGTCTTATCCTTTCGAAAATTTGAATCACATTTTGCTTTAATTTATCCAACTAAATTCAATCCTCAATCCCTTCACATCAATTACAACTCTTATTCATAAAGGAATTTTCCACTCAATTTTGTCTATATAACTAGATATTAGCCGAAGCTTCGCCTGTGCCCTTGATTCGCAGTTATGTTTTGTCATCTCGTCTGAGCAGATTATAGAATTTTGCATTTCCCCTCTACCACAAAATTTCAAAACAGGGCAAACCACAAAATGGCGCCAATCGATTGTAGCGGTATTAATAAAAGATACTTACGACGTAAAAAAAGAGACAGCTATACATGAATACTACACAGAAAGAGGGAGTGGAAGATCTATTTTTTACATTCTCTTTTATTCCTCTTTGTTTTGTTCGTTTTTGTTGTCTTAGTACCGCCATGAGTAAATTTGAGTTTTCTTAATACATAGGTAACAGTAATATAAAAGTAATAATAATAGTAGTAATAATAATAATAATAATAATAATAAATAATAATAATAAATAATAATAATAATAATAATAATAATAATAATAATAATAATAATAATAATAATGGGAAAAGGAATAAGCTGGTGACGATTAATTTAAACTCAAATAACCGCGATGAAAATACAAAAAAAAAAAAAATCCAATTCAAAATTACTTGTCTTTAATCATATTGCACAAAAAACAAAAAATTTGTATTTCATAACATTTTGATTCAAGGTGTGTTTACACCAAACAAATAAGCAAACAACACATGTCGTAGATTTCTTGAAATTCATAGCATTATGTTACCGTACAATGAAAAATTTCATGATTTTGGGTGTTGTTTTGGTTCATCAATTTTCTTCAAATTTTGGAAAAGTGTTTCGTTTAGCAAGTTGATTGAGTCTGCCATTGAAGTAAATCGATCAACTAGAACAGCACCCATAATCATACAAAATTTTCATAGCATGGTAGGGTAACTTAATTTTCTATAAATTTCAAGAACACCTACCCAAACAGCTCAGACTTCAGCGTTAGATTAAAAAAAAGAAGGCCCCAGTATCAGTGACTATCACAGACTGTTACATTTAATGTGACAACATTTTCATCTTCAATATCAATTTTTTACCATCAATTATCGATACTATGTAAACAAATACATGGATTTCCTCATAACTGTTTTATCAATGTTGAATGAAATATTGATATTTCGATGTGTCATAGGAAACCTATGTAGTTTGTATCGATATATTATCGATAATCAGTGGAAAATTTATAAAGGATAAGGACCGGTGAAGACATAAATTAGTAATGAGAAAGAAAGAATTACTCGAAGTTGCGTCCAAGAAGTGAGTATATTTTGTAACAGTTACATAATTTAAGTATGAGTACAGTTTGAGTGAGATAAACGATAGTGTTGGGCGATTACTAATCGATTAATCGAAAAATCGATTAATTGGCAAAAATTAATCGGAATAATCGATTATTTTCCGTTGCCCGATTAATTGCTAAATAATCGATTCCCCCTTTACGAATCGATTAATCGTCACAAAATTTAAAGATGGGTATCAAAATGAAGAGAATTCGTACCTAGATGAATTCTCTTTGATTCCTTGCTGAATTCTCTTAGTTTTGTCATAAAATCCTAATTAATTTAAGAATGACGAATCGAAGAGAATTTGTAGATGAATTCTCTTCTATTCGTCGCTGTATCATTATTAATTTAACGGCGACGAATCCTGAATTTGACGAATGAACAAACAAACCAGCGAAATAATTAAATAAAACTAACTGTGAAACTAGAAAACAAATTAACAAAATTTAATTGTTGATGCTTGTTCCGGAGATGCTCGTCAAAAAACTGAAGTGAAAACTACTATTAAAATCACCAGTAGTTCAATATATCAAGTCATGAGACATCAATCGAAGAATACGAATATAAATACAACTAATACAAGTCGATCATAAAAATAAAATCAGTTGATTTAAATGATATGAGTCAATCATAAATCAGCTGATTGAAGTGATCGAGTTGAAAAATTTACTGAACTACTGAACTAATTGAACTAGTTCAGTGAACTAGTTCACTTTGATAAAGCAGACTCAATGAACTAAATCCGCAAAATGAACTAAAATTCCCAACTCTAGTTGTTGATCTTTCTCGTTGACATTATTACAGAGCACTTTATTTCAAATCATATTCACAGAAATATCTGAAAATTTGCTTTTTTACTTCATTTTTGGCCGATTAATCGATTATTATCATGTCCGATTAATCCAGAAAATCGATTAATTACAACATTGAATCGGTAAATCAATTATTTCAAAATAATCGATTCCACACAACACTAATAAACGAGTATGTACGGAGATGGACGAGTGAGTGGCGGAGATGGTAATACAGTGTAGCCGTGAACAGAGATATAAAATATATATTAAAGTTATCGTGTGTTTGCAGGAGTGAGAGGGGAGAAGGATTGGTGGTCTCAACAAAATTTAACAAGAAAAAACGACATCGAATGTAAAAACAAACCCCGTATTTTGCTGTAGTGAAAATAAAAATGTTATCACATTAAAAAAGAACTAGCGTGGCTTTTTACTAGTGGTGCAAAATATGGATTTTTTTCGTATTGATATTTCAGTGAAAATATCTATACATATCGATATGTATCGATATTTCTCCCATACCTAGTTTTCCACAAATAAATGGTTGACATTATGAGAATTGACTACATAGCCATTGCTAAATGATAAAATCTTTAAGATCCACAGAAATTAAACTTACAAACGCAGGGAGAATTGTGTTGGAACATTACAATGTCTCATTGTAACCTCGAAATTTTCGCGATAAAATGTGAGAAAAATAGGGAAAAAACGTATCGATAATTTTCACACCACTACTTCCCACGCTAGAAATTGTAGGTTTTCTTAAACTAAATAAACTAATTAATTAATTAATTAATAATCCACCTCATCTCATGGCTGGGCATTTTTAATAAAATTTGCATCAATGACAAATCCTCTCTGTATACTAATGCAAATTTGTTTTGTGACTGTATACTGCATCCCCCTCGCTACTCCATTCAGAAAATTACAGAAAACCAAAGCAGGTTTATTTTCCTTAATTTGTAGACATGGTATAGCTAGGTCAGTTGAATCTGTTTCTTTGCTTTTTTCTCAAAAACATTTTAAATACAAATGGGTTTTCTTTTTCTGAATTCATCTTCTGTGGCGTTACAGAGGAGTAATTTAATACCTAATAATTTGTCCAATTACTGACACATCAACTAGCTTTTTGTTGAAATCAATAATAAATACAATTACCTACATAATAGTTCTGGAATTTTTCTAAATTCAACCCCCAGAGAGGTGGGAAGGAGCCTACACTGAAATTATAAGGACATGCGCTCATAAACAATTCTACAATTTTCTTAAATTTGACCCCTGTGGAGATGAAAAGGGGCAAACTGTGTTTACAGTGATTAATTAATTGAAATTACGTAATTATTTTTGAAAAACCATCCCTTTGCAACCTTTTTTTCAAAAAATTTATGTTCGTCTTTTTTTCTTTTAGAGGATCTACAAAATTAACCATATGGGAAATATTGAATATTACTATACATATTTATTAAAGAAGACCTCGAGAACAATTTTGCTTACTTGCCAGTTAAGAAATTGCATAACTTCATGGTGATGATAATTTGTATGAAATGAGAAATGAGGCGTATTAACACTAATTCTATATGGGAATCTTGGTCCCTCAAAAAATGTACGGACATTTTTCGCACTATGATCTTTATATCTTTGTAGTAATAAATAATACGCGATAAGGTGACAGGGTTCCAAGGAGGCCATCAAATGTTTTTTGGTAAGGGGCCATAACTCCCCCCAAATTTCAAACCCCATTCGCGGTTATGTGTACATGGGAGGAAAATGTAAAATATTTATTTACTTTAGTTTTAATCATTCTTTCAACTTGGACTATTTCCACTACGATTTTCTCCAGTTTTCTAATGTATCAATCAAAACTATTATAATCAGAAAACGAAAATAATTCCATTTACATTTTCAATATGATATCGGTCATTTGAGCACCCAATCCACTCTCGATTAAGATTTAAGCTTTTCGTCGAATTCGAGCCGGAATTCAAAACAAATAATTAGATGCGGAAATGAAGTTTATCGATTACAATCGATTTCACTACGATCGGTCAGGTATCCCGCGAGAAATTTCATTCATTTTTATACAGTACTACTGTTATCACAAAATCTCATTCACTACCAACAGTTTTCATCAATGGAGTAGAAACTGAAAACAAATCCTTGTCTGTGGAATGCCATTCATACGTTCGCCACTATCGAATGACCCGTAATATCAATTTTCACTCATAAAAAACAACAAACGTTTCATTATAATAATGCTATGACGGAAAAAAGAAATAAAATAAATTGGAAGGAAAGTAAAAGACAAATAAAAATTTAGCGATATTACTTAAAAAAACTTGCATAATATAAAAAGGTGAAAAATTCGATGCTTAATGAATGACCTACGAAAAATATACAGGGTGGTTAAAAATGAAAAACTTTCATCTGGCAAATGCACTTGCCAAAAATCATAAAATAAAAACATTGATGACTACACATTTGACAAAAACCATCAAGTTACCTCCAGTTTTGGGGGGAGTTTCAGGCTATAAATTTTTTTAACTTTTTATACACGTTTAAAGTTTATTTTCAAGTCACTGACTAGATACGTATACCTATAAGGATTCAGGATGCTAGATTATAAGGCTATGTTAAAGAATTTGAGGAAAGAGTTTAGACCGGAATAAGTTCCTTTATCGTTCGAAGAAAAAATATGAGCGATGTGGAAAGGCTGGGGGAGCTATAATCGAATGAGTTATAGATGAGTTTGCGAGTTTGTGAAGGATGCAGGACATTCAAAAAACATGACTGATTAAGATCTCTCTTCAGAGGAAAGTACCTACGATGGGAGAGACATAAACGAGACGGAATGAGATAAACTTTCTGAAAGTCAGAGGGGGTAAAAAGCACTGACCAGAACGTAACCGATAATGAGAGATTGGAGAACTACTAATGTAGGGGAAAGTATGGCTGGACGGATCGATTGAGATTATTCAGTTCCAGAATCTTCCAGAAATGGAACCATTCAGTGACAATGTGTCTTTTGATTTACGACAGGAATCTGGGAAAGGAATAGGAAGAAAGGAAAGTCACTGAGAAGATACTATAAAAGCAGCAGCCGCAATGGTCTAATTATGAGAAATACCACAATAAAATGGGATCCAACAGAAGGTGACAGGATAGTTTGATGCGTCAAATATAGCACATAAGGCAATAATCAGCAGTTGTAGAAAAAGTGCTATATGAGCTTTAATTATAATATGAGTTTTGAATTGATATAAGAACACTTCTGAGAATCAAGAAAAATAATAATGGAATTGAGGAGTTCCAGGAAGGACGTGTATAATTGTACCTCATTTTCAGTTTATTTCTGCTAAAGATTTCCTAACAATTTTTATTCCCCTATCTCTGCGATTCCCAAATTGCTGAAAGAAACTTTTTCCAAAAATTAGTTAAACAGTCAGATATAGAATAAAATACTGGGTACAGCATTACGCAGGCAGCCTAATTCTAAAGGAGCATATAATCAATAATTTAACAACAATTATATCCAAGAAAATTTTAGGATATTTGACTCAATATGCGGGTGAAATTTAATTTTACAGATTAAATTGTAACTTTTTAAAGGGAAATCGTAGCTTCCATTTCACTTCATGTTGTAATATAGGATAAAAAATCTTTCCATTCGATGAAGGAAAATATAAGGGGTAAGCAAAAAAAGCAGGTATATTTCTGGCTTCATTCTATGCTGGAAATGCTCGTGCCTAAAATGATAGGCTACGATGAAGAACATTTATTTACAAATCGAGTTTTGAAGAAAATTTTTAAAAAAGTGGGAGAAAGTTTATTGTTAACAGTGTCGAATAAACAAATTTTAAAAATTGTTTCTTCGCTGACTTCGCATCGTTGGAAAATGTTAATTATATTATTTTGTATTCGCGTAAAAAAAATTACATTCAAAAATTATCTGCCCATCAAGCATTTTTCTAAATAACGCATTCTGTCTGCTGATAAAAAACCTTGAAGAATCTTGAAGAAACGAATGCCATTTGTATTATATGCGTACGTTCTTTTTTTTTTCTGCCAATCATTTTTGGATTCAGCAAAACGATCGTAAAAATTTTGTAATTGTTTCACAAGACAATGACCAAAGTAACTTCTTTTTTACTTTTTTAAAGAATGATTTTTTTTTTCTCGAGTTTTCGCAAGCAGGGACTATACCAATGTAAATCTTTTTCAACACGGATGAAACGTCACAAAGGGACCAATTATCCACCCATAGAGTGAAGAAGAGACGTGATTTTTGCTCATTAAATCACCCTGTCGAAACGAATCACGTTCACCCTTTTTTTTCTTTTCCTTTTCCTTTTTTTTCTTTTTATCTTTTCCACTTCGCCACTCTTTCATCTCACCCTAGACGAAAGTAGTCCTATGGGCTTAAAACCATACATCTTTAACCCTTGTCGTATGGTTAGCGATTTAATTTTAACGTATTTACAAGGAATGGCAGGAGGGCCGCCGGGGAAACGCGGAAAATATTTTCATCCACTTAATTAGGTGAGTGAAATGGCGAAAAATCTTGACTAAAAAAAAATAAATAAATATCCCTTGCTTCGTTTAAACGATACGAGTGGTTATTTTTTCTCATTTATAACACGGTAAGGCGTGAAATCTTATTGAACTTATCCACGACGAAAATCAACAAAGAGAAATGTTATCGAATAATCCTGTTTCACGAGGGTAGATAGCGTTCAAGGGTGGTATTTAGTGGAATGCTTAATTGATAATATGGAGTTCTTTTAAAGGATGAATAAATAAATTTTATTTAACAAAAAACCAAAAAAAAAAAAAAAAAAAAACCGACTGGATTAATCCGAACGAGTAGCTCTTATTGGTGCATATGCCCAAATTTATAACAATGATTTTTTTAATCTTTAAATTCTCATTTTCTTCAATTAAACCCTTCTAATTTTCTAATTTTCAAATATGAATAATCTATGACATTCTGCGGATGGTCAGGAACATTTTAAGCCCACCTTTTATAAAATCTATGAAGTAATACACTTGTACTGTGCGAACGAAAAACCGTGTTCCGGAGATAGACATACCAAACAGATAAGCTCCTCTGTACGCAGTCAGTAAAAACAGAACAGTGGGTTGTTGTGCCAAAATAAGGTCAACAGCTGATTGAAAGCTGTTAAAGTTATAGAGTATGATCAGAAAACGAAAGCAAGTTTATCCTTTTAAAAAGCCTTATGTTGTCTTAGGAGAGGGGACTCAACCAAGTCAATAATTTCACTCCTTTTTACGAATAGAGAAATTATTAAAGACTCGCTGCATAGTTACAGATGATATCATTTGGTGGTTTGAAATTTGAATGCTGCCTTCTAACACTTAATAACTGAAATATGGTAGGTCTGAAATGTATTCCCCATAAATTAACCAAAGTAAATAGGTTCCCAGTTACATCCAAATTCAAATATTGACTTAAGTAAGTCAAAAGAGATAATAGTTATTTGTGATACAACTGTATAAAGTCAGTGATTTTGATCAGTGTGATTTTTGCAGCACTAGCTGAGGGCGAGTGATGCAAATTATATGAGTATCAATCACCTACTATATACGTACGTATGTCACACACTATTTTTTGTAACACCTTCCCCCGTAAATAAAAAAAAAAAAAAAGAGAAAAATAAATATTTTTGCACATGGGAAATATATAAGCCCAATATATCTCTAGTCTTTTAACATAACTTTGTAGCATAGTGACTAAGGTACTGGCCTATCAATGCTGAAGTGAGAAGTCCAAATCCCTGTAGTAGAAAAACTTTTACGAAAAAAATAAAATAAAATAAAATAAAAACATGAAAGAAAATGACGTTGTAGACTAAGTGCAGTAGTATGACGTGTATCGCATACGCCCAAGGCAATGTATAAAGTAAGTACTTCATACATCTGTCCTAAATGGTTTTAAAGTTGCCTACTTTATACATCATTAAGCTGGGTATAAAAATGGAATTTATGAAAAGGTGTTGCAAAAAATCTTATTTTGTCAACGAAGGTTATATGTAGTAAATGGGACCAATGTATGAAATGACAAATGCGCCCAAGACGATGTATAAAAAAAGACTCTATACATCGGCCTTAAATGAGTTTATAAACTGGTGTTGCAAAATAGTTATTTGTGATAGAAGGGTATAAAGTAAATGATTTTGATCAGTGTGATTTTTGCTGCACGAGCCACTATTTTTTGCAATACATCCCCCTAAAAAAAAAAAAAAAAAAAAATTCAAATAGGAAACAAATAAGCACAAACAATCTCCCACATATCAACAAAACTTTGTGACACAGTGGCCACAGCGCTGGCCGACAACTCTAAATTCTGAGGTACAAATCCACAAAGCGAAGAAACTTATGCAAAATAAATAAATAAATAAATAAAATAAAAGAAAATGACGATGTAGGTTAGGTACCATAGTAAAACCAGTTTATAAAATGACGCATGCGCCCAAGACAATGTATAATGTAAAGACCGATGTATAAAGTAAGTACTTCATACATAGGTCCTAAATGGTTCTAAAATTGTCCGCTTTATACATTATCAAGGTGCGTATAAAAATGGAGTTTATAAATAGGTGTTGCAAAAAAGCTTACAATGACGACAAAGGCCATGTGCAGTAAGTGGGACTAGTGTATGAAATGACGCATGCGCCCAAGACAATGTATAAAGACTACACACCAGTCCTAAATGGTTCTAAATTCTCCAGCTTTATACATCGTTAAGGTGCATATAATATTGTAGTTTATCAGCAGGTGTTGCAAAAAATTACATGCAGTGTAACATATACTCTGACCAGCTATTCCATAAAAATACTGATGAACGAAAATAAGACTGATCTTAGTCTTAGTCTTACCAATTTAGTCTTAATTTTCGTCTTGCTTTGGTTGAACTTTCTGAAAAATCAAGACAAATTTTGCTCATCAATAAACAGAAAAAATATGATGATACACTGTTCATCAATGGAGGATCATGAGGTATAATTTAGCAAGTTAAAATTGATCTTGCTTAGTATTTATGAAATTAACGCAAAAAATGGGGCCAACATCACCAAAATTTGCAAGAGAATTCGACCACACTTGAAGTTACTTTCAATTAAATAAATAGTAAACATTTTTCCATTACAGCGTGTCCCAGAATCGAGTGCTCAACTTCACTGTGAGGTAGTAATACCCATCAACTGTAACGAGTACATACTGTAAAGTTAGGTGCATATTTCACTTATTCTTCAAACTGAAGGGGCTACTAAGCTGCAAAGTTCAAAAAATTATGAATTTCTATTCATAGTTTTCCTCTAGAAAAATTGTATATTTTTTTTAAGGGCGGTAAGGTTTAATAACTTGATAATACACGAAAAAAGTAATGTGTTTTAATTAAACAATCTCTGTAATATTAAACGAGCAACACAAGTTTGACAATTTTAACTTTTTAAAAATTAGTAACGTTTCAAAATTCTGACATGGAAATTACAGTTTCTATACACACTCATCTCTATACTATGGCATAAATGATCTTTGAAGACTAAAAACCAACGCCAAAAAGAGATATCGCTATACTTTTTGTAAGTAAGTAGGTAACCTGATTTACATGCATCACAAATCATAGAGTGTCTCTCTTTTATGAGGGTAATCAATTTTCAAAGATCGCTCATTGCTTAAGGGAGATTAGTGTTTTTAGAAACTCAACGTCAAAATTCAAAATTGTGAAAAAATTTAAACTTTCGAACTCACGCAGTTTCAATATGACAGATAGAAAGCGAATTAGAGCACAAGATTTTTTCTTTTTGTATTTTCGTAGCAGCTGCTAAACGTTGCCACTCCAGAAAATATGATTACAACAGAATTTCTCTACGAAAATAACCTGAAAATACAAAATTTTTCGAATTTTGAAGACTCGTGGCACATTACATTATAAGAATAAGTAAAATTTGTGCACAACTATTTTGTTGTACGCGACGATTACTGCCTCCCACTGAAATTGGGCACTCGATTCCAAGAACGCACAAACATTTTTCCACTACAGTAGCACGTCTAAATATTTAGGGTCCTCGACTGATTTAAAAAATCTCTTACAAGTTTCGAGACACGGGAAATGAAACGCTGTGGATGGCTAGTCGGAGTACCCTTTCGCACTGTCCATCAATAAGCCCAACAGCTCTCGATCGTTGCTCCATTACTCGAGCTACAGCGTAAACAGTCTTCTAATGTTAACAAATTGGCTGGAAAGTATATTTTCTGCATCGACGATACCGCACCGACTCATGACCGGTACGTCGTATTAACGAGCTCGAATTACAGCACAGAAAGGATATGAATGTTGTTGGCAGCGCATAACTCACAAATAGAAAACGAAAAATGACGGCAACTTTAAAATACTAGAGTACCCTCTGCTGGCCCTTCTGTTCTACACTGTGTTGGGCACAGGAACGTGTGAAAAAAATCTGATAGGTAGACAAACGAGAGTAAGCCACAGAAAACTAATAATAATAACAATAATAATGATAATGATAATGATAATAAAAAAAACAACTACTCCTGCGTTCGATGAGTGATGTAGGAGGCTTTTACATGATGTCACTCGTGGTCGGCAATGTAATATGAATTCAGCACGAAGCGAAAAGAAGAAAATATGCGAATACCATAATGTAACAAATTTTTTAACGTTACCATCGTAAAAGTTCTTCACTTCTTTCTTCTAACATATGGTGCCGACGACATTGTTATTTTCTTGCCAGCTTGTCAAAAGAGGACTGAAAATACGACAAAAAAATAGAAAATAAAATAGAAAGACAATTGTATAAGTCGTCATAGGCGTTTAATTCGATATCTATACGCCGAAAATAAACGCATGTCTATCATTACGGCACGTTCACGGCATGTGCATTCATCATCGAACCAATTTGTAACCACCTTCTAAAAAGAGGGACGAGGATGACTACCTATCGCACCAATTATTTTGGCAACAACCAGCCGGAAGCTGGAAGAATTTTTTTTCGCATTCATGTTGAAAGACGGATACAAATTGTCCTACAACCCGACAATCTCAGCCATTTCATCTCGTGTACTTAGGTACTTTTAATTGGAGAAATAAGATATTTCTACCTGTACATCAACCTAAAATGAGGATGAAAATTTTAAGTTTGCGGTTCGGGTATAAGTGTATTTTCCCTTTGGAAAATACAACTATTTCATTCAGTGCAGTGGCGGCAGCTTGGGACAGGACCTGTGCAAAAGCGCCAATCATGAGTCGTAGATCACGAATATATAGGTCTATATTTCCACTTTTCCTCATTTTGGCACGTTTTGAGAGTCTGTGGAGCCTCCGCTTTTTGACTTATGGCAATTAAACTTAAAATAATGTTAGACGCTTTCACGGGCAACACATTCGTTTTAAAATTGTTGAAATTCATTCGGTATTTTCGGAGGAAGGGGTTCTCAAAGTTTTGCAAACCCACCATGTTGTCATCACGATAATTCCGGTAAATTAAAAGATTTTGGCTCGAAATTTTTATGGGAGTTGGAGACTTTTAAGGACTGGTTTGGCTTTAAATTTGAGCGAAATCGGTCAGCTGGTTTTTGAATGGCAGCCATTACAAAATTTGACAATTTTGGAAAATACACACTGCGGTTAATGGACTAGAGTTTTTTTTTTCTGAAAAATAAAAGCTATTATTGCTGGAGAATATGGAAGTAATAAAATGGGAAAGTTGCGATTAGTTCATAAATTTATAAGATCATAAAAATGAACTATTACACAATTTTCTACATAAAAAACTATGAATAATTTCTCATCACATATTATTTGGTCTGTTACTATCAACCAGACAACAACTTTGAGTTAGGGCTGGCAATAAGTGCTAGCATACCTATAGTGTTTGTGCTTACTGTTAAAAAGCAATCTTTTGAAATTTGTACATCACTTTAAATTTCATTCTCGAACATAATTTGATTTAAGAGTGTTTCGTAATTCATCAATTATTTATTATTCAGATTTTATATTAGGTACTTATCCAGTTCAGTTCACATTCAATTTACAAATCTTTCTATTAATAAAGTTTGAAGATATATTTTCTACAATTGACCCAAACATCCAATTTTCTCAGAAAAAATTGTTATAGTCAAACTCTCATGTAGGATTCCCTCCTTTTTAGGATTTTTTCTCACAAAAAACCCTATTAAAATCAATGTTTTTCCTCTTCCTCTTTCATCATTCCTAAGCCTGAGGTCCATATTCATAGACGTTACTTTAACCTCCCTTCACTTGAATTTCACTTTAAAAAAGTTTTTTGCACAATTTCATACTTAGAAATGTAGAAACATTGTATCGCCTATGTGAGTTCCTATGTAAAAATAAAATGTTACAACACCCTTCAAAACAAAATTGTGCCAAAAGTCATTTTTAAGTGAAGTTTAAATGAAGGGAGGTTAAAGTGACATTTGTGAATATAAGCCGGAGTTCTATGTTTATTTTTTAACAGTGAAAATAAAATTTTCTATTTCATGACGATAACTGTGAACATTTATTTATTTATTTTTCTTCTTTTCCTTCTTCATTTTCTTCAGCCTGTGTATTATGTTTTCTTTTTCAACTGTGAAAAAATGAAAATAAAATTTTTATCCATTTATACGATGTTATCTGTTACCATTTAATTTTTTGATTCTAACATTGCGATAAATTTATGAAAAATGTGACAATTGACAATAATGTTTCAATTTCAACTGTTTCATCTTCGTTAAATATTATTAAATGAAATATATAGCTATATCACTTCCTTTCAACAGTTGTCTTCTTTTAGAAAATACTTCTGAAATTTTTCGATTATTCGTATTTTTTTATTTCCAGTTTTTATTCATAATTGATGTTAATGGTGTCACCCTAGGGTCACATTTCATAACAAATAAAAAAAACCTAAAAAATAAGAAAGAAAAAAAAAATTGTATAAAAATAAAGCAAAATCCCTGTTGCCACATCGTCTAGCGATGTAGCTTGTTCTAGGCTTATCAGTATCAAATTTTCAACTGACCAAAATTCTCTTTTTTGCAAGGATGATGAGGAAGATGGATTTAACAAATAATGAATGCCGATAATATAATTTTTCTTCTCTATACTTTTCTCTGCAAGTTTCCTTGGGGTAATTGACTGAGGGTACTATACCAATCGCAAATTTTCTTTCAAAACTAAAATATTCTATGAAAAAATAATTATTTATCTCCGCCCCAGACTTGTAGAAATGGGATTGGGATAAAATTTTGAGATTTAGGCCCATATTCACAAATGGCACTTTAACCTCCCTTCATTTAAATTTCACTTGAAAACGACTATTGGCACAATTTTGTAGTTGAGAGTGCGGTAATATTTTATTTTTACACTGGAACTCTCATAAGAGATACAATGTTCCCACATTTTCAAGTCCAAAATTGTGCAAAAAAATTTTTTAAGTGAAATTTAAGCGAAGGGAGGTTAAAGCGACATTTGTGAATATGGGCCTTACCCTCTTTGAATTATCATTGATATTGCAGATTAATATATCTGTTTTCAAAAGAAAAAGGAAAAAAAAGAAAAAGAAAGAAAGACAGAATTAAACTTAAAATAAGGAAAAATAGGAAAACTTTATTTTGATAGTTGGCAATCTTTACGACCCCTGCAGTCGGAAGGAGATATTTTGAGAATTAAGAGTTTTAGACACAAATTTACTTGCACAGAATATTTCTTCTTTCGTGAAAAGTATAGCTAATATCAACACGTACGCACATACTTCAGAAAGTTCGTACTAAATGATTTTTACAGCCACCAGGGATTAATTCCACAAATCCCAAATTTATCTTTACCGTAGAAGCAAACTTTCGACAATATTCAGATATGGAACCAACTTGAGCAACGTTTGCATTAATAACCATAAGACAGTGCTGCCATTCGTTGAATACCAAAAGCAAATTTCTTATTCCGGCAATGCCCCCTTCGATTTTATTTAGCCCAAAAATTGCGGGTGCGCGTTGTCTTTTTACATCATTTTGCGTGCACAATACAAAACGGTAGCGCGTTGGGTGTTGTTTTTTACTTCTTTTTTTTTTTTTTCCAAGCAGATAAAAACGAGGAACGAGGGAGTGGTCGTACTTCAATGAAGGTTCAGGTTACCCTCGACGATGATTGTGTTGAACGAGGGGTGAACGTTATGATGTCAGAACAATATACTGCTGGTGAGTATTTGGAATTGGAAAGAGAGAAACGAAAGGAATGGAAGCAAAGAGCGAGAGGAATGCAAAGTTGAAAGGAGTGCGACTCGTCAAGTAGTTTAAAAGAAACACATCACAAAAACATCCCAGTAGGTTATGGAGCGAACAGTAGCAGCGCTTCTGAAAAATATCACAATAGGATTTACACGCATTATTACGTTGTTGACGCCTTGTAATCCCTTACATTGTGCATGTATTATGTTATTTTTTCACTCTTCTCTCTCTCTCTCTCTCTCGCTCTCTCCACTCGGCTGTCTCTTTAATTCTTCTATCTATACACACTCACCCAATACGAACGCATTATGAGAGACCCGCGACTGCCTTAAGCAGCTTATCTTTTTCGCGTTTTCATATTATTATTGGTGAGTACCTACTGCTGTACGGTATTTATGTTATTTTCCAGTCCCTTTCACATCTCCTCTCCTCAGTCACCTCAACGTTGTCGTTTTGTTTTTTTGTCACATTTTGTTCGTCTTTTAACGATTTCAATCGTTTGGAAAATTTGGCGACAAAAACAGGTCGTTATGGGATTGCGGTGCAAACCCTAGTCCAACTGTTGATAGTTATTTTTAGCTGTTCGATGGTTGAAAGGACAAATCCAAATCGAAAGTGCGTGAAATAAAGCATCATTTATAGAAAGGTGTACGAACGTTTGAAGAGTTTATTTAGTAGACACATGAGCTTTTGGATAAATATCATTATTGCTTCGAGTGGATGTTACGCCTGTTGTTGGTTCGTAAACGTAGCAAAGAAAGGTCAAGTATTCGGCCCGTAACAAAATAATATTTACTCACTGATTTCGTATTTATGATATCCCTCTTGAATAGCAATTTTTTGTTCACATTTATAAGATCAAAGGACGGAATTAAGTACGTACCAAACATAGGCAAAGAGCTACACAAATCTGTGGAGCTGGTTTGAAACTATTTCCACCAATTAAAGGGGTAGATAAGGAGAAGATATAACCTGTAATGGCCAAAAGAAGATCTTTTGTTTATAGATTTGACCACTTTCGGTGTTACACCATACATGAAATACTAACACCAGAAAAGAATTAATATCTCTGTAATTAATTTAAATAATCAATTTATTATCCACGAACTATTGTGAACCTTAACTGTTGACAGTCTTTATGAAAATATTTCAAACACAAAAAATAATTTAAACACTTTAATAAAATAATAATTTGTACGCACAAGTACATTCAGTAATATTTCAATACTAATTTAACATTGGGATAAAACCCTTAAACAAAGATTGTCTATTGAATTGAACAAACTAAACTGAACATTGATTACTTCGTAACCAGGGTTTATATACCCATTCAGGGTACATAAATGTACATGGTGAATAGACTAAGTGAAGTAGGGACTTGTTATAATAGGGATATGCTGACTCGCAATATAATCGAGGGACAGGCATATTTAAGTCACTGAATATGAAGACAGTATTCCTATATTCATAATATTTGGTGCGGGTAATTTAGGTTGTTTAGAAAGAACTGTAGGATGTTTTGATTATGGCCAAATACCTGAATTACTGGTATTCAAATACAGTGTCACCGAATATTGTTCGTCATATTTAAAAATAGATGAAAATATATGTTACATAATACTGGTTTTGGCATTTCTTGGGAGTATGTGGAGCATCTACTGTTTGACCTAAGGCAATGAAACTTTGGGTAGAGTTATAGGCTATCATGGGCTACACATTTGGTGCTAAATTTTTTAAATTCATCAAGTAGTTTCAGAGGGAGTTTTGCAAACCCACCATGTTGTCAAGCCGATAATTCCCATAAATTGAAAGAGCCGCGTTGTGGACCATATCTGCGACACCCATAAATGTGCGCTGCAGAAAAAAGCACTTTTCCATAATCTGTGTAGACAGGGACGTAGCTAAGGGTGATGGGGAAGGCTCTCGCTCCCCCCAAAAGTTTAGATTATTTGGAAAAATTGCACTTAAGATGAAATATAAAAAAGGACATAATATACGAGTGTGTTAGGTGGTTTTTTTTTAGCAGTTGGTAATTTCAAAAATTTCAGTTAGTAATTTTCATTTTTCTCCCCCTCCCAAAAAAAACCCTTTAGTTGCGTTCCTGTGTGTAGACAAGACGATTTTCAGTTATACAATATGTATAGATTGCATTAGGAAGGTGAGTACATACATAGGTATTTAATAATCGCTGATGCAGTATGTGTCGCAGCAAATTTACTCCCGCCGCCTATCAGTTGTTAGTTGCAAACTGCTTTTTATGTAACTTGTAAAACTTCGAGTGAAACAGTTAAGAGATAAATATGGAGACATACTTGCTGCATATCTGTAACATATTAAACAGTACAACATAAATATGTTGGAAATTACTTTTGAGATGCAACAGAGCAGTGCTAAGGTGTATGTGAGTAAAAAGGGCTGAGTCATCAAAGTTAAGTTTTCATAAATTTACCTACTCTTTGACTGTAGTCTAGTCAACAAACGCTGAAAACTGGTAGCTATGGGGATATTTTTTATACAGTTTTTTAACTTCAGGAATTTGTTTGGAGGCGTTTGAAAATGAATATACTAAAAGTACGCGAATTTCCAAGGCGAACTAAATCCCGGGCATTCGAAAATGAACATCTTGTTTCGGTTTTTTTGCAAATATCTCGTTATTGGGTAGTTATAAGCCTAAAATAATTCAGTAAACAGACATAGTTGATAAAATTTCCTATAATAATGTTACCATATATTTTTTCACTATCTCTTATAGTTTTTGAAAAAATTTTCTGCCAATATCATACTTTTCTTCAAAAATAAATTTTATCGAACGTTTTTTAATAAACGTAGCCCCATAACTGCTTAATTTCTAATTTTATAAAAAAGTGCTCAGAAATAATGATGTAGACCACTTAATTTTCATTCGGGTTCGGGTGAGTTTATTATTTTTTATTTTGAGGCCTACAACCAATCGGTGGTTAGATATTCACAAGAAACTGAAACAAGATTCACACTTTGGGATCACTTGTAGTTAGCACACCTTGGAGATTGGCGGACATTCAGTATACTCATCTCTAAACACCTCAAACAAAATTTTGATAAATTTCCAATAGACGTTATAGATATTGTACAATACACCAGTACAAAACTATGAGAAAAATAATAAAACTGTCATGTTATTAGAATCGTTGAAAATAAATCTTGCAAGAATTAATATATTAACCTCCAAAAACCTCTACACAAATTCCAAAATTCAAAATATATATCCAAAAAATTTCCCTCTAGAAACCATTTGTTGATTGTAATACTGGGGGAATTTTGTATCAGTGTCTTCCATTACTAGAATATTATAATAATTTTTATCAAAACATAGAACAGACTTCAAAAAACAATAAAAAATTCGCTAAAAAGAGAAAAATAATTCTTTTAAAATTTCTCCAACAAGATTAAGTCTAGAGATCAAAATTATTGAAATCGACGTTCTTTTCCTTATCATGTAGGCTTTATACTTCAATTCCGTCAAATTTTACGGCATAACTTTTTAATTTGCGACAACTTTAATTATTTCAGTCCATAGACCTATATCTTGGAGAAATTTAAAAAATATTATTTTTCTCTTTTTAGTGCATCGTTTATTGTTTATTTGAAGTAGGTTCTTTTTTGAAAAAAATTAGTAACTTACCACAGAGTTTTTTCTTTTCATTTTAATTCCAGTAGATTTTAATGGAAAAATTTTGAAAGAATTATTTTTCTTTCTTTAGAGCATTTTTATTTGTTTTTTTGTTTTTTAAAGGTGGTTACATTTTTTGATGAAACAATTTTTTTCTATGATCTTATGATTTTTTGTTTCTAGCCTTAACGGCAATATTATTTTAAAACTAATAGTTTTTTATTACAATCTTTTACTTTACTCACTGCTGTGATTTTAAAACATACTATACTACAGCCAACCTTCCACAGCGAAATAATATTTATTTCATATGAAGCTAAAGAAAAAAATAAATAAATAATACCTATCTTTTAAAATCGCATTTTTAACGTAAACTTATTTAAAAATAACATAAACTACAGGTACATTGATTATGAAAAAAGTTTGATGAGACCATCATAATTTATGCTAGAACTTACATTAAAAAAATCGAGAGTTCTGCTGGGGCATACTGAAGGATTGATGTGTAAACATAATAATAGTGTGGTTGTGTGCGTGTACAATACATTATCACACACACATAACCAGACACCTACACATCATGTACCACACACAAAATAAGAGTTACAATTGTGAGAATTACAGTTATGTGAATCTGACATTGTAATTCTCATTTAGCCCCAATTCTAGACCTAGTGCTAAGATGTTTATGCACAAAAAAATATATAAGGTTCAAATTGGTAACCTCCTACCTTTTCTGAAGTTTGTTATTAATTTTATTTTAAAATTTATTTTTGTTTTATACAGCTTATTCTGTCTGATAGTAAGACAACTAGACGGGCATACCAAACCCTCTATTTTGTTTTTTTTCTATTTTTATGGTTCATGGGACCTCCTTGTTTCAAGTGTATAATTTCTGATTAAAAAAGGGTTATTTTAACAAAAAATTACAAGTTTTGCAAAAAAAAATTTTTTTCGGTTTTTAATGTATTTTTAGATGAAAATTGGTCATTTTTCATTGGAAGAAAGTGGACTAAAAAGAGAATCCTGCAGTAGATGAGGCTGACTAACTAAGATTGACCTCAGCTCATTTTATGCATGCCAATTTCAAAAATTTTACATTAGATTTTGATAAACCTTTAGATAATATCCAAACGACAAAAACACTTCAAAATTTGCTGAAAATAGATCACGATAATCTAATAAAATTGTGGCTAACATGGAAAAATTTTTATCTCCCATACTTGAGATATAAAATTCAAAAATGCGTCAAAAATACTTATTGAACTGTAAATTTTTAACCAAATTTGGTGATATAGTTCGTGTATTGGACTATATGACCAAATCAGGAGTATACAAAATTGCCAAAATTGTATCCCTGACACCTTCTCGTGACAATAAAATTAGACTCGAGAAGATTTTATTACCAAATTTGAAAATAGTAACTAGACCATTAAAATTTTTAGCCCCTTTAGAACTTGATAGTAATGATAGAGTTCCAACAATCTCAATTTGAAAACTCTATCAAATTAACTTGTTCTGAATGACATACAAGACAAAGTACTTAGAAAATTAATTGATGGAAATTATTACCATCTAACAATTCTCTAACTAACTGACTTTAGAGTTATTCTTCTAATAATTCATTATCGTTGTATAGCCCCCTATATAGGTGTAAGCAAACAATAAGTGTCAGTGGATCAATCCACCCTTTGTTGTTTGTACCCAACATTTTTGGTACAGTAAGCAAAATTGCTAATCTTACATTCTTCCCTACAGAATCTATCCATTACAGCCAATCTTCATCCTAACTTACTACATTATATCCATGTCCAGCAGTTTGTGGAAGTCAATAAAAGACCATTAAATTTAATAATTTTTGTTTTTTATTATGACTTTCTTTTAAAAAATTTTAGTCGTTTTCTGTATTGATTTTATTTTTGTAATAAACATATTATATAAACATGTATGTCTTTACCAGCAAAATGGTAAATCCACTCTTTCAGAACAAGTCTCAAACTGATAAATTAATGCTAGAGGGTTAGCCTGGTGTAAACTGCCTCCAGTATTGTGGGGCTGGCCACAAGTTGGTGCATACCTACAGGCGCACCGACTTGGCAACACAACACATGAGCTGTGTCATCTATACTGGTGTTGGGGCAGTTGCCAGACAGTTACACTTTGTGAGGAGGATTGTGCCTATATTCTTTTTGTTCGTCTTAACTGACATTAAACATAATAGTGGAGATTCCACTATACCAATAACTCAAATTCATAATATATATATATATAAATAGATAGATATAAGTCCATTTCTTGTTCCCACGATACAGGTTGCAATTTTTTCAAGATGATTACGAAATTTGATACGTATATTTATACTAAGCCAAGGACCAGTACTGATTTTGGTGTGGATCGGCTGATGGTTCGTCTGGTAATACCATTTTTGTTTTTATTTTGGTTATAAAATGCTCAATTTTCCATCAATGGCCACGGAAGTTTGGAGTAAATATTTATTTTGACTCGTTGTAGTACACTTCCAATTTTGGTGCGGATCAGCCCTATTTTTGTTTTTATATTGGTCATAAAATGTGGAATCTTGGAACCATATGTTCAAAATGTGAAATAAACATTCATTAAAATTTATTGTATCATGTTACCAATTTTAGTGCAGATCGACGACGGTATTTCCGGTAAAGCTTTTTTCCTTTTTTTTTTCTAATTTGCATGAACTTTTCTTTTAACAAAAATTAACCACATATTCATGTTTTCTTTTTTTTTTATTTCATATCTTTATTATATTTCATTGGTTTTATTTTAAATTATATGATGATAGACAATACTTTACCATCTTAATTTATTTTTAATTTTTTCAAGAAAAAATGCTTTTATATTTTACATTGTCTAATATTTTGCCACCAGCTAACATATTTCATACAATCATAACATACCATTAACGCATATAAACTTACAGACAATCAATGTGACCATCAAAATTCATAAATTTTTCTCTCGAAACCTACTTTTTCTAGCGAGGCTTGCTCCGCTAGAGATTTTTTTGTTCAGTTTTTTTCATAATTCAAAACCAAACAAACACTGGTCTATGCCTTCGTGTATGGTGGGACGGATAAGGTTTATTTTTTCATATAAAAATTGGATATAATTAAATTATATTCTACGACTTCGAGTATAATATAGAAAAAACTCGAAGAGTCAAGATGATAGTTTCGGGTTCAATACGAGAAAAAGTGCCACTCTAAAAGTTTTAGTTCCAGACCAGTTCTGCTGAAATTTAATATTCTCAATTCTAATTTCTGGTTTTAGTTCCATGTCATTTTTGAGAAATGGAAATTCAAAAAACTAATGTATCTAGTCAAACAAGACAACGTTATAAGAATAGCATGTGTACAATCGCATTCCTCGCAGTGCATATCTCTAAAAGAGAACTTTTCACTATAACTTAATGTCCGAAATCGGCTAAGGAAATTCGGCACTTTTTGGGAAGAAAAGGTTTCTCTTCAACTTCAGTCCTACCCTGATAAACCAAACAGCTTCTTTAACGTTCAAGTACTGCACTTTCAGAACTTTTCTAAAAATTTTTTCAGTCACCTTCCAATGGTACCAAGCAATAGATAAGGGTATAAGGCTTTTTATGCAAAGCAGCTGCTAATTTTTATAACGACTCAGAGATTATCAAATTGATTCGATTTTTTGATGGGTTATGCTTTGATGTCACAACACCCTGCTTAAATGAAAAATATAATTTTACATAAAATGTTATTCACAATATCTATGTTCAACATATTAAATGGTTTTGTGAAATACAAGCCTGTAATCTGTATAATGTAATATATAAGATACATTCATCTAACGAAATTCCGTAATTCTGTAAAAATAAATCCTGCAATTAAATTTAAACAAATGTAGAAAAAATCAAATTCTCTTGTTTTTGTCTGAGATAAGAACTATGAAGGGCATACAAGCAGATGGCAAAAATCCAAAATCTACCTAAAATCTAGCGCTTTTACCAGTTGCAGACTGCGGAAATGTTCGTTCAGATTTAAATCTCCTGTAAGTTTCGCACAAACATGTTTTATAGTACCTACCTTCCGAAGTACTGAAAATTTGTACTTTAATTTGAAAATCTGTAATTACAGAAAGCAACATCGAATGATTGACCACTCATGCAAAATCTAAAAGAATTCGGTTACGTCGAACGCAGCTATCTTTTTTGTTTAGAAGTCGATATTTTCTTCTACTTACATCAAATATGATTTCGTCTCATTCTTTGTAGGTTTTTAAGGGTTTTTTTCTCATATGTGACGATCAATGTATAAAGATTTCTCCCTTCGTATATGATTCCAATTATTTTGTTCCACAAAAAAGTAGGAAATATTTTCTGAAAATCACTTGATACATTCGACCAATTCAAGTAACAATTCTGAGACACAGATTACAAATTCAACAACACAACAAATTCAATCCAACAGGGCCGGATTTAGGGGAAACCAAAAAGACAACTGTACCGAGCGGCAGATTTTTAAACGGCGGCACAAAAAAATAAGAGAAAAAAATTTGTTTTTTATCAAGTATGACCTTAAAAAAATATTAAATTACACCTACAAATTATTAATCTGGTAAAAACCCCTGATAAAAATCCATTAAAAAATTTTAGAAGGGGGTGGCTGGTAATAACTGAAAAATGAGGGAGCGCAAAATTTTGTTGTATCCTGGCGCTGGAGCTGTAAATTCGGCCCTACAATCCAATCACCAAGTTGGGAAATGTAATGAAACAAAATTTTTCTAACACCAGATTTATTCGACTAGTAATTCGTTGTAATCTAATGAAGCAAAAGAAATAAATACATACATTTAAATAATAATAATAGGTAAAATTAAACCAAACAAATTACAAAAATATGACTTGCACGATGTCAAAAAAAAATCACAAGAAACAAAAGTTTTTCTTTTTAAAATAACGTCAACGAAACGATAAATAAACAAATAAACTGTAAAAACATTTTAACATTTTAAACAGATTTCAAAACAGCAACATAAAAGCGAGTAATTTGGTAAACGAGAGGAATTTTAATTCATGCATAAAGACTAGATTCGTTATAGTTGGTGTTTTGGCAATTTAAAACGAAGAAGGTACGAGACACAAGATTAGAAAGTTTGAAAAAAGCAACAAATTAAAAATAAATAAAAAAGACAAAAAAAATTGTGCGTTATCATAAAAATCAAGAATGACGACAATTACACCTTTTATACAATATAATTTAAATAAATACTAGTAGTAAGGATTGTTAATGAATGAATTGACAACACAGAGTAAAATGTACTACAACCGAAGATAAAGGATATGTTTTACCGGAAGTATGACAATGTAAACTTAATCTAAGAATCTAGGTACTACTGATAAGTAGATTTACTGTCATGGAGTACTCATCATCGAAGAGTATATTTCTGAAACTTAATCCAGAAACTATACATCTAATATAGCGTAAAATTATGACAACAAATTCATTTTAGATAACGAGGGTCGTCGTAAAAGAAATTCTAAAAAGTATGATATGATTAAGGAATTGATTTACAAACTAAAATTGTGAATGTCGGGTAAATATCGCTCAATTTCCCCATGCTTTTTAAATGTAACCATTTTTTCGCGAAATTTTCATCAATTAACAAAAATATACTTCATGAAAAAAATTAGCAATATTTTTAAAGAAGAAAATGGAATCGTCGAAACAAGTTGTTTCTATGGTTAAAATATAAAATTTGTATTTGCTTATTGCAAACATCATGCAAGCAGGGGTACTTTTAGCCAGGATTGTCGAGTAGAAAGATTGAAATATAATGGATCAACAACAAAACTCAAAGAACTTGGAAATTAATTCGAATGATCGGCGATTTTTTTAAATACTAAAAATTTGATAGCTTTTCTTTTTTAGCAGAGAACAATCACAATTACAACGCATTCGAAATCAAGCGACCGGCGAACCCAAGGTTCATTTATTTTTTATAATTAATAATGTTTTATATCAGAAGCAGAAATACTATATTTCTAAAAATTATCGAGGAAAAAAATAAAGAAAAAACTTTTGAAAATAAGTTTTTGGGGAAAATGAGCTGAAAAGGATACAACACGAAATACAGAGATGTAAAATCTTTTTTCAATTTAAATTTCAAAGACCAAAAACCATTAGCAAGTTACCTTACAGAACAGAAGTCCATTAGGCATTAGCGATTGCTTGGAAAAAGTTTTTAATGAAGAAAGTCCTACTTATTTAACGTTTTTCATTGTCTTAAGGTATGACCCGATTTTATAAATTTTGAAACGAATTTCGATAATTTTTGTTCATAATTTTGTCACAGATGAATTATTTATAATTTTAGGTACTTTTTCTTCCTTCCAATTTTGTAAATAAATGGACAATTTCGTTAATTTTTGATGTCTTTTTCATTTACGCGATTCTATTTTTTCTATCGTTTTTCTCTAATGATAATGGTTTTTGAGGGAAGTGTTTTTAAACGTTTCATGCATTTTATCTTATAAAGATTTTTTGGATACTATAAAACGTCAGTTAAGTATGGTTACTTATTGCTTAATACGATGTTGATGGGTCATAAAAATATTATTAATCAGTGTAATTGCAATAAGATGTCCGAGTGACTTTCTGTATTTTCCCACGATCTTTGACAGTTGGACGATTTATTTTTATTCATCGGCCAATTTGTTTTCGCTAATTTAACAAATAAAAATGTACGTACAATTTTAGTACGACTTATTTTTTGTTTTTGTTTCCCCCACAGGTAATTATAATTCACTGAGAGAGTATTGGGACAATTCACAAAGAATAAAAGAATATATTCTTTTGGATTTTTTTTTAGCAATGAAAATGCTTCACGAGTCAAATTGCAAAAAAGTGGAAGGAGAAAATGGTGATGAAAAAAAAAGAGGAGGTGGTAACATTGTTTTGGTGTTTACAGAGCAAATGCGAAAATGAAAGAAAATGAAAAATGAAAATTTTGTTTATTTATTTATTTTATTTATTTTAATGCCCTCCTCTCTTTCTTACAAAATATGAAACCTGAGAATTTTTTTTATCTCATCTCATTATTTTAGGTTTTCGCAATTGTATGGTTCATAAAATGGAAAACTACAGGCAACATAAATGAAATAAAAGTTATTAAAAATCACCCTTTCAAGATGTGAATTATGCAACTCGCACGATACTGGTGACAAAGATTTTACATAACTGTATAAATACGTACATGTGAGAGTAGAAGCGAGAAGAGAATTAACCCTCTGCTATCGAGAAACGTAATTCGCCGTGGGTGCATGGGTGGTGTTCCGAGGTCAAAAACAGTCAAAAAGCTTCTGATTTACAGAATTAACGTGGTGAAGTATTTTCGAGACATAAAAGTTCGGTATTCAAATGGTAATTTTTCAAAATTCATCTCAAACTCTGACAAACCATTAAAATTTATACATGATTAACTTTTAATACT
This sequence comes from Ericerus pela, assembly GCA_011428145.1. Classification (NCBI taxonomy): domain Eukaryota; kingdom Metazoa; phylum Arthropoda; class Insecta; order Hemiptera; family Coccidae; genus Ericerus; species Ericerus pela. The sequence continues at coordinate 856,682 of WOFM01000210.1, forward strand.
ACAGAAAAACTTTACACTTTTGGTACGAAAATAGCAAGCCTCCTTTTCATAATTAAAAATTTTTATTGCTCTTCGCCGCTGAAATTCCGTAAAAAATTTCACAACCCTCGTATAAATATGAAACACTAACGAAATAAATTTTTGAAAAAAACTAAATAATACCCAGAGGTTTTTATTCAATCACAATGGAGGAAGAAAAGCAGAACGTATACATCGGGTTCACTTCGTAAAAACAGGTCAAACTGAGGGAGATCTTCAAGTGACTAGAGGATATGCTCAAAAATAAAAATAAAAATTGACGATTGAGAGATATGCGGAGTATAAGAAACAAACAAGAGAGAGAAAAGGAAGGAGAAAATGAAAGAGAAAAACATTACTTAAAACTTTTTCATAAAAATTACGAGTCGAAAAATAACGAAGTTGTTCATAAAGATGATGGTGATATGATGTCGTTGCTTTTTTTGTTGCCTTATGGTTTTGTTCTAAAATAAACGAAAAAACATGCGGTTGGAGGCTAAAAAACGAATTACCAGAATGGAATTTACTCCATGGTGTCGTACTGCACTTTGTTCACCCTCAAGTAACGATAGATAGCGTATCCAGCGACAGTGAACAACGAGGCTAACATAAGTAGACATCCGAATATAAACGGTGCTGTTTCACTGCGAAATGTGCCAACTCCAGATGCGCTACACAGGTATTCTAGAAAACGAGAAATTGATTACGATCATCAAAAAAACATCAAAGGCTCATTCAAATGACACGAGCGGTGGCGGTGATCAATGAAAACCACGATTATTTTCTTACAAGAGCGGGAAACCTAAAAAACGCTCCAATGGTAATTAATTTCAAACTTCAAATTCACAATCTGCTTCTCAAAGGATTTAAAATTCAATTCTCTAAAACCAAAAAATTTAATTCTAAAGAAAATTAAAAATAATCAACCCTAATTTAGAAAAAATTATTTTTTAGGTAACTAGAGTTTTTCTTATATTTTTCAGCGATAAATCAATTCTGGAGAGAGATTATTGTTTCTCGTCCAGACGTTTCGCCTAGCATCCAGGATTAACAAAAATTTTTTTAAATCTAATGCTCACAACGAAATTTCTTTGTGAAAATAGTATGATTCTCGCTCAAGACGCGTTTTGCAAACTCAGGATCGGTCAAAAAAACATTCCCGTTTAGTACATCCAACTACGACATTACTGCTGACCCTATGAAAAAATTGTAAGGAAACTTTTTGCAGGGAAATTTATGGGATTTATTTTTGCGGAGACCTATTTGTACACTGAAATTGATAACTGAATAATTATGGAGCGGTGAATTTGGTTGTTTGTAGACATCACCATGTAAAACAGGCCTTTTTTTCCTAGTAACATTTCGCTACTTAGGTACATCTAGTTAAGCAGGGCCGTTAAGAAATAAACAAAAAAACAGTCAAGTATTGGGGGATGGGACCTGTGGAAAAGCACCAATCCAGAGTCGTAGATCAGGAATATGTAGATCACTCAAATTCTTTTGTAAATAATATATATATATTTCCACTTTTTGCTCATTTTGGCACTTTTTAGGAGTCTGTGGAGCCTCTACTGTTTGATCTATGACAATGAAACTTGGAATAGCATTAGAAGCTTTCATAGGGTATACATTCGTATTAGAATTTTTGAAATTCATTCGCTAGTTTTGGAGGGAGGGGTTCTCAAAGTTATGGAAAACCACTATGTTATCATCACAATAACTCCCCTAAATTAAAAGATTTTTGCTTGAAATTTTTATGATTTGAAGACTATTAGGGACTGGTTTGGTATTGAATTTGAGCAAAATCGGTCAATTGGTTTTCAAAATATTTCAGGAATCTAGTACAGTCACAGTAAATAAATTTTAAACTAAAATAAATACAATCATCGCATCTGGAAATAACACATACGATAAAAGATATCGATCATTTCGAAATTTTTTTCAAGAGGCCACTAAACAAAGCTCTCGAGATTATTTTGATGTCTTCGGTGTTTGAGGTTTTTGCGTTGGAAGGGGTGACGTTGGTCGAGAATTTGGGGACCAAATAATCACTTAACATGAATTTTTCAATTATATATAAGAGGACTATATGAATAAAAACAAACAAACTGCGATTTCGGGTCGGGAATAAAACAACAGCTGGTCTCAAACTTACGATCTTTCGATTTTGAGGCTAACTATCTAACATATACGGCACTCAGATTCCCAGAAAAAATATTCACAACTGCTGAAATTTAGCAGTTCAATGTCCGAAATTTTATCTGGAGCCATCATACTCTTAATTACTCTTCCTTCCCCTGTTCACGCTCACAAACCGATAAAGCTTTATCATGATCAAGTATTTTATATGACTGCAACTTGAATTTTATTAGAGTACTGGACCATTCAGTGGTTCTTTAGAAATTTTATCAAAGTTTCACCATAATAAAGTCACTAATTTTTTAGTATAGAATACATGACACGAGAAATGATGTTCATTACATCTTACCAGGTCCAAAACCATCATCTTTAAAAATGAAGGGTTCAACTGTCAATTGCCGTAAGGTAACTTTAACATTAATGTCTTCATACTGTGGATCCGTCAGATTAATTTCAAGATCGCGCTTGCACTGAAATGATCTACCCACAGGAGTTGGGAAGAAAAAGTCACCTTCCGCGGTCTGCGCTTGAATACGAGTATCTGATAAATAAGATAAAAAAAACAAAAAACAAACAAATACCACATTATTTTGAAGCTTATCTTATTAATAGTCAAAATACTGTCATGGTGACCTACTTGGATGTTTGGAATGTATTAAGAATTCGGTCGTGAAGGATAGTTGAACACTACTGACGAACCACTTTTCTCCACCTGGAGTCTAAACAGAATAAATGATAAGTGACTAATTGAAGGTACCATGAAATATTCTTGAACATATTCAATGCACGCAAATGCTAAGTGAAATGAATATCACCAACACTACTTAAAAACTATTCTTCATATAATTAGCTTTAACATTGGGAAAGGAAGGAAAATTTACAAACCAACAAATAATTAAACAACTTATCGAAACATTTGTTTAGACACTAAAATACGGTCTTATCCAAATACCTACTTTGGTAAACTTCTTGCAACTTACAGAAATCTCCTCCACCACCCCCCCCCAAAAAAAAAAAGTTTTATAGGGCATTTAATTCAACTTGGATTGACAGTTGATGACAGAAATTCGGCTGATTTTATATTTACAAAATAAATTTTGGTTCATTAGAAACTTATTTGACACAGTACCTTTTTCACTTTTCACGATTATTCTATTGACGTAAATAATGTACTTCAAGAAAGATGGAAATCATAAAGCTGAATTTGAAAATTAATAATTTACTGTATAACATAGTAACGGAAAGTGCTACAGTGAAGAGAGAGCATTAAAAATAAATAAAAAAAATAGTATTTATACAGTAGGAATCAATAATGAAGAAGTCAGAAACGCTGTGTCTGAGTGACTGTAGTTAATCACTAGATGAAAATCATGAATATGTTATGAACTAATTGCAGAAAATAATCATAGTAATGTGAAGTATTACCAAATGAAGTTAAGTTCATAAAGTTATAACAAGAAGAAAAAAATGAAACAACTGAAGAGTGAAAAAGTGTTGAATATGAATTAGGATAAATGGTACCAGAATTCTGGTCAAACTCACCTTCGTGAAGTAAAATTTCAGTTCAAATGTATCCCACTTCAGTTTCAACCATGACTTCTCTCCTTCACTGCAATCACCTGAAAGGCTTTTAAGTTTTTTGCTGTCTGGTACAAATACATCTTTTTCCTGAAGAATTAAACAAAATATTTATGTGTAATGTAATTCCATGACAGTAACCAAAGAAACAAAGATAATATGATCATAATCTAATCACATACCTCCATCTGGTTAATTTTCGATGGATATGTAAAAGTTAATAAAGCATCAACAGTCATCAGAATACATGTAGTTTCCACTTCCGGATCTTTTATACGATAAGTGCTGACCAGAGTGGCAGTATTACCTATCGAACAATACGTAGTTTTTATCGAAAATAAAATAATAATTATCAATATTGGAGTATTCTCAACTTGAATAATACTTACTCGTAGGAGGAATGATTAAGTTCATTTTCTCTAAAGAATCGACATTTGATGCGCTTAAATTTTTCCTGTCAGGCTGATGACAAGAATATGAGACTACATATATAAAATCAGGAAAACACCAAAAGGAATATTATTTTGCAGTTGAATACTCACCAGAGACGTAGGCAATTGCGATATTCGAATCGAAGATGAAGTTGAGGAAGATAATATGTCATTATTAGTTACTACTTTCAACGAATCTGCTTCACGAAAAGCACTTTTATGCTGACTGCCATGTACTACTTCTTTTCCACAAGAGTGAGTAGAGAAAGATATAACTAAGATACCTGCAAATGGGGAACGATAAATGTGAAAGACTGATGTCATTTTTGTAACATCTCAATGAAAACTATACTTACATGATAACCACGTATAACACAGACGAATGGTATGCATTCTGAACAAATAATTTTCCTAAATGAAAGCTAGGTTAATGAAGTTTGGTCTCTACTAAATGATAATATAATACGAATAATACTGATATGATATGATGAGCGGGCGATATTAATTCCTTTAAATATGTATCGGAATTAATGCGAGTAGGGCAGAATTTAAAACAACTCTGGATTCCATCGACAAGAATCGATACACACGTTCGCACGCTAATATTAGTAGTAAATAATTATTTCTGTGAACTTTTATTAGCAGATTAGTGATAAAACACACTGACTCACTCACCACCAATTAATCAATTATAGTTCGACTTTCGAGACTTCAAGATAAGATAGTATAAACCTGGTAAAAACTTAGAAAGCAGATAAATTTATGAACAAGAAGACGTTCCGCAAAATAAGTTAAAAACAAAGTTTAATATAACCAGGTAAGTCGTTAAGTAAGTACGTCTTACGTCTTGCGCGGTCTTGCGTATTATTATGTATTAAACTCTACGTACGTATGTACACATATTGACATGTGACTGTGAGAGCGTTTTTCCTTTATCACTTGCACCCGCACCTGACGCCTTCTGACTTCTTTATTGACGGGTGGATCAGAGAGTTAAAACGAAATGATACCACTCTTCACAGTGCTTCTCGTCCGTTCCCGTATCTCCTCTAGTATTTTTTACTGATAAAATACAGAAAAGCCGTTCAGATATTCATTTTTCGTCTAATGGTGGGCGCTGGGCGATGGTAAATGGCAATTAGAATTACTGGCAGTACTACTGTACTAGTACGCAAATTGCACTGAAAATACTGAAAGGTGGTATCTTTTCGTTTTAGCAGAAATGAGTCATTAATAATCAATGATAAGAACTGAAGAGTAAATAAAAAAACGCTATTTGCAATTATAAATCTTATTCAAATTTGAAAAACCTTCGAGATACGGTACTGAAGGTATTCAATTCGTATTCGTTGTTCATTTATACTATTTACTCTTACAAATTTGTAATCTTGTTGCCAGTACTGCTTGAACTGTGCTCATATTCCTGTTCTTTATTTTCTGCTTAAACAGAACTTTTCTGAAGATAGAATCTGTACATTATTACTCTTATTCGTTGGACTGTAAAAATCCGGAATTGTTTCTGCCGAACGCCAGTTCTTGATTAAGCAAATACCAGACTGGATAGTATTCGCTTACATGGCTTCAAAGTTGGAAGATAAAACTGAGCTGAATGCTGTCTTAGTCGACCCTATTCTGGAGGAGAGAGTTCGCAAAGGTGTGTTTTTTGTTCTTGTTTTTGTTTTTTGGTGAACCATTTGTCTCGAGTCTTTTCCATTTATGTTGTAGCAAAAGAAAGAATCTCGGAGAACATGCACATTTTGGCTAACGAGCCTTCTCTGGCGTATTACAGGTTGCAAGAAAATATTCGTAAATCGTTACCTCCAATGATCGACAAACGTTTTGAAGCTGAAAAAATGCAACAAGATCTTCAAGGAAGTATTTACGATTTGGAATATTCGATTGGGTAATAAGTTTGCCTGTTATCAAAAATCGATCTCTATTTTGAATGACTTAATTTTCTCTGTAAAATATTTTATAGGGAACTTAATACTATTGTTGCAACTCAAGACACGTTCAAAAATATTCTTGAATTATCGAAGACGGCACTCTTTCTTAAACAACAAGTTAAATACTTGCAAATAAGAAAGTAATACAGACTTTTTCCCGTTTGTTCGCTTTTGTTGTTTGTAGTAATTGCTGCTTGTAGGTTTTGTATTCTTTGCCGCTATGTTTTGTAGGCTAAATGCGACTACGATGCACCCATTATAATTTCGCTACAATAGACTGACAGGCTTTTTCATTGCGTTTAGAATGGTTTTGTCTATCTGTGTGAGTAGTAACTTTTATTTTGTAGAAATATTGTTAGTGCTTGTGTAGAATATGTACGGTCTTTAATAACTTTTATACTAATTCAACTGTTTATTTTCTAGGAAGAAGAAAAACCACGTACCAGTTTACAAACGACTCTCTGCTCATATTACTCTTGATCTGCCAGATATTCCGGACGCCCTGAAGGAGACGGCCAATAAAGTGGAGTCCATGATGAATAGCAATGCTCGACATTCGACTTTGTACTAAGTTGTAAGATGAGATGACTTGATTTTTAAAGAATTTTTAGTCAAGTTTTTGGCCATAAAGTTAATGGTGTTTCTTTGATCGAGTTGTAAAGATTTTACTATTATATTGACTTTATTTAACCCCTATTTAAAAAAAAAATTTCGATAGTATGGCTACGTGGTCAGTTGGTTAGTTAATGCCCAAAAATTAGTACGCAGTTGTCTGAAAAATCGAACTCTCAGACGAGTGTAAAAGACTATGGGGTGTCCAATGGAACTCCAGCAGTATTTTGTTGGTGGATAGAGTGTCAAACTACGTCAACGTGTGGACTATGCTCCATATTGAAGGAGCTACAAGCCTAGAATATTCAGTTCTTTAAAACTTTAAAACAATTATTCAAAGAATTCTATTATTGGTGAATATATATTAATATTGAAGTGAGAATAGGGGGATGGTCGGAAATTGGTGGCTTATTGTTGTCAACCAATCGCACTGTAGAGCACCAATCGGACCTAACCGAACACGCCGCCACTTTGGGACAGGTCTTGAACTTGCAACCACGAACATTTGACTTTTCCGTTGTAAAAAATAAGACAAAAAAATATTAAACGGTTTAATGGAGCAAGTTAAGAACTATCTAAGGCAAATTATGGATGAATTTTCTCTTCTTCTAACAATCTCTTCTACTACATTTATGAAATGCGTTTTGCAAATATAATTCTAAGCAAATTCGGTAAAGGTGCAGTACAATAATTATTAGTAAACGACTCACGTTTCACCTAAATACCTGCACCTACATTTATACTAGTGCCTGTAAATGATTTGCTAAGTGAGGCTTCGTAGTCAGTGAAAGTGGAGCCATATTGCGGCCTTAAATTTGAAAGATTCGCACTGCAAGAAGCTATAGTAAATCCAGGAATTAACTGAGATTGAGAATTTCCTGTCGTACTTTGACCAGTGGAAAAATTGTGCTGTGGTTGATAAGTGCCGTATCCTGCCAAAGTTGGATTTGTTCCCTTCGACGGCGTAGATTGATATTCACCTGCAGAGGAATAAAGTATGAGCGGTGTAGGAGTCTGCGGTACAAACTGATTTTGAAATGGGGCATAGGGAGTTATTTGCGGTCCTCGTGCAGTGGCGGTTGATGGTAGGGCATTGGAATTTTGATATGGATTTTCCAGTTGATGAAGTGGCTGACTAGAAGACATAGGCCTGTTACCACTGACGGAGCCAGTTGACGTTGGCTGATACGTACTTGATGGTTGTTGAGGTAATTGTTGCTGCTGTGGTTTATTATTTGGCATAGATCGGGCCTGAGTTGATACTCCTACTGCAGGGAGATACGCAGGGGTGGTCGGCGTATAGTTGGAAGAAGTTGGTTGACCAGAAGCGGCACTACCGGTTCCACTGGCCTGAAGCTGAAATGTGGGCGGCTGTTGCTGCTGCGGTACAGTATTTCTTGTCGAGGGAGATGAATTTTGCATTGTTGGTAGCTGCCCTGCCATTAGGAAATATGAATCTGGGACCCCCATTGATGACAATTCATTCCGATAATCAATCATACTGGGTTTGTTAGCTGATCCACCATCGTTGCACTGATCACAACTTTGAGTGTAAGGAAATGCATTTGGTTGAAGTCCGAAATCGGTTGAAATACACTGAGCAGTTTCGTTCTCGATAGTCTCAATTTGGGAAGTGGTTACGAATGCGACTGAATTTTGCGTAGATGCATACCTAAAATGAAGAATTACCATGAAATTTCTCACAATGAACTACGAAGCAGTAACTGTATTTAACAAAAACATGGTCATTCATCCTCACTGAATGATATTTTGATAATCTTCTCGTTGAACCAGGTAGAGTGCACCCCAAATGCTTTCGTAAGGTTCAGAGGCTGAGGATGATATCATTTTTAAATCCTAAAAAATAAAAGAATTGATTTGTACCATTAAGAGAACTAAATCGGACGTAATTGAATATTTCATTCATATGAAACTGTCAGGTGAAATTTGTGCAGGTTAATTAAAATAATTTATTTAGATGTTATGAAAATCCTCTCCCCGACTTTTCTGAATAAATTTATGATATTCTCATAAATAAAAAATAAACCCCAACAGGATTAAAGTAATAGAAATTGTACATGGGAGGAACTCACCACTAATCTTGCAGCGCTTACTCGGTTCGCAGAGGATGCAACTTGTTGCATCCTATCTTGGAAAATTAACTCGCTGCAAGTGAAGTAACAAAACATTCCATAAGGCAATGTTAACTCTTGGTTCGGAATTATATCATTTTGTTGACTCGTCGTATCTTGAGACGATACGAAAATTGTTCGCAAAATACAAACCAGTGATGCTAGTACGAGCCACATTTCGTAAATGGATTACTACCAAAAATGTTATAGGAAAATGCAGTCTTGCCTTTGAAAACGCAATAGAAGTTATCCAACAAATCGAAAGCAAGATACCTAATTTTTAACTTTTCATTTCCCACGTAGTAATCGAAAATACCAATTAAAACCACCTGCGCAAATATTGATACCAATATTTTACAAATTTCAGTCTGTAGGTACTGCAGAGTTATGGTTTAAAATCGAAAGTTTTCGATTTTTCCAACATATTTGCGAGCACGTAATACGAATGAATTATCATGAACATGGAAAGTCTAACAGAATTGTCTTGTTTAAATTTTACCAATAGACTAACAGGGCGATAATACGGCTAAGAAATTTTCTAAAGAATGTTCAAAAAAAAAAAAGAAAATTCTGCGAAAATTGAAAATAACTTAACATTTCATAAATTCATATTTCAAAAATTTGAAAACATCAACTTTTTTAAATTTTCATGGTAACATTAGCCGATTTTTGCAAATGCTTTGCCACGAAAAAAATTCTATATGAAATTTTGTTTTTTCCTGTTGCGGTTCAATCGATTCAGAGTTCCCACAAATAATTTGAAAATTCGTGCAGAGGCGCATCAAATCCTGACAAACCTGCCCCCGCATCAATAATATCAATATCCAATAACCTCCAACTGACTCCAGCTATTAGAGAATAAATTCGAATAAAATAAAATAAATACGGCTTTCACGCAAAAACTCGACAAACAGAACACAATGATAGAAACATGATCATGTATAATTCACGATTAAAGACAAAAAAAAATATATATTAACAAAATAGAAAATGGCACAAAATCGTAACAAATTATATCACTTAACAAATAAAAGCTGAAAGTAAAATGATCTCGTTGTATTTTACATAGAATTCGCTGAAATACCGAAAACTTAAGAAATATCGGATTCATCACGAGTCACAGGACGAAAATGCACAATTCATATTATCACACTTAATACTGCTTATAATAACGTGATCGTTAAAAGAAAATAATATAAGCTCATTGTAATTATTGGTTGATAAACATCGAATCAAAGAATACAGTGGTGGGTTCTTTTTTTCATTTTTATTCTTTTTGAACAGAAATAAAGTCGAGAAAAATTAAAACGATCAACCTGAGATTCAAATTTATGTTTTATGGCTTAAAAAAGAAAAAGAAAATATAAAAGAGAAAAAAAAATAATCAATTTTTGAATTAGCTTCGAAAGATTATTGCTTTACTTCAATGGAGTAATTAATGAAAATTATAGATTTGCACGTTCAGGACCTTAATTTTCCGACTCGAAGAGAGAATCGTAAGTGCTGACTTTTGAATAAACGAGCAATTAATTTCAATTCGAAGCAGTAAATCAACATCGCTACTTTAGAACTGAAGAAAGGAGTAGCATTATTAAAAATCAAACTTTTCGAATAATATTGGGGATTGCGTGGAAAAATACGATATATTTCAGCTTATTCACACAATACGTCAGTACGACCCCTGTGAAGTGAAGCTACTGAAGGATGTTCCCATTTCTGGATTGTTTCCAAAATGTCCTTGAAATTATAGAAACAAATAAGACCAATAAGAAACCCCATTTTTCAGCTTATTGCAGCCATGAACCTAAATAGAAAATTTCAATCAGTATTTTGTCAGTACGTTTTTCCAACATATTACTGGCCGTCTACGATTCATGCTTAAGAAGTTGAAAATATTGGAAAAGCAAACAAAAAAATTTCAGAAAAATTTTCAAATACTTGACACAAACTCGATAAATTTGCAATTCAAGGTCAAGCTGAACTTTAAAAAAAAAAAAATCACGAATACAGGACGCCACTTTTTTTTTCAAAATGGAAAATATATAATTATGAGAATGAAAGGATTTAATTTTGAAATTTGAAGGAACAAATACGTTCGGCACCATTTCAAAATTCTGACCAAAACCCGAAATCAAATTCAACTGAAACAATTGAGAACTATGATCTAAAATTTTGCTAGTAATTTTTCTCGGTATAATGACTTAAATTGCGAATGAATCAAATTTATCTCAGTAATTTTTTTACTTCAATGGACTATAAGTTCTTATCTTCATTATTCGAGTTACCTTCCTTGGCACTCGAGCAGAAAATAGGCAGTTTTGAAAATAATTAAAAAAGAATACGTTTTTGGAGCGTATTCGATGCAATTAACAATTATTAAGCTATTAAATTCCATTCGTTAAGCTTCTTCAAACTGTATAATCAAATTTTAAAATGCAGAATTTAAATTTCATCCATTGAAACAATAAGTTTTTTCGAGTCTACATGTAAAATACATACTAACCGATACAGCCAATCTTCTGCTCTGTATTTACCGTGACTTCAACTCAAATAATGAAATTTTAAGACGTGCGAGTTAAAATTTTCATGTTTTTGAAGCTTCTTAAATTATTTGCTCAGGCGAAGCAGCCAACTTTACGAACCAAGCCGCGAAGTGAAAATAGCAACGTCACTAATTTCCGTTCCGAAAACCTATTTTTCAAGACAGTAGTTAGATTGTTTATTTAATAAAATGTAATTTGAAATAAATTTTCGATCTTTTTCATCATTTTTTCTCTAATTAGGATTAAATAATAGTGAAAATTGGTTCCTCAACATTGCTACCCATCCCTACCATAGCTCTACTTCATGGCTCGATAAGTGAAGTTAGCTTTGACTCTGGCCAACAAACGAATACGAGTGTTTTTCTTGTGAAATTTTGAACTAAGCGACTATTTCCAGCCAAAATTTCTCGAACTTGAAAATAAGCCGCATCTATTTTATCAGCATTAGTTATTGATCTTATTTAGTTTCATCAGTTCGGTTGATTAAACTAGATTTTCGGCGAAAATTATAAATCAAACGTTCATATAGATAGGTTAAGAAATGGAAGAAGGGAGAAGAAGGAATTTATCAGTGTAATACAATACTAATGTAATAATTATAGTTGCCTCCACAAACGACAGAAATCAGCACCAATGAAACGTATAAAATTTTTTCGTCACATCGTTCTCGCAACAGTAAACTAGATCTTTTTTCCCCACCCCTACAATATATCGTTCTTGTTGGAGAGGGGTGTACAATAATCGATACACTAAACCGTAAATCCGTAAAATTCTTAATAGTAGGTTACCATTTACACCTGTAAAGACTTAAATATCTGCGCAAAAAATACGTTACTCTACAAAATAATGACTTTCAAAAAATGTAAATCTTCTGTATTAAGGAGAGACGATCGAGAAGAAAAAGTACACATGATAACAAAATAAAAATGGTACAAAATATTCAACCAGTCGATGAAAAACATTCGAACTGAAATCAGAAAAGGTTTCTACCCTCTCACGAAAGAAAGACACTAACTTGTGGGCACGCCACCCCAAATGTCGTCTAAGATGGCGTTACGTAATGTTTCAAAGCTGGGTCGATTGCTGGCCTCGTACTCCCAGCAGGGGGTCATTAGCGTATCGTAAACGTACGCGGGACATTTCATCGGCGGTGGAAGTCGTATTCCATCCTTCAGAAGTTGTAGTATTTTTTCGCCACTTTGATCTACGCCCGGCAGATCTGGATCGGCACCGTACGCGAAAATTTCATACAGCGTCACGCCATACGACCACACATCCGAGGCCACCGAAAATTTACACGAGTTCAAAGCTTCGGGAGCGTACCTGTGGAACGAGAAGAGGAAAAAACGAACAACATTATTGAAAGACGTCGTGAAAACGGCAGGGAAATACGAGTTTACATATTCTTCAGGCGGTAAAGGGAGAGGAGGATTTCAATGTCAAACGACAATAATTGTCAGCGTCCCGCAAACTCGTCAGAATTTTGCAACACTTCCTCACCGTTGGACGGCGACGTACAAATTCAATAGAGTTTAGTTCACATGGGATATTATTCAAAATAATTGTCTCTTTGATGGCAAAATAAATCAGAAAAAATGCAAAAATTTGAATTCAAACAATGATTTTTGGACTTTTACGAATTATTAAAGCAGCCAAAATTTGTAACTCTCACAGGAACCTGGCCTCACCCCAACCCTAAGACTGAATATTCTGTGTGGCTGTTGTCACATTTGAAAGTGAGAAACCACAAATTTTGTGAAACTCGCGAATGCAAACCTTTGTAAATTTTTGATCTGACAGGATAGTGGTCGTTTTTCTGAGGCACTACGAGGCAACTGAAAAATGGCGTTTCATTTCTCATTAGGGTGCATCAGTTCATTACAAAATAGCGCACCTAGTCAATCTACTCATTGTCTACAACACCATCGTTTCCTTGTGAAAACTACTACGGGTTCGCTAAAATGTTAAGGAGGTCCAATGAAAAATACGACGCAAAATTTGGACTCGAATTTTTAATACCACAGGTATCGACAACTTCAACAGTACAGCCATTAAGAGTCTATTACGAAGTGGAAATCCAAAACAATTTCTCAAACACTACAAAAAATCGATCTAGTTTTCACGAAACAGCTCTTTTTTGCCTCTCGGTAGTGATCTGATAAGGGGCTTGTCGCGATTCATGAACTTAGTGGAATATCAAATGAACTAAACTAAACACAAAGCAATTTTTAACCAGAAATGTGATGGTAGCTGGTCTGAAACCTTCAACTTTCCGGTAGTGAAGCCAAGCATTAAACCCTACGTCACACAGACCTTTCGGAATATATATGAAACGTTAATTTAGGTGACAATATTAATTTGATGCTTTAGTTATTTTCTTATAAGCTTACACCCCACTTTCCACATAACTGAACGATAATATACAGAAAATCGATGTGACTATGCACCCATGACAATGACCACTAGAACTTGGCATCACACAAATGCAGAAATCAATTTTCGACCAGAAATTAAGTAAGTTCATTTCTTCCTCTACGAATATAAACATTATAAATGCAAATGTATGCATCAAAGGAAGAATAGCCGTTCTCGCGTAACATGATTCTAGCCCACATTTACCTTTTTCCTTCAAATTTTTACTCCCATCCCAACTTAGGAAAATAAGCAATAGCATACCGGCATTATGCACATGTTCTTTTCATTGATACCGGATTCATAAAAATTCGACTATCCAGTCTGGCGCAAAAGGGAGAAATAGATTTTACGATTTTATTGTAAAGATGTATTATACATTTTTTTTCCAACTTGAAATCGCAAATAACGAAGAAAACGCGACTAATTTTGACATTTGTATTGATCAATTCATTCTGAACCAATAAAAATTCCAAAATCAGAACCTAAGATGACGTTATTCAGCGGTTTTCATTTCATGTTTGAGGTTACGGCCATTAAAGGCTACACTATATCTTCAAACGATTCATGAACATAATAAATACGAACGCCACAACCCGAACTCACCATTTAAGCGGTAAAGGGCGTGTCGTCTTAGAAAAATAATAATTTTCGTCGCCAATAAATTGAGCTAATCCAAAATCGCTTATTTTTACATGGTTTCGGTTGCACACCAAAATATTACGCGCCGCCAAATCACGATGTACCAGTCTCATGTCACTTAGATACTTCATTCCCTGCGAAGAGAAAATTTAAAAATTATAACGGTATCTACACGAGGCCGATGCCAAAAATAGTAAAAGATAATTCGATGCATTACATACGTTGGCAACGTCGAGCGCATATTTTAACAACGATTGGGTCGAAATAGTATCTTTGTGGATGCTAAGAAAACTCTTCAATGAGCCCAGTTCCATATATTCCATGACCAAAATATACTCGGGCTCGTGTAGGATACCTTGAAATTTGATGATATTCGGATGATCTAATTTCTGAAACGTGAAAAAAAAAAATTATTGAGTGACCGACACCAAACCGAAAGCAGAAACTTTCAAAAACAGAGCTCTTATTTTACGACTGACTAGAGAAAGTATTACGACAAGAATAGTCATTTCTCCACGATTGGTTCATAATTTCTCCACTGTCAAAATCAGATGCAGCCTTTAATGAGATGGAAATTTTCTTTGGTTGAAAAACATCGATTTTTTTCGCGATGATTGAGCGTGATAGTACGATAAAAAATAGATTTTAATCGTTAAATTTGATGAATTTTCCCTAATTATTAAAACATTGAATTTATTAATTGATCACTTAATATAGCTGAAGCGCCGCAAAATTTTGTTATGTAGGTACACTCAATAAAGAAAACTAAACATACGGGGGATTATACCTACAACTAGATGGCGAACTTTATATAAAACGTTGTATATGGAGATTACGATTTAAAATGCATTTATGTTCGTGAAATGTCAGATTTGAGAACATTGAATAGTTCAAAGGTCGCCGAGGCTTTCAAGATCGGTCACCAGGACCTCGCAGGAAAAAGTAAACTACAGTGAGTATTCACAAAATGAACAGAAATAATCAACCTGAAAACTGATTATGGATTGCAAATTATGACCGGCTATTTGATTTCAAATCACGGTCGAAAAAGGTTGGGAACCCCTGAATTAGTCCACTCTATTTGAAGAATTATGCTTCTTAAAACATCACCGATATACAATCAGCATGCGTTAAGAACAAAAAGAAAGAGCAGAATGGCTTCTTCAATGAGAGAAAGATGAAAAAGAAAACGCAAAAAAAAGTTTGTTTTTGTTTAACGATAAATGGCAATAAAGACATGTTCAACAGCGACATAAATAGTTTTTTTCTCAACGTAGGACTAAGTCCAACAAAATAGATAAGTAAATGAGGCAATTTTTGAGGACCCAGAAAGCGACACAAAAAGGCAAAACCCACACAAAATGGGTGAGTACTGCTCTCAATCAGCAAATTTTACTGCCATGCTTGCTGTCAGAACTGTGGCTACAATTTTTTCCCTCATTCTGTAAGGATTGGAAGTTTACTAATTGGGTGCTTTAATCAGAAATTTGACGCACAGAAAAAAGAAAAAGAAAAAGTCTCAAAACTACCGAAGAGCTTCCTTTCCTGCATTTCATATCACAGTTAACGAAGAAGTTTTTTCCAAATATAAATTCGCAATAATCGTCCGATATACTACTGCTTCAGTTCGACAGAGTACGTACCGAATCAAATTTATACTCATACTCAGTCTGTGATATCACCTAGAGGTATTTCTGACGTTAACTGCGGATATAACCTTTGGAACACGCTTTCCACAGCATACTTACCTTCATTATAGAAATTTCTCGATCGAAATCGGCATGAGCGATCGGATTTTTCTTTCTCACCACCTTGACAGCGACGATTCGCTCGGGGATGGACTGCTCGTACATGTGCATGAGCGTACCGCGGTACACTTCGCCGTAGAAACCCTGCGAATGACAAACATATTAATGCTCGTTCATATATCGCCCCCCCCCCCAAAAAAAAAAAGACAAGCTTCTTTTTCTTCCTCTTTCCAATTTCCTTCAAAATTACAAGGCAGCTGAGACGCATACAAACCTCCCCAATGCTGCCATTGAAAACCACACTCCACTCTTTGTCCAATTCGTAAATACTTTGCATACTGGTGATGGAAAGCTTATTCTCCGGTATTAGGTCGGGATCGTTTTTCACCGATCTCAATTCATAATCGGTTTTACTTTCATCTTCAACGCGACGTTGATAGTCTTGTGATTTAAATCCAGCAACCTGTTGCGAAAGAATCACGGATGAAAACGATTCGTTGTAATTCAAAAACACGATTATTGATATTTACGCTCGGAAAATAAAATGTGTCATTTAATATTAATCGTTATTAAGTTGGTTCGATATGGAGACAGGTGCGGAAAATACTGTTCTATTGATTGGTTACGATAAAAGTACGGAACTTCTTGACCCTTCGCGGTGAAAAGATTCTGATAAGAGCTTGTACTCAAAAAATTTGATTGCGTTTGTATTGCATCCTCTTCTCAATTAAAAATTTACTATAACTGTCCAACAAAACGAGAGTTCGTCACTTCGCAGAACTTGTCGAGAATCTAGAAATTGAGTGCAGCACTTTTCCACCATATCAAATTCGTGAAAATAATTATTTTACACGGACACTTAAAACTCGTTCTCTTCTTGTAATTTATTCATGATGTATTCTATGATCTCCCCCCTTCAACAGAATCATACTAGAATAATTAATTTAAACAATATTTACAAGTTTTTGTTTTTGATTCATTAAGAAACATTAATTTTTCAAGAAATTAAATGCACATAACAAACATAAAACCTACCGAAGGGCTACAGCTGCGTGTATCGGTAAGATCAGTTTCCACAGTTATCATGCTAGATTGATCGATGGAATTTATATCGTCGCAATCGCCAGTCGTGGTATTCACTACAACAGAATTTGATACATTTAAACACTGAGCGTTGGAAAATAATAATCAACCCCTTAACAGTTGCCTACAGTCTACAATGAATTAGTTGACTAACTCACCACACACGTCATCAGGGCTCTCCCTTTGTTGAAATCAAAATGAACTTGGAAAATTATCTCATATTTAGACGAAAAAATAGCGACTGAGTCGAGATACTAATTTTTTGTTTGAAAATTTATTCAAAAAGTGATGAATAAACTTCTAAATTCGATTGTGTTCGTTATTAATAAAAAAAAAACTTGTAAATTTTTCCTTTATCGCTGGATGTGACATCAAAAAATATAATTATATATTTTTCTTTCAATCTATCGGTGGAAGGCGTGCTTTCATGTTAAGATAGTTGACGAAGGACCTCTATTAACGTTTATTTATTTTGATAATATTCCCATGATAAAGTAACGCAGGCTACTGGTTAACGGTTCATGTTCAGGAAAGACACCAAATTAAACAGTAGAAACCTCAAAACTGTCAAAAAATCTGTACAAAGAATAATTTTGATTTTTATCGCGTTTTAATGAAAATAAAAAACAATGTTTTCTTGATTTTTCGACCTTGAACATTGGGTAAACGAACAACGTAATTCTGGTCTATTTGATTTCTGTAGATCTCTATTTCGAGATAATACTGAATTTTTTTATATGCGATAAATCATGCAAATGAAAGAATGTTGAAGATCGAACGCATCTCATAGAGGCGATCGTACAAATTCAAGAATAATTACGGAATGAACTTTCACCGAAGAATATTAATTTCGCTTACTGATTGAACTGGAGCGTCCATTGCACAAATTATCTCTTTCTCTAATCTTTGCAGCACGTAGTCGAGTCTCATTTGATGGTCCAATAAAGGAATAATGATTAGTGTTCGAGTTATAAACTGAAAAAAAGAAAAAATCCATTAATACCCCATAGGAATCTAACTGAAAATAAAATAAAATTTTCTGTTCATCAGACGCAACCACAACGAAATAAATATAACAATACTAGCTTGCTTAGCCGAATAATTTCCACCGAAAACATAGATAACAATTGATTAGTCAATTCGTTCCGGCGCAATCAGTTTGGTCCAGCCTTAAATCATTTTTCCTCTATTTTCAATCCCTTATCTCAATTTTGAAATATATTAAAAACATTTCGCCATTATGCACATAAAGCCCCTCGCATTTATGCCTTTCTTTGCATAAAATTCCGTCCATCCTTTCTGCTTCTAAAGGGAAAAAATAAGCGCTGTTACCTTATTGATATACTATATATGGTAAATTATCCTATAAATTGAAGTTACCCCTTAATTAATAGTCCCTAAAAAATTACAAGTAAAATGGTGGTTTACGAACTACTTTATCAAATACTTCGCATTTAAAACTAGTGCTAACATCAGCTTAATAGAGCAAATAAAACTAACTATTATTGCCGACAACACATTGATATAGGGCTAGTTATTAGCATAATTATAATCAAATTTATAAAATTCAAGAAAGTTTTTGTGCAACAAACTAATGAGCACGTTAATCGCAAAATATTATTACTATAATAAATCCTATTTTTCTCACCATGAACTTTGTTCGAAACTAATAAATCAAAGATTACCTAATATAAAAATAGCAGTTAAAATTCCATCGTAGCGCTACAATCAACCGAGTATCAACATACGTTCAAAGCAATGAAGAAATATAAAATTGTTCCAATCTATGAATAAGGAAAGGTGCTGTGCAAGAATTTAATAAAAAAAGTAGAAAAAATATTTTCAAAAATCTGTATGCGTTACAAATGTTGGGAATGATCTCCTCTTTCAAGCTGTAACAAGGATTGGTTTTATACACAGACCTTAGTTATGGGATATTCCAATGGTGTAACGCATTTCCTGCACCCTATTCTTTTATTGGGTTTATATGCACAAATTTATACAGCATCATAGAAATATTCTAGGATCAGCACATTGGACATTTTTTTATAAACAGTGAATGAGCTATTATAGAGTACAGGGCAAAAGAGAGAAATAAAGAATAAACGAAAATTTGAACTTAGCGACTTAACAAAATGAACTCGGAGGTTTTAGGTATACATTCGCCACCAATAGGGTGAATACCAAAAAGCTTATTTATTTTTAGCTACAAAAGAAGTCGATAAAAAGAACAAAGGAAGTGGTAATACTACATCGAAATTATGGATTACAAGAAATTCTACTTCATAATTCTGGAAACCGGTTTATATTTTCAGAAACAATTTCACTTTTCCTTTTCGTATGAGAAAAACATTTTTTCATAATTTGAAGTATACGGAATTTTAAATGAGCCCATTTTTATTACAGCGGTCGAAAAGGAGCTTTAAAAACAGAAATTTTCTTCGGTAACGACGAACATTTCAAAAACTAAGTTAATCAACAGATACTTAGAGAGCTACAAACGAAAATTTATTCCTCGATAAAACAAGTTTGAAATTAAAAAAGTACTCGCGCAATTTACATATGTAAATTCAAGTCGTATGTCGTAAGAAAAATGTTCGTTGACAAAACATTAACCACCGTCGATGGGTAAATAGAACGACGGAATTTACAAAAGCACTACGCAAGTTATGAACGACCAAACGTACGAATTAAAAAGTAAAATTAATTTTACCAATTAAAGAAAAAACGGACAGAAATTTCGACGCTTTACACGCTTCATTTCAAAAGCTATCTCGAACTTACAGGCAATCAACTGTAGAATCGTCTAATTCGAATTAACACGTAAGGACTTAAAAAGGGTCAATGGAAATGCAGTTTGTTCAGGAAAAATTAAGAAATGCTCCGTAAAATACTGCTCATTTATTAGAGGTTTATGCGTAAATTAATATCAACATGGTCACAGGGGGGTCATAATTTACACTATATTCATACTTTAGGATTTCGAGCGAAGCAATCAAGAGTCAACAGAATATACTGAAAACAATCAAACTAAACTCGAGATCTAATAAAAGAAATCTGGTCGATAAAATTGACAACATAAGACTGACAACGTTCGCATAGAAATTCAAAAATTTTGAAGATAAAAATTTTAGCATAAATTTCATGGATCGGTACACCATACACACGTTTTTAGAAGTTAGCTCCCTACACTGGCGGATCCCACAGACAAATTCCAACCCCTCAAGAACCTAGTAAGATGAAAATATTTATATTAATTTCATTACACGTAAGTTAGCTTCAATAATGAAGAATCCCACATGGTAAAATTAGGAACCTTATAGTTCGTTGACTCTTTAGCGAACAACAAAATGAGGCCCTTAAGATTCTCAAATTTTTTTAGACTATAACTTATTCTTGAGCAAAAAAACCTTAAGTGAATTATTTGGATGGCGAAAATTTTTATTTGTTCATTTTGAGTTCACTCGACTGTAATTCAAATTGAACATCACGAAGTACCAATCAGGATTTGACAACCAACACCTCACCATAACATTCCACAATTATTTTTCATAAAAGGAAGGTGAAATTTTTCGAAAAAAAAGGGCCGAAAATTTTAGAATTTTGTTACTATAGAAGGTGAAATATTTCCGTTTATAAATCAGTGTGAATCGGGGTTTTAAAACAAATATTCAGAATAATACAGGAATTTAAGCACCGAAATAGAATAAGCAATTCTGAACACATATATCTCTATAAAAATTTGGCTAATGAAGAGGCCGAAAAAAATTTCCTCTTCCCTCATTCGAATCCGTCAATAGTGAAATTGAACGATAAAACGTAATTTTTAAAACAATAACTGATTATAGAATAACACTGAAAAATGACATACAATGTTTAACCAACCGTGAAGTCTCTGAAAATTTTAAAAACACTCGTCGCATTAAGAATCAATGATTAACTTGGCTATGTCTATTTTCAATCATTTCAACCATTCTGACTGCGAACTTTTCAAAATATTTTAATCGACTCGAGAATGAAACGCATAAAAATAAAAATTACGTAGGTACTCCTATTTTTCTCTTTCGTAAGCCAAGCTCGCATAGGTCAACTTCATTATTTGGATTTCTCTTCCTTGGCACTTCAAAAATACTAGGCGAGATTACCACCGAGAAAATTAATTTGGGCCGACAAAAATAATTTTGAGAAATTTCTTTCAGTGTCAGGAAAACCCTTAACAATCAGTCGTCTGAATATCAATTCTTAACATCAAAAATAAAAAATAGAAAAACAGGGAAAATTTAAAGGAAATGTTCCTAATGTTGGAAAATACTACAAATATATAGGTAGGAACTAGTTATGTATGAACAGCGTGCAGGAAACCCAAGAGAGGGGAATGAATTTTTCTAAGCAATCTTTCTCAACTGTTAAAAGATTGAATTCAAGTAAATTATGAATACGTTCTTCTTTACGCGAGGCGAATACGAGGTAAATGGGTGGCGAAAAATTAATCACGTGCATTTCTTGAACGTTCATTAGCCACAATAAAATCGCGTATCTTCTATTTTCTAACAGATGTATTTATTCTCGTATTACTACCATTAAAGAAATTGGCCAATTATGAATAAATTGCGATAAAATACGCGAGATTATCAAGAATGGAAAAACGAATTAATACTTTGACAATATGGGTCCACGAATGAAGAACGCCCGAATAAATCTTTTTGAAATTCGAGAAAAAATCATTCAGGAATTAGAAAAAAGGAAGAGACTCGAGAGGCGTCTTTTCGAAAAATCAAAATGTGTTGGTTTGAAATTGAAATTTTTTTTATATATTGTTTCGAGGATTGTACAAATAAGTTCGAAACACTGGTAGCACATTTTGCTCGTAATTGCACGCAAATGCTTATCGAAGTTGGCCTAAACGATCGACGTTTTTTAATTGTTACAAGAAACGATTAATAAAAGCCGACTGAGGCGTAATTAAGTAGCCCAACTAACGAACCGGCAATGAAATAGTTATGGGCTCACTAATCACGAACAAAATTCTAATCCTCAAAGAAGGCCAACCATATCGACTGACGTCATTTTATACGTTTTAAAACGACGTTGCAACAAATTCTCGCCATTTTTCTGCTCAGCAAAAGCGCGCAGTACTTATGTTCCTTCAACAAAACTTACTCTGATAGAAAATCTGATTGATATCGCGCATGATGGCTTGCGGTTTCTTTCGTGACTCCGGCTCAATCCTCCAGCATTCCCGCATCAATGTGTACAGAGATATGGGGCAACCCGGCGGTAACGATAATCCACCCGACATCTCGAAAACCTGCGTCAAAAGCGGTGCACAACGCCATTACAAAATCGCTCATCACACCGAAATAGTGCAAATAGGGTGCAAACGATTATATTAATTACCAATCGAAAATATTACGTACTTTAGGTGCGTGCATCGAATCACTACTCGCCGGTTTCTGGCCGAAACTGAATATTTCCCATAGCGTCGTACCGAATGCCCATACGTCGGCGTTTACCGAATTTCTGGCCTCGTCTTTGTTGAAATAATATTCGGGTGGTATCCACCAAAGACTATTAGGGATAAGGACGATCAGATCAGTTTACAAGGATTACGCCAGATAAATAGCTGATCGGAGGTTTTCGATTACTTACTCTTCATCGCTGTAAGGATATTTTATACCCGGATCAGTTAGTTTGACGAGAAAAGATCCATCATCACGAAGACGGATTAGTAATTTTCGGCATCTAATAAGTCCGTGAACGAATTTTGCTTCTTCCTGTAACATTCACACAAGACGGATATGATTAGATGGACGCGCGATTTTACAAGAAAGTTGGTAACAATTCTTTCGAGTTCTTCTCCCTGCCAATTAATTTTGAAAAGAAACACCGACAATAATAAGAGAGATTCGCCATTACATAAGTTATTCGACATTGTGGTAATTCCGAAACGCAGAGCTATTGCCTCATCATGGTTACTCACAAATAATCGAGAAAAACAGAGGGTACAAAAAAATTCAAAAAAATATTTCAATGAGCAAGCCTAAGATTTGCACAAACAAAGATCACATGGCCACGGTGACTAATTGGGAAATAACACACTACAACGTAAAATTTGAAAAAAGATTGACCGCTCGTATTTTTGCCCTCTGAAGAACTGAATTTTGATATTTTTACAAGTAGTCTTAAACACATAATAGGTGACAAGACGACGAGAAGCAGCTTATAATATTGCAAATAACATAGCCGCCAAGTCATCAATGGTTTTCGCTGTCTGTAAAAAATTAATTTTGATTTTTGAGCGATGAAAATCAAAATTCGAAACTTAAATTAAGATAAAATTATAAATTATCCATAGAACAACTTCAAAAACGATCAGATGAAATTATTCATAACTCAGATTCGAGTACGATAATAGCTATGTTCGATGAGACGAGAAAGGGCTACAATAAAGTTCTAGATTCTCGACCAGTCTCGTTAAAAGCGAATTTCAAGTTCAATCCTAATGTTTCAGCTGTACGTGTACGTGAGTTGCACAAAGTGACCAAAACTCAAAAAATTCATGTATCCAAATAAAACAATTAAAATAACTTTTTTGATAAGAACGAAAAGATAAGACGTACACAATACGTGACACAAAGACGATCATTTATCTTCAGACAAGAACATTTCATCGGAACCTACTCACCGAGTTGGGGCAGAAAGTATCGCACCTTTCAAAAATCTAAATTTTTTTCTAGTTTTAACTTCAACCATGACACACAGAAGAGTCTCTTCAGAAAATCAGTTCCGTTCCACACTTTTATCTATCCATAACAAACATATTTTACGACGATACGTTAAAATTTTTTTCAAAGATTTTGGCTTGATACTAGTCACAAATGTTAATTTTGCTAAACTAAAGAACGATGTTCCTAAACGACATATTTCAATCATATCCATCGAATATGACGTAAATAAACTTATCAGGAAGGTATTCCCTGATCACAAAAATTAAACAATGGGGGCGGAGACATTGAAACATACTTCAACATACATCATCATAGTGATATGAACGCTGTTCGTTCAACACCAAACGACAGGAAAAATTTGGTAAATGTGGTTTTAAGTAATGGAGGCCTTATTCCCCCACAGTGTCGTCTAGAACAGATTCTTTTCCACCAGATCAGAGGATTGGGAAGGTTCTTATTAGATGTGCACGCAATATAATAGTGTTTTTTCAATTCCCAGTCGGAAAACGTATTTTTCCCCTTCAATCAGCCACTGTCTTCAGGTTGGCATAAATCTGTATTAGTACCTACTAAGCTACTGATGCATGATTCATCTATGGAAATATTTAAAATAACTCACCAAATAATACAAAGCATTAGCGAGGGAAGCTGACGCTTCGACTAGATTCACTTCGGTAATTGTGGGACGATTTTCCGGATTTGACAAGTACGCATCCAATTGGCCATCTTCGAACCACTCCATAACCATGGCCAACGGGCTCGCTAAGCAGATACCATACAACTTGGTCACCGCACCCGAATTAATGAATACCCAACGACTGGTCAGTGACAAAAATTCCTGTAACAAATTAAAGTTTGTCTCTTTCAAATTCGCATCCCGAATTCGGCATTGAAATAAGCGGCCTCACTGAATGGATATCGGCGTACATTTATCTGTTCTTCGGTCTTATCTTTCAACGCTTTTATGGCGACTTCTCGCCTAACATTTTTCGAGCGGTCGACCCACATGGCGCGATAAACAGTTGTATGAGGATTGGATCCACTTTTAGGAACAGCTGTAGGGAGGAAAAACGTTTTAAATAGAAAACGTAATCTAATTCAAGCGGCGAAAATGACCATATCGAAAACACGACGCTAAAATAATTACTTCGGAAAACTAGAAGCGACTTAGAGTTAATGCACAGAGGTTGTTGAACGGACCCGAGTTCTTCATCATCACGTCCAATGCGTAATCTTCCGTACTCTCCTCGATCAACTTTGCACAGAAGTAAATTTGACTCATCTATAAATAGACCACAACGGTATAAAGACACATGTCCAAAAAATACCAATAATATACAATTTTGAACAGGGGCATAAAATAGCTCTTTCGAAAATCGCAGTTGAAACACTTCTCCTGGTGAAATCGGATTTTTCTTCATCAAGTGTAAATGTAGACATAAACTTTTAATAACTCGTAAAAATTAGCTCCGATAGTAGATTTTCTGAAGGGATTAGTGATATAAAATTTGGAGGGTCATAACTTCATACTGCTAGTTATGCTCAAATGTTGTAGCCGAAAATTATGATTACCTAATTTGAGATACATACAGCAACGAACAATAGAAATCTTGTAATTTTCAACACTTTTACTTCACAAACAATCAGAATTAGTTAATTGGATATTCGGATTTTACAACATGTACGTAGATTGTAAAGAGGATGTTTTAGCATATCCTCCAATCATGTCTAACTCTAAAGCAACTAGGTATACATACAAAATAACAACAGAAACTTATCTGGGTCAGGTCTACTGGCTCTAAAATATATCACCAATTTGACGTTGATCAACTAAGGAGAGCTCGAATAGACCTACAAAAGAGACGCTGGGTTCAAATGAAATTTTTTGGTGGCACAAAGGGCCACGCCTACTCCCGCTCAAAAAATATACATCAATCGAAAATTTTTAATCCCTATTGTGCGTGGGCCTAGATGTCTCTTTTTTTTTCAAACAACCAATTTCACCTATCCCTTCACGACGCCACTAAGGCTCTTCAAAATGAAATCCTGGAGTAATCTCTGAAAAATTCAACAAAACATCGCAAAATTTCAAAACCCGTCAAGTTTTTGTTTTTCAGTGAATTACGAATTTCACACCCCGAAATTAAGGATAAATCTACACTTTTTGTTGGTGTTTCTAAGACCAAACTTATCCATCTAGCAAATTATGCATAACAGTGCACGTTCTAATCAAGATAATAATAAAGCAAAGTAAATGTCTGAATGCAAAAACAAAAATGATAATTGACCTTCTTTAAGCAACATCATACGTTCGAAAATAATGAAACTGGTGGAATAGGAGCAATTGCAGACGTCATATCAAGTATTTAATTCGATATTTGTAAGTTCTTTTAAACTAAATAATGATAGATTTTTTTCTATAAATAAATGAACTGGTAAATTTCCATTTCGTATTAGCATTTTTCCATTGCACAGGAGGAAACAGTGTTGAAAAAGAACCAAAATAAAAAATAATTAACATTTCAAGAAAAACTTTGATATTTGGGGTGGGATTAGCGTAAAGCTACAGGTATTTAGGCTTAACACACTTTGACCGAAAAATTTCATCTGCAAATACAGCCTCCATTTGGTTGGTTCATCTTTTTTCTTTCTAAGTGAACGAAGAGAAGGAAATGTCGATCTTACTCAATTTTTATTCGCAGGATTCGTAACTTTTAAAAATTTTATAATTTGGGTTAATACTAACAAAAAAAGCTTTTAATATAGTTGAACTGCGATTTTCTAGTGTGTTTTCTTGATATTATATTCTAAGGTAAATCGTAAAATTTCAATAAAAATAAAATATTAAAAGAATTCTTTCGTGTTTTTCATTTACTTCCTAAATACGGGTATATCGAAGGAAAACCAGTCCTAAAAATGCTATCTAGCATTAACATGGCGAAAGAAGTGGAGGGACCCCAGTTTCGCTATCAGCGAAAATACTAGTTAAATTCTACAGTACAGACATTAATTTCTCACGAACGCAATTCCTACACTAGAAATCTGCAGTATTATGAGATTGAGAATCACTGCTGTAGTTGTTATTTCATACAGCATACCTGACACGTAGTTTTCTCCACCGATTAAATGCACTAGACAGACGCGTGTAACTACCGCAGGCGATGATAATATTTTTTGCACGCAAGTTGATAAGAACGTCCATATTCTCTGCATCGAAAATACAACAGAGGTAGTTCCTCCAAGTAATGAATAAAAGTAGAACCAAACACACAAAGCCAAATCTTTTAGTTTCAGTCTCCGTTTTGCTAACAATACTTTGATTATTATCGATGGTTAGATTAAACTGACCTCCTCAAAGAACCTCAACTTGTGCAAACACCAATAAATTATCAAATTTCGGGGGAAGAAAAAAATTCTGGCAAACTGCGAATATTTTACAGTTCGATCATATTTTTCCTCAAATTTTATGTTTGATAATGATCTTGTACTATTGACACTTGGTTATTGTCTTGTCTTGGTTTTGGCCTTGATACCGAGGGTATGATATTGGTTTTATTCTTGACCTTGCAAGAAGTACAAATACAGGATTTAAGACCACAAGCGACAACCAATGTTGCGTATCACTAAAGTAAGCTACAAATACGAAAACTAGAAACACCCCAAAGAAATAAAAAAGTTCACGATTTTCATTCGAAAACCACCAACAAAAAATCAAATAAAACGAAGGCTCCAGTTTTTGAAGGAGGAAAAAGAACTAAATGAAATACAAACCGTATTCTGAAGATGGTAAACATTCCTTCAAGGGTAAATCATCGTTTTCGTTTCTTTGAGCGGCTACCAAATGAATCAAAGTGGGATACGTTGCTTCACGCCCTTCCAATTTGTACTGACCATTTTCTGTGATTTCGATTCGAATCGTGATTGGTTTAGAACTGCAATACGTATTCGCATCAGAATTTAGCAATATTACTTCGACCAGTACTATACGAGGACATGCAAAAGTCATGTTTAATTCATACGAACTTGTCGTTAGTACACACGTCCAAGTAAAGCGTGTCGTACGACATATCACTTTCGCGTATGATAAAGCATCCGGCTTTGTAATTACGTTTCAACTCGAGTTTTTTGTAAGAAAATTCTCCACTGAAAGCAAGGGAAAAAAATGAAAAATTAGAATTTTAGTCTTACATCGTCAATCACACAAGTTTAAAATGCAGTTCCACAACTGCACCTTACAGCATCCATGAATTTGATACTGCAGGTATGAAAAGTGTTCAAAAGGTTAAGAGCTTAGTCGACATTTTCTGTCATGAGCATTGCTAAAGTACTTCCAAGGTTTTCTTGATTTTAATCTTTCAAATTTGGAATCTAAATTTATTGGCACGAACTTATATAAAAAGAGTACCATCGACATGGTTCAAAGACTGATTGCGATGACATACAGCGGCAATGTCAAACAAAGAGACCTACACGGTTAGTCAACCCATTTTGAGGATATGTGTAAAATTTTCTGAGTAAGATAGGGGAAAATGCTTTGAGAAAAGGCTACGGATCTTGTTCATTAGTTCAGAGGGAGTCGCATAACATGAATTAAAAAAGCCAGACTACACCCATTCCTCCGATGTATCAACGTCTTAATAAAACCTTATGAACAGAATCTGTTATGTAAGAAAATAGCCTATAGTTCAACTTCAACGAAGACAACACTCGCCATTCTCAGTAGCAACAATGTAATTCATTAGGGTTAAAAATTAATAACTTTTTACACTAAAAAAAATTAAAATAAATAAAATAAAATACAGCGACAAATTTAAGTTGAATTATTCAATTTTTGGGATTCTTAAGCAGGTCACAAAGAAAAAAAAAAAAAACTAATATTGCAAAAAAAAAAAAAAAAAGTAAAAACTAGGAATTTAAAAACCGGTTTTCGCAGATACAGTCAAGAATCGCCCCAATGGGTCAACTAAAATACGTATACTTACGAATAAAAACAAACAAATCCTTCGAAATACGACAGATGAGAAAACAAGAAACAGTTTCACTTATCTACTTTTTATTCTTTTTTTTACAATCGAAAAAAAAGGTACCATACAGATTTTCTACCCAAAAAAAAGAAATGACTTCTAGCCTTTTCAACAAAAACTAGAATGCAGGTACTATTCGGTATTCACCATCCGAAAGAATCAACACCATAGCATGTGGCATGCACATGCGGTTTTATCCTTTAAATAAAATAGGGTAGAATTGTGATGGATCTCGCAAGGAATTCAAGAAAAATATCGACAAACAAATGGGTGGAATTGTGATGGATCTCGCAAGGAATTCAAGAAAAATATCGACAAACAAATTTTCTTTCAAAATAGATACTATCACAAATTTGGGAAAAAGACAACAACTGAACCATCCTTGAAAACGGATAACAAAAATTCTCAGGGTTCTGTAAAACATGCGAGTGATATGCAATCGGTAACATCATAGAGAGAAAATTCTTTATTTTTCAAACGAGGAACACAATGGGCAATATCGCATTGAATTAATGCGACTTCCCCAGAATTAATGGTTCATACCGTATTTTAAGCCTGACACGAACTAAACTAATGTATAAGTATTATCTTTGAATAATCGTATTTCAACAAAACAAGGGCGTTTGGAAAGACGAAATGAATAACTCCTCGCTAGATTCGTAACGAATTTATCGAAAAAGTGAAAATTCAAACACAACAAAGAATCATCCTACCTAAAAAAGAACCTCAACATCGTGCCAAAAAGCAGAAAATGATATTTTACAATTTTTCCATTTCTTCAACCAACGTATTAACTAACTATCTCGAATTTCATTACTTTCACTTTCCCAATAAGTCTCTAATGGGAACAAAATTAACACGCTCCCTAATAATCCAGAATGCAAATAATGCAGGATTCAGTTTTAGGTTGCTTCTTCCATGTTTTCAAAATACTGGAGTTGAGGGGGAGTTTCAGTGAATTTATTTTTAGTTCAAGATTCAAATTCAGTTTTGGCTTATCAGTTAGCGCTATATCTAGCCCACATTCTGGCCGCAAAATTTCATGGGCGGCAAATTTTTGGACGATCCATTAAAAAACAATTAAGTGGCATATATAATGGCCTACAAATCAAAATCAAAGAGAAAAGCTCCTCATCTGCCTACTTTATTCCTTGTTCAGCGCATTCTTTAAATTTAGTTGAAACAAATAATGAAGTATCTTGCTCCGAAGCTGTGGATTTTTTTTCATTTTTACAAAATTTATATATCTACTTCTCAAATTTTACTGATAGATGGAACGCCTTAAAGACCTATGAGAATGCGACTCTGAAATCACTCTTTTAGACTCGATGGTCATCACGAAACAAAGTCTGTCACAGCCTACGAGAAAATTACAAAGCGATACATGAAACATTGAGTGACTTTACTGAGGATTCAATATTAAAACCATTAACTCGTTGCGAAGCCAATGGTCTAAAAAATAAAATGGAAAAATTTGAAACAACATTGATGACATGTTTTTGGAATTTCATTTTAGAACATATAAATGCTGTTGAAATCAAACTACAACAGGTAGAAAACGATGTTTTGGAGGTAATTGAATTATATGAACTGTTGACCGCCGTTTTTAAAAAAAACGCGAAATGAATTTGATCAATTTGAAGAAGAAGCTAAAGTCTTCTTTTCATTTCAAAATCCAGTATATGAGAAAGATCGTACTCGCAAAAAAAAAAGAAAATTGCAGGCAGACGAGACCAGACAGAATGAATCTGAACTGAATGGCAGAGATCATTTTAAAATTTCCATATTTGTTGTTTGTATTGATGCCTTTCTCTCCGAATTGAAACAGCAACGATCAAACAACGGAGATTATTCAAAAAGATTTTCATTTTTAACAAAGAATTTCCAGAAAAGTTCAAAATCTCAGAATGAAATAACCTTGAATGAAATGTGAGAAAAAGCTGTTTTTCTAAAACAATGTTACCCCGAAGATTTCGATGAAAACATAGATAAAGAACTTTTCCATTTTATGTCATATATATCAGAGAAAAAAGAAGAATTTCAAGGCATTTCAATTTTGGAACTACACCAATGGTTTTCAGATACGAAAATCGGAAGTGTGTATCCTTATGTGGATGTGATTTTTAGACTGGTATTATGTACACCTGTAACAAATTGCTCTACAGAAAGAAGTTTCTCTATGCTGAAAAGAATAAAAAATCACCTTCGTTCTTCGGTTTCGCAAGATAGGCTGCAACATATCTCTATCCTGCGTAATCAATCAATTTTGCGAAGTCAAAGCAAGAAAACGATTATTCAAAATTTAAAATTGTAATCAATGTTAGAATGTTTTTTTTTTTTTAATTTTTAATTAGATTTAGATTTTTTTTTTTTTTAATCAAACTTACAAGTTTGGGTTTGTATAAAAATAAACGTTTTTTAACAAAAATATACTGCATGAAAATTTTTCATAACTTTTTTTTTGGAGGGGGGCGCACAAAAATTGATTGCCCACAGGCGGAAAAATCCTAAATGCGCCTCTGCCCACGTTCGATCCCTACTCTCATCTAAAATAAAGATTCAATTCTAATTTGGTCTTCAGGTTCTTTTGGTGATTTTATTTCAATTTTAGTCTATTCTAGAGCAATCAAATAAAACTTTCGGTTGGACTGATTTTAAGACATAAGTAAAAAATACAGATTTTGTTCTACTTTTTTTTTTTTTTTTTTTTTAGCAATTCAAATGCAATTCTAGAGGCTATGTCTGACATAGATGTAACTGCATGATTCAACCATAAGCAACAAGTTGACAAAATCAGATATATGTAACGGCTAAAAGAAGTGGTAATTGTACCATTTAGAACCACTTTCAGTGTTACACCATACACAAGATATTTAACACTGGGAAAGCATTAATATCTCTATAATATTTTAAAGAGTTAATTTATCATCCACGTCTATTGTGGACCTTAATGTATTTGAGAGACTATAATAATATTTCAAACACAAAGATTGATTTAACACTTTTAATAAAATAATAATTTGTACGACACAAGTACAT
The DNA here is from genome assembly GCA_011428145.1 of Ericerus pela. Taxonomy (NCBI): domain Eukaryota; kingdom Metazoa; phylum Arthropoda; class Insecta; order Hemiptera; family Coccidae; genus Ericerus; species Ericerus pela. The sequence continues at coordinate 888,757 of WOFM01000210.1, forward strand.
TAAATAATATTTCAAATACTATAAACTTGGTTGAACATTGGGATTAAACCCTTTAGACAAAGACTGTCTATTAGAAAGCTAACTGGTAACATTGTGTAACGATTCCTTTGAAACGAGGGTTTATATACCCGTTCAGGATATGTAAGGGTACGTGATGGATAGGCTAAGTGAGGTAGGGACATAATCGAGGGACAGGCAAAATTAGGTCATGAATACAAAGACAATATATCTATATTCTTAAAATTAAATACGGGTAATTTTGTGGTTGTCCCTTCACTGCATACTGTTGCACATTTGCAACAAGAACATTTATCGTCACAGAATCGTTTAAAATACTTATCATTGTTATTTAACTTGTGGAATGGTAACACTGAACTTGAACAAAGTAGGCTGCACAATTAAAATCAAGATAAAATTATTTTCTTCCTTTTCTTTGGTATTTTAGAAACACGTAGTCATATCATGATATCTGAGATTCAGTATCACTCCTATAGCCCTATGATTTTTTTTTGTGAAATAAAAAATATAGGGACTAGCATTATCACTAATAATGACTATGAAATAATGTTCAATCTGCAATGCACTCTCAAAATAATTTTATGACCCAAGAATAACTTGTTGCAAATCTGCAACGATGAACAATGCGCGCTAAAGTTTCCAAATCACTGTAATTGTATCAGGATTTCTTAGCTCTTCAAAATAATACAGTATACCACGTTGTATCGTCTTATTTTGTGATTTTCTTTTCAATTTTTTTTTTTTTTTGTAATGTGGAATCCAAATGTCTGGGAATTTTTTGAGTGAAAAAGAGCTACAGAAGCTTGTTGATAATTGGATTTGGGAACAGAGTGACGATGAAATTGAACCATTTGAGTCAGACGATAAAGAAATTTTATCACAAAATGTCAATACTGATGAAAATTATGAAGTTCCAAATGAAAATTTGAACCCTAATGGAGCTGTAATTTGGAAAGTTTTCACTTCATCAAATGATGATCAAGATAAGGGTATATAATGATATTTTCTATTTTTTGGTTCATTTGAAATTGTCAGTGAATCAAAGACAAGAATTGTTTTTTAGAGTTTCACATAAGATTTTGGCTTTTTTTTTGTTTTTTCTTTTTTTTCCATTTTTTTCTTACCTATTGAGAATATTGGTTTATTATAAGTATTGTACAAATGCTAAATTAAATTTTTGCATTACATTTCATATGTACTTTAAAAATCAGGAATCAGAAGGATGGGTGTTCAAGAATAAGCTCCCTTACATTTCCGATCAAAAATGGCCGCGTGATCGGTTTGGTACAATTGGTACTAAAATATGTTATTGGAAAATTCATGTTAGGAGACCAACAAACCATTAGCTGTCGGATCCGACCCGACCATTCCCTTCCCTCGAAACCATCATTAAATAATCCGCAGATACCGGGTAGTAGATGACTTTACCAATGCTCTGTTAGAGAGAAAAAATAAATAAAAAAATAGAAATTCAACTTTTACGAGACAAAACGAATGCAAACTAATTATGATCGCAACGCTCGTTCATGAAGGTGAACTCAGTAAAAATTAATTTTATTACCACGCGTATAAATAATGAAATAAACGATTATATCACAGGTACAGTAAATAAGTAGATACAGTCAATCTGCTCCTGCTGGTAAACATAATATCAGTACATTATTTTAAATATCACCGATAATACAACCGGCGAAGGTGGCGATGGAAAAGGAGAAAAAAAGACACAAAAGGTCGAAAGGGTTGAATTTAAAAAATGTGGATTCGAACATTAACGTTTATGAAGGAAAACAACCAAACCCAAGTAATATATGAATAAATAAGTCGACGAAAAATTACTCTCATCGTGAATTATTTCAAAACACGTTTTGTTTTTCATTTCTTTTTTCATTTCGAACTCATTAACCCTGGATTTACGTTTTAGTAGTTTGCACAACGCTTTGGTAAACTTTTAATTACATAAAACGATAGTATTCTCGAGCAGTTTCATCAGGTTTTTTTTCTTATTTTTCTGTTTAGTTTTCTACTTCAAATGTTTTGACTTCATCGCACATAAAGCTCGCACAGCTTTAATACAGGCGTGTGACTCTTTCATACAACTATAATAAAAGGTAAAAAAAAAAAAAAAAATATATAATACTCGTTTTACGAGGCCAAACTGAAAATTAATTGGCGTCGCCACTAATATGCACGATTTGGACAATGTAAATTAAAAAGTAAAAGGGGTTTAATTTTCTACGAGGGACACGTTCAAGTGGAAAGTGTCAACCGAATACAATTTAACAAGGTAAATTCCATCCTACAACAGAACTTAGAAAGGACAATTTTAATTTTGAAGCGATTACTTAGCCTATGAATGGGAATAGAGGCGCAGAAAAAAAATTTTCAAATTTAACATATCGTATTTCGAGTTTGATATGAATACTTGAGTTTTGGTTCTCAAATCTGAGGGAAGGACGGTAAAGAGAAGCGGGTAAATTGTGTCAAAAATACTACTTTCTGAGAAATACCAATTCAACGTTACTAATTCTCATTCTATTCAACAAAAAAGCAAGACGAATGTGACAATAGAGGGTCTTCGACTATTCGTAACTATCTAGGCTGAGCATTGTGATAAGTACGTGAAGGCAAGATTTCTCTTTTAAAAAATATCATTGGAAGAATAAGGTCCCTCTTTTTGGCTTTTTATCGACGATTTTTGACATGCTTCACGCTTCAAAGATCGATTACGAGGGAAAAATAAAGTAATTTTAAATGAAAAATTTTCTATATTCGATTAGCAGAAAATTTCTGAACTTTCTATAACAAAAATCACATTCTGTCAATGATACTTATTATGCTGCCTTCACCCACACTGTACCACCGTTCCTATTATGCTCAATCCATATAGTTATAAACAGTCAAAGTGGGGGGTTGATCAATTGGATTTTTTTTCTCTATGGAGAATACTTAAGATAAAGTCAGCAAAGATGCCGCACTTTCACACTGTCATGTTGGCAGCACTGTTGATGGAAAAATGATATCACTGGTACGTGCAAGGTAATCAACAGGCCTTCTATTCAAGTTTTTGTGACAAGAAACCTCGTTTCCTTCTTGGATTTTATTTTAAAGTGAATTGTGTGTTTGATAAAGATCTTAAAAACAATCAACTTTAATTTTGATGCTATTTATTGTGGAAATGAATTGTTCTATTTCCTCCGATAATTTATGAAATAGTTAGAAAATTTTGTGTAGATTGCGGTAACATTTAATTCCGCTGATTTGACTGTCATTATTTAATTTAAAAAATGTGAAATATCCCCAAGTTGGCAGTCCAAAATTATCATTTACTAGCATTTGAGGCAATTTAAGAAGTCCAACTAAATCAAAAATAATAGCAAAAGTCTTGTACGCAAGACTAACAGTCATTGTCTTTGGTCTTGCTTTCGCTCATCACTACCCACATAATTATTTAAATTTTGGTCGAATACCACTCTCAAGAATATTTTCAAAAAACAAAAAAACAAAAAAACACAAACACAGATTTTAAATTTTTAAATAAATAAAAACTTTCAGGAAAATTTTGTCATAGTTGAGATTCATTTAATACATTCCAAGAAATCTGTGGAAACTCTTCATATAGAAAAAACTGGGCATCTTCTAAATTCTTCTTTCATCTGTTTATTTTCAGGTAACAAGACAGATTACCTTTTCTTTGGTCCCGGGTTATTCTGTTATCAAAATAAATAAAACTGAAAATCTCTTGCAACAAAAGACTTTAGTTCTGATAGCAAAAGAGTAGGTAATTTTGCAACAAATGTGAAATTTGCTACAATTACAAATCACACGAGTAGCAATTACATCCTTTAAACGAGTATCACAAACAATGTTTTTCAACACTATTCCTCGCCCTTCACCCTCTAAAAAAAATCATTAGACAAAAAATCATTTTTTTCAAATTGAATAATAATTAATATCTTAATTCCTTTGAACAAAAAATTATAACACCCATTCACAACCCCCTCATCCACACATCTCAAAAACATTTAAGATAAAAAACAAATAATTTTTCTAGAATTAAATGATAATTTTACTTCTTTTTTTTTAAATTATCCTTCTTCCCAATTACACCCTCTCCAAAGAAAATAAATTTTACTGGAATGGGATCATAATTAATAATAAATTATAATAATTTTTTTTCCCAATTTTTACAACGAAAACAAAATTAAAACTTTTTAACAAAAAATCGACGTATGCAAGAAAATAATTCAGCCATGCAAGAAAGTCAACTTACAAGAGCAGCAAATGCACAAAATCGTATTTTCTTACATTGGGTTGAAATTCCCAAATTTCAATTCAGTCAATACGTATGAAAAGACGTACTTTTTGGGTGGGTGTGACAAAATTATTTCCATTCTCACTGGGAAATAACAAAATTGGGTCAAAAAGTTATTCCAAAAAAACTTACACAAGCATCGTAGGAAAAAGTAGTTTTTCAATAAGCATGTTGAAATCATCAAAACACCAAAGGCCTTGGGATACATTTACATGTTCAAGTTAAATGGCACAAATGGCTGGCACTAGGCTTCAGTAAAATATCAAACCATTTGGATATTTTTGGTCAGATTTGTTTATATAATATTTATACGCTCTAGTCTACTTGTATAAACTTTGAGTTTGCGTAAGTTTACTTGAGCATGTAAATGTACCTTTAAAATTTTAGATCTTAACCAAAACTGGTAGGATTAATTCACGACCTATTCAGTCACCTTGGAGCATAAATCATAAAGCCAATAGTCACCTAATTTAGTAAAATCGTGAAATATTGCTCAATCAATATCTGTTTCAAATTTCACTATTTTTCAAAAATTAGGGATTTCAGAGCATTTAAACAGCCGAAAATTCAACATAATTGGACTTACCACACGCATCGTGCGACCATGCGACTAATCCGTCCCAAAAAAGTAACGGTCGTCCCAATATGGTTACCTATACCTAATTTCGTGACTGTCTTAACAAAAACTGCAACCTGTATCGCGTTTGACAGAAAATGGAATATATATATGTATATATTATATACTTACATATAAATTTTAACTAATGTTGCCAAAATTTTCCTTAGGTTATAAAACGAAAAACGTATTCACCCCCACCCCTCGGTTTGAACAACAAATCAATTTTAATGAGTGTATTTTTTATGCAAATCTAATTAAGGAGTCATGCCAGATGTTCAGTAATTCTTACACAAAAAAACATGTTTTTTGCATTGGAAAAACCAAATACTTCCGTACACTCTGGCATCTCTGATTAACGAACACACATATACCAACAATCAATCGATGATTCAAATAAAATTACTGTAAAATGCAACCAAGCTTATCAAAACTTTGGCAGTTTATCAAATTTATAGATTTCCTCTCTCTTCAGAAAGATAATAATTACAATTTTCAAACTCAGAACTGGCCATAATACACTTGTACCACATCAGTTTAGGTTCCACATAAAACCAATTCTAAAGTATACTGTGGGGACATTACTCGTATGAGGTAATAGGGGCTCGCACCCCTCGACGACAGTCGCCGCCCAAAGGCTGGCAATAATCGTCTTTATGACGTTAAACGAATTTACACTGGTACGTTTGTATGTTCGTACCTGTACGTACGTACAAGTAAGATACATTGTACGGGCCGAGATCAATTACCTGATAACGATCTCGGTAATGTCACAACCCGGTACCAAACGCACTACGTCGTTTCTTATCACCTCAACGGAGACAAGAAACGACGTAACGCATGACATAATTACGTACATATACGTATGCATGTGTGTCTGTGTGCGTGTACCAAATCCTGTATATAAACTCTCAGAACCGGCTCAAAAATCGCCAGTGTTTGCCGAGGATTTGGCTCTCCCATACTTAATCGTATGAAGTGGCAGAACACGCAAATACTGTTGAAGACCTTCTAGTGTGAATATCTCTCACGACAAGGTATTCCACATATACACTTTTTGAATGTGAAAAGATGAGATGGCAAAAAGGAAACTCATATTAAGAATTGTTTAAGAAGTTCCCTAAGGTATGAGTGAGCAAGAATAACCAATAACAGAGAATGATTCTATATTCCATTTTTATGGCCAATATTTTCAAAAAAGTTGATCCAGAATATCATAATAAGCCTCTATTCTACTTAATACAGCGATTTTAATATATACCAAAACTGCAGCCAACCTTCCGTAACAAAATGCGTTTATTTCTCATGAAGCTAAAGCCAAAAAAAAATAAAAGCTTATCTTTTAAAAATTTGTTTTTAACCTAAACTTATTTCCTCAAAAGAAACGCGATTCCGATCGAATGTAGCACAGTCCCATCAAAATCGCGATTCACAAAAAAGAATCAGCCAACACAAATCGCCGTCCGAACATTTCCATCATGTATAAATGTTTCGTTAGTATTTCCGCTACCTGAATCAAAATGAATTGAAAAATAACCGTTTATTTAGATTTTTCCGTAGTGAATCCCACGTGAATTGACACACAAACCTATTTGAATTGTGAATTCAGCTACGTGAATCACGATTCCCGAATCGCCGCGTGAAAGGGGTCTAAGAAAAAGGAAAACTAACTACTTGGAAACAAATATGGCTGAAATAATTTAAAGAAATATAAGCAACACCATTTTGTTTCATAAGATCGAAAAGCATAACCATATAATCAACCTGGGTACTGAAAATTCATCCACAATAAAGAAAAATTTTGAGATATAAGAACAAAAAATCTTAAAAAAATCCGAAGCCAAAAAAACCCATAATTATCTAAAAATGGGCTCCAGTATCCAAAATTCGAATCCTACAGGATCAGTTCGGAATTCAAACAATGAAACAATCGAATTTTAAAAATATTTACACATTTTCACGAGGCATCCCATCAAAGACCCCATCGTCATTCCAAACTTTTGCAAAAATAATCAGTCCGCCAATTTTCCTAGTAAAAATTAACACTCTTATAAAGGCAACAAAATAAACGAAAAGCGGGGAGATGATGGTTACTTCGTAAATGAAACGCATAACACGTCTGTGCACATTAAACATGAAAAGCCAAAATTTTTGAAACGGTGCTTTTTGCCGTCGGAACATTAAAGACAACCTACAACTCCTCAGTCACTCCTACAGCAAAATTTTACATGTGTAGCAGTTTATAACCGCCACTAATGCGCATACAATCCAACCGTAGTGATGCAACACCCGAAGTTGCCAAAAAAAAAAACTGATCTTTCTTCGTCCAATTTTTGAAACCCCTTTCATACATTACATAAGATTTTAAAGAGCTTTGTCACCTTTGCAATTTCAAAAATATTAATAAGCGTAAGAAAATAATTGAAGAAATTCAATTAAAACTTTTCTAAATACTGCAAATAGATATATAACTCCGATTTTGTATCAATTATTCTTCGAGCCACTTATCGGCTCACATAACACAGGGGCTCAGAACGAATAAAAGGATTATTACACAAGGTGGTAAAGATATATATTTTATTTACATTCTTAATAAAAATAATTCTACACTTTCTGGTAGCTCACACGCTCAAAGTTACAGGCTGAAAGAATTATTTATACAGAAAACAATTACGGATTCAATAATTAAAATTCAGGACAGACCTATTCATCTCGTATAACGTAAAATATGAAACTGAAAATTTTTACAGCCTATAATTAATTCCATTATCAAGAATGGACATTGCTTGGAGTAACATTTTTTTCATACGAAGCACATGAAAATAAAAGTTAAGGTTAATTCAACGAAAAACAATAATTCGAAATTTTCTATTTTTCTTGCTTTTTAAAAAATAGCATCTTACAGCCAAAAAGTGAGAAAAGTAATCTCATGTTGCATTGTTTTCGTAAAATAATCCAATAGTAGGTAAAAAGCAGGGTGTCGTGTCACCTCGTAAAAAACTACTAACAAGTTGAATTTTTGATCAAACCTTTATTTAGATGCTCATGGAAACCCGAAAGAAATTTCCATCCATATTATTTTAGGTTTCAAGGTTATTAAAGGTCAAAGACAATGAAAATTGTTTTTTTTTGCGGATATCTCACTTTCTAGTAGTCAGACGAAAATTATGGTTATTCAGGTTACTCTATATAGTTGTATACTGAGCAGTTTACTATAGAAAAGATTATATGTATGTATTGACAGATAGGGCCCAATAATAATAAACAATTTGAAATTTTTTCAAAATAAAAAACTACCCACTAATAATAATTTTTCCTTGGCACACCTAGGCTAGGTTAATTGTTCAGCCTAGATTCGTATTACTACGAAAACTCTCCATTTAAAATTTCTTCTAATTTTTTTTTTCTTTTCAACTTTCAAACTAACTTTCCCCTTCACCACTGTCTCGTTGCTCTCACCGTAAGTGTTTCTAACTTTGTTTAACAATTCATACCATCCGATACTATCTCAATAACAAGTTTTTATTTCAATCTCTCTTAAGTTTGTTAACCAAGGAGCCTTTTGTATTAGGCTAACACTGTTATGTTTTTACTTTTTAATCATCCAATGTTCTGTTTTCTACGTGCGAACATCAATTTTCAATTTGTCTTGTTTTTTCATTAATACATTGTTTTATTTTTGTAATATGGACTGATTTTTTTACTGGCAATGAGTCAGTCCTTCGTTTATTTTATGGTGAATGTCAGCTAACGTTCTTTTCAATAAGATGTTCCTTGGAGCACACAGGCTGATTCGGTAAACTTTTAATAATCTATGCATAGTTAAAAGTGCAGTCAAATGAATACCTGACTGTCTGTGCAGGTTTAGGCAAGACTTTACGTCTATATTTGATTCTATTGATAGATGACTCTTCAGTTTCATACTAATTGAGTTTGCTGTAAAATGTATGTTGACATTGTGATTTGTTTCCTTGGGATCTATCTCTCTCAGGGTTGCATACAACAGTACGGCAACCAGATAACAATTGATCCTTTCATCAACTGAAATGGCTTCTTTGTCACAATATTGTAAATTGTATTTTTTACACTATTCGACCAATTCTATTTGGTCATTTCACGAGGTACATTTGTTTCTTGACTAGATATCGCAATAATTAATTTAAAAGACAAAAATAAATTAAATATAATGAAATTAAACCAAACATAGCATCAAAATGAGGTAACTGAGAAAAATTATATTCAAAATAATTTTTTTTTCACAAAATTTGGATTCAAAATATCAAATTGTTAGTTAATTTGCAAGTAAAAATTACTATTCCTTTTTTTTTTTTTTTGAGAAACGAGTACTTTTTTACAACTTACTGCTTACAACTAAGTTTACATTGACACTTCGAATCCTTGAGTACCCAGACTCTGCAATAGTTTCTGAAATCAGACTCCCTTTAACCAAAGGGAAAATTATCTGAAAATGACAAATTTTCAAAGGAAAAAGGAGAAAATGAAGAGGAAATAGAAAAAGGACTTCAACTCCTACATTGAAAGTTATAGAGTGGGTGGCAAAATATCTTTGCCCCTAGCAAAGTAATACCTAAATACAGCATGGTTAAAAATGATTGGAAATACCACTTTATTCATGTCATTTTGCACAAGCAATGTTGATTTTGCAAGTGAGGCGGCCACACACACTAACGGCTTTGCTCTTGACATCTACCACTGGCACTGTGGCTGAGTGAATACTAGGTCACATTTTGGTGGTAGGTGGTGATGAAGATTAGGTATTCTGCCAGGAATGCGGGTTTGATTTCCTGTGCCAGCAGAATACCTGAAGTTGTGACCTCGATATGTTCAGCAATCTCTCTCTCGGACATGTCACCTAGTGTTGTGGTGCAACGTAGCTGTGGCAGGTGTACAGAGCACGATGTGGCTTTGTTTGGGCAGGGCATCTTCCACTACCCTTCACACACCTGCCCATTGTACAGCTTTCCCCACCTCATTTGTTCGTATTTGTGGTCAGCAGTACTGGAGGGGAGTAGTATGGCAGTCACGCACACTAACAGCTTCGCTCTTGTCATCTATCACCGGCACCATGGCCAAGTGAATAAGGTGTCACGTTTTGGTGGTAGATGGCGATGGAGCATTAGGTAATGGGTTTGATACCACACATCAGCAGAATACCTAAATTAGGAATAAGCTCGACTTTAAAATATACCAAAACTGCAGCCAACCTTCCGCAACAAAACAATATTCTGCATGAAGCTAAAGCCAAAAAAAATAAATCAAAGCTTATCTTTTAATTTTTTTTTGTCTCGTGAAAAACTACTGACTATCCGACTGAGGAAGTGAAGACTGATCATATTCGATTTTTCAGCATCACAAAATGTGGAAATAAATCTACGTATTTGTGAATTCGTGTTTTAAAGAAATAAACATGATGACATGATGACATGATGACATGACGAAAAAAATGTTTCTTATTGTCTCATTAACGTTAAAATAAACGTACAATACTTCCCTCATATGTAAAATTGTAAAACACAAAATTTACAACAGAAACATCAGATTAAATTCAATAAAACTTTTCATGAATATTTTTAAAACAACTTTCGATTTTTATTCGACTCTGGTGAAAAACGAACTTCTCAGGCTTATTAACCATTTTTCTCTGAAACCAACAAACGAATTGAGAACGAATGCAAAGGACAAAATAAACTGATTAGTCGTCAGCCCTGTCTTCACCAGGTTGTGAAAAAATGATGACTAAATCACAATTGGAGAAATAGAGAGTCTACGCTTATCAGCACATTAGCACCAATCAGTAAAATTTCCAGGAAATCCTATCAGTAAAATGGTATTCAGTTAGAAAAAAAGAAAAACAATTCTTGATGGTCACCCATCCAACTGACATCGGAAAAAAAGCTGCTTCGAAAACAATTTTTGGCCCATATCTGCTACCCCTTTCACGTTTTCAGAATTTTGAAAAAAACGCATTTATATGTGATACTGATGCACCCTCGTGCCAATTTTCAACCTTCCAACTCAATGAGTACAAAAATTAATGCGGACGGAAATCCGGTCGTTTTTAAATTTTATACAGCAAACATGTGTTTATACTGAGATCATCAACTTGTGCAACCGATTTAAAGAATAACGGAAGATTAGGACATTAAATTAATAGCTTTCACTATGTCTGAGATAAAATTATACAAGATGAAGAGAAGAAAAATAGAAATTAAATGTAGCGAACAATATTATTCGCAAATCTTTTGCAGGTAAAACAGAAAATTCTAGATGTTAATAATGATATACATATAACAAAACATGAAGAAGATAAAATGAGAACGTACAAGGAAATTTTTCCTTGGTGAATTTTTGAAAAACAATAAAAACAATGGCGAATAAAAAAATAAAAAAAATTCTAGCGTAGCAAGCTTCGCTAGAAAAAGTAGGTTTTCGAGAGAAAGAATCAAAAATTCTAACGGTCACATTGTCAGAAAATTCATATGCATAAATGGTATGTTATAATTGTATAAAATTTGTTAGCTGCTGACGAATCAGACAAAAATTGCGACCTGTACCGAGGGAACAAGAAATTGACTTATATACATATATATGAATTTGAGTTATTGGTGCCAAAATTTTTCTGAGGTCATGAACGAAAAAACGTACCAACCTTCAACCCTGGGGATTAATACCGTACTAAGCGTAATAACATTTTCAAAAGAAAATCTACTTAAAAAACTACCCACCAAGAACACACATCAAGTGTGACAGATACTCTGCAATCCTTCAAATAATCATAACAATGCAATAGAAAGTATAAATATTTCCATATTGACCTACACAGCCACCGATTACAATAGCCCACCCAAAAGATGACTACCTGGAAGAAACTTTGTGAAATATGAGATGCTTGGTTTCAAAATAAAATAGGGATCACACTCGAATTATTAAGAAAAATTCAAACTTATAGAAGACACAACAAAGGGAAATATAAATTATCTGATTTTATCTCAATTAGCGTAATCAAAATTCTACATCAATAATGTATAAAAGAAGATCGAAGATTATGATAGTGGTAATCTATTTATTCAAAAGATCACGATCGACCTGAATCATGATGGTTTCAACTCGACAATTGCTACGAAATGAATAAAAATAATTTCAAATCGGAGTCTCTGACTCTTTTTACAATGAGACAATTTTCTTCTGAAAGAAAACGACGAACATCATGGTTTTCCAGGAAAACACTCAAAAATATGGGCTCAACATAAGTTCATCCCAAAGGTTAGAATATGAGAAAATTAAAATAATTCATTCCATTTGGATGAAAACAGAAGGATTAGAAAGAGGAACAAAGAGGAGGGTTTGATTACTATGAGTTAATAAACATCAAACACCTCGATTTTGGAGAAGCCAAATTATTTTTAAAGCAGTCCAAAATGAGACAAGGCAACAAAATTTTAGTATGGTTAAAGAAAAGAACTTTAACAAACATTAACCTTTTCAAGTCGACTCGCAATTCACAGCCTACTAATGGTAATTAAAAACAAAGAAAAAAGTCCCAAAATGAAACAAAAAAGTCATCTTAAAGCTTCAAAATAATAATTTATTCGCTTTTGGTGATTGAAAAATTATCAGAAGCCAATAACATTTTAGTAAAGGCTTGTGATTCCTAACCTTCTAATGCAATTCTCACCGTCTAAATGGAGAAAAGTGCAAACGATTAATGGAGAAGTGCACCAAGAGTTCAACATCACTGAAAAATAAGCGTCATGATGACTCTGAAATACTGTACAACAGAAAGGAATAACATTAAACTGTCATACTTGTACACATGCATATTGTTTAGCCACTAAACAAAACATACTTCAGCCCATCAGTTATAGCCTGTTAATAAATCAATGATATCCTTGGAATGGTGACACTGAGGGAATCCATGCTTTTTTTTTTTAAGACAAACTATGCCAACAACACACTTGCAGACAGTTTCGAAAATATCTGTAAGTTTAATAGTGTAGGTTGCCAGCATGGGGAATCAAACTGGCAACCTACAGATTGAAAACAGCGGCGATGCTATCGCATGAAGGTGCGTGTGTTTACCTTCACATCCTCACAGTCACTCCTCCCAGTGCTACAGCCATGGTTGCAGCACGACAGCACACAAAAAGCGGAGCTAGCCTGCTGCTACATGGGGAAACTACCAAACCAGTAATGCAGGCATATGCAATTATGGCTCAATGCCACTTTATGGAGGGGGTGCGGGAATGAATGAAAGGTGTGGTTTACATTACATGGGGGTCACCATTTCTGTAGGTTACTACGGTGGGGAATTGAACTGGCAACCTGCAGGTTAAAAATAGCAGCGATGATACCACACAACTACGACACCGCCGATAGCAGATGAAGGTGTGGGCATTTACATTCACATACCCATAAATAGTATAGCTCAAAGCGCATGGGAAAATTTTGGAAATTGTTGTCACACAGTGGTGACATCGAGGATTCCCCACCTGAACGCATAAAGTCAACTTTTCAAATTAAAACACCAAAAAAGAATATGTTTACATACTAAGCTTTACACTGTATAACAGATTCAGTTTTTGTAACATCCAGATTGCATAATCCTTTACATGAGTAGGTTGATAATAAACAGCTTGCCAAGTATTGGACAAAACATATTTTTCTCCAAATGGTTTATTATTATTATTTTTTTTTTAGTTTAACTTCGTGCGAAATAAACATTATTTCTTTGCGGAAAGTTGGCTGCAGCACTGGTATGCAATAAAAGCTTATAATACAAATAGAAGCATTTTTACAGGTCCAAGTACTTTAAAGGAAAAAATCAAATAGCTAGATAGAGATGAGAAATATCTATACTTTTTCATGTCGATGCATATCGATATTTCAATGAAAATAGTGATACATATCGATACGTAACAACATTTTTCCCATACCTTATTTCCCACAAATAAATGATTGATACAACGAGTATTTGACTAAAGGTACATCCATTGATAAATGATAGACTTCAAGATCCATAAAAATAAAACATAAACTCTGAGAGAGTTGCGTTGGAATATTTCAATCTTATTGTAACCTCAAAATTTTGTCGGTAGAATAAGAAAAATATGGATATAGCGTATAGATACTCTTAGGGAAAGTATCGATATTGGAAAAATCAATATTTCAAGAAGAATATCGACAACATCGATATTTTCCCCACCATTACTTAAAGATAATCTTTTCATTAGGGTATAGCACAAAAATTTGTATGAAATGGAGAAATAATGGCTTGTAAACACTCGTCTGAACATATGTTTTAATTTTGTTATATGATATATAAAGATAAGTTGGCATTCTTTGCCACTAATGTTCTCCCAATGTACTGATAATAATTTTATAGCCAAAACACAAAAACAAAAATAGTCATACCGGAAGTATAATAAAAATATCCGCACCAAAATTTGTATCAGTTATAATAAATTACAATGAATTTTTGTTTCAAATTTCGTAGCTATTGTTCAAAAATCAGAAATTTTATAGAAAAAAAAAAACAAAAAAAAACAAAAATAACTATACCGAAAGTACTATACTGCCGATCCAAACCAAAATTTATAGCAAGTTATAATAACTATGTTATTTCATATCGAATAGAATAAGATAAAAAAACTCTACAGCAGCAGCGGCTCTGTAAGAAAAAGTAGGCTTTCAAAAAATGTAAAATTAGATTAATAAACCGAAATAAACATTTGTTCCTGTTGGTCCAAAATTAGGTATTTTATAGGCTAAATAAAAATGAAAATAGTGTTACCGGATGTTCCGTGCGACCAATCTGCTCCAAAAATTTATAGCAAGTTTTAATATTTGTAACAAATTTAGAACCTATTATTTGAAAATTGATAATCTCATAGCCAAAACAAAAACGAAAATAGCCATACCCGAAATACCATACGACCGATCCGCACCAAAATTTATATAAAGTTATAATAAATCATACTGAATTTTTATTTCAAATTTCGTAGCTATTATCGAAACTTAGAAATTTTATAGCCAAAATAAAAATAGTTATACCGGAAGTATCATCCAGCTGATCCACACCAAAATTTATAGCAACTTATACTACATCATAATAAATATCTTTTTTAAATTTCGTAGCTGTTGATCAAAAATTGAAAAATTTTATAGCCAAAACAAAAACAAAAACTGCCAAACTGGAAGATTTGAGAATTAAAAAATTATAAATGGAAACTTGAAAATTTTCAGTAGGGAATTTTTTATTTTCTCCCCCCCTAAACCAAAATGCTTTCTATACGTCTTTTTTGTCTTTTAAAATCTTTATTGAATGACAATAATGATCCACGGCCTACAAATTTTGAAATCATTAGATGGAATGTTTCAATATATGCCAAATTAAGTCATGCAAAAAAAACTAT
Organism: Ericerus pela; assembly: GCA_011428145.1. NCBI lineage: Eukaryota > Metazoa > Arthropoda > Insecta > Hemiptera > Coccidae > Ericerus > Ericerus pela. The sequence goes on from WOFM01000210.1 coordinate 904,136, forward strand.
TAAATATAGATACTTTAACCTCTGCCTAAAGTCTTTTCTCAAGCTTATTTCCACATTTTAAGAGCAAGGAATATAATCAATTCATAGAAATTATCACGTGTTGACAATAAAGTACAAATACATCCACAAATATATTTATAAGGGCATTCTTTTGAAGAAATAATATGGTTAAAAAACTTAAATCTTCTTAAATTACAGAATGGTTCCTAACTCATTTAAGAAAACTCAGAAAATCAGTCAGATATTTTGTGATATTTTGTGGCAGTATTGTCTAGCCCATCTGTTAGACGAGTAGTTCAGCTTGTTGGTTTATATTCTTGAAATAAAAGATAATAATCAATCAAGACAGTGCAAACAGTAAGCCATCACTAATGGGAATTTACTTCCCGTAACTTTTACCACACATGCACTCAATAATACAAAATATTTCAATATAAATAATGCTGTCATTAGTTTCTTTTCTCAAAAGCCAATAAAGAAAAACTTTTTTGCACGGAAAATTGGATCTTCTTACACGTCCAAATGAAGTAATTTAAAAATTTTATAAATTTGAAAAACTTTAATAATTCTTATGGTTGAAAATGTAAACCTCCAGCCATTATTTGAGGGTAAAATTAAATCCTTAGCATTTTAGGTTTTTGAATTATGCTCAATTTCCTAAATTTTTTCGAAATTGCCAACAAAGAAACAACAAATTCCAACAATGAAACATTTTTATCATGGAGGATGACATAAACAGAAATTTCAAACAAGTAAAGAAATTTATGGCAGCTCAATAACCATTACGAACCACCATTTATAAAAAATTCTATCAGATATTCAATGAGAAACTGAAAAACTTTGAAAATATTATTCCATAGATGTAAAGAGAACTTGTTGTTTCATTCATTGGATTCATCAATAATTTTGAAAATCACCAATTAATATGTCTTATCAACATTAAGTAAGCTTATTTAATCATGAATTATTGCTGTTACAGTTGAAATGATGGTGTCTCAAAGTTGGAGTACCTATGTCTCACTGTCGGGCTTCCTTTCTGAATTAAATTTTACTATACTGAATAGGAAGCTCTAAATATATGATATACCCAAATCATTCCAATTATTATTTTTTTTAATTAAATATATTCTTCAATTATTACACCCCTCCAATTAATTAAATTTCAAATATAAATAGCCTAGGACACTTCCCAGATTATCAAGAATATTTTAATTTTTCTTTTATTCCAATCCATAAAGTAAAGATTCTTGTTCTGAACGAACAGAAATCCATTGGTTCCTGAGACAGGACATACCAAACATATTACCTCCTTCTTAAGTAATCCACAAAAAAAGACGGCAAGGCACGGAATCCAAAGATCAATTAGACTTTAGTCGGGTTATAAGCGGGTCACGCACTTATTTTTACCATCTGTTCACGCGTTATCTGCCAGACTAATAGCCCCAAGGGCTATAACTGCTTCTTGAAATCTTAAAATTATAAACAAGCAATAGGAAAATCGTTTAATTACTTTACAGGTCCGTGACATTTGTTCTCCAACAGCTTGGTTAGCGACGGACTCTTGCATTCGCGGCAAATATTGAAGGTCCATTTAACCATTAGTCTATAATAGCCATTCAACAGGGTGAGCAACGATTCCATGTGCGACGATAAAGCAAATTTAAGATACATCGGGATTCCAATCTTTCTATTCAGAATAACAACGCCTTCATCTGGTCGACTGACAATGTAACACAGATCTTCGATTTTGCATACATGTTCCCACTGAAAAGCAATGCACAATGATTGTTAAATAGATACTTATACTATAAGTTCAGTTAATATTCCGCATTATACACACGCACATGAAACTCCAAAGATGCTGGTAAGGCGACAGAGAAAGATGAGACTATCTAACTTTATAACATTAAACATTTTTTCCATCATTACATGTAAAATGCTCGTAAAAAATTAAGAGGATAAAATGCTACATAAACAATTCTCCCTTCATACCACAATTACACTCGAAACCAAAAAATAATATTCTCAAGAAAATATTTTTCTATAACATTAACATTAGCTCTAGATAGGATATGTTGAAATTCTACTAAATTATGAAAAAATTTAAAAGCCAGATTTTCACAAAAAATAAGAAAATTCTAATTCAGACAAAATTTTTATTAATTTCCCGTTTTTATCGAGTTTTAACGACGTTAACATCAAGTGACAAATTGTGTACTCAACAAATGAAAACTTCGCACTTAATGCTGCCAGATTAATTTTAGCAGACTTTTTTTTGTAGCGAACAAGCTAACGACAAAAATGATTCTCCAAAGCATTCCAAATAAAAAATTCATCTATTCTCAAAATCCTGAGAGACTATCAGAATAATCTGTCCAATTCAAAAAAACGAGATACTCCATAAAAATGTCCAAGACTATGGACTTCGAACTGGTGACCTACGGGCCGCCTATGTGAAAACTATTTTCATCATACATAATTTTTAGCTCCTCGAACTTAATTTTCTCAAAGAATATAATTATGTAGCACGCTATGCGAAAATTCTCCATTCTTTTTGTTCGGCTGGGTAATCATTCAACCATTATTAATAATATAAACAGACATGTGAAGAAAATTTCGCTCGCCGTTATATTCTGCAATTTGAACCGTTTGTAATTTTCCCTAAATGAAAAATTCGGTAGGCTTATATGAAAAAATTTTAGCAAAAATTTTCATCGGAATATGAAGCCTAATAAAATGTGTAATAAATAACGCTCAGAGAGAAAAATAAATAAAAATTGAACATTGCAAATGGAAAAAAAATCATTTGTTTCATTTCACACAGGGCGGCGGAATATAATCTAAAAACCCCTCTTCTTCCCCACCATGATTTCTATTCAACAATATAGTACGATCCGAACATGCCACAGGTAAAGGATCAATGTGGCTCCAAGTTGTCATACTGATAAAAAGAATATCTGTTGTACATTACTGTTTAATAGAAGATAATTAAAAATTTATAACCAATTTTTTACAGCAAGAAAGAAATCCAGAATCAAAAAATTTCTTACCTTAACTCAATTTCTAGACATGAAAAAAAGAAACGGGGAGCCAATGATTTAAAATATATGTTATCATACTTGGTAATTACTAGTGCTTTTTTTTTCATGTGAAACATGTACATTGATTCAAAGGTGTATTTGAAATTTAATTCTCAATTTTAGAGTGATAGAAAGTTAAGTCCTTTGAATTCGCTAGCTATTCATCAAAGTTATCCTAGGCCATATGTATTGACAAGGCGGAAAAGAAAAATCACGGAATGGAAAAAATATTTTCAACATTAACTGCGTAATAACAAACATTCTCAAGTAGGACTGAAATATTATTATTCACGCACGAGTTTTCTTACATAGGTAACTTAGGAAAAAAATTGTTTTTGAGCTGAAGCCGTAACTTCGAAGCATGACTTTTTTTTCAGCTTTCAATTGATATCTGGATACCAAAAGCGACACTCTTTCGTAAGACGTTTTTCAAAGAAAGAAAAAAATAATAATAATCTCTCCAACGCAATTGAAAAAGGTTTCAAGTCGAAAGATGGAAAATTCGCGTTCTCGTTCATCTTCGTAACCTTGAATGACTAGGAAAAAAGAAGAGAGGAAAAGAATTTTCATTCTCGATCGCCTTAAGATTCAAAGGTTCTTGGAAAAAGGAAAACTCGCGATTTCCCTGATCCTAAGCTACGATGAATCTCGATAGAAGAGAAATAAGGTAAAAATAAAAATCTGTCTGAGGCAAATTTCAAGAAGTTCATTAGAACAAATTATGCGTAACGCGAATTTTCAATTTACCCCCACCGTAAAAACATATTCATGTTTAAAAAAAAAAAAAAGGGAAATTGCGAGACGGTAAGAGAAACGAGTATATTAGTATTAAACTCATATCGACGAACCAATGACGGGATAAAGGCACAGCTGAATTTATATTCAGTTTTAATATCCATCATTTCAAAATAAACCTTTGTCTTTCTTTACTACCAATTATATCCAAAGAATCTTGATAAACGTAAAAATAAACATCAATATTCTACCAACTTTCTTCCCACAAATCACTTCGTAACTACCTTGCTTAAACTAATGGTACCTAACTTGAAATTCAAGAAGACTGAGAAATGGTCACCGAGGTCATTTTATAGAACAACAATAAAAAGATACCAGCAAGTTGAAGGTGTCCTACATAGTAGACGAAAAAATGAAGATCGGCAGCTAGGAGTGATTTACAGCCAGTTAACCTAACCCATTTCACTGATTCACATCACATAACGAGCCTTCTATCGAACAAATTCCTTTCAAGATTTACTCGACCTTTTTTATTCGCTTTATACCTGAGACACGTAGTTATCTCCGTCTTTGTCGATTTTATTTTCAAAAACGAGGTTGTATAAACGCATTCTTACAGATAATATCCGATCAACTCATTGGCACAAAAAGGAAAAAAAGCAGAATTTTAAATTTATCTCCTTCCTCTGGAACTAATCATAATTTATGATCCTAAATTTTAACATAGGACTTTGAGTAATAGTATATGTGGGGATCATCGACTCTAGATGAGGTTAAGGGCTCGACGCCCTCGAGGATAATCACCGCCAAATGGCTGGCAATTACTAGTGCCTTGCACTTTAAACAACATACTTTCGTTCGTTTGTAATTACCTGTAATTTAAGGACGTAATTTACAATATTCAGACAATAACTAATCGATAGATAAAGATTTCAGTGATGTCACAGATTGGTACACGAACTTGTATATCATTTCCTATCAGTTACTAATAAGAAACGAAGCACTTTCTATGACATAATACTGTATGTATATATTACATATGTATGTCTGCGGGTGTGTACAGAGCTAACTATATTAGCACATGAAACTGGCTATAAAATTACCAGTGTTCACTCAGACTTTGGTTCTCTGTACATTTACGTACGAAGTGGCAGAACATGCAAATAGCTGTTGGCTACCTTCTTGTTGAGAATGTTCTTCACAAGGTATTCCATAATATATTATCCAACCAGTGCAGAAAGTTGGCAATCAGCCCGAAGTTTGCATGAGTCAGGGAGAGTACTGGAAATTTCACACAAGTGAGAAATTTCCCATCTACACTCATTAGAATACAAAATTTTTTGTAACCACAATAAAAATTTGAATCAATGGGGTAAAAAATCAGGAAAAATTGAGAAAAAAGCTTAGAAAGAATATGAAAAAACAAATTAAAACTTGAAACAAAGATGCAAAAAAAACTTTTAAAGCAAAAATATGAAAATAAAATTGAAACCCCTTTATCTCCCCACTTCAAAAACAAAATTTTACCACCTTTTGAAAGGATTTTCAGAGAAATTGAAATTAAAAAAAAAAAGGCAACTGAATCAAACACAAACAGGCAAACTCTTTCCCTCTAGTCAACTAGCTTTCTTAGCATAAGCCTTGTTTGCACTTGGCTAGTTTTTATGCTACTAGCCAGCAACTTGGGGTACTATTCTGCTAATAAATCAAGTCATTACATCATTTTAGCCATTTAAAGTCAACTTCAAGTTGGCAGATAGCCTTTTAAGAATCTCATTAGAATCTCACATGGCCAACTGCCAAGTTTAAATTGATTTTAAATTGCTGAAATGGTGTAGTGAATTCAACTATCAACAGAATAGTACACCAAGTAGCTGTCTATACTCTGTTCTAGCTAAGAAGTGTGTGATGTTAGAATCACCGATAAATGTGTCAGTCAGATGTGGAGAGGAAAAGGTATATAAGCCTCATTTTACAGAGTAAACAAACATCATGTTTCAAACAGACAAGTGTGGATATGGTTTAATACATCATGCACTTCTTAGCGTGAACTGAATATAGTTGCTAGAAAACTAGCAAAGTGTGAATCAGGCTATAGTTAACATAACACTGTTTTTTCACCTTGGGGGCTAGAATTTGAATCCTGGGTGATAATAAAATTATTATAAAGTTTGAAAAATTAAATAAAACCCTATATATATATAATTTTTTCTTTAGTATTAAGGCATACATAAGTGAGAGAAAAGGAGCTTTAACATGAACACGAGAAAACAAGTAAGTGAAGCGTGAGGAAAAGTAAAAGCGTGGGGAAAAGAAAATGAAGAAAACGCAAAGGGGTGCAAAAGTAAAGCACAATAAAAAAGCAACCATCTTAACACGTCAGGAAAATGAGACATTTTGTGTACATGTTATAAAAAAATAGATAAGAAGATGCCTCGACAAAAGCATGAAAACACAAATATTTCTGCGGCGCATCAACAAAAATATGTGTATATTTTCCAAAAGTATCAAATTTTGTAATGGCTGCTATTCAAAAACCAGTTGACCAATTTTGCTCAAATTCAATACCAAACCAGTCCCTAATAGTCCCCAAATCATAACAATTTCAATCCAAAATCAGTTATTGTGATGACATGGTGGTTTTCCATAACTTTGAGAACCCCTCCCCCCAAAACTAGCGGATAAATTTCAAAAATTTTAACACGAATGTGTAGCCCATAAAAGCTTCTAACACTATCCCAAGTTTCATTGCCATAGGTCAAACAGTAGAGGCTCCACAGACTCCCAAAAAGGACCAAAATGAGCAACAAATAGAAATATATACTAACATATGTATATATATATATATATATACATATATAGTGTACTGAAGAATTTGAGTGACCAGTATACTTGTGATCTACGACTCAGGATTGGCACTTTCTACAGGTCCCACCATCGCACTGAATGCAATAGTTGTATTTTCTATGAAAAAACACAAAAATAATTCAACGAATACCAACATAATAGGATCTGTTTTCAACTTCAGCCATTAATGAGCCCTGGAGGAGGAATTTAAAAGTAACAAAAAACAGAGAGGCTGACGTGCAACATATTTTTGCGTTATTATTTAAGAAGAAAATACTAGAATTAGAACAAGCTGAAATTATCATTGAGGTAAACATCACGCAAACATTAACTTCCCATCTTTTCAAATTAGCTCAACAAAGTAGCAAATTCATTATAGCAATGGTGGGTATAGGTGTGTGTAATACACTCACCACCACAACTGTAGAAGGTGATGCGTGTTCTTATGTGCTGATGTATGTGTATGTGAGTCAAGCTCAGTATACAAATTAGCAGTATTGACAAAATAAAGTCGTGAGAGCAAAAAGGTAGTTTGTGGACTATAAGTCCACTGACCCGCTAGGTCATTGACGAGTGTGTAAACATAATCGTTCCTCATGATTACCCATCGCCATAGCAAGCATTACTGAAATTTCAATATGCGACAATAGAAGATCTGTCAAATACATAAGCCACCGGGCTTATCACTGTTTGAGCCCACTGGGCATTCTTCAGTCTTCAAAAACATGCATTCTGTAAAGTCTTACATTCTTATCAATTATCACTATTTTTTTATCAATGAACGGATTTCTGAACAGTATTTCATTAACATCTTTAAAACCAAACCGACAAATAAGCTGAAATTTCTCTGAGATATCGACGTATTTTTGCTTTTAAATACTGTGAAAATTTAACTAAAATTATATGTTTAATTTTCGAAATATTTCAGAAATCCTTAACTATAGATTGAATTGATATCACCGATTCACACTCTTCGAACATAATTTCAGCGATAAATCAACAACAAAATGTAGGATTAGGCTGAAATTTCATTGCGACATAAATATACTCACATCTGTTCAAGATTCTGTGAGAATTTGGTTGAGATTATACATTAGTTCTCCTGATATTGCAAGAATTCTATTTTCATTTTACGATTCAAATTTTAAATCATATGAAGTTATTAATTAATTCAATCTATGCAGTTATCTACGGAATGTTTTATTGTTTCTAATCAAATTTATTTCAATCATTTCATGAAATTAATTTTTCAAAGTCAAACTATTTCAAAAAAAAAAAAAAAAAAAAATTAAAAACCTATAATTATTTTGTCTTTAATTTCTCTTATCATATATAAAAAAGCTTTTTATCAACCAACTTCCAATGATGAATGTAGATGAACGCCTTTTATGCGAAACAAGACACCAAAATGCTGTTGCAACCAATGTAAGTATTTGCGCATTGATGTGTACACCAATGACCGATAAGCTACTACCGCTACTACAGAATATTCCACATAAGTCATGTACACACTGAGACGTCATGTACGCATTTCAGGAATAAGCCTCCTGGAGTGAGTGATGATGGCATAATTATGAACTTAGAAATTTCAGGGGCAGGGGTTTAAGGGCAGAGGGTGAACAAGGGGCCTAATGGTCAAATGGCAAATTGCAGTGAGAGGAGGCACCCAAATGGCTTCATAATTACGCACTTCCTGGGTGTATGGGACTAGGCTGCTAATCTGCAAATAATTAAATATTTCATATCTAGGGGGTCCCCTACCACCAAAATTTCTGCTGGATCCCCTCGCCATCCAAATATATAGAAGGATGGATTGATGCGTTTGAAGACTGTTAGGTATCATAAATTATTGTGCACCTATTTTTAATTACCTAATGAATTAGGAAAAAGTCAGGAAGAGGCTAGAGTAAATTTTCAAAGACGGCCAGTCAATTTATTCGCCTGGCTCGCAATCTCTGTCCGAGGACTTATATGCATCACTTTTAGCTCCCCATTTTTACACCACTGGATCCGGTTTCAAGTAGTTTTTGATGTATTTTGTCTAATACAATATTAGTTTCGACAAATTCAAGAGGTTGCAATTATACTTGGCAGAAACCTAACTGGAAATGGATAATTTCAGTAAATTCTGATTCTAATAAAAACTGTGAGCTAACTTCTGATAAATTACAAGACGAGAATCAAGAAATTTCTTTTCAATGGAGACGACAATCGTCCTCTTCATCCTAGATTTCAGTTCGAAAATAACTAAAAGAAAATGAACCTAGCAATGAGGCATTGAGCCAATTTGAGCGTTAAGAGAAGACTGTGCCAAAGCGGGATCGATTGACCGGATTGTCCCATTCATCCCTAAATTTTAATTTAAAAATAAATTTAGAGGAAAAACTGTCTAGCCATGAATGTTTGGAATATAGCCAATTTGAACGTAATAACTCATAAAAACACTGGGCCAAAGTCGAGACGATTGTTCTTCATCCCTAAATTTCGATTTGAAAATAAGTCTAGAATGAAAATAACCAAGCCATGAATGTTTAGAATTGAGACAATTTGAGTGTTAAGAGAGATTCCCATTCATTACTAAATGTCTGCCAGAAGCACCAAGCCACCAACGGAGAAGATTACCAAAAGTGTTTCTATTCACGGGCGTAGCCAGGGAGCCCGAGCCCCCTAAATTTCCAAAAAATAAAATAAAAATAGTTTTCAAAGAAAAATTCAAGAACAATTTACTATTTTGTTTCTGAAGGATAGATGTTCTGGGAAATATTTATATGAACCCCCCTTCCCTAACTAAAATCCTGCCTACGCCAACGTTTCTATTTCAGTCAATTCAAACATGAATCAAACAAGGTTCATTCAAATAGTGAACGAAGAATATTAACGACTATTGGAACATTAGTGAATAATGATCTTTAGAACTAGTGATATTCTACGCCACCATAGTTCTTCCACAAACCAACGCACGTTCAAAATCTATAAACAAATTCCGGCTGGATACTCACCTTCGCTGTACTCTCTAACTTGTAACTGATACCCGGAAACTCGCTATCGAATGGTGAAACGCGTATGGTAATACCGACGGCATCGTTAATACTTCCATCGACGATCATTAACAGGCAAGGATACTCTTCGGACAGATAATGAGGAGCGATATTTCTGAATTGCTCGAGATAACCACTCTTCACAAAGTGGGTATCGTACGTACGGCCACGAAGTTCGTTGAATTTTTCGATGATTGGTTTTTTCAAAAACAACCAGTGCTTTTTTTTCGCCAACTGCGGTACGTACTTTTTATATTCTCTGGCTATTTCTTCTCTGGCAACGTGATCTTCCACTACAGCACGATACATGTCGATGACGCTTAGACCCATTATCTCGCTTTTGTAATCATCGAAATTCAAATTATCTATTTTATTGTGAAGGACTCCGTGTTTAGCCTGTCTAAAGTAAAAATCGTAGGCATTTTCGTCTTCGAGTCTCAATTTCTCGACACTTGGAACGTTAAATCTCAGCGCAAATTCGTATGAAACATTTTTTCCAGTAGCTACAATACGCGATAACTTTAGCCAGCTTTGAGTGCGAGAATCTTTCAAAGCGAATAAGTGTCGGGCAACGGGTCCTATTTTGAATTCTTTGCACATTGCAATGATTACGTCCTCCACAGTTGTGCCTGGCGTGACTGGTATTCTCTTCGGCTCCCGCAAAAAACTGACCGTAACAATCGTAACATTAACGGTATTTTCTGGTTCCATGATGAACAATTATTGTTGCCTCGAGGACCCACAAACAAAAACAAAATTAAACAGAGTCGAAAACACGAACGGTCGAATGCATAATCTAAACACGCATAAAACTTAACGCGTTGAACACAAATAACAGTTTGAATGATAAAGGCGAATCATAACAACGAATTAGACAGTCGGAAATAATTAATAAACATTAATTAAAAAGAAAATTACATAAATACATGTCAACAAGACAAAGAACCACAAATAACGAACATACTTGCAATTTGATACTTCAAAGTTAACTGATACAGAAGACAGAAGACACTCATTAATCGGCATTCGACAACATACCAACAAGCATACAAATAAAATAAGTGCGAAGAATACAAAGATGTGGTCATGACATGGACGGAGGACCAACAGAGTATTAGGCCCATATTCACAAACGTCACTTTAACCTCCCTACACTTAAACTTCACTTAAAAATGACTTTTGACACAATTTTTTATTTAAGAGTGTGGTAACATTTTATTTTTACATTGGAACTCTCATTAGAGATACGATGTTCCCACATTTTTAAGTACGAAATTGTGCAAAAAACTTTTTTAAAGAGAAGTTTAAGTGAAGGGAGGTTAAAGTGACGTTTTTGAATATGGGCCTTAAGCCCATATTCATGAACGTCACTTTAACCACAATTCCCTTAAATTTTACTTAAAAATGATTTTCGGCACAATTTTGTATTTAATAATGTGGTAACATTTTATTTTTACGTTGTGTTGTTCTACACTCCACCTATCCAAGCATACTAACCTTTAGCGCAACTACTTTCAATAATGTAAACTAACAATATTCAGGTTGTGCGAACAAACACGACTTTTTTCATTCGTTCACCAGAGAACGCTGAAACTCATTTCCCACTCAAACTTTAATCTCCTAATGGAGGGAGATTGTTCATCTTCCTCAAACTTGTAATTTATACTTTCAATCATTGCATTACAGTATCTCTAACTAACTTGTTTCTTTCCTTGGATTTCAACCTCACTTCATGATAGGCAGAGCTGCAATTCCTGAACAGTTAGTACAGAGCGATACTTAATCTTTCATTTTGATTTTTTTTGCTATAGTATCCAAAAGTTAAGGGAACTATAAGCCTTTTTTCATTCAAAAGTTAATTTTTTACGAAGTATAATTTAATTCATAAGTTGTTAACTCAGTGGATTTTTTTTTATTGTTTAATTTTTTGAAAAGTTCATCGGAAATTATTCGAAGTTAAATTAATTTACATTGGCGCCAAAATAATTCAACGCCATTTTAATCATCTTCCGAAAAATACTGGATCATCTTTTTGTGGTAAGGTGAAACAAAAAAGGATTTTCTCCGTGGGATTGCAGATTACTTCGGACCTGGATCGTCTGTTACAATAAGGTGAATCAACAATCAAATTCAAATTGGAAATTGCTGTTACGTCGAACTCAATTATTGTGATCTTTGAACGCCATCATCCGCTAAAAATCATAATCGAAATTTTGTCAATCAAGTGTTGCTGATTCAACCAATCTGTATGCTACCAAGGCTGAAATGTTCTGAGGACGATCTGAGATTAATCCAAGTACTGAAACATGGGAAAACACCAATTACTCACGAACTTAAATACATTAGTAATATAAAAAATTTTTTTAAGTACTTTTTTTTCATTCAATTTCCAAAACGCTTAATTTCAAGAACCCCCTTTAGTTCGGTAAAAATCAAGTGAAAAATTCAAAGATCGATTAAGCTTAAAAATAAGTTCGAATAGAGCAGGTTACGAATGATAAGATTTTGGAAACAAATTGCTAATTGCACATTAAACTGGGGAGGAACAATAAAAATTAAAGAAAAATATTATAAAAAATTATTAAATACTTTCGAAAACGAAAAAATAATAGAAGTAAGAATTAATTTAATTGCATTCCCATTCTGGAAAATATTTTCAGGAGAAATAGTTTTGGAAACTTTCTCAGTAAATGTTAGTGGAATAATTCATTATAAAAGAGGTATCAAAGTCGCAAAATTTGTAGAAATCTCAAAAAATATTTTTAGTATTCAAGCTTTGGACTCGATAGAATCTTTCAGAATTTTTCTTGAAAATTTTTGAGAGAAAATAATCTTTAAAAATAGGTAAAATTACGAAAATTAAAACTTATAATATAATACTAACAAGAAAAATACTTTCATAATTGAACAAACTTCATAATTTAACAAGTTATTGTCACAAAAAGAAAAAATCCTTTGTCATATTAGACAGGTTTACTTGTGAACTTTTATGTCACAAAATTCTTTAGTTCAAAATACTAATGCTCAAACTTGAAAATTTTTTACAATAAAATATTATAGATAGCTTTTAAAAATATTTTTCAATAGATTTTTTGTTATATACATTTACAAGGATTCAAAACCAAACAAGATTTATTCAAGTTCATTTTTGAAATATATTCTCAGTTAGAATATTTTTTTCTTTTCTTCTCTCTTTTCATATTTTAAAATACAATATACATACGAATAATATTACAGAAATTAATAATTTAAATAAAAAATAAAAATAAAAAATAATTATTAATTCAAAATAAAATAATTTTTTTCCAAAGAATAAAATAAATTTCTTTTGGAATTAATTTTTTGAAAATAAATTTTATTATTTTATTTCAAAATTGAGTTATCAGAACTAAGCACATTACCAAGTACTCCAGAAAGCATGAATACAGCAAGTGAAAGAACCACTACTCCATCCCCTCAAGGAGGATCAGGCTCTGGGAGTACACACCCTCAAGTACATTATGTTATGCCAGCTGATGAAACCATACGTCCGATACAAGGTCCAAGTGGGAAAATATTTGATGGCCAATATTACTTGGACTGGAAACATATGATTATAGCTCTAATAAGGGATTCAAAATATTGGAATGTTTTTGGCCCACACCCTGAAATAAAAATTTATATCAAAAATATGGACAATTTGCAATATGGACAATTTGCAATACAGACCATCTTCGAACTCTGCTAAAGCATATTTTAAAAAACAGGAATGTGCAAAAGCATTCATCATGGAATGCATGACATATAATGTATCAAAACAAATTAGAGAATGTAAAACAGTGGATCAAATTTTTGAAACATTGGATATAACTTATGGTTCTAAAACTAAAATAGTTGCAAATATGGCAAAATCAAAATGGACCGCCTTTCGCTTTACACCAGGCGGAAATATAAGAGGTTTTTTAAATAAATGGGATATTTTAGTACAAGAAATTCGTGATGCAGGGAAAGAAGTATCTGAGGAAGAGGAGTTAGAAAATCTTCAATTGGCATTAGGATACGAACAAACTATTGCAAAAATGCATTTGATAACCTCCCTGAAAACAGAAAAAATTTAGAAGTATTCAAACAAATATTAAAAGAAGATGGTGATCAAAAAATGGGAGATAAACAAATTAAATTACAATACCAATCGTCTAATAAAAAATTTAATGATAATGGGAATAAATTTAGAAATAATAATAAAGACAATAGATGGAATATAAATAATAATTATAGACAAAATAATAACACAAATGGAAATAATAATGGAAATAATAATAATAATAATAATAATAGAAATAATAATCCAAGAAATGAAAATAATAATCAAAATAATCAAAATAATTATAATAAAAACCCAAATAATAATAGAAATAATAATCAATCGCCTAGAAAAAATAATAAAGAAGAAAGATACTTTATATGTAACCAAACAGAACATTACAAAAATAAATGCCCTGATTATAAACCGGAAAATAAAGAACAAAATAAAGAAAAACCAAAAAATAAAGATAAAAAAGAGGAGGAAATACCAATAAAACTATCATATATGGTTAAAAAATACAATAATAATGAAAATTAAAGATAATACAAAAAATGAAAATTACATACAACTAAAAAAAAAAAATGTTACTTGATGGGGGGGGGGAAGTCCATCTCACATCAAACATTGAAAAATTAATTAATGTAACAAAATTTATAATACCTGTAAAATTACAATGTGCACTTAAAGATACATATTTATATGCTACACATATGGGAAATATGAGAATATTAGTGGAAAATGAAAATAAAACTCAAACAGCAATTGAATTATTAGAAGTCCATTATGTACCTGATCTGTCACTAAATATTATGTCTGGAATTAAAGTAACAGAATCTGGAATATTAAATATGGACCAGGGAAAAGAAAAAATACAAACATATTTTATAGAAACTGGAGACATTTTATTTACATCTTACAAAATTGATGGTGTCTTCCAAGTAAATTATGATTATATAAATATACCAAAAAAATGTATGCCCGTCACTCAAAATCAAAATGATGACGAATGGGATTCCTTTTCTGTCGAATTAGAAATAGAAGAAGGGGAAGAAGAACCCATTAATAATAATAATAATAATTTAGAAGAAAATAACGAAAATAATAATACTATAATAGAAAATAATAATAATGAGGATAATAATAATAATAATAATAATAAAATTTCAGATAATTCATTAGAAATAATTCAAAATAACACAAATAACAAAAAAAAAAAATGATTTGGCATAGACGATTAGGCCATTTAAATGGAAAATATATGAGATATTTACATAAAGTCACAATAGGAATTCCAAAAACAATTAATTTTAAAGACGATGATTTCATTAATTGTGAAATTTGTAAAATAGCTAATAGCCAACATTTAGGTCATAATAATGTCAGAAATAAACCCCAAAGAAGACTAGAAATTATATCCTCCGATATTATGGGACCCTTCACACCCACAATAGCTAATCAGAAATATATATTGACATTTATTGACAACTATAGCAAATACACCTTCGTGATACCAATATCAAATAAAAGTCAGGTATTCACAGAATTTAAAAATATTTTTTTTTCAATGAAGAATAAATTCCTCGAAACACCAATAAGTCAAATAAGGTGCAACAACGCTAAGGAATATACCGATCAAAAATTAGTAAAATTTTGTGAAGACAATGGAGTACAAATAAAAAATGTGGTTCCTTACTCACCAAAATTAAACGGAAAAGCTGAACGTCGAAATCAAACATTGATGAAAAGAGTAAGAAGCTTACTAATTGATGGTTATCTAGATATTAAGTATTGGGCACATGCAATAGCTACAGCTGCATACTTAATAAATAGATCACCAACAAGGGTAAACTTAGAATATAAAACTCCATACGAAATTTTTTTTAGCAAAAAACCAAATTTGGATAATTTAAAAATTTTTAGATCCTAAGTATATAGACATATTCCACTCGAAGTTTGACAACAGAATGCGACTAAATCAAAAAACAAAAATGAACAAAGAATCGACCCAAAATTTGCACCAAGGGGAGAAAAGGGAATACTGATGATATATACCACTATAGGATACTGCATTAGAGATCCTTTTTCAAATAAATTTAATATATCATGTGATGCTAAATTTGACGAAAATAAAAATATATCAAGTTTAAAAAATTGCAAACAAGAACTGGTACTTAAACCAGCAAATTTTATTAAAAATATAGTTAACATAAACACCTTTAACATTACAAAAACTATAGATAATAGGTGGATCGAAGATTGCATACCAACATGCTATAGAGATGTCAAAAACAACTCATTCAGAAAAGAATGGATGAAATAGGACAAATTTATTTCCCTGGGGGAAATGGACGTCTGGGAAGAGTTGGATTACGATAAATCTTTAAAAACAATTGATACAAGATAGGTTTTTGTAACCAAACCAAACGATGAAGGATACCACCAACCAAAAGTAAGATTAGTTGCTAGGGGTTTTAAGGACAGAACCGAATACAAATTGGGACAGGTATTTGCCCCAGTCATTCCAATTTGGATAGTAAGATAACCTTTCCCACACACCCATATCAGATAATGACTTCAGCTCGTCTGAAATGGCTTGTTGCCATTCTTCCTTAAAAGGGTTGTTTTCAACATCCTCCCATTTTTGAGGGATGTGGTCCTCAATGTAATTTTTATATCTTGATTTAAATAAGTTTAAAATTACAGGGATTTCTATTATATTACTATTATCCTGTATTTTTTTATTATTATTATTTATTTTATCTATTTGTTTTATGTTTCTCGTTTCATCAAATCTGACATCGCATGTAACATGTGATTTATCTATTAATGGGTCCCTTATACAGTACCCACTGTTGGTATATCCTACAAAAATTCCTTTATCGGATCTTTGGGTTAATTTCGGGTGTTCACTATTGGCTTTTTTTCTTTTTATTTTTTGTGGCTTGTTGCTGACGGACCTCTATGGGAATATGGCTATGAGCGAGAGACCCAAAAACTCTCATGTTAGATAAGTCCGGCTTTATGCCATAAAACATCTCGAAGGGGGTCTTGTGGTCCTTGTTGGCCCTAGTTGGGCTTCTGTTTATAACATAAACAGCCGTCAGAACAGCC